>OY728151.1:137690937-138940937 GCA_963277665.1 Viscum album
CTATTGAGTGGATTGCCCAATCCTAAAATCCCGACTTGGATTTCCTCAACAGTTGCCTCCATTTTACAACAAGTCTAGCAAGGACTACTCCCATTTATGTAAAATATTTAAGTCAACTTGAAACATTCATAAGAGATTCCTTTATAAAAGTATGTGTCCCAACAAGGGTTGGTCAAACACATAGTTTTATTGAGTCTTGTCCTTAATCAAGTAATGAAAGGCTTAGGCTGACTGAATATCATATTTAAGGGATTTTATTCTTTATGCGTAGTTTTTCATTATCACATACTTGTTAATATTATGTGATGCTTTCATAAGTAATTAACCACGTTCTCATTCTGTTTACACATAGTTTGGTATTTGTTATATTCCATCATTGTGTGATTTTTTATTTCATTAATTATGGGATCGCGAAAACACATACATAATAAATTAACCATGAAATCAGATAGAAATAAAATACGATATCATGATCATGAGCTTCTATTGGTTAGCTTATCTAGTGGTATGGATAAGCTAACCCTGACCTTGGGAAAAACACCTTGAACCTGATGGTTTGGGTTTTGCAGCTCCCACCTGTCCACCTTTGTATCTGCTTGGGATGGTTTCGCCGTAGATTTGGGTTTTGAAACATCTCCTCTAACTTGGGAGATCCTCCATTACATGGGGTTTACATTATAGAAACCATGGGCATGCATACCCTACATATTATTGGGAGAAGGCTCGCAGGCCAACGAATTTAAATTAAATAAATTTAAATGGAACCATACACACACAAAGGGTATTTGGTCTTGTTCAAGATAATCCAAAGCATGCAACGACATTTACGCATATTTAGAATTCAAATTCTTTTAATCATTCTTTTATTTAAGATAAGTAGCGCTTGAATTCAATTAATTATGATCTTATAATTAATCAATTCATTATCTAAAATTCATTTCTGTATTGTCATGAGATTCTTCTCATCCATATTCCATGTACATTTCTTTTTTACATTGGAGGAAAACCGGTGAAATTCCATTTCTGGAATGTACACAGTGTGTAGGAAGTATTACATTGCGTGTATTTTTCACCCTTTATCCCAAGTACACGATGTGGGCTTTGGCATGTTTTTGTACATTGGATATTTTGGAGTACATGGCATGTATATTAATCTAACATGGTGTGTACTTCATTGTTACATAGTTACCGGTCTAGAAATCATGTGTACGTGGTATATGGCTTCTCCTTGTACATGGATTCACTTGGTCTGGATCGGACTACACAGTGTGTTAATTCAATATACACACCGTGTATTCTAGCTTCCAGGGACCATTCAATTATGTTAAACATGGTGTAATAAATAATTAGGCTTGCACAATTCACATGGCGTGGTTTGGTGGACTAGTATCGGTTCGTTGAACCTGAGTAATAGGCGTGTAGTTTTCACGACACGCTGTGTATTCTTGTGTTGTAAAGACAGAAAGAGTGGCTCCTCTAGATTAGTTCCTCATTTTTATTTCAATCAAAAGTAAAAGTAAAAATTCATTTCTATGATGTGAATTGAGAAACAAAGGAGGAAGAATAGATCTCATTCATTCATTTTTATAGAATGATTTATCGTGAATTGAATAAAATATAAATTCATAAATTATAAATGAAAATTAAATAACTATAATCAACGTTGTAACCTTGCTCTGATACCATTTTATGGTTACGAGAATAGCAGAAGATCATGGGTGGATGTGCCAACTTGGATTTTTTTTCATTAGTAATGATCAATCCAGGATCAATATGACAATAAATGCCAGCCTCCAGGGATCGAATAACAAAAATAGACAAAGAAGAAGGATAGTGTAGGAACCACAAACGAGGATCGTCACAGTTTTATAATAATTAATTTAATTAATTTACCAGAAGTACCTTTTGGTGTTCTTTCTTCATTGATATTTCTAACCATGTTCTGATTTGATTCATCATTGCATCACATAAGCCAAGGATAAAATTACTCTAGCGGTGATCCCCACATGCACCACGTATCTCTAGATGTCGCCAAAGGATTCTCTGGGTGCTAGCATGGAGAAACCATTGCTTTATTTTTCTATCATAGATCATTTTGATCTGATGGAGGAGGATCTCTCTTAGTCTTGAGATTATTCTTGGAAGAATTAGTTCTCTCCTCCTTGAGATAATTCTCCATAATTATTGTGCACAACGATTCTTAGGAAAAGTGTTGGGGTTGTGAGGATATTTATAATTAGGTTTGAGGTTGTAGAGTTATGACAATAAATAAACGTGTTATGTATTTTACTTATTTCATTAACTCTTATTGAAAACCCCATGCCTAATCAATAATTCCTTGACATGCTCCCACACTGATTATAATAAATATCATTTAATAAAATGTTATTATTTCCTCAAAATCCTGACTGGAAAAACTACAGGGCATGTAATTATTAATACACAACGTGAACTTGTTTTTCATAAAAATACACGGCATGTTTTCATTAATACACTGTGTGTACTTTTTTTCTTTTCCTTTCCAAAATGAAAACTACACGACGTGTAATCATTAATACACAGCGTGTACTTGTTTTCAAAATAAAAACTACAGGGCGTGTAATCATTGATACACGACGTGTACTAGTTTTCATTTTATTCTTCCTCCAACATTAAAATGATTTAGGCTTCCTTGAATAATTGTTAAACCACGTATGGGAATAATATTTATTCTACTTGAGATACTTGAGTACACTTAGTGTGTGACCCTCTACGCCTCATTCTTAGTGGCATAAGGCGGACTTGCCTAAAGTCCACGAATATTGTCTAGAACGGGTCAAGGCACCCAAGAGAATGAAGTTGACACCGAATTCACGTGTCTCCTCATACGAATTCATACAGTTTAATTTAATCCCTTTGTCTCAATATCTAATCAAGTAGGTTTCATGGTAGTGTTAAAAACCTTTATGCTCGATCTTTCATTCCTTGACTTCCAGAAATAAACTCATCGTTACACCATGGGCATGGAATTTGGGCAACAGTTCTATTTCAATCAAAGGGCCCAAGATATTAACTACTGTAAATATGGATGGGGAAAATCCTTCCTCAAATTATCCATTAACAACATGTCATTCATGACGCACCCAACATACCCTACTTCCCACCAATCTTCTTGACAGTTTTCATCAGCAAATCTAAGTGTGTGAGTCATGAAATGAGTTAATGATAATTTTTCGATCTAAGGACCATTACACAAGCTCGTAGAGAGTAATGTACGATAGTACCAAGAAATGTTGAATTACTACTGGTGGGTCTGTTCTCATAATCTTCCATCTTGGAGATTACCAAGTGCGAACTCCATGAGAGAGTGTCTTGTCTTCTTATGAGTACTCACACATGATGATCTGTATACTATGTGTCCTATCATAGTTTGTCATCCAACTGTGGAACAATATTTAAGAATATTTTTATCGCATTTCAAGGTTCTCATCATAGCAGGGATATACCATGACCTTATTAATGCAACAAATTTTCCAGGAAAATATTATATTATAGTCATGCAGACTAATGAACAATATATAATAAGTGTATATCCACGTAATCAAAGTACAAACAGTTGGTTATTAGGACACCAACTCTAACACTATTAACATTTTCTTCTATTCTATTCACCATAAGAAACAAATATTAATTTTTCTTTAATGTTTATACTCTGTGGAGAACCATAACTATATATTAATGAAGAATTTGATTCATAATGTTATTTTTGTAAACTTAAAATAATGTTATAATATTTTTGAAAATGATATTAGAATGGAATGTATTTAATGATCATGATCGATTCCTATATTACATTGATTTCCCCTTATAAACTTCATATAAATGATAAAACATGTAGTATCATCCACATCCCACAGTTTCCTCCACAACTAACATCACAATTTTATGATAACATTATGATAAAACCATAATATTCATAATACATGAGTCTCCTATAATCATTTTAACACCCTCTCTTCATGTGTTGTCTTAATTGGTATTCGGGATACCATCAAAATTAATTTAGGATGTCATAATCCTTTAGAAAAGCACATGGACTACCTATTGGGATTTCATATGATATTATACATTTACCTTTTCCACAATTAATTAGAGTGTATTTGTGGTATAAAATGAAATTTTATATTAAAAAAGTTATCATATTACTACTTTTAACTTGATTACTGATTTAGGCATTACTAATTATTTAAATCATTAAATATCTTCCACTATTTTATGGATCTTTATAAACTCTCTATAATAAGATCAAAATACTCTATCTCATGTGTATTCACATGAGAAGGATCTTTGAACCTCCACTCATATTCTACATGTTATAGCTATTCATAAATTTGAAGAGTTTAAGGTAGGTGTTCGATTGGAAACCACATTAGATCGATGAATGCTTTATCAATATATTCTTTGGAACAACAGACTAAAAAACTCATATATTATGACCATGAAATAACTATAATTCATTTTAGTATTCTTTAATCATTTAATGGAAATATGTGAAATATATTTACAACTTTCTTAACCTTTAAATAGTTTTAAATCTCAAGCTTAACTAATTCTAAAAGATTTTTTGATTAAATTTAGTTCTAAAGGTATCTTTGTCGAAAACAAAGTACATAAGTGCGTCAATAATATCTAAGGTCTTTAACTGTGATGATTCTAGAACCATACATTGTAAATACATGAAAACTACGTAGTTTTTATTGAAAATTATTATTTTTCAATAGCTTGGTGTAAGAGAGTCATATATTTTATATTCATTATGTATTTCCAATGATTGAAGAATTACAAAACTATTAGTATAGTATTCAAAAACCATAGAAAAAGATTTTTTCTAGAAATGGAATAATGTCTCTTATTTCCCAAAATACATGTGAGGTAAATGTTTTTAATATACTTAACAAAATTTCCCCTAAACACATTTAAATTGAAATTAAATATTGTTTATTTCTAAGAACTAATTTATGAACCATCCTCTATCATCTCCTTAGAGAAAAAAACTTACTTCTATTAATGATTGTTTACTTATTTGGTTACTTTATTTAAATACGCATATTTAATAAACATATTGTATTTAATACCCAAGAATTAAAATAGAATAATTACATGTTAGATTTATGAATATTCTTTTAAGAATAAGTGAATATTTTATTACTCAGTTATGTTCAATACATTTAATCTTACAAAGATTTATTTCATTATATAAAGAGGAAATTAGCTCTTTTTTATTAGCCTAAAAAATTTATCAGAAGTTAGTTGTGTTGGTTATTTTAAATATTTTATTTTCAGTGGCCTATTTGAATGTTCTAGGCACATGGGATACTCATGGGTTGATGTGCTCACTTGGATTTTTGTCATTAGTAATGATCAATCCGGGATCAATACGATGATAAATTCTAGCCTCCACAGATTGAATCACAAAAATAGACAAAGAAGAAGGATAGTCTTGGAACCACAATCGAGGATCGTCACAGGTTGATTACAATTAATGTAATTAATTGACAAGAAGTAAATTTTTAGTGTTCTTTCTTTGTTGATATTTATGATTACGTTCTGATGTGATTCTTCATTGTGTCACAGAAGCCAAGGATAGTCTTCCTCTAGTGGTGATCCACACGTGCACCACGTATCTCTGGACGTCGCCAAAGGATTCTCCATGTGCTAGCTTGGAGAAAAATTTGCTTGAGTTGTCTGCATTATGTCATTTTGATCTAATAGAAGAGGATCTCTCTCGGTCTTGAGAGTGTTCTTGGATGAAGGAGTTCTCTCGGCCTAGAGGGAATTCTCCAGAATTGTTGTGCATAATGATTCTTAGGAAAAGTGTTGGGGTTGTAAGGATATTTATAATCGGGTTTGAGGTTTTAGAGTAATGACGATAAATAAATGAGTTACGCGTTTTATTTATTTCAATAACTCTTATTGAAAACCCCATGCCAAATCATTAATTCCTTGACATGCGCCCACACTGATTATAATAAATATCATTTAATAAAACTATATTATTTCCATAAAATCCTAACTTGAAAAACCACACGGTATGTAATTATTAATACATGGTGTGTACTTGTTTTTCAAAAAACTACACTTTGTGTAATCATTAATACATGGTTTGTACTTGTTTTTCATTTCCTTTCCAAAATGAAAACTACACGGCGTGTAATCATTAATACATGGGGTGTACTTGTTTTCAAAATAAAAACTGCACAATATGTAATCATTAATGCACAATGTGTACTTGATTTCATTTTATTCATCCTCCAACATTAAAACGATTTAGGCTTCCTTGAATAATTATTAAAACACCTATGGGAATAATCTTTATTCTACTTGAGAAACTTGAATACACATAGTGTATGACCCTCCAGGGCTCTTTCTCGTTGGCATTTAGCGGGCTTGCCTAAAGTCCAAGATTACTGTCTAGAAATGGGTCAAGGCACCGAAGAGAAAGATGTTGATGTCGCATTGACGTGTCACCTCATAATAATTCATACCTTGTAATTTAATCCCTTTTTCTCAATATATCATTAAGAAGGTTTCATGGAAGTGTCATAAACCTATATGCTTGATCTTTCATTCTTTTAATTATAGAATCAAACTCGTCAGTACACCATGGACATAGAATTTTGGCGACAGTTCTATTTCAATCAAAGGGAACAAGATATCTACTTACATCAATATGGAAGGATAAAATCCTCCCTTTATTTATCCAATAACAACATATCATTCATGATGCACCCAACACACCCTACTTCCTGTTAATCTTTGTGACGGTTTTCGTCAGTAAATCTAAGTGTGCGAGTCATGACATGAGTTAATGATAATATTCCAGTCTAAGGACCATTACACATGCTCATAGACAGTAATGTCCGATGACACCAAGACATGTGGAATTACTACTGGTGGGTCTGTTCTCATAATCTCCCGTCTTGGAGATTACCATGTGAAAATTCAATGAGAGAGAGTCTCGTCTTCTTACGAGTACTCAGACATGACGATCTGTATACTATGTGTCTTATCATAGTATGTCATCCAACCGTAGAACATTATTTAAGAATATTTTTATAGCATTTTAAGGTTCTCATCATTGCGAGTATCTTCCAAAACCATATTAATGCAACAAATATTCCTGGACATTATTGTACTATAGTTCTACAGAACAATGAACAATATATAAAAAGTGTATATTTATGTAGTCAAAGTAAAAACAGGTGGTTCTTAAGACACCAACTCTAAAAAACTTCCACTTGGACTAGAGCCATATGCCTAAAACTTTTAGTCCTCTAGACCTCAAAAGATGATCATGTTTCAGCTGAGTCAACGCATTAGTAAAAGGGGTCTGCCACGTTGTCTTCCATGGAAATACTACTCACTGCAACTTCACCTCTCTGAAATAAATCCCTCAAGAGATGATACTTTTGAAGTATGTGCTTTGTCCGCTGATGTGAACTTGGCTCTTTTTCAAGTGCCACTACTGCAGTATTATCTCAATAGAGTGTGATAGTATATTTAGTGCTAGTTACTACATCAAACTCTTGGATGAAGCTTCGAATCCATAATGCTTCTTTAGCTACCTCAGAAGCTGTGATATACTCAGACATCACTGTAGAATCTGCCACCACACCTTTCTTTGAGCTCTTCCAGCTCAATGCACCTCTATTTAAACTGAAGATGTATCCAGTCTACGACTTCATGTCATCTTGATCAGTCTAGATGCTAGCATCTACATTTCCTCTGATGACTAGTTCCTCATCTCCTCTATAATCCCAGAATTTATCCTTAATATGCCTCACATACTTAAGGATAGTCTTTAATTCCATCCAATGGCAGTCTCCTGGATCATCTTGATATCTTCATACCCCACATAATGCATCGGAAACATCTATCCTTGTACATAGCATATCATACATGACTGAACCAATCACTGATGCATAAATGATCATTTCCATTTTAATTCTTTCCTCATGTGTCTGAGGACACATTTTTATGGAAAGATTAATGCCATGTGACACTGGAAACAATCTCCTCTTGGACTGTTCCATACTGAATCTCTTCAGTATCTTGTAAATGTATGTACTTTGACATAATGCCAGTGTTCTCTTGGATCTATCATGATGGATCTTGATCCCAAGAATATATGATACCTCTCCCAAGTATTAAATAGAGACGAAGTTATCCAACCATGCCTAAACTGACTGTAAGACGGGTACTTCATTTCCAATTAGTAATATGTCATCCACATATACTATTTGGAAAATGAGTGCACTTCCACCAAACCTTTTTTAGACATAAGGCTCGCATTAGCTCTTAACAAATCAAAATTTCTTTACAGCTTCATCAAAACAATTGTTCCACAACCTTAATGCTTTCTTTAATCCATAAATGGGTTTATACAACTTGCATAACTTTTTTGAATCATTTGGAGTCACAAACCCCTCATGTTCTGTCATGTAGACATCTTCCTAGAGGTTCCCATTGAAGAATTCTATTTTGACATCAATTTTCCAAATTTCATATTCATGGTATGAAGCAATGGAAAATAGGATTCTGATGGATTTCGGCATCGAAACCAGTGAAAAGGTTTCATCAAAGTCAATTCCATAACAATGTCAAAAACATTTTGCAAGAAGTCGTTCCTTATAGGTACTGACTTGTCCCTCTATTTCAGGTTTCTTCTCAAATACCCATTTGTTAAAAATAGTCTTTACATAAACCGGATGATCTACAAAACCCAGACATGGTTTTCGTATACGGAATCCATTTCAGAATTCATTGATTCTTTCTACTTGGAAACGTCTGTGCCTTCAACTGATTCCTTTTAGGTAAGAGGATCACCATTTTCAACCAATAATGATTCGTCATCCTCAGTGACAAGAAAACCATGTCATTCTGGTTTTCTCACCTCTCTCGTGCTCCTACTCCATTCTTGTGTCTCTGGAACAAATTGTTCTTCCACAGGGCTTTGTGGAATCTATTCTTGTACAAACACATGTGTATCTTGAGCCTCGAATTCATGAAATTCTATCTTTCTCCCACGATCTCTTTTGAATATGTGATCCCTTTAAAAAACTATAGTGTGTATTTCCATTATATCCTTTTTATATGAGAAGTTGTATAGGTAATATCCCCTAGTTTCCATGGAATACCCTAAAATGATACACTTTGAACCTCAGGGTGAAAATTTGTTTCCTGAAGAGGCCTAAACAATTTCTTCGCTACCCCACACATGTAAATGTGGAAACATGGATTTGTTTCTACTCCATAACTTGTATGGAATACCATTTATCGATTTATTTTTTACTTGGTTTAGTATGCATGCTGTTGCATGTAATGCATATCCCCAAAAGGATAATGGAAGACTCGCATGACTCATCATTAATCTCACCATTTCCAACAAGGAGTGGTTCCTACTTTCACTTACACCATTCCACTGAGGTGTGTAAGAAGGAGTGAGTAGATATAGAATCCCAAACTCCCATAAGAAATCAATGAAGTAGTAAGTGAGATATTATTCTCCTCTATCGGAGCGGAGTTTCTTAAACATCTTACCAAGATGGTTCTCAACTTCATTCTTGTATTCATTGAACCGATCAAAATAATCTAACTTATACCTCATTATGTAAATATATCCATATCTACTAAAATCATCAGTAAAAGTTATTAAGTACAAGATCCCACCCCTTGCTTCAACTAGAAATGGTCTACACACATATGTGTGAACTAATTATAGAATCTCTTTAGTCCTTTCACCTTTCCAAGTAAATGGGCCTTTGGTCATTTTTCCATGTAGACATGCATGAAATACACCAAGTGGTTTTAGTTCTATAGAATCTAAATACCCATCTTGATGTAATTTTGTGAAACGTTTATCATTGACATGACCTAGCCGGTGATTCCAATGTTGGATATGGTATGAATCATGTGAATTAAATTTGTCATCAATTTCCATTACTTGGTTTGTGTAGTCTAACACAGAAAGGTCATTATATAAATGTGCCCTACCAAAACAAATGCTATCTTTATAAAAGTAGAAAAATTTATTTCCAAACATGAAGATGAATCCATCAGTATCTAATATGGATACTGAAATAATGTTTTTGGTTACACCGGGTACATAATAACATCCATTCAATACCACGACTATCCTAGTAGGCAATGTGAGGTGGTAGTCTCCGACAACTACAACAGCAAGTCTGGCTCCGTTGGCTACTCGTAGATCCACCTCACCTCGGTCAATCTTCTTGAATCAACATGTCTTTTATATTTGGATACAAATGTGAGAACCGCAAGCAGTATCTACTACCCAATTAGTAGAAACAGAGAGATTTCATTTGATAACAAATGCACCTAAAGCTTCCCCTTGCATCCATGGATGGGTGCAGTTTTTCTTCCAGTGGCCATTCTTTTCACATGAGAAAAAAACATCCTCCTGTTCTCTTTCCTCCCATTTGATATTCATTTTCTTGGAAGGCCTTGAGTATGTGTTGGGCTTAAAGCTCTTCGCCTTCCCATTCCTTTTAATCATCCTAAGGACATAATGCTTTTCATGATTCATATCATTGTCCACTTGGTGAATGAGGATAAGGAGATCAGATAGAATCTTCTCAATGTGGTTCATGTTCAAATTTACAACAATGTTAGACAAGCTCTAGGGGAGTGATGAAAGAATGAGATCGGTACCTAGTTCTTCAGGGAGTTTAAAGCCTTGGACCTCCAAGCACCCAATGTAGCCAATGATCTTGACTACATGAGGCCCAGCTGTGGCACCCTCTCCAAGATCGCTCTAGTATAGAGCCTTGGAGATCTCAAACCTTTCCTGTCTTTCTCTCTCCAAGTATAGACCACAGAGGTGGTCGAGCATGCTATAGGAATCCATGTCTTCATGAGAATTCATGAGCTCACTGGACATTGATGATAGCATCAAACATTGAACGTCGAGTGAATTGTTAAAATGTTGATCATAGACCAAGAAAACTTCATCACTCACCCCTTGGGTGGGCGAATTAGGAAGTGAGGACACCAACACGTAAAAATTTATTTCATGGCATAGGATAACCCAAAGGCGCCTAAACCATTCTTGAAAGTTACTTCCGGTGAGGATATTCTCTTTTTAAGAATTGATCACAGATAAAATGTGGTTGATGAGTTTGTCATATTGATTCTACAAATTAAAATAGCAGATTTATCAGAACCTATTGATTACATTTTTTGAAAAATAATAAATGAATTTATTAATTCTCCCACTATTTTTTCAATACCCAATGGCCCTCACCATTGAACTTGGAAAGTTTAGTTCCCATGACATTCTTGTGGAAAGGATTCATATTCCCCTTCGTATAACCCCAAAAGGGTTGGTAAAGCTATTCAAAGATATTTAGGTTGGCATGTGTTTCCCCACTATGAGTTTAAGGTTCCCTGATTTGGTGAGTGGACTCCCCAATCCTGAAATCCTGACTTGGATTTCCTCAACATTGCCCTCCATTTTACAACAGGTCTAGCAAGTTCTACTCCTATGGATGTAAAATGTTTAAGACAACTCGAAACTTTTAAAAGAGCTTTCATTATGAAAGTAAGTGTCCCAATAAGGGTTGGTCAAAGACATAGTTTTATTAAGTCTCGCCCTTAATCAAGTAACGAAAGGCTTGGTCTAACTTAATATGGTATGTTGGGGATTTTATTATTTAGGTGTAGTTTTGAAAAATCACATGCTTGTTAATATTAATTGATGCTTGCTTAAGTGATTAACCATGTTATAATAATGTTTACACATAGTCTAGTTTTTATTTTTTTCATATTTTCATGAATTTTTATTTCATTAATTATTTGATCGCAACAATACATACATAATAAATAAACCATGCAATCAGACAGAAATAAAATAAGATGGAATGATCATGAGCTTCCATTGTTTAGCTTATCTAGCGGTTTTGATAAGTTAACCCTGACCTAGGAAAAAACACCTTGAAACTCATGGTTCGTGTTTTGCAGCTCCCACCTGTCCACCTTTGTTTCTTCATGGGTTGGTTTCGCCTCAGCTTCGGGTTTTGAACCATCTCCTCTGACTTGGGAGATCCTCCATTACATGGGGTTTACATTAAAGAAACCATGCGCATGCAGACCATACATATTATTGGAAGAAGGCTCGTAGGCCAAAAAATATAAATTGAAAAAATTTAAATGAAACCATATACACACAAAGGGTCTTTGGTCTATCTCATGATCATCCATAGCATGCAAAGACATTTACGAGTAATTAGAATTCAAATTATTTTAATCTTTCTTTTATTGAAGATAAGTCATGCTTGAATTCAATTAATTATGATCTTATAATTAATCAATTCTTTATCGTAAATTCCTTTCGGAATTTCCTTGAGATTCTTCTCATCCATATTCCTTGTACATGTCTTTGTACTTTGGAGGAAACCTGGTGAAATTAGATTTCTGGAAAGTACACGGTGTGTAGGATATATTACATGGCGTGTATTTTTTACCCTTTATCCAAAGTACACACCGGGGGCTTTGGTGTGTTTTCTGTACTTTTGAAATTTTGCAGTACACGACGTGTAGATTAATCTAACACGGCGTGTACTTCCTTGTCATGCAGTTTCCGGCCTGGAAATCCAGTGTACGTGGTACATGGCCTCTCATTGTACACAGTTTCACGTAGGTCGGGTAAAACTACACGGCATGATGATTCAACATACATGCCATGTATTCTAGTTTCAACACACCATTCAATTCTAGTCAACATGGTGTAATAATTACATAGGCATGCTCAATTCACATGTCGTGGTTTGGTAGACCAGTACCGGTTTGTTGAACCTAAGTACGCGGTGTGTAGTTTTCACTACACGCCGTCTATTCTTGTATTTTAGAGACAGAATGTGTGGCTCCTCTGGAGGAGTTCCTTGTTTTTATTTTTATCAAAATTAAAATTAAAAAGTTATTTCTATGATGTGAATGAAGAATCAAAGTAGGAAGAATAGATCTCGTTCATTAAGTTTTATAGAACGATTTATCTTGAATTGAATCAAATATAAATGCATAAATTATCAACGAAGATTAAATAACTATAATCAACGTTATAACCCCACTCTGATACAATTTGAAGGTTCTAGGCATAGCGGAATCTCATGGGTGGATGTGCCCACTTGGATTTTTGTCATTAGTAATAATCAATCCGGGATCAATACGACGATAAATGCCAGCCTCCACGGATCGAATTACTTAACTAGAAAAATAAGAAGGATAGTCCCGAAACCACAAACAAGGATCATTATAGGTAGATTACAATTAATTTAGTTAATTGACAAGAAGTACCTTTTTGGCGTTCTTTCGTCATTGATATTTCTAATCACGTTCTGATGTGAGTCGTCATTGCATCGCAGAAGCCAAGGATACAATTCCTCTAGCAGTGATCCACATGTACACCACTTATCTCTGGACGTCGCCAAAGGATTGTCCAAGATGCTAGAATAGAGAAACCTTTTCTTGTGTTTTCCACCTTAGATCGTTTTGATCCGATGGAAAATGATCTCTCCCAGTCTTGAGAGCATTTTTGGAGGATGGAGTTCTCTTGGACTTTAGGGAATTCTCCAGAATTTTTGTGAACAATGATTCTTAGGAAAGGTGTTGGGGTTGTGAGGATAATTATAATCGGGTTTGCAGTTGGAGAGTTATGAAAATAAATAAACACGTTACGCATATTATTTATTTCACTAACTCTTATTGAAAAACCCATGTCGAATCATTAATTCCTTGACATATTCCCATGCTGATTATAATAAATATCATTTAATAAAATGATATAATATCCTCAAAATACTAACGGGAAAAACTACATGGCGTGTAATTATTAATACCTGGCATTTACTTGTTTTTGATAAAACTACAAGGTGTGTAATCATTAAAACACATCATGTACTTGTTTTTCATTTCCTTTCCAAAATGGAAACTACACGGTGTGTAATCATTAATACATGGCGTGTAGTTGTTTTCAAAAATAAAACTACACGTCGTGTAATCATTAATTCATGAAGTGTATTTGTTTACATTTTATTCTTCCTCCAACATTAAAACGATTTCGGATTCCTTTAATAATTATTAAACCACGTACGGGAATAATATATATTTTACTTGAGATACTTGAATACACTTAGTGTGTGACCCTCTGGGCCTCTTTCTCATTGGCATTAGGAGGGCTTGCCTAAAGTCCAAGATTACTGTCTAGCAACGGGTCAAGGAACCCAAGAGAAAAAATTTGATGTCGCATTGACGTGTCACCTCATACTAACACTTACCATGTAATTTAATCCCCTTGTCTCAATATCTCATCATGTTGGTTTCATGGTAGTGTCATAATCCTATATGCTTGATCTATCATTATTTGACTTCCAGAAATAAACTCTTACTTACACCATGGGAATGGAATTTGGGCGATAGTTCTATTTCAATCAAAGGGCCCCAGATATCTACTTCCATAAATATGGAATGGACAAACCCTTCCTTGACTTATCCACTAACAAAATGTCATTTGCGACCCACCCAACGTACCCTACTTCCCACCAATATTCATGATGGTTTCGTCAGAAAATCTAAGTGTGCAAGTCATGACATGAGTTAATGATAATATTTCAGTCTAAGGACCATTACACATACTCGTATATAATAATTTCCAATGACACCAAGACATGCATAATTATTACTGGTGGGTCTATTCAAATAATCTCCCATCATGGAAATTACTATGTGTGAACTCCATGAGAGAGGGTCTCATCTTCTTACGAGTACTCACACATGAAAGTCTCTATACTATGTTTCCTATCATAGTATGTCATCCAACTGTAGAACATTATTTAAGAATATTTTTATAGCATTTCAAGGTCCTCATCATCGCGGGGATCTTCCATGACCTTATTAATGCAACAAATATTCCAGGACATTATTATATTATAGTCATGCAGAATAATGAAAAATATATAATAAGTGTATATTCACATAATCAAAGTATAAACAGTTGGTTCTTGGGACACCAACTCTAACAAAATCCCACTTTGACTAGAGCCAACTTCCTACGACTTTTAGTATGCTAGACCTCACATGATGATCATGTTTCTGGTGAGTCTAGGCTTTAGTCAAGGGGTCCACCATGTTGTCTTCCATGGAAATACTCCTCACTGCAACATCACCTCTGAGAAAAATCCCACAATAGATGATACTTCTGAATTATGTGATTTGTCCACTGATGTAACCTTCGCTCTTTTTAACGTTCCACCACTGAAGTATTATCATAATAGTGTGTGATAGTATCTTTACTTCTAGGTATTACATCCAACTCATGGTTGAAGCTTCGCATCTATACTACTTCTTTAGCTACCTCAGAAGCTGTGATATACTCAGACTCCACTATAGAATCTTCCACCACACTTTTCATTGAGCTCTTCCATCCCACTTCACCTCCATTCAAACTAATGATGTATCCAGTCTGCGACTTCATGTAATCTTGATCATTCTGGAAACAAGCATATACATGTCCTCCGATGACTAGTTCCTCATATCCTCCAAAAACCAAGATCATATTCTTTGTACGCCACATATACTTAAGGATAGTCTTGGCTACAATCCAATGGCGGTCTCTAGGACCAGATTGATATCTGCCTACCACACTTTATGCATAAGCAACATCTAGCATTTTACATAGAAAAGCATACATTAATGAACCAATCATGGATGTGTAAGGGATCGTTTCCATTTTCTTTATTTTCCCATGGTTCTGAGGACACATTTTCATGGAAAGATAAATGTCATGTGACACTAGAAACAATCCCATCTTGGATTGTTCCATACTAAATCTTTCCAGAATCTTTTCAATGTATGTAATTTGACATATGCCCAACATTCTCTTGGATATATCACTATGGATCTTGATCCCAAAAATATATGTTGGCTCTCCCAAGTATTTTATGGAGAATAATTTATTCAATCATGCCTTAACTAACTATAAGATAGGTACTTCGTTTCCAATAAGTAATATGTCATCAACATATACGGTTATGAAAACGACTGCACTTCCACTAAACCTTTTGTAGAAAAAAGGATCACATTCATCCTTAACAAAGCCAAATTGTTTTACGGATTCATCAAAACAAATGTTCAATGACCTTGATGCTTTATTTAATACATAAATGGATTTCTGCAACTTGCATACCTTGTTGGAATCCTTTGGTGTCACAAACCCTTCAAGATGTGTCATGAAGACATATTCCTAGAGTTTCCCATTATGGAAAGAATTTTTGACATCCATTTTCCAAATTTCATAGTCATGGAAAAAATAAATGGGCAATAGGATTCTAATGGATTTCAGCATCGAAACCGGTGAAAATGTTGCATCATAGTCAATTTCGTTACGTTGTCAAATTTTTTTTTGCAACCAGTCGTACCTTATAGGTGTTGGCTTATCCCTCCATGTGCAGTTTCTTCTTAAATATCCATTTCTTACTAATAGGCTTTACATCAACTAGAGGATTTACCAAAATCTAGACTTGGTTTTGGTACATGGAATCCTTTTCAGAATTCATCGATTCTTGCCACATGGCAACGTCTATGCCTTCAACTGATTCCTTGTATATAAGGGGATCATCATTGTCAACCAATAATGAGTCACCATCCTTAGTGACATGAAAACAATATCGTTCTGGTTCTCTCACCTCTCTTGTGCTCCTACACAGTTCTTGTGTCTCTGGAACAAATTGTTCTTCCACAGGGCTTTGTGGAATCTGTTCTTGTACCAAGTCAAGTTTATCTTGAGCCTCAACATCATGGAATTCTATCTCGCTCCAACTATCACTTTTGGAGATGTGATCCATCTCAAAGAATATGGAATGTCTTTCCACTGTAACGATTTTTTCTAAGGGGTTGTATAGATAATATCCCCTTTTCCTTGGGATATCCTATAAAGATACACTTTGTGCCTTGGGGTGAATGTTTGTTACCTGGAGAGGCCTTAACAAATGCTTCACTACACCACACATGTAAATTCGATAACATGGCTTTGCATCCACTCCATAACTAGTATAGAATACCATTTATAGATTTAGGTACTTGGTTTAATATGTGTGCTGTTGTTTTTAATGTACATCCGCAAAAGGATAATGGAAGACTCTCATGAATCATCATTGATCTCACCATGTCCAACATGGTGTGGTTCCTCCTTTCACTTACACCATTCCAGTGAGGTGTGTAAGGAGAAGTGAGTTGAAATAGAATCCCAAACTCTTGTAAGAAATCAAGGATGTCTGGATTAATATATTATCCTCCTCTACCTGAGTGGAGTTTCTTAATCTTCATCCCAAGATGTTTCTCATCTTCATTCTTGTATTCTTTGAACTGATCAAAAGAATCTGACTTATACCTCATTAAGAAAATATGTCCATATCTACTAAAACCATCTGTAAAAGTTTTGATGTACAAGAACCCACCACTTTATTCAACTGGAAATGGTCCACACACATCTGTGTGAACTAGTTCTAGAAGCTCTTCAGCCCTTTCACCGTTCCCAATAAATGGGTCTTTGGTCATTTTTCCTTGTAGACATGCATGACATACACCAAGTGGTTTTAGTTCGAAAGAATCTAAATACCCATCTTGATGTAATTTTGTAAAATATTTCTCATTGACATGACCTAACCGGTGATACCAAAGTTGGGTGTGGTATGAGTCATGTGAATTAACTTTGTAATCGATTTCCATTACTTGGTTTTTGTAGTCTAATACATAATGGTTGTTATATAAATGTGCCCTACCAAAACAAATTCTATCTTTTTAAAAGTAGTAACATTCAATTCCAAACATGATGATGAATCTATCAATATCTAATCTGGATACTGAAATAATTTTTTTGGTTATAGAGGGTACATAATAACAACCTTTCAATACCAAGACCATCCCAGTAGGCAATGTGGGGTGGTAGTCCCCAATAGCTAGAGGAGCGAGTCTGGCTCCGTTTGCTGCAAGAAGATCCACCTCACCTCGTTCCATCTTTCTGAATCAACATGGTTTCAATATTTGGATACAGATGTGATCCCCATAAGCAGTATCTAATAACCAATTATTAGAAACAAATAGATTTCATTCAATAAAAAATGCTCTTGAAGCTTCCCCTTGCTTCCTTGGCTGGGTGTAATTTTTCTTCCAGTGGCCCTTCTTGCCACATGCGAAACAAACAGCCACCTATTATCTTTCCCCCCCTTTGATCTTCCTTTTTTGGAAGGCCATGAAGAAGCTTTGGTATTAAAGCTCTTCACCTTCTCTTTCCTATTATTCACCATATGGATAGAAGGATTTTCATGCTTCATACCATTTTCCACATGGAGAATGAGGATAAGGAGATCAGATAGAGACTTCTCAATGTTGTTCATGTTGAAATTTACAACAAAGTTAGAGAAGCTCTGGGGGAGTGATACAAGAATGAGATTGGTACCCGGTTCTTCTGGGAGTTTAAACCATAAACCTACAAGCATTCAATGTAACCAATGAGATTGACTAAATGAGGCCGATATGGGGCACCCTCTCCAAGCATTCTCTGGAATAGAGACTTGGAGATCTCAAACCATTTAGGTCTTTCTTTATCATCGTACAGACCATAGAGGTGCTCGAGCATGATATAGGAATCCATGTCTTCATGAGACTTCATGAGATCACTAGACATTGATGATAGCATCAAACATCTAATGTCAAGTGCATCGTTCAAATATTGATCATAGACCATAAAATCTTCATCACTCGCCCCTTGGGTGGGAGAATCAGGATGTGAGGACTCCAGCGCGTAAAACATTCGTTCATGTTGTAGGATAACCCGAAGGCACCTAAACTGTTCATGAATGTTATTTATGGTGAGTATATTGTCTTTATCGAGAATTGATCGTAGAGAAAATGTGGTTGATGAGTTTTTCATATTGATTCTACTATTTAAAAGAACAGGTTTATCAATACCTTTTGATTACATTTTGTAAAAAATAATAAATGAATTTATTAATTATCCCACTATTTTTTTGAGTTCCAATGTCCCTCACCATTGAACTTGGAATTTATAGTTTTAATGACATTTTAGTGGAAAGGATCCATATTCCACTTAGCATAACCCTAACAAGGGTTGGTCAAGCTATTTGAAAAAATTTAGGTAGGTAGGTCTTTGCCAATTTTGAGCTTACAGTTCCTTGTTCCGTCGAGTGGATTGCCCAATCCTAAAATCCCGACTTGGATTTCCTCAACACATGCCTCCATTTTACAACAAGTCTAGCAAGGGCTACTCCCATTGATGTAAAATGATTAAGTCAAATTGAAACATTCATAAGAGCTTCCTTTATAAAAGTAAGTGTCCCAACAAGGGTTGTTCAAACACATAGTTTTATTGAGTCTTGTCCTTAATCAAGTAATGAAAGGCTTGGGCTGACTGAATATCGTATTTAAGGGATTTTATTCTTCATGCGTATTTTTCATTATCACATTCTTGTTAATATTAAGTGATTCTTTCATAAGTAATTAACCACGTTCTCATATTGTATACACATAGTTTGGTTTTTGTTTTATTCCATCTTTGTGTGATTGTTTATTTTATTATTTATGGGATCGTGACAACACATACATAATAAATTAACCATGCAATCAGAAAGAAATAAAATAATATATCATGATCATGAGCTTCTATTGGTTAGCTTATCTAGCAGTTTGGATAATCTAACCCTTGCCTAGGGAAAAACACCTTGAACCTGATGGATTGGGTTTTGCAGCTCCCACATGTCCACCTGTGTATCTTCATGGGTTGGTTTCGCCTTAGATTTGGGTTTTGAAACATCTCCTCTAACATAGGATATCCTCCATTACATGGGGATTACATTATAGAAACCATGGGCATGCATACCCTACATATTATTGGAAGAAGGCTCGCAGGCCAATGAATTTAAATTAAATAAATTTAAATGGAACCATACACACACAAAGGGTCTTTGGTCTTGCTCAAGATCATCCAAATAATGCAACGACATTTACGCATATTTAGAATTCAAATTCTTTTAATTATTATTTTATTTAAGATAAGTCGCACTTGAATTCAATTAATTATGATCTTATAATTAATCAATTCATTATCTAAAATTCCTTTCTTAATTGTCATGAGATTCTTGTCATCCATATTCCATGTACATTTCTTTTTTACATTGGTGGACAACTAGTGAAATTCCATTTCTGCAATGTACACAGTGTGTAGGAAGTATTACATTGCATGTATTTTTCACCCTTAATCCAAATTACATGATGGGGGCTTTGGCATGATTTTGTACATTAAATCTTTTGGAGTACATGGCATGTATATTAATCTAACACGGCGTGTAATTCATTGTTACGCAGTTACCGGCCTGGAAATCCCGTGTACGTGGTACTTGGCTTCTCCTTGTACACGGTTTCACTTTGTCTGGATCGGACTACATAGCGTGTTAATTCAACATACACATCGTGTATTCTAGTTTCCATGCACCATTCAATTCTGTTAAACATGGTGTAAAAAATACTTAGGCATGCACAATTCACATGGCGTGGTTTGGTGGAGCAGTACCGGTTCGTTGAACCTAAGTAATAGGCATGTAGTTTTCACGATATGCTGTGTATTCTTGTGTTGTACAGACCGAAAGAGTGGCTCCTCTGGATTAGTTCCTCATTTTTATTTTAATGAAAATTAAAATTAAAAAGTCATTTCAATGATGTGAATTGAGAAACAGAGGAGGAAGAATAGATCTCATTCATTCATTTTTATTGAACGATTTATCTTGAATTGAATCAAATTTAAATTCAAAAATTTTCATTGAAAATTAAATAACTATAATCAACGTTGTAACATTGCTCTTATACCATTTTAAGGTTCAGAAAATATTAGAAGATCATGGGTGGATGTGCCCACTTGGCTTTTTTTCATTAGTAACGATCAATCTAGGATCAATATGACAATAAATTCCAGCCTCCACTGATTGAATAAAAAAAATAGACAAAGAAGAAGGATATTGTTGGAACTACAAATGAGGATCGTCACAGTTTTATAATAATTAATTTAATTAATTTACAAGAAGTAACTTTTGGTGCTCTTTCTTCGTTGATATTTCTAATCACATTCTGATGTGATTCATCATTTCATCACAGAATCCAAGGATAAAATTCCTCTAGCGGTGATCCCCACATGCACCATGTATCTCTAGATGTCTACAAAGGATTCTCCGGGTGCTAGCATGGAGAAACCATTACTTTCTTTTTCTATCATAGATCATTTTGATCTGATGGAGGAGGATCTCTCTTAGTCTTGAGAGTATTCATGGAAGAATTTGTTCTCTCCTCCCTGAGAGAATTCTCCATAATTATTGTTCACAACGATTCTTAGGAAATGTTTTGGGGTTGTGAGGATATTTATAATCGGGATTGAGGTTGTAGAGTTATGAAAATAAATAAACGTTTTATGTATTTTATTTGTTTCATTAACTCTTATTGAAAACCCCATACCAATTCATTAATTCCTTGACATGCTCCCACGCTGATTGTAATAAATATCATTTAATAAAATGATATTATTTCCTCAAAATCCCGACTAGAAAAACTACAAGGCATGTAATTATTAATACACAACGTGAACTTGTTTTTCATAAAACTACATGGCATGTAATCATTAATACACGACATGTACTTTTTTTCATTTCCTATCCAAAATGAAAACTACACGATGTGTAATCATTAATACAGGGCATGTACTTGTTTTCAAAATAAAAACTACATGGCGTGTAATCATTGATACAGGGAGTGTACTAGTTTTCATTTTATTCTTCCTCCAACATTAAAATGACTTTGGCTTCCTTGAAGAATTATTAAACCACGTATGGGAATATTCTTTATTCTACTTGAGATACTTGATTACACTTAGTGTGTGACCTTCTACGGCTCTTTCTCAGTGGCATATGGCGAACTTGCCTAAAGTCCAAGAATATTGTCTAGAAATTGGTCAAGGCACTCAAGAGAAAGAAGTTGACGCTGCATTGATGTGTCACCTCATACGAATGCTTACAGTTTAATTTAATCAATTTTCTCAATATCTCATCAAGTAGGTTTCGTGGTAGTGTTATAAACATATATGCTCGATCTTTCATTCCTTGACTTCCAGAAATAAACTCATCGTTACACCATGGCCATGGAATTTGGGCGGCAGTTCTATTTCAATCAATGGGCCCAAGATATCAACTACTGTAAATATGGAAGGGAAAAAATCATTCCTCGAATTATCCATTAACAACATGTCATTCATGACGAACCCAACATACCCTACTTCCCACCAATATTCTTGACCGGTTTCATCAGCAAATCTAAGTGTGTGAGTCATGACATGAGTTAATGATAATTGTTCGATCTAAAGACCATTACAAAAGCTCGTAGATAGTAATGTACGATAGCACCAAGACATATGGAATTACTACTGGTGGGTCTGTTCTCATAATATTCCATCTTGGAGATTACCACGTGCGAACTCCATGAGTGAGTGTCTCGTCTTCTTATGAGTACTCACATATGATGATCTGTATACTATGTGTCCTATCATAGTATTTCATCCAACTATAGAACAATATTTAAGAATATTTTTATTGAATTTCAAGGTTCTCATCATAGCGGGGATATACCATGACCTTATTAATGCAACAAATATTCCAGGACAATATTATATTATATTCATCCAGAACAATGAACAATATATAATAAATGTATATCCACATAATCAAAGTACAAACAGTTGGTTCTTAGGACACCAACTCTAACACTATTAACCTTTTCTTCTATTCTATTCACCATAAGAAACAAATATTAATTTTTTAAGTTTATACTCTGTAGAGAACCTTAACTATATATTAATGAAGAATTTTATACATAATGTTATTTTTGTAACCTTAAAAGAATGGTATAATATTTTTGAAAATGATATTATAATGGAATGTATTTAAAGATCATGATCGATTCCTATATTACATTGCTTTCTCCTTATAAAATTCTTATAAATGATAAAACATGTAATATCATCCACGTCCCACAGTTTCCTCCACAACTCACATCACAATTTTATGATAACATTATGATAAAACCATAATATTCATAATACATGAGACTCCTATAATCATTTTAACACCCTCTCTTCATGTGTTGTCTTAATAGGTATTCGGGATACCATCACCATTAATTTAGGATGTCATAGTCCTTTAGAAAAGTGCATGGACTACCTATTGGGATTTCATATGATATTATACATTTACGTTTTCCAAAATTAATTAGAGTGTATTTGTGGTATAAAATAAAATTTTATATTAAAAAAGATATCATATTACTACTTTTAACATGATTACTGATTTAGGCATTACTAATTATTTAAATCATTAAATATCTTCCACTATTTTATGGAGCTCTATAAAGTCTCTGTAATAAGATCAAAATACTCTATCTCATGAGTATTCACGTGAGAAGGATCTTTGAACCTCCACTCATATTCTACATGTTATAGCTATTCATAAATTTGAAGAGTTTAAGTTAGGTGTTAGACTGGACAACCACAGTAACTCTTGGCTCCTGGATCTTTGGAGTGAAGTCATATCTTCTAAAATCATTCATATATTTTACCTAATGGTTTAATATAAAGTATCATCATTATGGCTATGGAAATTCATTTTCTGACAACATTAGTTAATTCAACCTACGATTAACATAATAAATTCCCAATATTAAGAGGAACCCTCAACTATATATGATTGAGGCCCTATAAACTTTGTTTTTTTTTCAAATTCAAATAATGAATGGCATTTGAGACATTATATTTATTTGAGGTTTTTCCATTCTTTTTTTATGAATATACACAATTTCTATTAATATATTCATTTTATGTTGATGTGTGCAAAAATTAATATTAATAGAAAATATATTCATTGTGTGTTTTAGAATTTTACTATTTATTATTTTAAGTTTTTTCACTACTAGCATGAAGATGCATAAAATAATAAACAATGTTTTAAAGAAATAAATTACATGAATAGTATTAATCATCTAATATTGGTTGATCAATTTAATCTTAAAGTAATTGCAATGACCTGTCAGAATAATACAAAATTCATAGCTTGACTCATGATGCAGCTCATCCCTCATCCATTATGTCCACTTCCCATTTGGATTTCACCTTGAATTTGCATGTTATCTGGCTTATTGCTTTATTTTTATTATATAATCATACTCGACTGTAGTCAAGGTGGTATTGGGAGACACAATGTATAGAAATGATGATGGGAATTCATACACTTATACATATTAAAATGAGAAAAGAAATGTGTAGACCATCCATTCATTAAATACTTATTAAAATCATCACCATAATGTACTTAGTAATTAAATAATACACACACATGCACTATTGGTCAAATACTGATGTATAGTCTATATAATACAATAAAATAATGATAAAGTAAAATTTATATAAACATAAATATCAGGAAAATTTAAATAAACTAAATTATTTAAAAAAATTCAAGCAATTTATTCAAGTATTTTATTCTTATTCAGTCCCATCATTAATTCCATTTTTATTCCAAAAAATAAACTAATTAATTAATTTAATTTAATACTAAAAATAAAATAAATTATATTTCTGAATAATGAAATTTTATAATTTTCAAACAAAAAATAGTTTTTTAATTAAAATAATTTAATACTATAAATAAATTAATTTAAATAAATTATATTTTTGATAAGATAAATATAACTTGGGCCCCAATACCTTTCTATATCCTATTATGGGTTGGTCTGATCCCTTAGAGGCCCATACAAGGCTGTGAAGAGCTACTGCAAGGCTTTATTCTGTTGGGTAGGCTTAGCGGGACCCATACTAGGTCGGGATGACATGTACCAACCTAGTTTGTGGTGTTCGGTGCCAGGAGGTGGTTTACCTCTTATGTGGGGATGGTATAATGGCGGCGGAAGGGTGGTAAGGTAGTATATCCATGGGGTCCAACAATGGATATATTCCAAACTATTATCCCAACTGGGAAGCACATGGTTTATAAAGGTCACGACCAAAGGTTCAGTACCACATGGAAATATCGACCATTCTCCGACTTGGATGAAAATTAGTGGAAGGTGTCTCTTGAAATAGTAAGTAAGTGATCAAGTTGGATCTGAGGTTGGATCCATGTTAGTGGAAAAACCCAATACACAGAAAACATAAGGAATCTATAAATTGATATATGACTATAAATAGCTTGGTTGGCAGCCACGCCAGAGCTGGAGGTGGGAGATGCCTGCTGATTCATGTAGGAGGTTGTTGTCTGTGCTTAAGATGGGGATTAATGATAGTAGGGTTAGAGGGACATACCGGTGGAGGTCTGATGAATGGGACGAGATAGCTTCTTCATATGAATTAGGGGGGACTAGTGGGCATTTAGTTACTCAGCCCTATTAGGATCTATGGTATGTGGTGGGTAGATGAAGGGTGAGGAGACTAAGATGCCACAGTGAAGACCCTTGACCCCCTTTGAATAAATATTTTTTTATTTTTTAAAAGCATAATTATCGTATAATTTAATACGCCTATAAATTTTTTTGAACTTATTTGGATAAATTATAGAAGCTTTCCCACTTGTATTTACCCACCAAAGTACCCCTTTTATTTTTTTTATTGTCATATAAATCTAATAATAGTGTTGTAATGAAGCATCCCACTAGGGGAAAAATTAGTAACCAGATTCGAGCAATATTCTGATCTTATTTTGATTAGATTTCAACAATAATTTATGGTTGGTGGGAATAATAACAAAAATCATAAAATGTAGCAATTTAAACACTTATGAAATATAAATACATCATATTTTTAACAACCAAAAAATCCTCTAACAATCCATATATAATATTTTGGATGGTCATATCACTAAAATTAGATATCTGATCTATGCACACTTTTTTTCGGACATATTTTTCACCCTATATTTAAATTTAACAAAAAATAATTTTTCCTACCTATGGAAATATATGGGATCACTCTGATAATCTTGTGTGGATTCTTCAAAGCACTTAAAATAACAATAGAATTATAACGTCATTACAAATCAATGTTTTTTTAGCTATAGCTCATTGATAGTGAATTTTTATTGAAGGATCAAAATCCAAACCCCTCTAGATCATATACACATTCTCAATGAATCTACACACACATCATTCTTCAAATTCTAGGTGCTGGCGTGGATCTTTGATGATATCTTCAACATCCTGACAATATCCATGATCTCATGCCTTTGATCCATGAAGGAATTATTGGATCAGTCAATCTATTGAATCTTTTTCCGCATTTGGAATTGGGAGGTGAGATAATCACTCAATTATAGTCTGATGAATGGTTTATGGAATGAGCTTCTCTCTACACTTATATAGGGAAAGTCTAAGCACTCAATAATGGTTACTCGTCCCACATATATTTTCCATCCACTATATATGTAATACATACATAAGTATAATGAACTAACAATTTACTAAATATTATTTACATTTTATCACATTCTTGTAATATATTACATATATTACACAATAAACAAGAGACTTTACCTCGACTCAAATTTTTTTATAATATTAAATGAATATGGAATTTTAAAATGATATTCATACATGTAATATGATTCCGTGTATTAACATAAAACTTATAAATACATTTAATAAATAAATTTCATGCAATAATTATTCACTTGAATAATAATTATTTAATAAGTTTTATCAATGATTGATAAAACTTAGAAAACTGTCGATGGCTGTAGTGGGGCCCACTATGTTCTATATACCTATTCACTAGAATATGTAAGATTATTGAATATGCTATTGTGTGTATCCCACTAGGAACATATCCTAATATCATTGAATAGTACTCCCATTCTAAGAGCAGAGTCTAGGAACCCAAAAAGGCCCCCAAAAATATAAGGAATAGTCAGAGTAATGACAACCCACATAGGAGCACACATTGTGTAATGTAATCTCTTTTCTCATATGGTATTTAATAAAGAAGGATTCACACTTGTGTCATCATCCTTTTATAATTTATTGTTTTAATATATAACTGGATGGATATACCATCAAATACCATGGCCATGGATTTATAAAGGTACTACCATCTGAATAAAACATTCCTAAGATATATCTTCCTCAACCTAGAAGTGAAAAATATTACATTGACCATTAAACCAATGCAATACAACCAAAATCATACCCAACACAATCTACCACACCATAATTTCATTATCAATATTACTACCTTGCATCAAAGTATGTGATGAAATGGAACACATGGATAATGATCTCATGTCAGGAGACCAAGATAGGTGTCCATAGATAAGAGCATCTAATGACACCAAAAACATATAGTGTTCGTATTGGTGGTTTATCCCTCATGATCACACACACTAGAGATCACAAGGTGAAAATTTCCTATGTTGAATTGTCAATGTTTATGATCCTTCAACACATGATAGTCCTACATCAATTATGTCCAATCAGTATGATGTCTCTAGTCCATATGAAATAAATTTAAGATAAATTTCATAGCATCTAGTGGTTATCATTATAGCATGTGATCTGTTATAACATTTTGATATGAAAAATAAAAGATGGAAATTTTCAATTAAATAGTGGATGCAGAAATATCTACACTATAACAGTAAGTGTACATCATGTATGTCTCATTGTATACATGAAATGGAAATAAAAAATACTTGTTTAGTTGGGTCTTGGGAACCCACTATTATAAAAATACATGGTAAAAGTGTCCCTTTTACTTGTGATACATGGACATGGAGTCCCTATACTTGTAATACATGGGAATGGTGTCCCTTATAATTTTCATACATGGGAATGGAATCCAATATACTTGTGATACATGGGAATGAAATCCATTATACATGAGATACATGATAATGGAATCCCATATGAATGTTATAATCTAGCATGGAATACATTATAATTGTGATACATGGTCATGGTGATACTTTTAACTTATGATACTCAGGCTTGTAATCTCATACTATTTTTGGAGACTCTTGTAACTAGACACATATGCTTGATTTATGTTTGGGGACCTAGATAGAACTATGCATGTATAAATATGGTTTTAAATGTCCCCATATTTATAGAGCATATATATATATATATATAAATACTTACAAATACTCTCATACATATATGTTCATGGTGATATATTTTCTATGGTTATCTTAGAAATGTTCAAAACATGTAATGTCATCCTGGTGCCCTTCAAAAACTAGAGCCAACACAATGCAATATATATTACTAATTTTACTTAATTAAATATGAACACTTTTCATATTATATAAAATTCTAGATACTTATATACTCCCTTGGTGGTGGTATTCTAATTATATCTTAGAAATTAGTCAGGACACTGTTTGTTACCTAGATAAGTTTTATGGAAGTAGGTAGGGAGTGGGTAATGTTCTTATTTATTGACACTAGATTTGATTGTAGTGTGGATAAAGGGGAGAATAAGTTCGTTCTATGTCTTGTGATGCTATTTAGATATAGTCTATTGTTTTGTTTTTAGATATACGCTTTTGTATTTGTTCCTACATCCATGGTTTCCTATTCATTTATGTGATAGGCATGACATTACACTATTTTGTATATGGTACTAGATATTTATATAAATGACTATTTATTTTATCTTCATGGATTACTTTTTTTCCTATATTGATATTATGATTCCATAATTTATTAATTTATTGAAAAAAATGACACTCTAAGTATGAGGGTGTAATCTTCCCACTATACCACCAAGGACCATTGATGCTAGTACAAAATCTCTTGAATACAGGGAGGAATGCTTGAGGCCATGTCACCAACTGTCTTGGAAAACTGCATAGTGTCATCTGGGATGGAATGTTTCAAATTTTTGTCAGAGGTTAATTTTATTTTCCTTATTATTTTAGGATAATATAAATAAGACTAGAATGTGTTTGAATTTAGTAATGATATTGTTCTTGGTTGTAGCTGACCCATGTATAGAGAATATGCAAAATACTAGTATAGGAATTTCTATATTGGATTTATCTTATTGTAGTTGGTTTGATTCAACCATTGGGTGATTTACATGATATGTGATATTTATTATTATTATTGATGAAGATTTAATTTTACCATTTTTCCAGTACTGCATGGAAGTATTGGATCATGATGCATCGTAGGCATATAAAGATTCACATGTCATGCATTATACCAAACCATATACATGAATATCATTTCTTGAATGACTACGGTTTCTATGACTTTCTTTTATACTATAAATATAATTGTGAACATGTTATTACAGGGTAATGAGGAACATAATAGGTTACATAATGTACCTACATCAAGCTAATAGTGTTTTAATACATATCTTGATGCTAATACAATAAGTAGTTAATTATGGCATGTTGAGCCATATACCATTGGATGCATTGCCTAGAGAAGTTTTATGGTTATGATAAAATGGAAATCATATTTTAATTTATAAAGTTTATGTGCATTTATAAATTTGAATTGGTGATATTTATTTAACCATTAAAAATATTCTACTTAAATAAATAAAAATTTAAATAAATTTAAACACTAGAATCAAATGGTTGTGGTTAAATAGAGATTCCATGTTCAAATTATTGGGTATTTCCTCTATAACATGAAATTGAAACACTATATACCAAGACTCCTAATTTAGATAAGATAAATTCATATTGTCTTTTCCATAATAGTTGGAATTATATAGTGTCTCTTGAGATTCTTGTTATCTATAAATCACTCAATCCTGTCCCTACTAGTAGGAAGAGGGATATGGCTATTATATAGAATGACTTTTTTTTACCTGTTTTGTTCTTATACATTTGGATTATGACATTATAAAACACTATATGACATGAGTTCTTTTAATTTTTAAAGATATTACACCATAACATCCATGAGCTGTGTGCTAGGAGGGTGGTGATGACCATGCTCTGAAGGTTTTGGGCCATGAGACACCAGTGTTACCTCCATTACTGCCTCCTTTGGATCCTAATTTTATATATGATGTGGGTGATGATTCCATTTTTAATCAGGGATTCCTATATATTATATAGGTGATTCATGGAGCTCTACATCGTTCAAATTCTATGAAAGTTACAATGTGATAGTTTTAGTAGTAGCACCCACCCATGTATTCAGGGGATGGTATCCCCTCCGACTTCAAACTCATGAATGGAGGACATGTATAAAATCATTAAATAACATGATACACCTTCTTAGAATATAGTGAATCTCAATACATATATTCAGTGAGATTATTCTTAGCGGTGCTAGAATGTTATCATGTAGAAAAATTATCACAAAGGTATAGACTGAGATATTTTTCAGATATTTTTCTATTACCCTTTATTTCCTCACATACCAATGGAGTACAATGATAGATATTTTATACATCTATAGTAAGGTATTATTTCAATGATGGAATAATCTACTCAGTTTATAGAGCTCTGATGGTTTTCACTAATTTTTTCTAGTGACATGTTGGTGAATGTGTGATTCTTTAAGGATGGACTAATATACACCATTCAATCTCATGTAAATGACTTTCAATTGACCATTATTTCTGAAATATTAAACTAGGACTTCAACATCAATTGGACCCTATGGGAAGTTGATGATTTTGGCCACATAAGTTCATAACCGAAATGTGGAATTGGTTCGACTAGCATTCGAAAACATTGTCTGGAGACTATGTGAAAGAGCAGTAGTATCCAGGTGAGATGTGTAGATAGATAAATGGTTTTCACCCATGTAGGAAGCCCATGAATAAGAGTTCCCATTGTCCCAGAGACCCAATTGATTGTTGAGGCTATGCTATATTGGGTAATGATTAGAAATTCTGTATGACATTATCTTCTATGTTCAGTGGGAGGGGATCTATATCAACTCTGCCTTCATGTGTGAGATTAGTTGCTATACTTTTGGTCAGAATTTGGTCTACCACAGGTAGAATATACTGAAAAGGTAGATGTGGCCAAGAAATCAAGGATTGAAATACAAAGATCTAGTAGAAATAACCTTATCATGATAAAAAGGTTGATGTATAATGTCATATATAAATTTATATTTATGTAGTGAATCCTTTACAAAATGAGGAGTGCGTTAGGACAACTAAAATTTTAGGTGTAATTATAGTATCTTCTACTATTTTGGATACCTTATTTGATATAGTAGCTTTTTATTCCTTAATATCTTTGGATATTTTGGAATTCTTTGGGCTTGATATTAAGTATTTATCTGGGGTGATAACACTTGATACTTTATTGAGGATATGACTAGGGAGTGTGTTCCATTGAAATGATTTATGAATTGAGGTAAGAAGGAATCTTTTCATATTGGCTTCTTCACCCTCAAAATAATGGGTTTTGATTTTGTTCTTAGGATGGATTGGTAGGTTATCTATATTTCCTATGTGTAGTAATATCTTTACCTTGTATATTTTTCATTACTAGAGGTTGGTAGTGACAATAAAAATTATGAATTGGATTTCTAGGAGAGTAGAGATGGACCTGAGCATCATGGGTTGGGTGGAGTTTTAGATTATATAACATGTATTTATATAGAAGGTTTGGGAATAAATTAGACCGTTTTCTATCTTGTAGTAGATCATATCAAGGATGTCTTTCCAGATGATATTTTTTGTTTTCCTATTGAGTGAGAGGTGGTGTTATATATTTCTATAGTGGTAGGAGCTACACCGGTATCCATTCCTCTCAAAATGATGGCTACTACTGAGTCACCAGATCTCAATAGATAGCAAGAGGACTTGGAGGGTATGGTTTTTAGATGACTGATCACTTCACCGTGGGTTTCACATATCCTTTTCTCCAAAAAATAAGATAGTACCAATGTACATTAGGTGGATTATCATTGGGTCAACTAGATTATGGTTAAGAACTAGTATCCAATTCCCTATATCCAAGACCTCTTTGAACAACTTTGACAAGAAAGGGTTTTCTCTAAGTTTGATGTGTGGTTAGGCTAACTTTAGGTATGAGTAATTCTTTTATACATACCTAATATATAATTTTGTGGAACATATTATCATTATGAGTATATCGTTATGTAATTTGGTCTTAAGAATGCACAATCTATTTTCATGTCCTTGATGAATATGTTTTTTCCATATTTGCAAAGAATTATTTGTGCTCGTCTTTATAGATGATATCTCGGTGTATTATCATACTCAACAAGACCCTGAGAATTGAATTGTTCTTTTTCTGAATATGTTGAGAGAAGACTAGATGTATGATAATCTCCCTAAATTCCAATTTTGGAGAAAAGCGTCACTTTTTTAGTTTCATTTTACAAGATATAGGAGAATCAGTTGACCTAGAGAAGGTGATCATTGTTGTCTCCTGGAAGAAAACCAAGAATGTCTTTAACATGTAGAGCTTCTTCTAGATGGATGGAAATTATAGATTCATTATTCAAGATTTATCAGGCCTTTTATAAACTATCATGGGTTTGAATAAAAAGGGTTTTTGTTAATGTGATCTAAATCCTATGATATATGATTTCAGGGGTGATTGGGAGATTGAAATCTGAACTGATACTGATTTTGCACACACCATGTTGAATATATACACTCTATTAGGATGAATTGGATATTGGTCTAGGATTAATTTTGATGTCATATGATCAAATCATGGAATAAATTACTCACCATTGAGACCATAAGGGAGGAATTACCTAATGCACTATCTCAAGTAGGCAGTTGTGGTTCAAGCCTTGTAGTTTTGGAGGAATTACCAACTAGAAGGAAATCATGTGGTGTTTAAGGAACAAAAAAGACATAGTTATATTTTGACACTGTGTGAATTTATCCTAGGGAATAGAAGGTCAGTTCATATCATGTAATCCAATTATTTTCATCTTACCTATATGTATTATAATGGAAATTTTGTAGTGGATTCTCTATGCTAAAGGATTCAAACACAGGTTGTTCAAGAGGCCAATGACGAGTGGAAGCTTATGGCCTTGTTTTCTGAGATGAACAAGATGGTTTAGAACTATCATCGACATTTTTCAATTATTTTTTTATTAGTGGACTCTTAATTTCTGGAGGGAGTGAATGTGAGGTATTATTCGTATCTCATTGGATGTATTCTAAGGGAGAGTGTTTCAGGTGATGACCCACCTCAAGTTCGGGTCATGGATATGTATGAGGTCTTCTGAATCCATGGATGGTTCTCGGTTACTACATACAACTAGGTGTATTTTATGTGAGAGTCTCATACTTATACATTGTTGGTAAAAAATAATCTTAAAAATATGTATCATGATCTATGATGACAATATTGATGGCATGGTATTAAATGGGAGTAATCTAGTTTTGTTAATCAGTGTTCCACTTGTTAGTAGGGGATGAAAGATAACCAGTGGAAAAAAGGTATTTCAAAACCATTTCCAAATCCATAGTTGAAATGGAATGATTTCATGATTGATTTTGAGACTGAAAAAACAAAGATCACCTCGAGGAAGTGATAAAGTATGGGTGATCGTCAATAGATTCATGAAGGTCACTTGTTTCTAACATATAAGTGAGGCCATATTGGTGAATGAGATTATGAGACTGTATATCAATGAGATTATATGCCTACATGGGGTCCCTCACACTATCATTTTAGATAGGGATCCTCAATTCATTTTGAGGTTATAGAAGGGGTTATAGAGAGCTTTGTGTATGCTCATACTTTGGAGCACAGTCATTCACCCTCATACCAACAGTCAATCAGAATGGATGATATAGGTACTAGAGGACAAGATTAGAGCATGTATCCTCGATTTTAGATGTTCTTGGGTGAAAAACACACCTCTTATTAAGTTATCCAACAATTACAACATTCGTGTGATGATTAAAATGGATCCCCATGAGGCATCATATGTTAGGATATTCCATTCACCTTTATGTTGGTTATAGGTAGGTGAGGAATCCTTATCTAGACCTCATCTAATTCAAGAGACATCATAAGATGTTCAGTTGATTAGGAAGTGAAAGGATATAGCTTAGTCTTGGTATAAGTCATACGTCGGTAAAAATAATCAACCACTAGAGTTCGAGATTAGATATTGAGTATTCCTATAAGTTTCATCTATAATGGTTAAATGATTCTTGAGATGTTAAGGGAATATTTTTCCTCAGGTTTTTGATATTTTCAAGTTGGGGAGTAAGTTGGGTTGGTAGCCTGTCATTTGTAGTTACCTCAAAGGTACCGGGCCTTGAATAATGTATGTCATATATCATACCTTATTCTATACTATCTATATCCATTTAATATCATTTTATTTGATTAGTTTGGGGTAGGGGTAGATGTTTCCATTGTGTAGAATCCAATCTGTATTGTTGGAAGGAGCATGATGGATGTCTGAGGCAGATTGGTTCCTCTGGTATAGGTGTTCTGGTATCACACCTATGTGTTGAACAAGACTAGTGAGTGAGAGGACAATTTACATGTTCATTGGAAATAATTATTCTCATATTATGTTTTAACAACATTTAAAGGGAAACATGGGGATTAGTTTCTTTAATGGGAGAAGACTATAATATCCGGGGTTTTCATTGAGGTAAAAAGACTTTTAATTTTGGTGTCTAACCAAAATTTTGTCTTAATAGAAATGAATAATGAGGTTACAAAGGATATGAGGTTTTTCAGATCATGTTCAGATACTAGAGACCCAACTATTTGAGGAAACTACTAGGATGCATGGTTAGTAGAAACATTGTTTCCCAGTCTACATGGTTAGAAAAAACTGGGTGGGTTATATTGTGCACTATTAGGGGGTTGCACAGTTTGAAAAAACCATGAATCTGGGACACAAAAACATATGGGTATGTGAAAGTGTGTGTTCATAAAAGCTAGATAGTGTCCATGACTATTCAATGAAATCCATGTGAGTGGTGTCTTGGAACAATGTTGGGTGCATGGTGGTCGCATGGTTTGACTAGCCATGCTTCCAATCTTTGAAATGTTAAAAACATGGTATAAATGACTATTTGACCACTCTATCTTTATTTCTCACCCTATCCCTTTATCTTATATTCTTGAAAGAAGTATCATCCTATCCCCTTTAGCTCTATCAAGACAAATTCAATGCTTTGATCTCATTTTTTCTTTTGGACTCCAATTCCACATTCGTCTATCAAGGGAGATAGCCACTAGTATGATCTCTATTAATTTATTTTATTTAATCATTCTTATTCATGTTGACATATTTATGTTGGTATAATATAATATGCACTATTTTCTATGGGTTTTTATGTTTTTTCCTTTTCTTCTGATCTGGAAGAACCCAAAGGCTGATACTGGACAAATGTTCTGATAATGGAATAAGGTATGTGGTCTTATAATTATCCCTCAAGTACTATTGATTTATATTATGTTTTGTGATTCCACACATTAGATATTCAAAGATTCTCCTTAAAAACACTTATCTCGTGTTTAAATTTATATACCTGATATAAATAATTTATTTTTCCCATATCCATATTGGGATAGGTCCGATTGAATATTTTCATCCATTGAGGTGTGCCTAGGAACTGTCCCATGGTATTATAACTACTCATGTGGCCAAACCATCCTCTACATGGTTTTCTATTGACTACTAAATGTAATAACTATATGGAATTGCCTAATAAATTATTTTTATAACCACAAGACATGTTTAAATAGAGAATACAAGTATTCCCTTATTAAAGTGAAATGTTTATTGTATGCAAATCCTGTTTGACCCCTTATACTTATGATACATGGGAATGGAATCCTCTATACATTTGATACATGGGCATGGAGTCCCTTAAACTTTTGATACATGTTCGTGGTGTCTCTTTTACTTGTGATACATGGTAAAAGTCTTTTATAATTGTGATAAATGGGAATAGAGTCCCTTATACTTGTGATACATGGGTATAGAATCCCTTATACTTGTGATACACAAGCACGATGTCCCTTGTAATTATAATACATGGGAATAGAATCCCTTATATATTGGATACTCTAGAATGGAATCCCATATACTTGTGATGAATGGGAATGGTGTCCCTTATAGTTTTGATACATTGAAATAGGTACCCTTATGACATATAATACTATGGAAAGGAGTATCATCCTTCTTTATGAGACTTTATTGATTAGACAAGTATTATAGAGTTATGCCATTGTTCTGGGATAGAACTATGTTTGTATACACATAGATATAAACATTACTATGTATATTGTGTGTGTATATACATACATATATATACTGTCATACATATATTTTTTAGTTGATTTTTATTCAGGGGTTATCCTAGTATTGTCTGAAGTAGGTAGTGTCATCATGGTGTCCTTTTGGTACCAGAGATGACTCTTTAATGTTTATATTACATCCATTACGTTATTATATATGAAAACCTGTCATATTATATGCAATAGATGGATACATTTATAAACTTTTTGTGTTGTCCTATTGGGTATATCTCAAACCTTGTTCAGTCCAACATTTGATATATGGACATACTTTATATATTAACATAGAAATAGGGGGAGGTTCTGGGTTTTTAATACTTTATTTGATAGTATCATGGGTGCATGGAAACATTGGAGAGAGCTATGGTGTGTTATACTATCTGGATATAGTCTTTGGTCCACTTAGTACTTATGATATACCTACATTTATGTTTGCCTGTAACCATGATTTCATGTTCCTTTCAATAAGTGGCATGACATTACATCATTTTTCATATGGTATTGGATATTCTTATTGATGGATATTTATTTTATATGGATGGATTACTTTCAATATATCATTGATATTATTCATCTCAAATTTATTATTGTTTTACACTATTGTGCTTCTATAATTATGGGGGTATAGTATACCCACTTTACCCCCACGAACCATCACTACTAGTTTGAATCCTATTTAGTATGAGAAGGAATGCTTGATTTCATGTGACCAACCAGATTGAGACACCACATAATGGCATCCAGGGTGGTACATTACATATATGTCATGTAAAAAATAATGAAATGTGAATTCTAAAGTTCCTACAATGATTCTTGAGATCATACCTCCCTACTATACTAGGCTAAGAAAAGATTAGTCTGTAATAATAATATCAACAATAATAATTCCACAAAACATGTATGTCACCCAATGGCTTATTCAATAGAACCATGATAGTAAAAAACATAAATAGCAATATCCCAATACAGTTAATTTTTGTTTCCTTGGTATGTGGGTTAGTTACTCCAAGGAACGTGATCATTACCAATTTGTAATATGTTCTGAGTCTACTATATAATACACAAATAGTAAGATAAAAGGAAAATAGAATGCTCTTGTACAATTTTGTAGTGTCCCGAACCTGGTTCACTCATAAGTGACTGAACCATATGGGCCACATGGCCTTAAGAATGCCCCCCCACATGCCAATGGATTATAACTAGAAGTAAGGTCCTAGGTTGTGTAAATGGGAATACTATTCTTTTTTTTAGAGTATAAAAGAGTGGAATAAATTTTTTTTAAACATTTGAAATAGTAATAATTTACCATTAATGGAATAATAAATCATTCATATAAAAAAATAGGCTGGAATAGAATCTATATCCCCTAAAAATGTTGCTCATGTCATGTGATGTAAAAAGAGGAATATCGATATAGGCATATAGAGAATTATATAAAAAAAGAAAAACCTATCTCTACTAGAGATATGAGAATAAACATTGTACTCTTCTCTTGTATTATATCCTTAGACAAAAATCAAGCATCCATAGCCATACTCATCCTTTTGTCCCAACCTGTATCCATATGATTTTTTATAGTACCAACTGTCAGCTTGAATAGGGTTTGAGATATATTCATTAGGCCACCACAAGTAGGTCTTAGTAAAATATTGATGATACATACAAAATCAGTAATTCTCAGGTATAATACTATAATAATAATATAAAATATAAACGGGTCAGCTCAGGATATTGAAGAACACTAAAATGGCACTAACTACTTCAACCTAAGCTAGTAGATCTCTAAAAAGGTAACTATTTGAATATATTGGTATGATATATATATATATATATATATATTGATGATTATATCCACATATATATACACACTACTACTATCCATGATATGGGTAATAACTCTAGAATCCATGGATTGTAGTGTGAATCTCATGGAATATCAAGGGACATGATTCTTTGGTGTTACTAATTATATGGGTCACCCTTCTCATAATCACCACATTGGATGCCATGCTCTAGTGATCACATTTAATTGGGGATATTGTGCCAATATATCATATTTATATGGGACTCTAAGCCCATACACCACATTTCATTTGGGCTGAATTTCCCAGTTATCATTATTACATGGGGCATTGTGCCCATATATCACATTTCATTTGAGATTCCATGGCCATGCATCACATTTTATTTGGGAATTAATGCCTGAGTATCACACATAAATGGGATTACAAGAAAGTAAATCATATATAATTAGGGATTCCTTGCTTGAATATCACATTTAATTATAATGGATGTTAATGATTTAATATAATCTAAATGATGAATTAAAATTTATTAAAATTCCCATTTAACACATTAGAAGAACTCCTTATTCATATATTACACACATGAAGTGTTCATACTACTCAAAAACATTTAGTTAAAATAGTAATTTTCAATTAAGAATCAATACAAGACAATATATATGGTGGATGGTCCATAAAAAGAATTAATAATTCAAGGTCATCACATAAGAAAAACCTAAGGGTTGAAAAATGTCAAATTGGGAGTCCTTTAATCATATGCAATGTTACATGTGTAATTCCTATTATTGACAACATTTCATATTAAGGGATACTTATATTTTAAGGGAATTCATCTAAATTATGTCTTGTGGAATTAATATGCATGATTAAAATGACATAGATTCGGTGAAAAGGTACTAGACCACTGACCTTGGGAATTAGACGACCCCTCATCCATTTTGGTAATTTAATTATACATAGAATGGGACAAATCTGAAAAATAGACAAATGACCCGAAAATATGGAATATTATCTCAAACTAAATATATTTAAAGGCGGTGAAATCAATGGAGTAATGAAAGAAGTGGAATGAATTAAATACTAATATTTATTCAATGAATTTGATCATGAAGGAGTCGGATCTCAGATGAAGAATGTAGCTAAAATCCTATATCATAGTGGATGGAGGGTTCCCAGGAATGTGGTCCGCTATATAAGGGAGGAAGAAACAAGTAGTTTTATGTTTAAAATAAGAGAGGTGAAAACGATAAATTAACCAAATCTTAAGGGTTCATGTAGATTAGTGGCACTGATGGACAAACCAGGTGCCTACCTTATGATAGACACCTTCCAAGGTATCCCCTTATATGGGCTAGGCACATGATTATACTAACCACACACAGTTTGTGTGGAACTACTTTTTAATTAAATTATACAGCACTTTCGTGACTATGAAACTAGGATATCATGGTAATAAAACTATCATTTTCTCTAGAGTGCCCTAGAGTATCCCTCATGTTTGAGTCACACAATTAGCACTAATCAAGCACTAACCATGTGGCTTAGTCCAACACATTAAAATTTATAGATCTATGCTCTAAATGATCCCTAGCCTCTCCCAAACCACTCTATATCAACTTAATCACAATATTATCATAAAATAAGAGGATTTTTACTATATAATAAGTATCCATACCTATTCAAAAAGTAAATATGATACAAACCACCAACCATATATATGATGGAACCATTAAAAATGGAAAAATACCCATTATAAATGAAATATGTAACCTAGAAATATTCATAAGGGACCAAATGATTCAATACATATTCTTATAAATTCATTGAAAAGGAAACCTAGATCAAAATGGATTTAGGGTTTAGTGAAATCTACGAAAAGGGAGAAAATACAACTAATAAAAGACTGAGTGAGAACTTGTTGGGAGTCCTCATAGAATATTCTTGAAGAAAAACCCAAAAAATAGATATAGGATTAGGGGGAGGGGGATTTTAGTGATAAAAATGAGGATGAAGTTATGTGAGTGGAAATTAATAGGTTTATAATTTTAATTCGATGGATGTAAACATGATAAATCTAGAATTTCCTTGTTTTTGGTATGTATATATGTTTTTCCAAATTACACAACAACCTTGTAGGACACACTATCTATTCTCGGGTACACTCATGGTTGGATAACATTATTTAGTAAACAATATTACAACCATGTGAAAATTCTATTTTGAAAACTATAGACATTCCTCAGGGTTTTTTCATAGTTTTCTCTAACCGTGCACCAATTGTGGGGCAACTGTTATTTTCCCATTTTTAAGCATTTTCAAGTGAAAATACCTAGGGGAGACGGAATTAATGTAATAAATCATGAAATATATAAACCATTACCAAAAATAAAATGTTTTATTTGACATAATATATAATTATAAATTCATGAGGATTATAATTTTGGTGATAACAAAAAAATAAAATTCATTTAAAATCAAATATTTCAGAAAAATTCTATAAATCCATCCCAATATAATATGGATATATTAAAATAAAAATTGAAATTAATTTTATAAAACTAAAATACATATATATATGAATTTTAATTTTAAATGAATATATAATATATATTAATATAAGTTTTTTTATTGATAAATACCATTTTAAAAAATTAAATTTTCCTAATTATATTTTGTTTTCATTTATAAGGTATTACTATATTTTTGTTTACTATATAAATTAGTATTTATATATTTTTTACACTTATTAAACTATAATATCGCATGTACTTTTACCTTTGGGATTCATCTTGATAAATCATTTAAACATCATAATTATTTATGGAATAATATATTCGATAATTTGTTGGTGATACATTCCGCCCACTTAAATAAATTGAGACCTCCCAATTTTCATTTTTTTATTACTAATAAATATAACTAAAGGAATTAATAAAATAAACTTTAATCATGATAAAACAACTAAAGATACATGTTCCATACTATTTAAGGCTATAAAAAGTTTCATAACTTCTTTAACATTAATCAATCATACACTAAGTTTTCATATAAAATATTCATATATATTGAGATAACCTGAATTTGGAAGACACAAAACCATAGTGAAATCATATATTATTCAAAACAAAAAATATATATTTTACCCAAAATTATTTTAAATAAAAAGGAAAATAAATCCACACAAAATAAAATATTTACCATAATCGCAAAAATAATTAACATAAATAAAAATATCATGATATAATTTTTTGTAGAATTGGCATTGTATCCCAAGATTATTAATACTATTTAAAATTATTTATTAAAATCAATCACTAATTTATCTCATGAATCCACCAATATCACACCATAAAGAACTTATGTACATTTATATTTATATATCACCAATCACATGTTCATAAATATTTTTCCTTAAAAAATTTTAATTTTTCATAAAATCACTTTTCCTGGTTTTTGATACCATGTAACTAAAATTCAAAACAAAACCACTGATGAACATGCATTATACAAGTCATATAGTCTTCAAGAATGTTAAATACTCAAAAATATAAATTATAAATACCATTATATTATATTATATGAAACCATCTATATAGAAACAATAATAATTTAACTACCTTTATGAAGTAAGATTCCTCATTAAATCGGAACAAAATGAATCATTTCATGAAATTTTTCAATATAAATATATTCATATTTCCTATATTTAAGATAAAAATACTAAATCAATATTTCTATTCATTAACCAAAATCTATATTTTTCCTTGGGTTTTTATTAATATATGAAGTCATTTTCCACAAATATAAAAAAATATGAGTTCAATTGATTTATTCCTCTATGTGATTCTTCCCATATTTTTTTCGTGAATAAAATTGAATCTTTATTCCGTCATTATATTTATCAAACATCCTTAAGAATCCATGCTTTTATTTTTTGGTGTGTTTAGAAACACATTTATGTTAACATTTTTAATCATATTTAAAAATAGAACATTTTCTATAACCACAATATTTCTCAAACCAACATTTATCTCATTAAGTATCTTATTAATAAAATTTCCACAATGTCTATGGAATCTATTTTTAACTTTGTTCCTTCATGCTTCAAAAATTACTAAAACCAAAAGGGTTAACTTGAATGATGAATAATGATCATCATAAGTGGATTATGAGAAATGGCCTTTGAAAAAACTCAAACTTGAAACATATTAATATTTAAAACCATCAAATTTACTTTTAGTTCACCCAAAATCACTCTCAGTTAGATGTAGCTTTCTTTATGATGGTTTATCTCTTACTCCATAACCTATTTCCTTAACATAATATATTATTTATAATGAATCATAAATAGAATGCGATTGACTAAAGAATATCACCTATGAAATTCTAGCAAGCGGTTCAGTATTAGTCCCACTAGTCTTGTGCAGTGAAAATATTAATTTAATACTCATCTAGTCATTTTAAGAATTATTACATAGAGTTTCATATGTTTCATAGCTAGATCAAATTTATAGTATTCAAAAAGGGAAATAATTACTATGAAAACTGTATACTCAAGACTTCACCAAAATTTTAGAATGTTATCTTACATCTAGACATATGTTTCAGAATTATCCCTATCATTTAAACTAATAATATATTAAAATATTCTCTAAAAAGAACTAAAATAATCACAAAACGTAATATACCCTTCTCAGACACCTATAGTGGTTCAATAGACACCCAATCATGGGTCTAGTTATAAAAACACTTTCATTAAATAGTATCTTGGATACATGGTTAGATTTTGAAAGCTAAACATATATATATTTAAATAAATTAAACATTATATCTAAAAAAATATAACAAACCCAAGAATATATGGTTTAGGGTCTTTTAGAATCATCTATATAATCATCTTATTTTTTGAATCTTGTGAAAATTTATTTATTATTATTTGACACTGTAATCCCTAATAAACATATCATAAATTACATAAAAATTTATAACCTATGGAAATGTAAAAAAAAGAAAGGGTGTGACGTTAAATTCTTAGTAAGGATAAACATAATTGATAACAATTAAATACCATAAATGTGCATAAGATAGTCATTTGGTTATAATCATGGAACGTGGAATAGCATAATAGAATCATACCCAACAAACAATATATCACAAATCATGAGTCATGGTATATGGCCTGGAATAATATAAGTTATCAATTAAAAGTGTGTAGAAACCTTAGTAATGGTAATTATTAAGCATGTAACATCTATATACCATAGAAATGTGGAACATACATTCTCATAGGGAAACTACCTTTGTGAGTCACACATGTTCACACACACTATTGAGAAAATAAATTTCTCCCTTGTATCAATGTAAGATCCTGATCTTTTATTGTGTTATTTCAATTATAAATTCTTGTAATTTTTTTATTTAGATAAATTTTGAATATTAATGAATTGTGGGGTGTTTGGGTGGTGTTTTAAGAAAAATATGAGAATTAGGGGATGTGTTGGGTTGGAGCATAGTTTGGGTAAACCATGTGCCCAACCCATCAAATAGTGTGAACTCGTGTAGAGGTTCTTACCATGGCTAGATAATGGTTGGAAAAATAGTGTGCCCAAAACCATGAAATTGTGAATCCTTGGGCAGTGAGTGTCAACACAGTTGGTGCAAGGTATCTCAACTCGTATGCCCCTGCCTACAAAACCATATGTGAGATTTTTTTTCAAAAATCTATTTTAAAATCCCCCGACCCCCACCCCAATACCACATATTCTACTTTCTCCCATTTGTTTACATACTTGGAAGTTTTTAGATCTTATAGAAGGGATTCCGAGGCCGCTTTACCTTTTTTATTGGATAATAAAAGCGTGAATTTAATATCTTCTCTTATCTCATTAAGTGTCTATCATCCTGATGCCTTCCCATCCATTATTCTCTCTTCACTTGATCATTTTATATAATTTTGCATGTTTCTATATATCTAACCCTATTTGTTGAGATCTACATCTGGAATCATAGATATAGACCTAGATTTATAAGATCATAATATCTTGGATCAGTATTTTTTGATTTAGATCTGAAATCCAATCTACATCATTGTGTAGCTTGTTTGTTAATTCTAGTGGGTGAAGAATAATATTAAAATCGTGTTTGGTTATCTCAAATTCATTTTACCATAGTCTTTATTTTGATTTCATATATAAAAGTTGTATAATCACTATATGTGGTGAGAAACTGAATTCCAAAATTGAATTAATTAATGTGGTAAATTAATTAATTGAGATATCTTTTAAATTGTGAGATTTTTGGATTGTTTCACAAAATAATTAATTTTAGAATTAATTATGTGATATCGGGAATTGTTATTTGATAATTAATTCATGAACTAATTTTTAGAAGTTAAATTGTAAAATGGTTAATTGGTTTTTTAATTGATTAATGAGTATAATATTATTAATAAATTTTTGAATTAATTAATGAAATTAGTTTAACAAATTAATTAACTAATGGATGAATTTGTGGTTAACTATGTTAACTATATTAATATTGTTTAATCATGGTTGAGAATTGTGGTTCTAGACATGATTATGTAGGCCAAAAAAACAATGAGATAAAAAAATGAATGGGAATTGGGGTGTTAGACATGATGAACTACATCAGTGATACATATGCATAGTTGTGAAATGGGGTACTAGACATGTCATTATAAAGTAATGGTAGATCTACCGGTATGATGAATGTGATTTGGGGAGATAGAAATTATTATCTACACCAAAGATATGTGCGCAAAAATGATAATTATCATATTAAACATGAAAATCTACACAAATGGTACATATGCATGTTTAGAATTTGGAGGCAAGACATGACACTCTATTCCCAAGAGGAATATATGGATTTATGAATGATTTTTAATTATTTACTAGAAATGGATTCTACTCGTAGAAATATTGAGGCTCGGGTGTTCTCGAGAACCTAGGGGATTATGTGGTTAAATAAAGGATAATTTAATAAAGGTAAATAGATTACTTTATTATTTGTATTCTATTCTATATATAACTATATACGCTGTTTTGACTAGATTTTTTTTGATGTCAATTGTGGTGGATAAATTAGTTATAATCACACCCAATTTGGGATTCTATATTGGTACCTAAATAGAATTTCTTGATTCATGGTGGGTTAGAGGCAAGTCTTATGTGTGGGAATATTGATTGGGCATAGAGCTTGGTTGAGAGAACCAGATGTGGTTCAAAACCCACTTTGGAGTCATCAGTGTCTTTATTTTCAGTTTGTCTCTATACACATGATACTTACATTAGAATGTCATGTTTTCTATTTCATATTGATATCATATCTTTTTCCTTATTGGACTTTGGATATGGTTATTATTGTTTTTTGGATATATCTGTTTATACATTTTTTTATTATTTTCTTTTGGTGTTTACTTTGATAAAATAGGGTATTGTCACTCAATGATCGACTTACCAAACCTTTTTTATAGTCGAAAGACTCTTTCATATAGGTAAGCCTCTGTAATATGGGGAGGAATTCTTGAGGTAATGTGATTGACCATCTTGGAGCACCATTGCCTTGCACCCAGTTCAGGACATTAAAAATGGTATCAGAGGTAAGATTTCATTTATTCTTCTTTTTTATTACTATTTGGGAAAGGTAGTTAAGAGAATTTAGAGAGTTGAGGCTTGGTAATGAGATCTTTTATGAGAGTTTAAAAACCATGTATAGAGGAAAACCCAATTACTCATGGGGGTATTTTTTCTGTTTTCTATTACATTGGAATATTATTTCACTTCAGGTGATGCACTTTTTTGTGTCATGTGCTAATTGTTTTGATGTTTTCAGAGTTTTGAGTTGTGACATGGTAAGGCCTATGAGTTGAGTATTCCGGAATCACTCTACATTCATATGGTTATTGTAAAATGTATCATTTTAGGGATGCATGAAAAAATGGATTTTGGGTAAGTTGTTGAAATTAAATTGCATTTTTTCTTCTTATAGAAAATTGAATTGAAAATGGTTCCTAACAGAAAATTAGTAATTTTAAAATGATTAAATATTAGAATACATGGTTTTATAATAAGAAAAAGGATAAAAGAAAGATGTGTTTACCCTTTTTAACTAAGAACTAGGCATAAGATAATTAAGGGTAGTGACAGCAACTCAGTTTTGACCACATATCGAGATGTTGTAAAATGACCAGTTGTGACCTAGTGTGACTATTCCTATTACATGGATGTTAAAATTTATATTTTATGTCCTATGAAAAGTATTTGGAATCATATTGATTTTCCTCCGTGATGAAATTTGTTTAGAGGGAGACCAGAGGACATGGATGTGGATGATCCTCCAGTTGTAGAACCGGAGGCACTGATACTGTCAGGTGAGTAAGATGGGAAGTTGTTCAAAGAGAACTATACTCACTTATTTAAATTCCTAGAAAGGGAACTACTGTTGGTTATGAGGGGTATGTCTGACCTCAAGAGGGAGTTTTAATTGAAACACCCATAGATATTTACTATAGAGGGTGAATCAGAGGTAGCTATGTTCTGGGTTGAGACCATAGAGACAATACATGACCATCTAGAGACTCCTATCAGGGGGGGGGTCATGTTGGAAGGTTATATGCTACAAGGCTCAGTGAAGTGATGGTGGTACATTCAGGCATAGACTAGATGGATTAACAGTATGCTATCTAAGGACTTCTTTGAGATGTTATGAGAACATATCTCTTGAGAGATGCTAAGTCATGAGAGAGTAGCTGAATTCATGATATTGACTTAGGATAACATTTCTGTGACACACTATGATGAACACTTTACAAATTTTCAGTGCTTTTCCCATGTTTGGGTATTATATAAGACTACTTCAGTAAAAAAATTTCATGATAGACTTAGATGTGAATATAAGTCCCAAGTGAATATCTTCAGGCTGAAGAAGTTTAAAAAGGGATTGAATTAGGATCTCATTTTGGAGGGGAACCTAAAAGAGGATTCTCATGGTGGATATGTGGTTTTTTTCTGAAAGATATATTGGTGCATATTCTGAGAGCAAGAAGAGTCATTATGAGAACTTTAGTCAGAGAAATGGGATGTGGATTTGGAAGTATTAATTCTCAATCGATTAGGATATTACCAATGTTCTTTTACACTAGTGTGGTCGGTTAAGACACTACCGTAAACATTTTCCCCAACCACTAGTTTAGTTTTGAGTCGGTGGAAAGAAGAGACATCTACATAGGTTCTACAGGACCCTAAGACAGGTAATAGATGATGGAGTATCTAGACTGATCCAGGGTACAAGAAGAGGTTCTTATGCACCATATCTGTTTCGAAATTGGATTTATCTTATTCGAGGTAGTAGAGGAGGCATACAAGGTGTTTCTGGTAAAGAACATGCATATCTGTAAAGTGGTAAGAATCCAGGGATTCATATAACATAACAGGGAACATGGGAAGATTAAATATTGCGGTGTAACCTAAAAATTTTGAGAGAAATTCTAGGACATCAATCGGGAGAGTTACTATTCTAGTAGCTTATACCTTTTCTAGTTCTATATTTGAGGTTGGTGCCTCTCATTAATTTATAATTGAAAAACTAATTAATGGTTTGAGCCTAGCAATGGTGTTTTCTCCAAATTAATGACTATAAACACAACATTTGAAGTATATTTTAGATACATCTATTTGTGCAAGGTATATTCACATGATATCGAGGTGTATTATTTTAAATTGGATCTCTATTTGTTTGATATGACAGACTTCAACCAAATTTTGTATATAGACTGCTTAGTCACATACCAAGCCCACATTGATTTTTACTATTTTAGATTGTCTTTTATATCTATTAATTTTAACAATTACATTCACCTTTGGGGTTTGTACATCTAATAATCTCGATAAGGACCAATTAATCATCAACTAGGAGATCTCACAACCTAGGTTTTAGTATTCTACTAGATTATAGGGGTGTCATGTAGGATGTCTTACCACCCATAGAGGAACTTTTTCCAGTCATTTTTTTCTGAAGACTTATTAGGGATTCCACTTGAATGCGATGTGGAATTCACTATTGATCTCATTCTAGGGGGATAAGACAGTATCATATCCTCCATACAGAATAGAAATGAATCAATTTCAATAACTTAGGACTCAATTGGTGGACTTAGAGTATAATGGATTTATCCATCTAAGTACGCCGCATTGGGGATCACCTGCCTTATCTACAACGAAGGTTGATGGGATTTTATGGTTTTGTGTTGATTAGAGAATGCTAAACAAGATAGCTATAACGAATCTATAACCTCTTTCACATATCAACAATTTGTATGAAAAAATGGAGGGAGATTCTGTGTTCTCAGATATTGACTTGAGATCGGGGTAATATCAATTTAGAGTTCAGAATTATAATATACTGATGACTACTTTCAAGAGCAGGCATGGCCTTTATGAGTTTGTAGTAACGTAGTTAGGGTTGATAATGCACCAGAAGTGTTTATGGACATGATTAATAGGGTATCTTATCCATACCCATATCTGTTTGTGGTTGTGTTTTTGGAAGGCATCTTGGTGTACTCTAAGCCTCAAAACGATCATGACCAACAACTTGACATCATTTTGGGTATATTATGAGAGAATCAGCTATATGCCAAGCTATCTAAGTGTTAGTTTTGGTTTGACCAGGTACACTTATTGGGTTGAATCATCCCAGGGGAAGGCGTGTCAATGGACCTATAGAAAGTTCATGCAATGGATTCTTGGTAGAATACCCAAAAAAATTTAAATTTAAATCTTTCTATGATTGGCTGGATATTATAAAAGATTCATCCAATAATTTTCCACATTAGAAGTTCCTCGATTGATATTGACCAAAAATGGTATTATGTTTGAGTGGTCAGAGGCTATTGAGAATGTTTTTTAGGAGCTGAAGAATCATTTTATGTTAGTACCGGTTTTCATCCAACCAAAATCAGGTGTGGAGTATACGGTATTTTGTGATTCTTATGCAATTAGTCTCAGATCAGTGCAGATTCAAGGAAATTGATTTCTATCATTTGTTTCTCGACAGTTGAGACAAAATGTACAAAACTTTTTTACCATGATCTCAATCCAGTAGTTTTGGTTACACTGTCTTTTGGGTGTAAGGTTTATAGTTTATATAGATCCTAAGATCTTATGGAATATTATTTGAAATGTGATCGTAATATTATGTATTTGAGATGTGTTGTATATATGTAGTATTTCTATTTATAGCAAGCATAGATTCACTAGAAGGTAAGTAGTGTGGCTGACACCTTGAGAAGGAATGCTCAGACTCAGATGGATCATAAATCTAGTGTTGAGTGGAAGATGATGACATTGTAGGCTGAAATGCATGTGGTTGTTCAGGAGAGTGATGACCAGATGACTCTTGTATCTGTTATAGGGTAGTATACACATTTGATATGGATATTAGATTGGAATTATGAAGATCTATAGTGTTTGAACTTGAGTAAAATCCTTGATATTGGGGAGACACATTCAAATTGGAGCATAGTTGAGAATGATATCATCAATGTCAAGAATCAGGTTGTTTTATCTATCAGCATGCCATAGGAACTCATGTGGGAATTTTTTGCCTCAAATTTGTAGGTATGTATTGGTGTTACCAAAATATACCATAAACGATGAATATCTTTTTTGTGTCCATGCATGAAAAATGAGACATCAGGTTTCGTGACACGATGATTCACCTTTTAACAGGTGAAGGCAAAGCATCAATGACCAGGAGGTTTGCTACAACCATGGCCTATTTTGGAATGGTAGTGGGACAACATGACTATAGATTTTTTAGTGGGTCTTCTAAAGATGATTATTAATAATGAAATTTTTGGGTCATTTTGGATGGACTGACTAAGGAATCACATTTTTTTCTTATATGTGAAACCCTCACGGTAGATATGTTTGGAGAACTATATGTTCAGGAGATGGTTATTTTACACGGATAACCACAGAATATAGTTTCAGATCATGATTCAATCTCTTCTTCATGATTACTGAATGAAATATAGAAGGTATGTAGTACATAGGTTCTATTGAGTATATATTTCCACCCATAGACAGATGGGCAGTCAGAATGTACAATACTAGTGCTTAAGGATATGATGAGGGCATGGATACTCATAATTGATGGATCATGTGAAAATCACTTGGATTTAGTGGATTTTTTCTATAAAAATAGTAATCAAGAACCAATACATATGGAACCATATGTGGTACTTTATGTTTGGACATACAGATCAAAACTATGTTGTATGGAAACATTTTAATTAGAGTAGTTGGGACCTAGTCTCGTATAGGAGATATCCGAGCAAGTGAAGTTGATTCAGAAATGTATGAATAAGAATCAGTGTAGTTAGAAGTTATATGATGATAGTTGAAGATGAACCCTAAAGTTTATAAAGGGTTATAGTTTATTCATTTGGGATTATCCTAGGTTGGGTCATTATAGGATATAGAGACTAGGCAAGTTGGAACCCGCATTTGTTAGACTATTTGAGTTTGTGGAGAGAATTGGGCTTGTGGCATACTAATTGGATATTCAAGAGAAATAATGTGAGATGCATTATTATTTCCATTTTTCACAACTAAATAAGTATCACCATGACCCTTATTATGTGATCGATGTGATGAGGTTGACCTTGAGATAGATTTTTCCTTTGAGGAGCATCTGATACATGTGTTGGATTACAGTGAGAAAGTATTGTGGGGATAGATCATGCCGATAGTTTTCCTATTATGGATACTTGTACATTTATAGGAAGAAAATTGGGAAGGATAAGTATATATGAGGGAATCATGGTCCGACTTTTTTTGGTTCAGAATCATAATAAATCAAGAAAGTGCATCTTGAGGGTGAAATTATATAAGGCCAAGAGATTTTAAGATCTCAAACTTTTATGGAGTTATCTCATGCTTCAATACATGTACTTTTTGTTTTTAATTAAGTTCCTTTCATTGTGATATATATTGGGGTGTGTTGGGGGAGATTTACAAAAAACATGAGAATAAGGGGTTGTGCACAGTTGGCGCATGGTTAAGGTATATCATGTGCCCAACCCAGAAAACTGTATGAACCTAGGCTAAGGGGACTCACATGGTTGGTGCATTGTTTAACAAACCATGCACACTAACCTAGGAAACCATGCAACCCTAGTAAATGAGGGTCCTCACTGTTGGCCCACAGTTTTTCAAACTATGTTCCCCTGCCTATAAAATCATGCACACCATTTTATTTTATCCAAAAAAAAAATTATAATTCCTCGAACCCCTAAAACACCTCTTATTTGACCTAGTATCATTCGTTGATGTTATTTGATGATTTTAAAAAATTCCAAAGTGATGCAAAGGTTGTACAACGTCCGTTATTTGAGATTGAAAGACCAAATTGAATATCTTTTCTTCTCCCAGTATGTGGATCTCATCTTGATGTCTATCCCATCCATTATTATCTCTTCCATTGATCTTTTGGTGTAATTTTTCTCTATTTCATCAAATATAAGACTATTTTGTGAGATCTAGATATATAATTTTATATCTAGATCTAAATTCATAATATTTTAATGTCTTTAATATTGTTTTATGGATTTACATATAGAATCTGATCTATGACATTGTGTTGGTCATTTTTCAAAAATTTCATTAGACAAACAGTCATTAAATAATCAAGGTAGGTGGTATAAAATTTATTTTCCCATAGTCATGATTTTTATTATGTATATGAACGTTGTAGAATTTATAGATATATTTTTCAATTGAAATAGAAAATTTAATTAATTATATGTTAAATTAATTAATTAAGATATTTGTGAAATTGTGAGATTCTGGGATTGTTGAACAAGGTAAATAATTTGAGAATTAAATATGGGATTTTTGGAATTGTGATTTGATAACTAAATTCTAAATTATATATTGGGTGTTGAATTTTTAAATGGTTAATCGATCGTTGAATTGATTAATGAGTTTTATATTGTTAATTTATATTTTAATAAATTAATGGACTTTGATTAATTAATTAATGAATTAATGAATAGAATGAGTGGTGGTTAATTGTATTAATGGGATTAATATTCTTTAATCATGGTTATGAATTGAGTTATTAGACATGATGATCTACTCCATGAAAATAATGAAATAAATTAATAAATGATAATTGGGGTGTAATACATGATGATATACACCAATTATATACATTCATAGTTGTGATACGGGGTTATAGGCATGACGTTCTAGACCAATGATAGATATACAAGTATGATAAATGAGATTTGGGTGATAGACATGCTAATCTGCAGTAATGATATGTGTATAGAAATGAAAATTTGGGTGTTATACTTGATGATATACACCAATGGTATATATGCATGATGGGAATTGGGATGCTATACATGACACTATATTACCATAAGGGATATATTGGTTTATAAATGCACGGTAATGGGGTACTAGAAATGGTTTTATATGACCATAAACATTGGAAACGAAAGATGGTTCCAATTGGATGTAATAGTGAAATTGATATGTATTGGATAATGAAAACCAATTTTTTAAATGAATTGAGAATTATTAATGTAAAATGATTTAGACTTCGGTGAGGGATGATGAAGGTATTGAGGCCTGGGTTTTTATGGGAACCTGGGGACTTAGGAAGTTATATAAAGGTTAATTGAATGTTTTTGAATAGTTTAATTTATGACATGTATTCTATTCTTTATACAATTTAATATACTATTTTGAATTAATTTGTGTTAGGCATCGTTGGTGGTGGCCTACTAAGTTGTACTCACACTCTATTCGAAATTCTAGATCAGTACCCAAATAGACTTTTATTTTGTAGGAAATGTTAATGGAAAGGGGTTGGTGTCAAATTGTTGATTGAGGATAGAGCTTGGTTGTGGGATCTAGACAAGGTTTGGGACCCAGTTGGGAGTCATTGATGTTATTATTTTATATTTTTCTCTATACACTTGACATGGAATTCAGCGTGACATGCTTTCTATTTCAGTTTGATATTGTATCTTCTTCCTTGTTTTACTTGGGAGATGGTTACCGTTTGTCTTTTTATATATGGTTCAACAAATGTCAATTAATTTTGTTGGTTTTTACTCTAATAGAAGTGGGTATAGTATTCTAATGATTTACTTAAAAATCCCACGATGTTAGTCAGTAGCCTCTACCATATGAGGAGGCATTCTAGAGTTCATGTGACCAACTATCTTGGGGCACCATTTTGAGGCACCCGGGTCTGAATGATATAATAAATGTGACATGAGATATAAAATTTTTACTAGTTTATTATATTGTGATATAGGACCACACCATCATTCATCCATACATATGTGTTCCACATGAAAGAAATCATTCGTCATAACATAAAGAATCTATGGAAATAAAAAGGGTTCATATCCTTTCGAAATGGATTCATAAATGAAAATGACTCAAAGTTACACCAAAAAACATTACATGAAAAATAAATTTGTATCCAAATATATTCCGTAATTTTCTTTTCATATTACATTCATTTAAGATAATATGTTATATGGAATTATTATCATATTGATAAAAGTTATATTGGTTATTTAATATGTTATCTAATTAACTGATGTATGGAATCTAGGGGAACACTCTTTAATGAAAGGAATGGAATATTTAGTGTTTAAAGTGGAATGTAATTGGATGAAAATCATGTTTCTAATTACTAGATTATTGGTAAAGAAAAAATAGGTAATGAGTTTCCAGGAGATTAAACCCCTAAAATATGTTAATATAATTTATAGTGTACTTCATGAATAATAATTTCAAAGGAAATACATTATTTTACATAAATATGAGATTGGAATTTACATTGTAAAACTATTTTTTATCATTTTTGTAAAATAATGATTTTTGGGTCACATTCAAAATATATTTTTTTGAAATAGATATGTGATATTTTTAAAAACCAAATTTAATTTTAATAAAATTCAACAATAAGGATCCATGAAAAAAAACATTACTGTTATCTTGAAGAAATATGGAGTGAAAGATAAAATAAATTATCATGGAAGTGAAATAATATCAATAATTTTAAAAATATTTATTAAAACCCACATGTTATATGGGGATAATAAGACATCCTTTTGAGAAAATTGAAATTGAATGTAAAATTCAAAAGATATTACAAAAAAATTGTGTTTCCAAATATCAATGAGAAGATCAGAGATAAATGTAAAATGCGAACATAGAAGATATATCTCTATTAAATAGGATGAGAATTATTCCGTATAATGATATACATTTCAGTAAATAAACTTATCATGATAAAATCATTGAAACCAAAAATAATTATTTTCCCCTATAGAAAATTATTATATACTATAAAATAAATTCATAGGTTTTAATAAACTAATCATTGAGGGAATAAATTTATGAAAAAATATTCAAATAAAAAAAATGTTTTTTTACTCATCAGTATCTTTTACATATTAATAAATGGTACAGTAAAAATATACCAAAAGTGATGGCTTGAAATATAACATAAAATATCATGAATAAAAGGTGATTCATTATATTTAGTATCTAATATGTACTATATACACGATTTAAACAAAACTACGTGCATAAAGAAAACAAGTATCAAAGAAAGTAAACTGAGTGGAAACACTCTTTTAGTAGTTGTAATGTACGACTCAAAAGAACATAAGAGTGTTATCATGAAATAGACTTTAGAATATCATGAAATGGAAGATATTAATGATACTTGAAGTAAATTGGGAAGTTAATACATCATATGAAATAAACTATGGTTTGCAGTATCAAACATGTATCATAGAATTGAAAAGAGAGACACGTAGCTAATTTCATATATTCTCTCTTAACCATAAATGAACTAACCTCCTCTATAAAAAACAAAAATATTTTAATTAATATTTAAATAAAAATATACACACACACACATATATATATATATATATTTATAAACATAATTTATAACCATTTTTTATCAATATTTTTGTTGATAATGGTTTATTTTGATCATCAGATGCTTGAAACTTTGATTGGTTGTCCAATAATAGTTTTTTATTTCATTATCTATTATTGTTTGTCAAAAACATCATCATTGTAAAATTATCCAATAAAAATTAATCATGTTGTTTTAATTATTCATCATATCCCATTTTCATTCTGTGAATGATAAAAGTATGTTTTCTGAATATGGAAATTGTGAAGAACTAGTTTCAGTGTCATTGACAATCAAAAGATGATATATTAATAAGTATATTAAATACCAACAGAAAATAACCAAAATCATTAAAAAATTAAATTTATTATTATTATATTATATTACCAATATATAACATTCCTCAATCATTCATGACATAATCATTGTATCATAATTCCTAAAGGTTGTAAATATAACCTCCCAGAACCCACACTCTCTATTATAGTGCTAAAAACATAGTATTTTCCTTTTTTGATTTGATATATATAAATGTGACCCAATTTTTTCCAAACAAAACAAGCAATATAAAAATTTATTGGATAAATTTCACTCCCAATGACCTTTTATGGTTATATTTTTAGAGAATTGACTAAAACTCATATGTAACATTAACCATGAAATCAAATGATCATTTTCCTTACTACACTTATCTTTTATTATTTGAAAATTATAATTAAACATCACAAATAAGATTATACCCACCTGAAAATTTTATATACATAACTCATTTAACATTATTATTAATATGCTCTGGAAAGTGAAAATATAATAGGGGTGAGATCAAATGCTCGTTAAGGGTAAGCATGGGCATTAATAGTTGAATGACATTAGCAATTATAAATGAAAATATGGGCATGACTAAATAATAAAATTGAAAGATCATAACATAAGAGAAATAATATCCATAAATATGGATTGTTAATAACTACATATGGAATTAATATTAATCATAATATAGGTTTCATGTATGTCAACAATCATGATCCATGTCAAAACAATCCTATAGAACAAGATACATTTGAACTCATATCAAACATTGAAAAATTGTGTAGGTGTCATGGAATATCAAACATTCGTCATTAAGTAAAATCACTATATAATTCCCATATCTATTAGGAGTAACCTTTAAGCATAAAATGCCAATATTTATTAGTAGTCATTTACAATACACCAACAAATTCATTTTATGCAATGCGTTAGAAATATATACTGAAACCACCCAACTATAGTTTATAACATAACCACACATACTTGGATTAAGAAAAAATCCCTCATCCATGGTTTATAATGGAACAACCCATCAATCAGCCAAACATATGTACAAGTACCATATAATGAAAAAATATTAACACGCTTTCACTTTTCGAAATAACACCCTTGAAAACAACCATCAATCTTTTTTATCTTGATTAGCTCGTAAAAAAAGAAATATGTTCCATGAAAATATCTTTTATATAATAATATGACATACATGGAAGGAATAAAGATGGAATAATTGGAATATATCCCTATTTTAAAATAAGAATAAAATAAATTATATTTCGAAAGAGGAAAAATGAAATTAAAACATCATTTAAGACATTTATTTGAAACATGGGAAAAATATCCTTTTTTGGATAATAATAAATGAATGTTTCTAGAATTTTGAAAAAAAGACTTCCTTTTATAATAAACACAGATTCTTATAATGGAATATTCATCGAAAATAATGGTCACGATTGTGGTATAATATGTTCATATCATAAACATTAAAATATAATATACTTTTCATACTTTTGTAAAGAGATTCAAAAAGTCACTTATGTAAGAATAGTTACTAAATTACATTTTACGCACTTTTAAAAAAGTTCAAATATCAAAAAAAATAACTTTAGGAAATTATTTATTTTTATAAAATAACATTCTTGAAATAAGAAATATAATATGGGGGAATATTTTGGTTACACTCTTTAAGAACATGACAATAATGTTTTTAAATAAAAATAATTAATAACCTTTGAAAACCAAAAAAAATTAAATTAAGTTCATAAGAAGTAACATAAAATTCCACTAGTATATAAATATTCATAGTATTATATTTCAAATATTTTTTTAAACATTATAAAAATTTATATATTTCCACCAATCAAAATCATTTCTCAAATAAAGAGGGTTCAGAAAAGTAACCCCTGTAACTTGGGTAATAATTAAATCAAAAATCTATTGAATGATGGAAAATAACATGATTATCTAAAATACATAACTTCAATTAAATAATATGTTAAAAAACATTCATAGGGAAGTGAGTATATCTTAAAAAATAAATCATGGTTCTTAACCTAAATTACATCTCAAAGAATTTAAATTAATACCCAAAAAACAAATAAAACATTCATAAAATTTGAATCTATTTCTTGCAACACCAGGATATTTTAAAATAATACTATGTTTGGTAGCATAAAACAACTGAAAAAATGATATTTAATGAATTTAAAAAATCTTTATTTAAATATTACCAATAAAAACTTGTCATTGAGTTAGGGGGAATGAATATGATAAACCACATTATGGATTATATATAAATAAAGTGCATACTCAATAAAATTATATCGATAAATTCTTAGTAAACAAGAACTAAATTTTTATAAAATATGTTTTATGCTTCAAAAATATTTTTTCTTCAAAAATTGATATTATTTCATTATGTGAGAGAATGCTATAAATAATTTGAACCACTTTTAGAAATTCTATATGATAAAAGTTTTATAAATATTGAAATAAACTTATCAAAATTATTATTGGTTTATATTTCTGGGATTTTTCTTAAATGTTTGATTTTTGGTTTAATTGTGAACATGTATATTTTTAAAATACAATAACAGTTATGATATTCTTATGAAATAAGTCTTAATTAATTAAAATTTAGGAATTTGGATCAACCAATGGTATTATAAATGAGTTAAATAATTTTTTTAAAATATTTATTTGAATTTCGAAAACCCATTCTTGACTTTTGTGAACATAAATTTTATTTTATTCATTTTAAATATTATTTATGGGTCTTTTCATTTAATGGTATGTGTTTATGGTTCTATTTACTTTTAAATTGATAGAAAATTATAAAATACTTCATTTTTTATAGAAAAAAATATTCATTGCTGTCAAATTCTTACATGATTTCATGGTCTAATGATTTTTATTCCAAAACCAGTTATTTTGATAAAAAAAAATTTCGCGGTTTCACATACGTGTACTAAATTTAAAATATTTACGCATATAGAGCATGAATTGGATAAAAGGAAATCCATATTTAGAGTCATAATACCCAAATATTTTAAATGGATCAATTTATTTTTGACATATTGAATAGGAATCATGGTAAATATGTGTCACCTCAGTAAGGGAAAATCTGGTAACTATGGTTAATAATAAATCAATGAGGCATTAAAAATAAATAATTAATCTTATTTATTCCTACTGTTTAATTTTTTTTATATATGTAATTTATATATATATAAATATAGAATTATGGTCCCATTTTTCTGGGATAAATACTTTTATATTTTTTTAAGTAAATTAAAAATAGAAAATGTCACTCTCCTGCTTTTAATTTCCCTTATATGTTCATATAGGGATAAAAATATGTTTTGAATGAGTATGATAGTTTATTTGAAACTTAAAATATATATATTTATGATGGTTATATATTATAAAATTTAACTAATGTTATAATTACCTTAAGTTATTGCACAACCCCAACGCAATGCTTATCAACGTAGTAATAAGAAAACAAATTTTAAAAAAAACATCAAAAGTATTATTTTCTGTATTTTATAGGGTTTCATTTGAATTTTATAGTTGAAAATAATTTTAATTTTATGTTTAAATATTTTATATATTTTAATTTCATAATATTATTTATTTACTTAAAGTAAAAAAATGTAATGAACCTACTCGGGTCAACAAAACAATCCACCCAAACATGCACATCTCATGATATAGGTAAAACAATAAAATCAAATCCAATTATGAATTTAAGAAAATAATAAATATGACTATATTTCAAGGCATAAATATAGAAGATATAAAAAAATACATATGATAAAATCCAAAATATGCCAAAACAGAATGTAAGACAATCTTCATGTGAGAAAAAAATATCCTACAATCCAACTCGAACTAAATGAATAACCTACAAGAGAAGACATCATAATATTAGATGACCTTTACTTTACTAAAAAACTACAATAAAATATCATAAAACCCCCAAAGTCACTATTAGTGTGTGATATAAATACAAGTATGACACCACCATAGTTTCTATATACGGTATAATATCAAGAATGCAAATATTTCATTTTTTAAAAGAAAATAGTTTTACAATGCCTTCTCATAAACTAAACCTAGTTTTAAATAATTTTACTTTTTCCTTTTTGTTTTATCATAATTAAACATTCATATTCTTGAACCATAAATATGAAAAATATAATTGAATAAATTAGAAAACATATCCACGAACCGAGAGTAAAGAAGGTAAACCCAAATCTACGAATCAACCTATCATGTGAAGCTATGTGATAAAACATCATATAAAACCTATGAGAAAAAATACATGATAAAAAAATCATGTTATAAATAATAAAAAATTATTAAAAAAAGTTCCTATATTGGGCTCTCACCTTTGTGAGACTATGTACTAGATACTTACTAGCTAAACCGACATATGTTGGATCCAACTGATATCAAGTCCCACAAGTTGATATCTTAAGAGGTTTCCCGCTAGTGTCAAGATACGCACTAAGTCTACCTATGTATCTTTCTCAATGCAGCCATGGTTCCCAATATGAAATTTTTAAAATTCATTTCAAAACGATTCACAAAATTTTATAAACCATATTCAACTAAAATCTAATCCAATTCATAGTTAAAACCCCATTTCCAAATCAAGAAAATCTATTTTCAATGAAACCCATCAATTTGAAAAAAATCATTCCAATAAATAATTTCAAAACAATTATCACTTAAAATGAATGAAAACCCCAATAGAATTTATCAAGAAAGAAATTTAATTCATCAAATAACTAAATTTATAGAAATATTTACCTCCACAAGGTAGAAACCTAGTTGATTTCAATGATATTGACTAGAGACCAAGATAAAGGTCATCTGAAGACATGGCATTCCAAGAAAATGAAAAGGGGTGATATAAAACACATTATGATAACAAAAACATAAATCACAAATGCATATATAACTCACAAAGATGGATGAGAGAAGGATTCCATACCTAGAGAGATAAACCCCCACAACCCCAAAGACCAATCCCTGAACGAAGGATCCAAAAGGAAGGGAGATATCTAAAATTTCCTATGGGAGAGATATGGGTGAGATGATCAGGATGTAGAAACATAGGAATCCTCAAACACTGGTCGGACACCATAAAACATTTTCATGAAATTTACATACCATGAAATACATTTAAATATTGTGTAATCATTGAGAATTATATATGATGAAAAAGCAATTGTTTTCTATTAAAAGGAATATATTTTTTAACATGACTTTTTACCTTTACACAACATATAAAATTCTCACAATTTGAATCTAGTTAATGGGTTATGTCGGATGGCCACTACACATCATGTAATCCCATTACACATCATGTAACTACCCTAGGAACCACATGAAGTTATTGTATTATTATGAAAATTAAAACAGGACCCTAACATCACCACTACAGGTATCCTGCCACTACCTTTTCATTATCAATTAAATAATTAAAAATGAAAAAAAATGTAAAAATATACCTGAAAAAAAATTAATTGATCATTATAATATCCGCCCCACAATCAATTTCTACCCTAATATATTCCTCATGATATTGGATAAAAATATATAAGGAAACTAATTCCTCATAAATGACTTCTTCTCCCACATATTGTTGTTATCATATCCACCCTACAACAATACCTAGACCAAGTTGATTGTTTAATATTTCATTAACATATCCTAATGATTTATAATCTAAACATGCCCCTTAACCAAAGTGGTATCAGTATCAAATTTTAACATCCACTCATTTAATAACAAGGGAATGATCTGGTATATACCTCCCGAAATGGGAAACATGAAAATTTTCATGGAAATATATCAATCCATATGGAATGTCTAACTGTGAATCCACCCTCCCCTTTCGTCAAGTGATATCAATGAGACCGAAAAACCACAAATCCAACGTACCATGATTTCCCAACTAATGATGTCCCACATGAGGTGAAGTTCTAGAAAGACTGGATAACTATTAAAAAACTCCATCGACCAAAATTGAAGGTCTGTATCAAAATTTTTACGACTCTTTTCTGTGATCAAACTCCTCTTGATCAACGACACCATATTTTTAGTCTCTTGAATAATATGCACAAAACCAAGGACCGCTCTCCCAAATCTTCCCATCCCAAGGTATATCTATATTTGCTCCCATAATAATCCACAAATGGATATATTTCTATTGAATCCTAATAATTATTTTAATAGGAAAAATCAACAATAGTAAAATTATATTCTTAATATCCTCTGAAACCAACAACACAATATCAAAACATATCCCCTAGAACTTTTAGATCCCTCATTATGGGTGGAACATTATCAGAATTATAGTAATATGTTTTTAGAAAAAGGATAACCCTCATAATGGGTGGAAACCAATGGAATCTAAAAAGGTTGTAGGGATTGAACCCAAACCCAAATGATTATATGGGCATAGCACCTACCACTCGACTGAACGATGTCCTAGATAATATAAAATTATTTTTAGTTAATGATTGGTAAATAAATATTAAGGTTCAATAGGTTGAACTATTGTTGAGTTTTAGATATTAATGTATTATATTGGAAAACTTATAATAACCATATTATTTTTAGAAAATAATTTTAAATTTATTGAAATAATTTTCACTTTTTTATTGATCTAATTATCAGTTTAAATTTATTTTTAGTGTTTCAAAAATAAAAAACAGCATCTTCGATATTCATTTTGTAAAGTTAAAAATTATGTGGTAAATGATAAAATCATAAAACCAAGATGAAATTGATCTTATAAAAAATAAATATATCAGGTAATAAAATTTTCATATATTCACAGTCTAAATGGTCAATGAATTTGTCATCTAAAGGGAAATGATATAAAAATAAAATTTAATCTTAATGAATTCATTTATATTTAATCAATAGTGTTTTAAATCATCACGTATTTTTTGTTTTGAGGTCCTTTTCATCCCATTTATCATAAACATTCTTATGATCAGTTACCTCTGTCACTCTATATAATTATTTACACTTTTTTTCAATGTCTATATCATTACTTTCCACCAATGTTAGTATACTTGGAAACCAAGTTATGCGTTATTCCATTTGAATTTCATACGTCCCTTTATCTCTTATCAAGTAGATATATTATTAACTATTCTCACAATGTGGTTTTCAATAAAGGTGTTTAAAAACTTAAAACATTTTATTACCTATATTCAGATTAAATTGTAAGGATTTAATTTATCTGGTGGGGGCATATAACACCCAAAAATTTTAAAATAGGAACATCATGTTCGATAATGTGTTTGACACACAATACCAAGATTAAAATAGAATATTAAATACCAAAACATTATGATACTTTTATTTTTAAATAAATTTAATCTCTTTGATACCTTGTGATACACAACACACCAGTTTTCAATGAAACGTTATACTTTATTAAAATATTATTTATTAAACATTACCATTATAACATAACCGTTAAGTTTCTGGGTAGAAAAATTAATAACTAAATTGTTAAATTTTTTATTTTTACACATGTATAAAATAAAGTAAATGCCTATATATTTATTATAAATAAAATAAAAATATTTTCAATGAATAATAAATGTTTTCTAAAAAATAGAATTTTTCAATGAAAATAGATTTTCCTCTTCTTACACACTTATTATAAATTTATTTTTTCACAATCAAATTAATTAATTTCATAAAATTAATATTTTTTTTGAAATCATAATAAATAAATTAGTTAATGGTGAGTTTTTGGAAATTCTATGAAATATAAGATTTTTTGATAAATAGTGAAGAATAATGATTTTTCCTAAAAACCAAATTTTCATTTAAATTATTTATAATGTAATATAAATATTTAAATTATTTGTTTATTAAAATTAAATAAATATTATTACAATTTAACTAATTTTGGTCACTAGAATCAATTTAATACTGAATTTTGAATAAAAAACATGAAAACATTTGAACATTTTCATTCTAAAAACCTACTTTCCCGTCACATTTTTTGGATTAATTTTTAATTAAATTTTCCAAATAATTTTATTTTTATTTATAAAAATGGATTTAATATTCAGAATAATAATGTTTATATTATCCAATATGGTCAACTTAATTTTTTATAATGATAAATATTAAAAATAGTAAAAAATATATATCACATTTAAGGTAAAAACAAATTTACTGGGGGTTAAACTTAAATGATATGGGTAAAAAATATTTTAAAACATGTTAAAAACACATTTTATAACCATATTTAGACCTTATATTCTCAATTTTTTCATAATTGCCTATTTTTCAACACTGTGTAATGTGAAAAGCATCAATAAACATTTTACTTCTCAAAAATTAAAAGCCTGCCACATACCTCACTTACAATGTGACCCCGCATATAATCTCCTCTTCAAACTTCAAAAATAAGTTGTTTTATACAATAAATACACAAATAAATTTCAAAATTACATCAAATAACTCTAGAATACATTTATTGGGGGTAAATCCATTCTAAGAATAATTTAGTTATAATCCTAAAGTGGCGGTCCGAGAAGAGGTAAAATTCTTAACTATAAATTATGGTTTTATTTCTTCTTCCACATCCTCTGAATATTTTTCCTTTACTATTATATATAAATAACATAATATCCCATATAATGAGATTTTACTGGGTTATTTTATTTACTTCTATCTATCTATTCTTTTCTCAAATGGTAAATTATAAGGTCGCTCATTTGTATGGAGAATTATCACCTCGCAAACATATATGACACATTTTTCATAAACACATCTCACAATTTTGTATGATGATGGATATAAAGAATATCTATGATATTTAAAACATAATTTGATCTATATTGTCATTATATGATATATAACATTTTACATTCCATTTTATTTGGGATATGATAATGTCGCTTGTGTGTACAATGGACTACCGTCTCATGAAGCGATGGGATTTGTCTTTCACTAAATCGTTAAATAGATGGTAATATAGATAAATTTAATGAATATATATGATATTAATTACATAAATATTAATTTTTATGAAATATTTATCATTAGGAAAATATATTATATCAGTTTATTTCTTACTTATTCACTCATTAGAAAATTTTAATGTCATTTATTTCCATGAGGACTACTCCCTTCATGAAGTGATTTTAATCTATTTTCATCACCACACCAAATGGATGAGTAATTTATGTATATTTGATGAAATTATATGGTATTTAAGATATTTTAATCATTAATTAGTGATAGAATATTTATAACCTCTTTTATATAATGATTTTTAAAAAACAGAAATGTTATTCATGCATAAATATCATACCGTCTTCATGACCATATAGTAAATATTTTATTAAAACCATATTCCATGATTGTAATTAAAATTAAAATTTATGAATAAATATGATAATTATTACATGGTTATTATTCTTTATATTTAAAAATAATGACCTTTATGACCAATAATCAACCTATCAAAGTCATTTTTGACATATAAGTCAAATATCATCAAAACATCTCATGTAATATTAATTGATTACGTAATTGAGTATAAAATGGTAATTAGTGAAAATAAATAAAATAAATTATATTAAAAATTTCATAATAAAATAAATAAATAAAATAAATTTATTATTCTTGAAGACAAAGAATGTGTGTGTCATGTTGGACTCATGGTAAGGGTTTCTCAGCCCACTTTTACTTCCATGAGACATACACCATATTAAAAACTATTTCCTTTATTTAGTATATATACTACTCATTAATATATTTAATATCATGAATATATTTTTATTCATGGTATTTACTATTTCATTTGAATTTATTTATTTCATAGGGCATGTGATTCAAAATTTACAAAAGTTATACGAGTTTATTTCACAATTTCATCATTATTTAGGATTATTTACCTTTTCATATCCCATAGGGTAATTTATTTGGTCCTTATATCTTAAAATTAACATATTTTATTATATTATAGTTATTCATGAACTTTTTTAAGTAATTGTACCATTGTTTACTCATTTGTATTTAATGTAATTGAGAAAAGAAATTTAAGAAAATATGAATGTATTTCTCTCTTCAGTCTGAAATCCATTTTAATCAAAACCCATTTACATATAATGATATAAACAATTTAACCTTACTAAAATGTTTTATTAAATAAATATTTGAAAATTTTTTCTTTTTAATAATATTTTGAAAGGTATTTTCATGTATTTTTCAAACAAAATTATTGTTCGGATTTTACTAAAAATTTAAAATGAATATTTGATTTGACATGAACAAAAAAAATATAATTTCCTACAATTATGACCAATAGATGTTTGAATGATTATTTTACATGTTTTAAATAGATATTTTCGATGAAAATTATTAATTTTTTTTTTCTTTTTGATTATTTTCTAAATGTAAATATATTTTTACTTAAATTTTTTTAAGGGTATTTTCAGGGTATTTCTATACATCAATGTTATAAAGCATCTATTTTACTTATAATCCTATTAGGATATGTTATATACATACCATCATTATTATTTCTTTGAATTTTCTCTAATTAGTTAGAATGGGGATGTATAATTTTACTACAATTCACCATATTACTCTGGATGGTTTACAATTGTATTTATTATTTTGTATAATTATTAAAATTTTATATGCTAGATTTTCAATAAAAATGTTTAGGTTGGTTTTATTTCACTAATTTTAAATAAGGAATTTATTAGAGTTAGTAAGTGATTTTTGTGGCCCATTATAGCCCCTCAATATATCGGTTTGTCTCATTAGACAAACTATATGGGGTTTTATCCTATGGCATACACATTTATATAGATTTCTCCACAAAAGTCCTCAAAGGTATATTTTAGATGTCTAGAATCATGATTTTTCTAATTATGAATTTATTTATTGATATTAGATGTGATTATTATTTTAATAAAAATATACATGGTTATTTTTTCATGGTCATGTGATTATTTATATGTAATTATTTGATCACTATTTATTTTTTATATATTATTCTAATCATATTGGCTAAATGGAATTTGTTTTTGTTATTTACCTTTCCATATTGATTATTTCATATTTATTCATTACTTACACTATAATCCTACGCTTACTAAGAATATGATCTCCCATCTTTATTATCTTTTATTTTCCCCAATATACCAGCAAATGTCTTGTGATCGATATGCAAGGACAAGATAAATAGAATATTGGAATTATAAATAATTTTTTTTGTATTTTTATGTTTAAAATGTTATTTTTTACTTTAATTAACATTTTAATTAATGAAAACTACTAAACAATTTAGTTCTCTATAATTTTATTCATGTTATGTCATGCTAGTGTAATAAAGTAAACACAAACTCAGAATTACTAAGGTTAGGGATGATACAGTTCATGTCCTTTAAACCCAATATTTATTATTCTACTCTATTTAGTACATTATTTTTTAGTTATTGATTAAATTTATATTAATTTGGTACAAATCATCAAGAAAAATTTTTGAAAGAAAATTTAAACTAATTTACCCTTTGGTTGATGAACATTTTTTTCCATGCAAAAACTATTAAAAATTACATTCATAAAACTCTTAATAATACATATTTTTTAAAAGAAATTCATTTTCAATAATTGTGAAAATAATTTTTTCTTTAGACAAACACAACATGAAAATTTTTTCCCACTATCATGACCATTATTTGATTGTAATAATCCTTTACAAGTTGTAATGATTCATTTAAATGAAATGGTTTTACTCGATATTATGGTAATTTTTTATTAAAATATTATTAAATGAAAGGGTTATTTTATCTGAAATTCATATAAACGTTTCAATGAAATTTTAAAGCTATATTTAATATATTTAAAAATAATATAATGATTCATATGATTCACTGGGGATATGATCTTTTGATATGTTTATAGTAATTTCCATGAATGTTTTTTGATTATGTATTAAATATGTTTATAAGAAACCAACAACTTTTTATAGGTAAATATATCTATTATGGTTCTAATTAAATAAATTATTTCATGTGTTTTATTTAAGGATATAATGCCTAGACATTATTGATTAAAGGGATATTGGGGAGTGAGCCTAAATAATTATGGAACTCTATATGATTTTTTATGGTTAGGTATTTTATATCACTCTAATGTGTTTGTTAATAATAGAGAGTTAACTTGATAAAAATATCTCTTGAGTGAGGAAAGGTTTATGTTAATCCGATGAGATGATGATGTTAATGGATTGTAAATTACACAAAAGAGATGATGGAGTATACCATTTCTAAGTTACTCCTAAGAGTTGTGGTAATTATCTAGTTTGGTGATTCTATGATGAATTTTTTATATTAAAACGTTCCTATATATTTTATTTATGATTTTTAAGAGTTCTAATGGGTACTTTAATCATGAATTATTTTTACATTACTCATTCTTGTTTATTTATATGATGTGTATCTTATATTAAAGCTTTATGTAATATCTGATGATCTATGATCCATGTTTTATGGGTATTAATTCTCTTTTTTTATGCTCATTCACTTTTATTATATTATCCTACTCCTATTCTCTTTTTAGGTTCACTAGAAAAATTAAATTTTTAATGTTAATATTTACCCTTAATCTGCATTTGAGCTCACCCTTCTAATGTTTACCATTTCACTAAGCTATGAACTATGTTGAAAAATTTATTGTGTATAGAATGGATTCAAGTGTGAAAAATTCTTTTAAACATGTCGATGACTTATTGTGAAATATAAAACAACCAGTATAGTTTAATAAATGATCACTTGAAGCTATGAGTATTTACATGTATGAATTTTTCGTAATTCTATAAAACTCCAAACCTAAAATGTACTTGGGTATATAATTGATCAAGTATTTGCATTTTTTTTAATGTTTTTGATGGATAAAATCAGTTCATTTATATCAAAATAAAAATAATGTAAGTATTATATAATCAACATTGTGTCATTGAATTTGGGTTCCAGGCTATTACAGATGGAATCATGGAAGAGTTTAGTTTACTATATGGATTAAGATGTTTTCATGTAAGGATAAATTAATTAAGTAACCCATAATTCACATACATAGATATTACATCTTATTATAATTATATTTTTCGTATAACCTAACATTCCACAGTAGAATCTTATTGTTTTAGTGCCTTTGAAGACATGGATACATAAAAATGGGTTTATAATAGTTATAAAGCATATCACAATTAGTTACTCAAAAAATATAACCCTTGTCAGACATATCACACACAATACCTATCTTAAAAACCTAGGGAAAAGAATCATAACAAAAATTGAGCTTACATACCCAGTAAGGGTAAATAATGGAGATATCATAATTACATGACCAGGATGGTTTGAGAAAATGAGAATGACGTTTAAAACTATACCCTACATATCTTAGATAAAAAAACTAAGTCATATTATAAATAGTAGTGTTTCATCAGAAATTAATCACAAAATATTCAATAGACATGATCCATGAAAACGTGGTAGTGGAATAAGAAATGGATTTGTTTCTTGAATATAAAAATTTAAAATAAGATTCCATATAATCCAAGAATTATTCACATATCACTCACAATAGAATGGGGTTTCTAGACTAACCATTATAGTAGTCAATGTTCATTAACAATACTATAAAAGTGGAAAAAATCTCTTATAGAACTAGGTTTACTCCCCATTATAGTCTTTTTAATTTCATAAGAAATTAATCTTTATCCAATGCATCAGAGAGATATATTGGATCCACCAATCACATGATGAAAATAAAAAAAACATGTTTTATAAGATCATAAATCACTCATCATATCAGAACCCATGAAATAAAATTGGTTTCATAAAAATTTCAACATATCATAATCTATAGGAAAAATATGTGTCATAATCATTTCACCACTTCAACACAGTATAATACATGGAAAAATAAGCGGGTTTTATAAGAACTTTATCATGGTATAACCCTTTTAAGAGAACTTGTTTCATGAATATCTTGACGTTCTTAATAGAAACCACTTAGAGAAATAATAGTAATTGTATACATGGATGATATATTGAATAAATTATATGTAAAATAAAATGATTTAATGCGTGATTAAAAATGATTTTGAAATATTAATAGGATAATTTCTTAAGAAATATTAATTTTCATTGAAAATAAATTTTTCAAACTAAAAATTCATCAATTATTTTTGAAATCATTTTATTTGAAAATAATATTTGAAAAATATAAATAAATTATTAAAACATATATTGGTCATCGACATGAATGTTTTTCATTTTATACATATTAATATAATGATTCTATTACATTTTCACTAAATGGAAAACAAGACTAGTTTAGAAAATAACATGAATATTCATTTTAAATAATTTTTTAAAAATAAAAACATGGGTAAATATTTCAAAAAACAATAATTTTTAATGTTAATAACATTCATTCAAATATTTTAATAAAAAATGGACATGAAATAAAGGGGTTTTTGACTGAAGAGATAAATAATGTCAATTTGTCTTTAAAACGTTATCTAAGAATATTGAGTTTGTAAAGAGAGGGAAATAATGGAAAAATATAATCTCAAGAAATAACAATAGGATAATAAAATTCATTATGTTCATGAGAAATACTTCAAAATATTTCATCATCGAAATAATAACCATAAGAAATACTTATATACAATGAGATTGATACATCAAACCTTTACAAATTTGGTAACATTTGAATCATAATACCAATGAAAGGTAGAAAAATATATGGATATTTATATTCATTAATTTTCAATATAATAATAATAAAAACATTCATGGGTAGTATATACATCATAAAAAATAAACAAGAAGTGAATATTTCATATCTCTGAGAAATGAAAGCAAGATAAGAAATACCGTACCACTTTGGTTATATTTTTCATTGTATGAAACATTAAAAAATAAAATAAAATTATACAATATATATTTTTTAATTAATTATATTCATGATATAACCTATAAAATTGGAATTATATACACCTCATAAAAGTATATAGGTTCATAACAAAACTTATGTCTCAAAGAATGAAATTTGAGACAAAAATATATTACCTTCAGTCTTATATTTCTTTATACACATTAGAAACTAATTTATAATAAATATTGGTTTATTATCAATCAATAATATAATTATAATTATAATTATCATACCATATATGATTTCATTATGACCTTTTATTGCCCTTTTTTAATAATTCCTTATTGAAATCTTGTTTCAGGTAATAACAACATTAATTTTCATATATGTTATGATTTGGTATTTTTTAATCCTTTAAAATTTATCATCATTAAATGATATAAATAATGTTATCCATGACATAAATATCATATATATTAAGTATATATGTATTTAGAGTAATCCATATAATCTAGAGATAGAAAACTAAACACATCATTCATAGAGATAGTGGGTCGTACAGAGATGTGAACTTTGTTACCATTTTCCTGATGGATGAAAAATTAATAAATAATATAAAAACATTAAAGAATAATTAAGATGTAATATTTATGAAATATATTCATTAAATATAACCTTATTAATATTAATGTAAATAATAAGGGAAATTTCAGTCACATCGCATAGTGAGGTTGTAGTCCTCCGTAACTACGAGTGACATTATTGTATCCCCAAGGAATATAAATTATATAGGTATATGTTATATTATAAATCAAAAAGTTTAATAATTTCATAAATATTCTATATAATCATTAAATGTATCATTATATCTATCCATGATAATTTTTGACGGAAAACGAATAATTTTGGTTCACAAGGCGGTAGTCCGATGTACACACGATCAATGATTTCATTTCCCATTAAATGGAAGATGGGATAGATATAGATTATTTGTGATGAACTGACCCATGGTACCATCAAACCTATCACTTGACCTGATCTGTTACATACCAAAAGGTTATTTCTAATCTCGATGGGTTGGAAAAAAGCACATTGGGATCAAACAACTAAACATATGGAATGATTTCACCCAACCAAAACAACTGCATAGAATATTTTTAAAAAATAAAAAGGAATATAAGATAAGAATAATATATATGTTACATAACTATAATAAAACAATGGAAACATCCAACAACATTAGTACCTAAAATTTTAAAAGGATAAGCCCTATTGCAAAAGACCCAAACCAAACATCAACTCAAAATGATGTCATGTAAAAACTCCCATCATCTCACCAATAGCTACTCAACTAGCTAACATGAACCTTGAATCCCCACTATGGTGCATTTCCATTCTATATATTAGAATACAAACAAAAGTCAACACACCACCGAATATTTGTGTAGGGTGTGAGGTAAGAGGCTCTATAAGATCACACCTAGGTGTTCCACAACAAGCCTCGGTATAACAATTTTTGTATACTCATTTTAAGTAAAAACATCACATGATATGCAGAAAAGTAGTTTTATAGAAAACATGGTAATCATTTCCCTTTTTCAAAAGTGCTGAAAAAATTGGTATATCAATTTCAATTAACAATTTCCATATCAACTTTCACAATCATCAACATGCTTATAAAGGATAACTCAGAAAGATAAGGAATAAAAAACAGAAGCACAAGTATCACAACACCATGGAATACTACAGGTCTAGGCCGCAGACTACTCGTGTCATTATAATCAAGTGCACAAACCATTTCCTAGAACAATAGTCCTAGTAATCATCAGAATACACCATGTTTACCCCCTCCCAACAATTCAATATCATTACCATAGAAAAATGGGCCTTGGAAATAGTTGAATGATCCAAGAAAATCCTCCTTATAATCAAAAAATAATGGTTGATTGCATCAAGCTAAACATTCCACATAAGTACCCATAGTATCTTAGGTTCTCTTTCTAATAATTCACTTAAACACTTTGAATACTATTTTAAAACCATCTCAAATATCATGTCAATGCCTCAAAGGTACCCCCTTTTTAATTTTTTTATCAATAAAAAGGGAAAAAAATTTCATTGAAATCTATTCTCAATACACAAAAAATAATCAATAAAATATTTTATTTTGAAAAATTTTGTAATGAAATAATGATTCAATATCATAGGCTAGAGTTGTAACCACCCGCCTCAAAACTCAACTCACATACGAAAATAACGGATTCCCAATTCAATGAAGACAAATAATGTCAACAAAGTCCCTAAAGAACAGATGTTTGTCACACCACAACTAACAATGAAATGGCCTCTAGAACAAGATATCACAACGGATCCTAATAGAAGTACTATAATATCAATAGATACTAGACATCAAATGGATCAAACCAGATGGATTTTTTTTTTGAAAAATGACTAGGATTAACCCTGGGGAAAGATGAAAGAGTTTATAAGAAAAGTTCCGATATAAAATGCAAAGAGCATGTTTGAAAATTGGATGTGGGCCATTTCATAATGTGTAATATGGTTACACGCCATGAAATCCATAGTGTACAGATACACCAAAAATTATATCACCTTGAATTAAAAATATATTATTTAATGAAGTCATCATTTGAAACCACTCATCAAAATGTCTAAAATTTTACAACATGAACCCCTATCATGGCTTCTACCGAGCAACAATTACAAAGCATGTAACCCAGTTACCTTGCATGAAATCTTCATAAATCTTGCAGAAGTGGTTGGTTAATGTTGAAAGTATGAAAAATATTTGACTTAATCATTATAGGTATCCTCAAATTCTCAATGTAGGGGGAAACTATGATGAAATTTAAGGAATACATGACAAAGCGGTAATGGGATTTTAAAAACTCCCCAACACAAAGACATTACATCCCCAAGAAGTTATGTGGAAGATGTAATCCCTAGAAAATGATAAGCCCATTACTCCTTCATCGTAGATTAATGGTCCCACATCTCATGAGAATCCGATCCTTGTTTCCATAGAACTTTGATCAATGTAATCGACTTCCCATGGAATACTTTCACATGAGATATACTGATCTCAACTGGTTTCTCCAAAAAACATTAGGATATAAATACTCTTATTCCCATCTCAAAACGTGAGCGGGATCCATATGGTATTTCTTGTGCAGAGAAATCTGGAAAACATCATTAATACCTTCCAATTGAACAGAAATTTATAATTGATAAGCAACTAACCTGATCTACTCAGTGAACTCAAATGATCCAATATATCTTATGGCCAACATTCCCTAATTTCCATGTTGGTGGTGACCCAACCAAGGAGAATCATTCAAGAAAAACCAATCACATATGAATAACTCAAATGGTCGGTCACACCGATCCACATACAATTTTTGTCAACTTTGGTTTGTAACTAGATGTTAATGTACTTATAGAATCTTCATGGATGTTTCCTAAACCAAAATTAGTTTATATGAAGATACTTCTCCCAACTTATCCAAATAGATAGGTGATCTACATGGGTGACCATACGACACATCAAAGGGGGAAATTATTATTGATTAAATATAGCTATTTTTGTAAGAAAACTCAACCAATCCTAGATAGATATCCTGAGATCCTTTAAAATAAATGACACGTGCACAAAGCATATCCTCTTGAATCTGAATCACATGATCTGTCTGACCATCTATTTTTTAATGGAATGTTGTGCTCAACTTGACCTGAGTTCTCATCACCTCTTGGAGACTCCACCAAAATCTCAACGTAATCCTAGGATCTCTGTATGAATCAATGGAATAAAAACTCCAAAGAATTCTTAAAATATCTTTCAAATATAGTTTACTCAAATCTATAACTTTAGTGGTATCCTTGATCAGAATAAATTGATAATAATTCTTCAAATTATCAAAAACAACCCAGATAGAATTCCTCTCTTAGGGTGTCCATGGTAATCCAAACAATACCCATAGATACCTCATCCCATTTCCATATTAGCACCTAAAGAGGATAAAATAAACCATAAGATTTCAAGTTCTCTGTCATTATCTGTTGTTAGGTGTCATAGTGAGACACAAACTCCATGATGTCAGGCTTCATACCAAGCCACTAGAAGCATCGCATCATGTCACAATACATCATTGTAGTTCCAGTATGAATGGCCAACAAAGTGTTATGAAAAACAAACAAGACTAAGCACCTCCATAATACTGCAATAATAATCCTTTCCCTAAAGTGGAGAATGCAATCTGAAGAAATATACCAACCTAAAATAATATCACCACCAAAAAAGCTATATCAAGCCTTCTAAAACACATCATCCAGATTTTCACTTTTAAAAATAGATTCTAAGAGAGAATATGATAACTGAAACTAGTTAGAACCATGCCTGAAGCATCCTACTGAGCTTCCAAGTGAGACTAAATGAAAATCACTATAAATTTTCACCCCTCCATAGATTCCAGAACAACCTGTGATGATATATTACTACTAATAGTATCTTTAATGACATTTACATTCCCTAGGGAGTAATTGATATTGAAGTAAAACGTTTGAAGGTATCATTCCCATAATGTCTGCCTAAAATTCATGTTCTTTTATGAAGAGATATAACTTTGACTCTTATTATCAGAGAAGACCATGAACATATCCCCAAAAAGATAGTGTCACCAATATTTTAGTACATGAATGACTACAACAAGCTCTAAATCAGGCTAGGGCTAATTCTTCTCATGCTTTCTAAGATGAAAAAAAATCCATAAGATACCAAATGGTAATCATGTATAAGAACGCATACCCAACCATCACCTAAAGCATAAAAAAACACCATGTACCTCTTAACAGGTTCAGGTTAGTTAATTATAGTATTTTATGTTAGAAGTAGCTTGAGTTCATCATAAGAAGAGTGACACTTTGCAACCCAAATTAATATCACCACTTTCTTGGTAGGAGATGTTAAATTTTGATTCTAGCTTATATAAATCCATAACAAACTATTTTTAGTATCCAGTAAGATAAGAAAAATATAAATTTTAAGTATGATATGTGGTTCCTTCAATGACATAACAGCCTTCACCTTCTTAGAATCAACTGATAATCCATGTTCGGAAATCGTGTTCCCTAATAACATAACTTCTTAAATCCATAAACTACATTTCAAAATTTTCCATACAAAAGGAGACTTTTCAAAATTTCTTAAACTAAACTCGGATGGTGTTTTCTCTCAAGATTAGATTTCGAATAAACAAGAATATCATCCCAAAATACTACCAAAAAAGTGTCTAGGTATTAGTGGAAGATCTAATTCATCATAGTCATAAAAACTGATAGAGTGTTTGTTAGACCAAAAGGAGTCACAATATATTCATTATGGACATGCCTACTCTTGAAGGACTTCATTGGTATATTAGACTCTCTAAATCTATGTTGGTGATAACCTAACCGAAGATCAATATTCGAAAACCACATTCTCTCTTTAACTGATTAAACATATAATTCCCACAAGGTAAAGGATATTTGTTCTTAAACATCACCGAGTTCAACTTCTGATAGTCCACACACAACCAAAGTGAAACATACTATTTCTTGGTAAAGAGAACAGGGTTAGCCCAAGGAGAAACACTAGGGTGAATGAAACATTTCTCCAACAGTTCATCCAACTGAATATTGAGCTCTTTATTCTCCATTGGTGCCACACTATAAGATGACATCAATATCGGTTACATACCTGGCCCCAGGTAAATCATAAACTCTACTTATCTCCCTAGTGGAATATTGAAAAAGTCATCTATATTGATATCAGTAATTTTCCGAATATAAATGCGAAGATCAATGATAGTAGAAACGTCATCATCCTAAAATACAATGGTAGATAGAAAACTCCTAATATCTATACGAGAAGGCCTTGCACAACTTAATCATGGATCCCACACCTCTTGAAACACATGTGATCTCCTATAGGCAGTAGTAAATCAGAATTGTTGATGATAAAAATCTACCTCAACTCAATGAGCTACAATCCAATCCATACCAATGATGATCTTAAATATATCCATATAAAGAATGAGAAAATCCAAGACCAACTCTGTATCAGCTTCTGTCAATAAATAATGACACCAAAACAAATGGTCTCTCCTATTTCCAAGAGGAGTTTATAACTCTATTTTAAAGGGAATAAGTTCCATTAGAAGTTCAAGAATATCAATAAAACATGTAGATTGAAATGGTTGGTTGGAACTAGTATCAAATAAATAAACGGATATTGAAGATGCAATAAGGATAGTACCTCTCACTATTTCAAGACCTACATCGACTTCCATTGAATACTCATCTACTGTGTATTGGTGCTTCACTATCATGGAATCTGGATAGATCCATGTAGTCTTTGCAGCTTCTAACTACAATGAAGTAGCATTTGGAGCGGACAAACCCCAACTATAATGTGGCGTAGTCATAGCCTGATAGAAGTGTTTTGAGTTACCAATGTTTCCATAGTTGTTTTCTTTCTTCACATGTGTAGGATAAGGATGTCATGTGTGTCTCCCATTACTACTCTAATAGGAAGTCAGAGTCATGCTGCTTGCTTCAATGGACAGTGTAGAGGAGGCTTGTGGATGAGATCCACCTCCCTCACTTCTTTGATTATCCTCCCACTTTCTCTTCTTCCCATGTGCGCCATTGAAGCTACCACCCAATAAAGGATATAAGGTAGAAAATCCAACCTTGCCTTTAATATTAGTTTCTACCATCATAGATCTATCTATAATCATTGTATAGGTACAACATTTCAATATGAACACCTATGATCTGATATCTGGTAGCAAACCCTACAGGTACTTCTGAGCCTTCAATTGCCCATTCTTTATTACTTCTAGTAAAAACGGACATGATCAGAAAAATGGTTGGTATATGCCGACATTGAATTCTATCCCTATTATAAATATAGTAACTTCATGGAAATCTCCAGTATTAGGGTCTTAGGACAAAACTACTAAAAGAACCGGGTTTTGAAAGCCTTCCAATCCAAGCCCATGTGTCTATTTGAATGGTCCATAGAATCTAACCATCACATACTAGAACAATCAATCCTAAACATTGCACACATTACCCTGATATTATCATGTGTCTCTAGATAGTTGATGATTTGATCAATATTATCTAGTCAGTCCTCCTCCACTTGAGGTTCAGTCATCTCTCTATAGGACTGTGGCTTATTGCACAAGAATTCCCATGATTGATCTCTCTCTACTTCATATCCTAGTTGTACCTCAACCACATTATTCTAAACTCATGGTACATCATGATTGATAGAAAGAACTTCCCGTATGACAGTCTTGATAATATTTTGATTTATCAGAGGATTCTAATGAGAGTCATTAGTTTCAACTTCTTAAGGAACATGTGGAAATAATCTCATAGGATTACTATTGCACACTAAATCATAAGAATGATAAAAAAATATAAGAAATGTCAGTTCAAACTAGAAAAACCATAAGTAGAAATAGTAATTTAAAAAACAAAAATTGGGACACACCTCCCAACATCCCATGGAAATTTGAGTCTCACCACGATGAGATATGGCCAGGCACTCATCACATCATACCTCCCATGTCCCAAAAATCCAATATCTAGACTAACAGACATCCCAATACATGTCATCTTGAGGATAGACCTCCTCTAAAACCAAATTATAATAAAACGATCTAGGCTACCCTCATACCTAGAACCCAACATGATCTTCCATATACCCAAAGGGTATTCTCAATCCCCATGGGATAGAGACAAGCACCTATGCATCAAACAACGAACCATAGGGAATGATTTCTTCCAACCTATACAATCACATGAAATATATGTTCTAAATAAATGAACAGTGAAAGATGAATAATATATATATTCCATAACTATAAGAAAATAGTGGAAACATACCACAATAAAAGTAGTTGAAAACTCTAAAGGATGAGTCCAACTATAAAGGATCCAAACCAAATAACTACTCTAAATGATGGCATGGATAAACTCCCACCATCTCACCACGATCTACACAACCAGATAACATAATCATTTCCACCTCACTGTGGTGCATTTCCTTTCCTTGCACTAGAAAACAAACAATGGTCTACGCACCATTGGAGAGGTGCGTAGGGTGTGAGCTAGCAGGCTCAATAGGATCCCACCCAGGTGTTCCACAACAAACCCCTATATAACAATTTTTTTTGCTAATTTTATGTAAAAACATGGGATGTTAAGCAGTAAATAAGTTTTATAGAAAACATGGTAAACATTTCCCTTTTCCTTCGTACTAAACCAAAGCAGTTATATCAATTTCATAGAATAGTTTCCATATCATTTTTCACAATAATAAAATGAATAAAAGGAAAAACATAGAAATCCCATCAATACAAAACAGAAGAATAGGTATCACAAAAACAAGGGATAATAAATGTTCTGGCTACAGACTACACGTAACAAAATAATCAACTGAAAAATCCCAATTCCTAGAACAACGTACCGATAAATTAGAGAAATTCCCCATGATTAAACCTCCCCACCCCCCCAACAATGTCAGTATTGGTGCCTTAGAAAAATGAGCCTAGGAAAGAGAGGAAATCCCTGAGACCAAACTCTTTTATTTTCACAAAACAATGGATGATGGCCCCAAGCTAAACCTTCCACACATGTACCCATGGTAACCCATGTTCTTTTTTTCACAATTCATTTCAACAATTAGAAAACTAATTAAAAACCATTTGAAATCTCATTTCAATGCATTGAAAATACCCCGTTTTTCATTCTATTGATTGATAACAAAGGAAAAAATATTTTTCATTGAAAACTCTTCTCAACACACAAATAATAATCATTTTAATCTTTAATTTTGAATTATTTTGTAAATAAAAAAAACAAGGTCCCGTTTAATAGGCTAGATACAGAACCTCCTACCTCAAAACTTGGGTTACACACACCTGTAATGGAATCCAAAATAAACAAAACCCAACTACTTCAGTGAAGTCCCTCAACAAAGGATCTATTTTACATCAAAACTAACCAAGAAACGGCCTCCAGAAAAATAACTCACAATGGATATGGAGAGAATCACCACAATCACAATAGAGATCAGACATTGAACTGATCTATCCATAAATAAAGGTGTCTATGAAAAACACCTAAGAGAGACCCTGGGTCAAGGATGAAGGATTCTAGATGGAAAAGACCAAGAAAAACTTCCAATATAATGTTTTAAAACTAAATTTGTGTCTTTTCACAATGTGTAATATGGTTAAACATCCTGAAATCCATGGTGTACAAATACGACATAATATTTTTCACCTCATATTAAAAATCCTTTATTTAATGAAGTCACAATGTGAAACCACTCTTCATGAAGTGTAAAATTTCACAATGTGAATCTTCTTTCATTGTTTTTACCCACAAACAATTACATTGCAATAAATATTTTTTCATCATATAGAAAAGCTTGTTAATTTTAAAATTCCAACAAATCTCTGACTTCAGCATTATAGGTATCCTCTCAAACTCAAAGGAGGAAAAAACCACGATGAAGTTGAGGGATTACCTGAAATATAGTAATGGGATGTTACATTATTAAATTATCATAAAAAAGTCTTAGTATATTTAAGATATTTTTTTTAATATCATAATATCTGCAGAATATTTTATGGACTTAAAAGAATTAATAAAATAAAGAAACAAGTATAAGAATTTTACCTCATACACAGAAAACCTTTTTAGGGTTATAATTATAGCCATCTTAGTAGATTTTTTAATTAAAAATTTTTTATGGGGTTTGGATAGAATATAATCGAATGGATAGTGTCAGGGTTATTCCTATTAAAAGAGTTTTGGATACCTGAATAGAAGGGGATTGGCGGTAGACTATTATATGTGGGGGAGAGGATAGATGACAGTGCAAACTTATGTGCATATTTTTTGTCAAATAATGAGTATTTTTTACTGTTTTTCAATGATATACCCTATTTATTTACAGGTTTTATTAAAATAATAGGTAATTTGAATTTTATAATAAAAAAGAGCAAAATTGATAAAAGTACATAATTCTGGATTTTGGACAGATTTTGACCACAAGTTTATTTTTGTCATTTCACCTAAAATATATGTCCAAACATTGTGATTAAATTATTTTAGAATTTTGATTTTATTTCCTCAAATTTTGTCTTGTAGACCAGGAGCTGATTAGACCATCTAAAGGGCCTAAAAATTCATTGATTTTGGAATGTTTTTCTAGCGGATAGTGTGGAATCCACAACCTTAACAGAACCCAAACTCGGGCTAAACACATCCAAATGATATGTTTCCACTGGGGAATGCATGAGTATAGATAGGTAAGGCTCTAAAAAATTTTGGAGGAGTTTTGAAGTCATTAATGTGGTCATTGAATGACATACTTTTGGAGGAACCTTCCGGGAAGCTTTGTCAAGAAAAATAAACATCCAATGAAAAATTAATAACTCCTTTATCCAAGGTCCAAATTCACCAAAAACAAGAAGGTAAACGTCCAACAGAGCTATGAACAACATTTAAGAAGGTTTCCATGCGTGAATCTTCCATTTAATGGTCCAACAATGCGCCAATCTTCAGAGGACAGAAATCTGCCTATAAAAAAAGGCCATCTCCTCCTCAAATCATCAGATCCACACCCAAAGACAAGGAGGGATCCCACCAGGGCACATGCCACTGCCACTCCTCTCTTACCCCCACATTTCTTCTTTTTCTTCTTTTTTTTTATTTTAGTTTTGTCTTATTTTAATTTCAATTATAATTCAAATTTCAGTTTTATTAATCCATGCATTCCTCTTTCTCCATCCATCCCACAATTCTTTTTCATAATTTTCTTATTTTAATATAAAGTATTTTTATCTTTATTATTATTATTTGTATTAATATTATTTTAATTATCATTATTATAATTATCAAATTCTTATTTTAAAGCTATCTTATTTTCTCCCTCTCAATTTTCAAAAACTATTGTCTTAATTATAATAATAATAATATTAATTAATAATATTATTATTACAATTTTAGCCACCATTATAAATTATTTATTCTCCTTTCTCTCTCTCCCCCCTCTCTAGCTCTCTTCCCATCCATCCACCATTGTGATCTTCTAATCTCAGAAATGAGAGGCTAACCCCGAGACTTGGCTCGGGAGGAGGTCAATGTGTTCTTTAATTTCCATTAAAGTTTATTTTATATTTGTGGTATATTTGAGTAGCATTCAATGGTGAGGCGAATATACCTGATTGGGTGATAGTACCAAATGAAATGAATCCCAAAAATCAGATTTCATGTTTGGATTATCAAACTAAAATCAAACACATAAAAGAAAATAATGATTTAATCTAAGACTGATCTCCAAAAACCAAGTTCTTTCTTCGTCAACTTATTTTGTTTGCATTGCATGATAGTTTAGATTTTTCATATTAAAAACTCAAAAAATATTATTATTGCTTTCATTTAAATATGAAACAAAAAACGAGATAGATTTAGTGATATAGCATTATGTAAGTGAACACATTGAAAGGCACCACATGAGAGACGACCTTGGTCAGCCACTATACTGCACAAGGAAAAAAATATAATTTTTATTTTCCACGCCCCATGATAGGCGTGCATCAAAACTAGTGTCATTTCCCGGGAGACAATCAATTGTCCATTTACTTTTTCTATTCTCTCACCATAGTTATATTTCAATTATTTTTTTACAAAAAATATTTTAATGATGATTTCAAATGATTATTATTCTACATGGACTGAAAATTACTCACAGGTGTAGGAACAAGACAACATTGAAGAGTCCCTCCAATGAAGAGTTTATGTGCTGATGATAATGGTCAAGAAAGTTCAAATAGGCATTACAACATGGATCTCACTGAAACACTTGATGGCGGTGGTTGATGAACTCGAAGCCGACTTAAAAAGATTCAAGGCCAAGATGGAAGTACCACTGGTCTTCCTGGATTTCACTAAATACATCCATAAAGTTGACGAAAAACTCAAAATGGGGGAGCCTGACTACCTACCTCCATCTTGTGATGATTAACTCCAAGGGGAACTTTCTATTGAAGAAGAGGTTCAAGATGAACAAACTCAGGGAGATGATACATTCTTGAACTCAAATTCTATTAATTTTGTTGAAATGAATTTGAGTATAACTCCCAATCATTTGGAATTTTTAGATTCAGATGACTCCTATTATTCCCTGAAGTATAAAGAGACAAAAGAATATTCACCTGTTGAGGAACATTTAGAGCTCCCCACAGTCGTTGAACATTTAATATAGGGAGTACAAGAAGGGAAAGGGATTGTTTTCCCAAGTATCAACAAATAAAGATGAGATTCCATAATTCATCATACCCCCACTATGAATGTTGTACCACATTGTGAAGGGAGGGAATATTGTGTACTCTGTCCATGGATTCCTCCTTAATAAGAAAAAAAATAAGTGGATGCTAAGAAAAACCACATGTGGTAGTTCATGTCAAAGAAGCCCCAACCACTGTCAGACTTTGGATAATAGACGGTACTGCCCTCTAGTGCCAGTAAAAATTTTGGGTCCACTTGGGGTATCATACCAAGATTAATATTTACTTTCTTTCTAGAAAATTAGGTGTCGATTTATTTTCTTAGTGTTAGGGAATCATGAATCAGACTCGCTCAATCATTTTGAGCTTTAATGACATGATCATTGAGATTAATTTAGTTGTTTTCTTTTATAGGTTCATAATGGTAGAAGGCAGCCCCATAAATTGAAGGTTATGGACCAAGTTTCATGGAAAAAGGTAGTTTAATTTTAGTTTTTTATCTCTTAAACTATCCACAATTTGCTCCAAAACATGTTTTGAGCTTTAAAGATTAAACTACATTCCCACACTTGATTTCATTTTTTACTCGACTTATCTAGAAGACATGAGTTTATTAGGAACCTAGTGATGCCATGATTTAGATTTCAATGTTGATATGATTAAATGATTGAAATGAAGAATTCAATTTTTAAAATAAAGTATGAATATTGAAATGATGACTCGTGATTTAAAGGAATTAACTAATTCATGTAAATGAAAATTCCCCACCATCTTTCATGCTTCGAATTTCAGAAGTTCATGTTAATTGATTTGTTATTATTAGTCATTCCATGAGTGATTATACAATGTTATATTTATCATTCCTGAGATGATTTCTAGACCATGTACATCATACTTATTCTTGAGCCTATATCTTGAGTGATCTTGGGACATGTAACCGAGCAGATCTTGTATTGAAACTTTTCAAAGCTACAACTGTGCAAAAACACATTTAAAATGATTGAGGCATCCTTTGAAAATCCACTTATCCTTAAAATACCACGTTTCCATAAAACCTTATTTTAACACATAGAGATCATGAATGACCTTCATAGCGATGAGCCATGTTTCAATCCATTTTTATCCATTCCTACCTTACGCTTGGTATTTGCATGATATTTTAATGCTGAAGTATGGGGGTAAAGAGAATCATGGTATACATGATGATACACATTGTAAAGAATATGTTTGGGTGTGTAATTGGGGAAATTTTAAAAGTTTGTGAAATCATTTATTATATTCTATTTTTTTCCCATGTTGAATAGAAAAAAATCACAAAAATGACAAAAAAGATCCAAAAAAATAGAAAAATGGGTTGTGATTTAGGAGAACCAAAAATCACCATTTTCTAGATTGATGATCTTCTTATCATATGTCGTTAGGTGATGGATGTGAGGTTTTATCAAATCATAACATTCGAAAAATGAAAAAAAAGTTCAAAATAATAAAAAACATTAAAGAGGTTGGAAAAATCATTCATTACGCTTACTCTATTATAACCTTTTCTTTGAGTTTTTGGAAGTGGGTGTTGCTACTTTGAAGGGGAGAATTTCATGACACTTTTAATTTTAAAATAATGCATTGTACTTTAGAGATTAACCTCCTCCTTGAGCCTAAATTTTTAAAGCATCAAATCTTATCAAAATTAAGCCTCATAGTCATTTGAACCTTTATTGTATGTCCTCATGATTTTATGTGTGTTTTGTCTTTACAAAGCGGAGAAAGTAGTTCATTTACAAGCCTATGGATAAGGAGCATGTTCTAATGATATGAGAATAACTCTACATGAATTTTATCTTGAGTGATGAGATAAAATAATCAAAAGTGGGGTAAATCATGACATGTCATGTTTAATAATAATGAATCAATGGGATTGAATGAATGAAATGATAAGTTCAATAAATTTTCAAAGGGGAAAAGTCAAATATGTGATTTATTTGTTTTTTTTTTGAAAAATGGGAAATTAAATTCATATTTTATGTAGATTTTTGAAGGATTTATTTTACATTGAAAATTGTTTGATTTTATTGCATTGGAATTTAAATATTGGTAACATTGATATCCACTGATTTCCATGTTGAGATTTTATGCTTGAGGACAAGCATGGTTTAAGTGTGGGGGTATTTGACAAAGCAAATTTACGTGCATATTTTTTATCAAATAATGAGTATTTGTACTATTTTTCAATGATAAACGCCATGTATTTACATGTTTTATTAAAATAATGGGTAATATGAATTTTAAAATGAAAATGGGCATAATTGATAAAAGTGCATAATTCTGGATTTTGGTCATATTTTGACCAAAAGAGTATTTTTTCCATTTAGCTTAAATTATTTGTCCAAAATTTGTGATTAAATATTTTTTAGAATCCTGATTTTATTTACTCCAATTTTATCTTCTGGGCCAGGAGCTAATTCAGCCATCTAAAAGGCCTAAAAATTCACAGAAGATGGAATGTTTGTCGGGAGGACAGCGTGGACCCCACTACTGTAACGGAACCCAAACTCGGACTAAACACATCTAAATGATGTTTTTATACTTGGTATAGCACGAGGATAGAAAGGGATGGCTCTAAAACAAATTTTTGGGAGTTTTGAAATCATTAAGGTGGCCATTGAAAGACATATGTTTAGAGGAACCTTCCTGGAAGCATCATCTAGAAACATAATCCTCCAATGAATAATCATAGCTCCTTCATAATGTGTCCATATAAGCTAATATTTTGAAGTTGAACGGTCAACACATTTATTAACAATATTTAAGAAGGGTTCCATGTGTGAATCATCCATTTAATGGCCCAACGATGTGAAAAGTTTCAGGGGACCCAAATCTGCTTCTAAAAGGAGCCCCTCTCCTTCTTCTCAAATCATCAGCTTGACACCCAAATACAAGGAGGGATCCTACCAGGGAACATGCCACTAATGCTCCTCTATTCCCCCCCTCATTTAATCGTTTTTTTATTTTATTTTTATTTTTGTTTTGTCTTTGGTTAATTTCAATTGTAATTCAGATTTTAGTTTTATTAATCCATGCATTCATGTTTCTCTATCCACCTCACAATTATTTTTCTTAATTAAATTATTTAAATAGTAAGTATTAGTTTTAATATTAACAATAAAATAATTATTAATGTTAATATTATTTTAATTATCATTATTATAATTATCAAATTCTTATTTTAAAACATTTTATTTTCTCCCTCTCCGTATTCAAAAACTATTGTCTTAATTATAATAATAATATTATTAATTAATATTATTATTATTATAATTTTAACAAACATTATAGATTATTTATTCTCCTTTATCTATCTCCTCTATAACATCCCGTACTTTACATACATTGATAATACTTCAAAATTCAAGCACACTTATTACAACATATGACAAAACCACAAAGGATCTTATAGGTATAGTGTCTTTAGAAACTGGGAAACATAAACAACTGGTTCATAAATATTCTACAGTGTCTCCCATTTATTTCATCATATCTAGGGTCCCTTTTAGCATATTCTACTTAATATCCATCATCCTGACCTGGGGAAAAGAAAACATAAAAGGGTGAGCTCAAATGCTCAGCAAGGGCAAATAAATGAAATAAAAATCATATCATATCTTTTTGAAAATCATAACTTGAAAAAGAGATCATAATATCTTAACATGGAATAAATCATAGAAGTGAAAATGAGATCCCTATAATCATAACATGAAACTTGAAACTTTGTGACATGCACACATAATCATGGAAAATCATTTCTTGTTAGTCATGACTCATTTCCAAGACTATCTTAGTTGACAAAGTCCCTTTCTGAACCGAGTCACCCTTGTTCCAGTCCTGTTTCACTGAACCGGTATAACCTACCATTCCAGCCATGTCTATCTCATGAGATATAAAATCTTTACACAATGCATTCGAGGGAGATATAGGTCCCACCCATCTTATAATGAATCCTTTCTTATGTGTGCCACATAATAATAAATCATACATCATCGCATAACACATGTAACAAAAACATCATGATATCATAAAACAAATCATATAAGGTAAATGACTTCATAAAAGTAATTCCCTCACAACATAATCAAATCAATGTAATAATAGGGATAAAAACAGAACCCTTTATTATCTTAGATGGAAAATAATTTTGATAAAACACTTGAACTCCATTCTTGAGTAAAATATCCTTTCTTCTTCATAAACACTTTTCTTTTCTTAACATGTCATACAATTATAAACTAAAAGAAGTTGATTAAAAATAAACTTGAAAACTTGTAAATAAAGCCTCTTGGAAATAATGTTTTAATAATACATTCATGTCGTATAAGTTAAAAAAAACATTCTTCGTACTTTTGTCGGAAAAGTCAAAAAGTACCTCGTACGAAAAAACGACAAAAGATTCCTTTCATATTCTTTACGAAAAACTCACCGAAGGGTAAAATTGGATTTAAACTATTGTAAGTGGATGGAAACAATATTACATATTGAGGGAACATGGATGTGGATGATAAAATACACCCCAGTAAATACTTACGAATAAACAATCTCGGATAAAAATGAGATTGTGATATTTCCCTTACCTTAGGTCCGATTTGCTTTGTACGTGTCTGAAGCTCCTGTATAATGGTTTAAATAATGTTATTGACTTATTCCAGAATCATACATATTGATATGATATCATATATTGTCATATTCTTAGCTTCTTGTTAGTAATATTTCATTGTTACTTGTTACTCGGGTCTTTATTGCCTTTTGTTCTTATGCGTGTTTTGCCGAATAAATTCTTATTCTTCTTTTATGGTTATAGATACCTTATATCCAGAATGGTATTAGTGTAAAATATATCATATTTATTCATTCAATTCATTTATATAATTACTATGTAATGATGATCATGTAGAACGAGTCGCATCACATCGTGGAGACGGTATTCCGTACGTACGCACGAGTGATGATATCGTTCCTATGATCATGGAATTGTATTGTAGTATATATATATATTATTTCAGTATAAATATTAATTTATAATAATCATAAATAGTTACTCATTACACCATTATACCCATCCTTGTATGGTGGTGGTGGAAAATAGATTACACCACGGCGTGGAGACGGTATTCTGCACGTACGCACGCGCGGTGATATCATTTTTCCATAGGATGGATAGAAGGTGAATTAGGGTTTTTTCATATAATAAAATATCAGTATGTATGTAATACTGATGTTATTACTTTATCATTAAACAACTAAAGAAGAATAATTTTAAGAAGAAAGAAATTGAAAAGATCGGTAATGGATATTACCTCTTCTTTGGAACGCCTCTTTCAATCCTCCACTTAGGGAACTAATATTGGTCTTTGAAGAAGACCAGGACCTCTAGGATTATTCTAGGGAATTGTAGAGTAGAAAATGGCAGGGTTTTGCCGATCTTGAGTGCTCAAATTGGTGTGAGGAGGAGGGGGATGAGGTGCCCTTTTATAAGGGAGGAGAGGGGCACCTTAGGAATATCTCAAAATATTATTTTATATTAAAGTCAAAATTAGTTTATAATGGTTACAAAGGGTCTTATTTCGAAGATAAAGTGGGGATGGTTCGAAAGTCTATCAACCAATAGGATTTAGACAAGTTTAGGGTATTATTTTAACCTTATCAATTAGATTTAACTCTATGTTAAATAATTTAACTTTTACCGTGTCTTTTTGTTTTCTTTCACTATATGGTTAATACACTTACTATAACATGCCAAACGAACCCCAACTTGTTTATTATTAATATATATATCCTTATCTAAGTCATTTGGAAGAACCTTAGATTTTTAGGAATAAAATAAAAATTAATAATATAATATTTGTTTTAAACACTATTTTGTGTCAATTTTGACACTATTTGATATATGATTTTTGTGAAAGTCATAACAGAATTATATGTTCCCACAAAATTGATTAAATCAAAAATAATATATCATAGTAACCTAGAAAATTATTGGAATTCATAAAAAGTATCAAATTATATTTATTTTGGTGTTTATAACATCAATTATGTCAATATTTCATAAATAAGATAATTACTACATCATCATTATGTCATAAATAAATTAAATTATATAATGTCTAAAAATTATAAATAAAATACCATTATATAGGAAATATTTTTAGATTTATAATTAATATTTATAGTCGAATTTATCTTATGTATAACCCCATATTAAAAATGATTTACTTATTAAACGTTGATTTTAACTATTTTAACCCTTCTTTAAATAAATTAATAATAAATGTCCTAATCTAACCCAAGTGGGCCTAAATGGTCATATTTTTTTCCTAAGTTTGTTTTTAGTCGAATTAAACTTATCCAATAGAATTAGGACATGTCTTAGGGTCATATTTACCCTTAGTTTCCATATTTACGATTAACCGCGGTAAAAAAAGTAAAAAGTTACTATTCACCAAAAAATTATTTTTATATCATTGAACCACATTTTACTTACTGATATCAACCGTGTCTGTCGAATTTTCGAAATTCCATTCACAGAAGCGGTAAAACTAAGTTTTATGAAAAAATTCAATTTTTAACCTACCACTTAGTGGTTTCACTATTCATCAAAAATTGAAAGTTTTCAGAAAAATACCAAAATTTCACCCTAGGCTAATTTCGGTATTCCGAATCCAAAAATGAAGTCCATTTTGAAAAATAAAATTTATAAAATTTCAAAAAGTGGTTATTACTATTCTTAATGGCTAGTTTTAATAATATTTTAATAGCATATCGTTGTTTAGTGAAACTCGGAATTCCGTACGACGCAAGCTATCGAGGAAGGTCGTGATTGCGTGTAAAGTAAGCCAAGATAGTATGTATTGAAAGATTTCTTTGATGATATATATATAAAAACAAAATATTACTCATAAAAATCTCGGGTGTTACATCCTCTCTCTCTCTCTCTCTCTTCCCATCCACCCACTATTGTGATCTTCTACTCTCGGAAATGAGAGGCTAACCCCAAGACATGGCTCGGGGGGTGGACAAGGTGTTCATGAATTTTCATTAAAGTTTATTTTATGTTTGTGGTAGATTTGAGTAAAATTCCTTAGTGAGGTGAATATACCCGATTGGGTGATAGTCCCCAATGAAAAGAAACTCAAACTATTTCTATTATGTTAAAGAATAGTGATTCAAACATGATATTTCATGTTTGGATTATCAATCTAAAATGAAAAACATAACAGAAAATAATGATTGAATCCAAGACTAAACCCCATATCCAAGTTATTTCTTCGTAAAATCATTTTGTTTTCATTGCATGATAGTTTATATTTTTCATATCAAAAACACAGAAAATATTGTTATCACTTTCATTTAAATACAAAACAAAAAAACGAGATAGATTAAGTGATATAGAAAAAAGTAAGTGAACACATTGAAAGGCTCCTCAAGAGAGACGACCTTTTTCAGCCACTGTGCAGCACTAGGAAACAAATATAATTTTTTTTACCCATGACCCATGAAAGCCGTCCTCCAATAGACATGGGATTTTTGAAAATAATAAAGTGTATCCATGTTGTTTGACATGAAAAAAGGCTCCAAAATAGTAATTATATAATTTTAGAGTAGATGAGTTCTAAATATGATCATAAAATTGGAGTTTCACAAGTTTGTAGGTAATTTTCCCGTTTATCATTTTATTTTAACACACAATAATCCCATTTTAGCCTTAACCAAAACAATTTACTAAATAAAATTTTACTTTTTTTATCAAAACGCTGTTAAGGGAAAAGTGGGAAACCAAAATGTTTACTCATAAAAAAACAAAAAGAAACCACATAATTATTAAAGGATAAATTAATCTTATAGGGAACATTCTCCCAAAACAACTTTTAGGAGATAGTATTTACCTATATGTATGGATCATCTATTATATGGTCTTTATGATAATACCCCTGATTGTTCAATGTTTTCATGTACTCTTACTTATTGATATTATCTTTATCGAATACTATTATCTATATATGGTCTTGCTTTTAAATCCATGAAAAATGATCATGATTAGTGTCTACTCATATCAATATTATCATCATCCAATCATCATCCTCTTGTGTAAAATTAATTATAATAATATCCTCCACCATTTCTTCTTCTAAATTAGTGAGTATCTCCATAGTTTGCTCAAAATTCACAACTTTATCCCACTATTTCCCAATTGAAAAACTACTAAGGGGGAAAACCCCATCATCTCTAGAATCATCCTAATTATAAATTCTAAAAACCTTGGGAACTCCTTCCAACATCTTGTCTTTTGGCCATTTTCCTAATCTAGTCTCCATTGGAAGGGGAATGTAGTAATAGTCCTTTCAAATTTTCCTATTGCCTTTCTGACTCTTTCTCCTACTCGGGCTATAAATATTTCTACCTTAATGATATTCTCCACTATCACCTAAGAACCAAAAAGAAAATTCATCATTAAACTCATCCCTAAGGACTCCATGATCATGTTTGGATTTCTCTGCCTGGTTTGCTTCTTACTCATTGTTTCTTCAATCACACTCCATTCCCTTAAAGCGGTTTCCATAATTAATACCTAGAAATTCCCTTCTTTGGCAATACTGGACAAAAATACCAACCCTTATGGCTTACTCATGACCCTTTCCACCATAGGGAACAACTTCCCCAGCCACATTAGACACCACTTCATGGCCTCATAGGGTATTGGTCTCTTAGGATATCCTTATTCTAAAAGATCCATACCATAAAATCACTGCATCTATATAGGATACAGGCTTTGGATTCCTTGATCCTCCCTCTTTATACATTTATGTCTCAAATTAATGGTTTATACCACTACACAATCGCACATCCCCACCACAGGATCAGCCAATTGATTTGCAGGTTGAACAATCCAAAACAACATCAATGCATACCACATCAGTACCCACTAGTATTGATGGGAAATGCACCGGAAGAAAGGGATCATTAAGATCCTTCCTCAATCAACTGAAAATATCTTCCACCAATGGTTTACCCTCTTATTAATGCATTACAAAACCTTTTCGCAACATGGGTTGGTAGATACACCCAGCTAGATTTTCATAATCTTACCGTCACCAAAACTAGTCCCCAATCCCTTACTACGGCCTCCTACATCTGCAACCTTCATTTGATCACATTTCATGACCTCACTACTACAGGATATCATTGATTGACCCATTTAATTATAATAATAGCATAAATATTTCCATGATTCATAAATCACATACCACTTACACCAGAACAACTCTTCCACTGAAATCCAAAAATACTCCATCAGAAATCATCTTACATCTACCCCCACACAATTTTTGTTAGAAAAATGGTGGAACTAATCTAGTTATACAATCAGAGCACAAATATGTACCAATGTGATTCCATATCATTCACAAAATTATGGGGTTTTGAAATGGTAATGGGAGTTCAAGAAAAGTAAACCAAATAACTGATGTTGGGATATTATGATTCATATTGAAGTTGTGTGACCAGCTGAAAAGATAGAACATGGAATTATTTTAGATAATAAGAAAACATAACCATGCCTTACTAGGATTTGCTATGGATCAAACTAGATCAATATATTCCTATTTTTAAGTAGACCCACTGGTGCTCGATATTATAAACCAAATGTCCCAAAAATTAACCGTTCAAAGGTATACACTGAAGGATGATTCTATTTGAACAAAGAAATCAATGTTAGATTAAAAAATTTTGAGTCCTTGTTTAACTATGAGGTCGATATAGATAAATGACGGAATCTGTTGAAAAAAAAATCAGGGACTTTATGACTATGCACTATTAATGGGAGAGGGGGAAAGAAGTCGGGGTCCGAGAAAATAGAGAAATTGTGGGTATCACCCTTGAAATAAGGTAACGGTATGTCCCCGACTAGGGGGTGGAAGGACCAGGACATCTTCCATAATCATCATGAAGCGGGGGAACCATTGTATAAACCCACTCTTGATCCCTCCATTATCATCCCTTAAACCACAATAATTTAATTTTATTATCTTTACTATTCATTACGATCAAAGATTAATTTGACCTTATTATATAATGTTAATTACTATGATACAAATTATAGATTCAATTTATTTTTGAATAAAAATATGAAACATTCTATTCATAATTAAACTAAAAGAAACAATGAAAAAAAATTTACCAAAGAGAAAGTTTTCATATGTTTTAAATGTTTTTATATCACTATTCAATATGAAATTGATTCAAATGACCTAAATTGGATTAATTTCAATATAATTGCGATAATTTTTTTAAAGGTTTTTAAACAAAATGAATCTTTTTAAATGTTTTAAATGAAAAGGAATCATTTGAATAAAAATTAATATTTTCACTATTAATTAAAAAGTTTATCTCTTCAGAAAATTATCAAAAATTCACACTTAGATAATTTTGACATGTTTATTAAGAAAATAAATTTTGATAGAAGAATATATTTTCAAAAAAAATTTAAGAAATAATTTTAATATTTTTTTCACAAAAATAAATATAAATAATATTTTCAAAAAAAATGTACTTTTGAATCATAAAATTACTTACCAATAATTAAGTACATTTTATATCAATATTTTTTCTTTATATAAAAAAATACACATAATATTTAAAAATTTGGTCTTATTATTCACAGTGCCATGTTTAATGTATATGGTATAACAGTCTTTTTTAAATAATAATAATAATAGTGTATCATAATTTGTTAGAAATATAGAGTTTCATGTAATTTATGATATCCAATATATTAAATTTATTTGAAAAAATATTTCATAAAATCTATAGATGTTGCATTATACCACCATTTAAATTATTTTCACCCTCTATATTCCATCACTTTGGTACAAGAAAATGGAGATAATACATCCTTATTACATCCTTAGGATCCTGTATACCTTCCTCAAGATGGTGGATTTTTAACCAAACATTAACTACATAAGGGATCTTGTTTCATATAACATGGTCAATAAAATCAAGAATCTCCTTCTGTTGTTTCTCAAAATAAGTATCATGCTACCATGGAATGTCTTTTGATTTCAAAACATGTGATGGATTTTGTATGTAATTTCTCAAGAGATATACATGATACAAATCATGTACTTAAGAGAGGATTGTTTGAAGCACCAATCAATAATCTATCATCGAAATACAGTAAATACTTTCAAAGGGAATGATATAAATATGGCATATTTTCCCTTTATCCTTGAATCTCATAACCATCTCCCATTCATAAATTATTATCAACACCTTATCACCAACATCAAATTAAATATCACACCACAAATTTTCAATATGTGTATCATATTAGTTTTCATTTTTCAATATGTTTTTTCGAATGACTCTAACCATATCTTCTATTTAATTAGTTAGATCAGCTCCCAATAGAGTTATTTCGCAAAATTATTCATAGTATGATAATGGTTTGAAAAAATTTCCATTGAGGGATTCATAAGGATCTATTATAATATTTTATTGAAATAAATTTTTGTTAGAAAACTCATATAGAAGAATATATGGATCACAACCTCATTGGAAATCCATAGAATAGGATCTCCACATATTGTGTAGGGTTTGAGTTTTTATCTCAAACTGAACATCTAATTGAGGATGATACACAGTGTTAAAACCCATCTCTATATTAAGGTCTTGATGAAAACTTCTCTAGAAATTTTAGGTAACTATTCGATCCCAATCATATATAATTATATACAAATATCTATGAAACCCTACCACTTCACTATTTTATATCATGAAAAGATATTTTATAGAGAAATATTCTCTAATAGAGATGAAGTGTGCTAACATTATAGGTAGAATGACCACAATCCATATATCATTGTTCCCTTTATAGGTTTTGAGGAGTATAACAAAAAAATCCATGGTGATGTTTTCCAATTCCCATTTTGTTATGGGTAATTGTAATAACATCCCCTTAGACTTTTTTCTCTCATTATTACCTTGACAACATATCAAACACCGAGATAAAAACTCTAAAATATATCTCCTACTATCTTCTGACCATAAATATTGTTTCAAGTCTTTTTAAATCCTTTAAATTTTATGATGAATAGAGAATAAATAACTATGAACAACCTTTAACAACACCTTATTCATGTTTCTTATAAATAGGTCCCATACATGGTTCATAAAATTTATCAATCCATTACGATCATGATTAAACTTAAGACCACTTTCCACCTAATTCTATTATTCTTCATCATGTTTATTCACCCCTTTAATATTAGGATTGATAGGTGGTTGAAAACATATTTGGAAAGGATAAGATTTCCCAACTTCACTAATGTTTTTAATATCCTTCACATTAAAATAATAAATATATTAGACATATTTTTATTTTCATACTAGATAAAATATCATGACCCATTTGAATAAAAAATTTAAAACTTTGTTCACTTTCCTTGGGTAGAAATGTATTATCCAGTCATAATATTTCTTTAGTTCCAACCACATTGTCAAAAACATGTTCAACTCTTTTTTTTGTCAATAGATAATTTAAACTCTTATGATCATTATATATTTGACATGTTTTTCATTAATGATAATTCCTCTATATATTTAATGGAAAAATTACCACAGTTAACACTAAATCCTGAATTTGGTAGTTTTATCATGAACCTTTCATTTTCATGAGGAATAAGCTATAACTATGTAAATATAGATGATAATACTTCCTAGTACCTTATTGTATACATCACTATAGATTATGAACACTTCTCAAATATAGTTTAACGTAACCACCAGTGCACCGACTAATCTTCTCTTTAGTTCCACAAAATTTACCCCAAATTTCTTTTTCTAATAGAATGTGTCTCCCTTAAAAGTTAAATTTTTATGTTGATTATATGGTCATGATATATTCTCCAAAAAACATCAATAATATCCATCTATACCAAGAAAACTATAGACCTCAGTCAACATTTTTGGTTTGCGCCAATGATAAATATCCTTCCTCATTGATCGATATACCAATAAACCCTCTCTTGAGATTATCTAACAAAAAATGAAGCCTTTATATCCATTATCACACATTGTAAATTTTTCATATTATTTCTCCATCATTTGGGTATTTTTTATAATTCCACGTTGATCTTCTTGGTCATATTTTCTATTTGATTAAATAATAATTTTGTTTATAAAGACTCTCACAAACTAGTCAAGGAAACCTATAAAGACTCTACTAATTAAATCCTTGAAAATAGTGGGTTATTAGTAAGGGAAAATAAACTCAATATATATCCATAGTGTCTATACATTCTACATAATGTTTTCCCCACTACATCCTCCTCAAATAATTTTTCACTAAAACATGTACAAATTAATGGGTTATACTTCCATAAATTTCTTCCATAATATACTTAATCATGACAAATACAAATCACATAAAACCAAAAATGGTATTTCAAAAGTAATTCGAACTTCTTATAAACCATAAAACCATAAAAAATGATGGAATCTAAAACACTGAAGTTAATGCTTCATGGATACATATATTCTTCCAAAATTAATTCAATACTTAATTGTTTCTTGATTCCTACAACCTGAATAACATTAAAAAAATACTTCTACATCCTAATAATTGAATATAAATACAAAAAAAATTCAATCCTTTCGCATTATTTATACAAAATAAATCATGCTTCATAATCTTATTCATTAACACTTTTTTCCATTCATTTTTCATTTATAGTCTCTTTATTATGATTAATATAACCAGTATTCATACAAACATTCTAATTTTCTACATGACCATCTCCGTGAGAAGTAAATTTTTATAATTACAGTACATTCCACATTTAAAACATTAAACCATTTTTCATACATTTGGTATTCCATTATTATAAATCATTTTATTAATCTAACATTTCATTTTTCCTCTATAAAAAATGTCTTTATATCCAAATTTTCTACACTCAAAACATATTATCATTCCTCTAAGAAAACCACTAGGGTTTTGATTACCAGATTTTGTAGACGTTGAAAGTTAATGATTCTTTCCTATATGGTCTCCACCATCTGACCTCTCAAAGAACTCTTTCTATATATTTTTTGGTGATTAGAAGAGTTGGTTTAGGTGAAATTTGATAATATTATATCATGATGGGAGATTAGTCATAATAAAAATATCCTTCAATCCAATCATCATCCCATTTGGTTGATAATCAACACATTATCTATCACACTAAATGATATACTAGTTCCATCAAGTTCCCATAATTGAAAAAAACATAAAAAAAATTGAGTTATAAAAATAATTATAAAAATGATTAAATCAATACACCTTATTTTTCATCGAAGACACATTAGGTTTAACCTAAACTATTCATGATCGTTATAAATTCAAATAAATCATGGTGTTCGAAAAATAAAATATTAATTAATAAAATCGTATCGCCCAAGAGTTGTTAACTAGGTTTGCAGTCAGGCATGTTTTCATGTACAATGTAACACTCGCACCTGACATGATATTTCTTTTTTGAGTTAATACCCAAAGGGGAATCTGTAATATAACTAAGTCTACTTGTATTATCTAGAAATTTTTGTATTTCTTGGAAAACCACACTTCGTTATTTACCATAACTCGTGAAACTATCCTATAATTAATATTATCTTCATGGTTATCACTAATTTTTTGTCATTATAGTTTATAATGATTAACTAAACCATTCTTAGATACAATATGTTAATAACCAAACTTCTCATTCATAGATACTAAATAGTAATTAATGGAAATTAATTATATAATATATCTACCAACACCATAATTATATTGGTTAAGTACCTTTGGAAACATGAAATAAAAAACAACTAGTTCATAGGAGTTCTAAATCATCTCCCTCTCAGTTCATCATAATCTGAACCCTTCTTCAATATATCACATGTAATACCTATCTTAAATACATGGGGAAGGTAAACAAAATAAAGGGTGATATTATATTCTCGGTAAAAGTAGAAAAGATATATATCACCATTACATGTGTTATAGTATGATAATATGAGAATAAAATTTTAAAACCATACCCTACATATAATAAATCATAAACATGGGTCGTGAGATAAATATTGGTAGTTCATATGGAATGAATCATAATGTAATCAAAGAACATGAAACATGAGAACATAACATTGGAATAAGAAATGGATTTTTGTTATATACATAATCATAGAAAATAATTTCATATTTAATCAATATTCATTTACATGGCTATCATAGTGGAATGTGTTCACTCTCTAAACCATCATATTAGTCAAGGTTTACTCACAATATGAGCCTAATGGACAATTATCCATAATAAACTAGTATCACTTCCCATTTCAATCCTATTTATCTAATGAGATATCAATATTTACCACATGAATTAGAGAGATATATAGATCCAACCCATCACATAATGAAAATCATATACTCATGTGTCCCATGATCCTAAAACATCCATTACATCATAAATCATGAAAGGAAATGGTTTTTATAAAAATATAATCATATCATAACTTTTAGAAAATAAATATGTGTAATAATATTTTCATCACTTCACCGTAGTATAATCCACAGAAAAAGAACTAGGATTCATAATTATTTTATCTTGTTTTAACATGTGGATGATAATTGGGTTTAATTAACATCTATTCATCATAAACATAAACCATTCATAGAAATAATTAGAATAGTATCCTTAGATCATATCCCAATTAAATAATAAGTCACATTAATGTATGTTATCATAGATGTTAAATTATTTTGAAGGATCCCTTATTACATTTCTTGGGGAAAATAACCATTCATTGAAAATCAATTTTTTACAAAAAATTAATAAAATAATTTCAAAATAATTTTAATTGAAAATAAAATTTTGATGTTATAATAGGATATTTAAAACATTGTGTTTTTATGATTGTGGTATATTCCATTCATATCATATATGTTTAAACCAATATTCCTTTTTCATTTTTGATAAACTATAAATATTCATTGTATTGAAAAAGAAATGAAGATTATTATCAAATAAATTAAATGGTAGAAAAGGGTAAAAATGATTTCAAATAATCTTATAAGAAATTTAAACACATTTTTTCCAATTTTTTTAGAAAACATCGTCATAGAATAAAAAATATTTCCATTGAATAGAGAAATTAACTTGACACTACTTAAAAGAATTCCTTAGGAATCATTTGTACATTAAGAGGGGAAAATTAAGTAAAAACATTTATTCCCAATAATTACCCATAGGATATGGAAATACATTAATTAATTGATAAATATATCATAATATTTCATCACAGATATCATAATCATAATCAATCCTCATAAATAATGAGACAGTAACATCAATGTGTGACCACATTGATAACTTTTGAATCTTAATCCCCTTGAATAATTGAACTATGTTTGTATATGTACATCCCAAAATATTCATTATAATAATCACAAAATACATTCATGGTCTTTATATACACCACACAAAAGAAATAATTTATTAATATAGATTATGTCCATCAAAAATAATAGAGAGACTAGAAATACCTGACCAATTTGGTAATCTTTTGAATCATAATCCCCATTAAAGATTAAAATAAAATTAAATATAAAAAAACATTAAAATAATTATATTTATGATATAACATGTAAATTGGTTAGTATATACACCTAATAATAATAAGATCATTTTGTAACATTACTTATGTCCCAAAAAGGTAATTTGAGGCAAAAATATTTTACATTAATTCTCGAAATCCTTTGTACACATTTTAACAAAAATATATATTAAATATTAGATTATTATAAATATAATATAGAACCATACTAATAATTATCATTCCATATATAATTTAATTATGACATTTTCCTACTCATTTATTAACAATTATCTATTAGAATCATGTCATGGGTAAAAACTACATTGTTTTTCAAGTATGTTTTGATTTAGTATTTCTTCCTTTTACATTTAACAAGGTTACATAATATCTATAATGTTAAAAATGATATAAATATAATATATATTTAAAATATATATATATATATATAGTAGTACATAAAATTTAGATATATAAAAATGAAATACATCATTCCTAGATATGGTAGGATGTACGTATGCATGAACGATGTTTTCATTTTCGTGAAATATGGAACTAATTAATGGTAAAAAATAATTTACCACAAAATATTAATTATTATTTATTATAAATCTCAAATATTTATTGAATTTACCCCCATTTACTTCCTTGTAAAGTATAATCTAACAATGAATCACATCGCTTTACTAGGTGGTAGTCCACTATATAGATGACAAATGTTATTATATTCCCAAGGAACAGAATGTAAGAAGGTGTATGTAATATTTTAGCTATAAAAATATAATAATATTATAAAAGTAATATATAAACACTAAATACACCATTATATCCAACCATGATAGGTGGTGATGAAAACAAATAACATCGATTCATGAGGCGGTGATCCACCGTAGACATGATCAATGATTTCATTACCCATTAAATGGGATATGAGATGTATATATATTATTTCAATAACATAATAACATATATTTGTGTGGGATATAATAGTTTTATTATATCATCATGTTTTTATATGTTTCTAGTTTTTTTGTAAGATGAAATAAAACAAAAACAAATGTTTAATAATTTTACCTCTTCTTTAGATTACCACTTTAGGTTTATACAAAGAGCCTAACTATGGGTTTTGATAATAAACAATAGGATATTAGGATATGTTTAGGGAAGTATGGAATTATTTTTTATATCATTTTATGAATTAAATGGGTTTTAATGTGTGAATAAAAGATGAGAGCGGATGGCCTTTTTAAGTGGGGAGCAGACACACATTGATGTTTTGAAATCAATAATGTGTTCTAATATTTTCCAAATACCAAAATGATAAAAAATAGTATAATATAAAATACCAGAGGTTATAAGGTTTAAATATTTCTATTAAATGGTATTTTTATACGTTTCTAGTTCATTTCCCCAGTTTTTTGTTTAACCCCAGGTAACCCCGTTTAAACCTTAATATAGAAATTAATGTTTACTATATTTATCAATAAATATAGCAAAAAAATGTGGAAATTAGTATATAATATATGTTATTATAATAAAAATATGGAATTAATTTTTCGTAATTACATAAATATGATTGGAAATATTAATTTAAAATTAAACCAGCATATGTGAAGAAAACGTGGGTTTCCATAGAGAAAAATTTCAAAAGATCAAAAAACATTATATTGAAATTCAATGTTAAAATGATTACAGAGGAATATATAGAATTAATTTTGATATAATTGATCTAGTTTTAATTTTAATACATTTTTACACAAGTGGTTACATTTTTAATTCTATAATAAATAAGAATCTTTTTAATAAAAATCGATATTTTTCAATATTCACTGAAAAATTAATATTTTTAGAAAAATTAAAAAAATCACCCTAAGATACTTTTGAAATGGTGATTCCAAAAATGAATTTTGAAATTTTTTTTTAATGTTTCAAAAATAAATTTTATTTTTGTTTTCAAAAAAGGAATAATATTTTTTGTATAAAAATGTATTTTTGAAGCATATGATGACTTTACCAGAAAATTAGAACTTTGTTACTAATAAGTTTTCTTTCTATAAAACCATTATAATTAATATTATTAAAATATATATTCCAATTCAAATATTTAGGTGTAATGTATAGGTTATAATATTTTTTCAAATAATAATATTAATTATATATTGTGATTCATTAAAAAATTGATGTAACATTTAACACAGGCCAGCAAAGAAATTAAATTTATTCACAAAAATATTTCATAAAACCTTGATTTGTTAAATTAATTTTTATTGATACCATTAATTTTTTATAATTTTATGGTTTATCATATGTTGAAATTCATAGAAACCCCTTTTTAGGTTTTATGTGATGATATTTGAATATAATTAATGATATCTATAGTTACATTTTTTTGGTATATGTAACCATTATTTTTAACGTAAAGGATTATTTTTAAATAATTCTATTAAATTTTTGGGGATGTAACTCTAATTTTTTAAAATAAAATTTAAGCATAAAACATTTTTTAATGTTTAGTTTATTAGGATTAACAAGGATATAGGTTACTTTATTTATGGAATGGTCTATGTTGAATCACTTTTTATCGTATAATTTTATAAATTAATTTATTATTTCAATGTATTAAGGTTCATTAATTTTTTTTTCATATCTTAACTTGTACAAAAATAATAATTTTTATTAATTTAATGATATAGTAAAAATATCTTGTAAACATTATGTTGACCATGTGATCATTTAGAAGTTAATTTTAGTGCTTTAGACCTGAAAATGTAATCTTTAATATTCATTTCTATGAATAGGTGATGCAATAGAATGTGAAAATTGATTGAGACATGCCACCAAATGATTATAATATGTTTATTGATTGGAAAAATATCATGTCATTGTTTTTATTTATGTTCCTAGCCTATGTTTTAAAGGAATTCCTCAACTAAATGATGAGGGTCTTGAAACCAAATTTCATCAAATTATATTTATTTATCAGGAATTGGTTATATTTTTCACACCTCGTTGGTTTATGGTTTGTTATTCATTTAGTTTCTCATGATCAAAAATATCTTTCACTCTCTATCATTATCAAGACAATACATTTTTATAAATTTACATATTTTCAATTCCCAATAATATTATCCTATTTTTAATATTATTTATGTGTTATTCCATATGACCACAACATTTCTCTTTCCCACTTTCCAAAAAGTTTTTTTCTTATACATTTTCATGATGTGGGTTTTTAATTAATGTATTTTAAAATGTTAAAACATTTAGTAACAAGATAAAATTAATGTTGTGAGAAAAAAATTTATTAATCTAGGTGTAATTTAACACCCTAATAATTATAAATAATACTATGTTTCATGGAGTACAAGACACATAACATAGAACATTATTGACTATAAAATATTATTATTTAGATATGAACGACATAACATAGCCACTAAATTTTCAGTAATGAATAAGGGTAACCACATAATATATATATATATATATATATAGTTCTGAATTATTAAAAATGTATTGATAAATTATTAGCTAATAGTTACTAGATTTTTAGTTAAGTAAATTTATCCATAAAAAATAGTTTTGTTCCTAAATGGTTTTTAAATATTTTGTGAGAAAAAAATAGTATTAAATTATTCCTATTTCAGAAATATTACCTTATAATTTTGGTATCATTTTGATTTCATTATATCAAAATTATATTAGGATAATATTAATGTGGTTTTACTTAAATTAATGATTCTTGGGTGAATAATGAAGATACTGATTTTTCAAATATTTTCTATATTATGATATTATTATAAAGTAAGAATGACTTTACGATTTTCTAACCCTTTATATTGACAAAATATATATATTTAATGATCTTAATCCCTTTACCAAATGAATTGGATCACTGTATAATTCTGGGCACACCTATCACATTGAAACATTCATATTGCGCTATATAATTCCAGGCACACCCGTCACATCATAACATTATCATTATCATGCTTTACACATCGAACATATATCGAAAGTGAACATAACTAGCCCATGGAAAGTAAGGGGTTAAATATCATAAGAAAACATTCATAAACATTGGGTTCCCAAAAGAATGAGCGTATAAAATACATGTTACGAGAACCGTCCACTTTGAGTGAGATGTAAAAGCTGTGTTCTTAAAAGAAGAGTTCTTTTAGAAAACATTTTTTTGACATAAAAACTAGGGAAAAACATGTATATCCCAGAAAAGGAAATAAAATTATGATGAAATTATCTTTAATGAGTAACAATATCACAAATGGAGTGAAATAGGGAGAACCCGAAGGATGAATGTTGGGTTTGAAAATTTCCCCTTACCTTGTATCTGAATGCTTCCTTCTCTTTAATGTCCTGTATAATGAAATTATATACATTAATTAGAAAAAAAACCTTGATTACATTAAAATGGTTCATTATGGTTTCATTAGTTCATTTTATGTGCCTTTGGATGAGATATAGAGTTTAAAAAACATTATTCGGGAATGTTTGTTTTTATGGTTTTCTTGAGTGGTTCACTTGTATTCTTAAATTGATGTTTGCGTAGAACATGGGTAAACATCCAGAACTGATATTACATGTTATTAATGATTTTACAGGATATTTAATTATCTTATAATGAATCATATTATATCCATGTGGACAAATCATTAGATAAGAATTAAATGATGATTATTTGGGTTAATTTGGGCGGTTTTTCGATCACAAAGAACTTGTTTTAATTTATCACTTAGTAATTTGGCCCTAAGTTATTTAAAAACTTCAAATAGGAAACAATACCAATAAAATATTCTGTTTCAACCATAAAAATGGTTTCATTACCAGATCTGAAGGTAGAAATGGAAGAATAAAGCATGGCATTCTTGAAGGTGATAAATTAACACCTCACGAACAACGTTCTATTTAATAAAATAAAAGGAAGAGGGAAAGGGGTTGGATGATATAATATCGTATTAGCATCATAAAATTCTAGTACATGTATAATAATATATTTAAAACACCATTTTTATGAAGATAGGTGGGGAGAGATCAAGAAATGAACTTGAAATTGAAAAGAAATTAAAGGAGAAGAGGGAGAGAAATTACCTCTTAAATCTTCCTCTTGAGATATTCCTTAAGGAAGATAGGATTGGTCTTTTGATGAGACCAGAAACTTTTGGACATGGGAGAGGGGCTGGGGAAGAATTTTGGGAATAGTTTATAGAATACTTGAATCTTGAGAGGTGTGAGTAAATGAGGGTGTGAAGGGAGGTTTTTATAGTGGTGGTGAGAGGGGTTTCCTTTATATAAAATTCATTAGATTATTAATTTCCCCTAATACAGGGAATAGTGAGTCCTGAATGACCAATAATAGTAATTTTATCATGTGATCCCAAACCAAGTGGGCTTACATCAGCTGAACATCACACATGACTCTATAATTAGCTTTTTTAGCTTCTTTTTGTAAATTACAGTATTTCACTATTCTTAAAAAATTCAATTATTTTAGAAAAATCCCAAAAATTTACTGCAACCATTTTTCGATGTGTAGAATCCAAAAATGAAGTCCATTTTTTCAAAAATAATTTTTTAAATATGATTTATTTGATATTTAAAAAAAATCATGGTTTATTACTAAAAACAGTTTTAAAACATTCATTTACTTATTCTAAAAAATGGGCACATCATACTTTCACTTGAATATTATTTTTATACTATCATAGGTAAGGTAACTATTAATTAGGGTATATAACTATTCATAAGGGTATTATACTATTCATAAGGTTAGGTTACTATTCACCAAAAATTATTATTTTTAATTAGACTCAAAATATCATCTTGAATGCAACCGTGTATGTCAGATTTTCATATTTCCAAACATAGAAGTGACAAACTTATGTTTAAAGGTAACTTATCACTTAATAGTTCATTATGTTGTGTTTTCATTTTTTTTGTGACATATTAATAATAAGTTAATTTCCATTTAAAAATGTTGGGTTTTTACATTCAAACATATCACAAAACCTTCAACATAATATGGAATATTTGTATCATAATAAATAAACTTAAAACAAGTATAAAATCCATTAAAATATGTCAACATGGATGAAATAAAAACTATTCGAAAGAAATATCTGTTTCTATTTTGAAATCATTTAAATGTATTGTAAAAATAAAAGAAAACATTTATTTTGAAAATATTTATATAATCTTGTAAGGGAAGCTTCAAATGTGTTATTATGGTGGAGAATAACCACAAGCACTATATATGTTAAAAAACATTCTTAACTTAATTTTTTGAAAAGGTCATAAAGTATCTTGTTTGGAAAACGATGGAAATATTCCTATCAAACCATTTTATAAAAATTCAAACAAGGGAATAAATAAATTTAACCCATAGTCTAGAAAATAGTATAAATTTTTTGAAATAAATTTTAAAGAAACACGAATGTGGATGATAAAGAGTTCCTAGTAGACACTTACGTAAAAACAACCTTGGATAATAAATAGATTGTGAAATTAACCATTACCTGGTACTTTACCTTGGTCTAGGGTACGTTAACCTCATGTATAATAGTTAAATCATTTTTATATAATTATTAAATAACCACATACATAAATATCATATCATATATGATCTTCAAATATTTCTTTGTTAATAATATTTTAGTAGTATCATTGTTTCGGTTGTTAACTGATTCGTTTTACTTTATATGTTTTGTTACATAAGACATGTTTGTTGTGGATAAGATGTATTTGATTCTTATACAAAATGATATAATGTTCTTAAATATATTTTTTAACTATCAAATGAAAATTATTCTTGAATGCTTACGATGTGGAATGAATCACATTGTCCTCATAGAGACGGTAATCTGTACGTACGCATGAACGTGACTTACTTTTCATTTTTTTTAATTTTAAAAGGAAAGAAGACCAAATGATACATGGGTATATTATTATTCCAGAATAATATAATATTTTATATAAGTTACTTATCTTTATTAACACCATCCTTTATACGTTCTATTTATGGCATGAACGAGTCATATCATTTTGAAGGGGCGGTAGTCCGCACTTCCTCAAATGAAATTATCGTATATATACAACCAGAAAAGAATAAAGGAATGATATAAATGAGAATTACAGAAGATTATAGATAAAATAAATATCATAAATATCATATATAATTACAGTTCCATCATAATGGCCACTATAAGAGGTGGTAGTAGAAGATTGAACAATCATCGTTTCGTGAGGCAGTAGTTCGTCATCAATAAGAACATTAAGTTCTATACCCAATTGATGGAGGTGTTTGTATGTGTTGTTAAAATAATTCTCATAAAAAATCCTTGTATATTTAGGATACTAGTGTTGTTTTAAAATAAAGGAATAGATATATTTTAGAAGGTTGGAGAAGTAAAATAAAAGAAAAGAACTTTAGAGGAGATGTTACCCTTAAATGAGGTAACTCCATTTGTTTTGAACCAAAAGGATTCCTTGAAGTGTCTTAAGCATAAAGTAAGGATTATAAGAGTAATATAGGGATATAGGGTGCTTAATTGGCAAGTGTTTTGATGATTCAAGTAGCTTGAGATGTGTGAGAGATGGGTTTGAGGTGAGGTCTTTTTATAAGGGGGAGGAGGGGCACTTTTGGAATGTTTGAAAATATTATCTTATTATATAAATATTTTGGATTTATAAAGGTTCATAACTCATTAAAATAGAATATAATATGTCTAATTTTATAAATAAAATCATCCCATAATTATTATACAAGTTTTGGATATTGTTTTAATTTTTATAATCTCATTAATTTAAATCATTCATTGATGAGGTAAACACTCCCTCATTATTGTGTCGTAAATAATTTTATTTATTTGATGTCTAAAAATTATTAAAAAAATAAAATTATATATAAAATATTTTTATATTTAAAATGATATTTATAGTCGAAAATATAACTTATATAACTCCTTGTAAATATTATTTATCTAAAAGATATATGTTTATGCCATTTTTGTCTTTACATTAAATTAATTAATATATAGTGTCATTATCACTCTCAAGTGGATCCAAGGGGTCCCAATATCAACCCAAGGATGAAAATTATCTAACATGTATCAATAAATATGAATAGGACACATGTTAATTTAATTTAATAGTTTTATAATATTATTTTTTACCCTTAGTTACCTGATTTACCTCTTTAACCATTGTAAATAAAATATTTACTGAAGTAATTATTCCTAATGTCTAAAAAATGATACCTATTTTCAAAATTTGTACCTCCTAATTCCAAATATGGAATCCATTTTTACAAATTAAAAACAAAAATGTGGAAAAAAATAATTTAAAATTAATTCCTTTTGTCATAATAAAAAACATGTTTTTAATAAATAATAACTATAAAAAGATTGATAATTGTTTGTGTCCAATTTAAATGTGAAATTACATCTCACAACCTACATTATATTAAGTGATAAAAATATAATATAATTATACTTAAAAAAGAAATAATATTTATAATTTAACACTATAAATTATTTCTATTAAAAAAGTTGTTTTTAATTAAAATTTAGTATTTTTCACTGTTCATAAAAAATGGAAGTTTTTTGAAAAGTACCAAAAAGTCCCCATAAGCTAATTTTGATATTCCAAATATGAAAATAAAGTCTATTTCGAAAAATAAAATTTATAAAATTTCAAAAAGTGGGTATTAATATTCATAACAGCTAGTTTGATTGGTCGTGGTGTGTTATAATCTTGAAGTTGCGTACAACACAAACTATTGCATTATTCAAATGGAAACATACTGTGGAAGCTTGGGGTGTTACATTCTTCCATCATTAAAATAATTCTCTCCTCGAAATTTCTACAATACTACTACATAAAAAGATTCGGGTGGTTCTTCATCTTAAGTTTCTCGGGTTCCCATGTTTCCTCTTCCATCTTATGATTTCGCAATAGAACATTCACCAGACTAGTCATCTGGTTTATCAACACTTGCTCTATGCTATAAGGAATTATTATAGGCTCTTCTCAATAAGTCAGATCAGGTATCAGTTCTATTTCTTTATAGGTGAGTAAATGCACTGGGTCAGGCATGTATTTTCTCAACAGTGAGACGTAGAACACATCATGAACATTGGATAGACTTAGCGGCATTCCCAAACAATAAGCTACAACTCCAATTAGTTTTAGAATTTTGAAAGGTCTGATGTACCTGGAACTTAATTTTCCTTTCTTACTGAATCTTAGAAAACCCATCCATCGAGATAGCCTTATGAAAAAATGATCTCCTATTTGAAATTCAAGTCATTCCTTAGGATATCGGCATAGATATTTTACCCACTTTGAGTTGTTATGATGTGGGTTTGGATAACCACCACCTTTTCCATTTTTTCCTTAACAAGTTCAGGGCCTATAAGTTTTCTTTCACCTACATCATCCCAACAAGTTGGTGTGCGACTTCTCTTTCCATGTAATGCTTCATATGGTGTCATCTGAATACTTGAATGGAAACTATTGTTGGAGGAAAATTCAAATAGAGATAAATATTTATCCCGCATACATGAAAAGTAAAGTGAGAAATATCTCAACATGTATTCTAATGTTTGAATAGTTCGTTCTGATTTTCCATCAGTTTGAGGGTGCTAGGTAGTGTTAAAATGAAGTTCAGTATCCATGGACTTCTGAAGAAACTTCCAGAATATTGATGTAAAATAGGGATTACTATCATAAATAATCGATAGGGGTAGTCCCTGAAGTCTTACAACTTCATTAATATATAGTCTTTATAGACGTTCAAGTGGTAAATCTTCTCTTATATCATGAAAATGAGCTAACTTGGTAAGACGATCAATAATGACCCATATTGCATCATTCCTTCCTGGAGTCTTTGGTAGCACAATGACAAAGTACGTCATAATATCATCCCATTTCCACTCAGTTATGGAAAGACATTCCATGAATCCCTTAAGATGTGGTCTTCCATCTTTCACTTGTTGACAAACCATACATCTTGGCACATAATCAGCAATCTCTCTCTTCATGTAGTCCCACCAAAAAAGTTCTTTTAAATATATATACATATTAGTGCTACCAAGGTGTACGGAGAAATTGGAGAAATTAGCATCATCCAAAAATTCCCTTTTTAGATTAGGTATGTCACGAACACAATGTTTCTTCCCAAATTTCAAAATCCCAACTTCATATACAAAGTCCATTAATCTCCCGTCATTCACAGCTTTAATTTTCTTATGAAACTCCTCATCATCAGTCTGAGAAATTTTTATCCTTTTTTGTAAAGATGGTCTATAAACCATTTACAAAAGTATTGATGTTTCACCTTCCATGATTATTCCCATATCTATCTTTACTACATCCATGAATATAGGATCCCTTTCAACTCTCATCATGTTCAAAACTCCATGATCCTTTTTTTTCAAAGCATCTTCTAAATTATTTTCATTCCCCGAGTGGTAGTGTATGGTGCAATAATTATCCTTGTGTAGTTCAAACCATATCCGTTTCCTCACGTTGAGTTATTTTTGGGAGATAATAGACGTTAAACCCTTGTGATCAGTATAAATCTCACAATTTTTCACTATTTAGATAGTGTCTCCATATCATCAGACAAAGGATTATAGCTACTAACTCAATATCATGAATGAGATAGTTTTGTTCATGAAATTTTAGCTGTTGCGATGCATAGGTAATAACCCTATCATTCTACATAAGGAAACAACCAAGTCCTTTCATTAAATAATCACTATATATAACAAACCCATCATTCCCAGATGGTAGTGTCAATATTTAAACATTGACTAATATTCACTTCAGTTAATCAAAACATTCTACACAGCCTTTTGTACAAACCAATTTAACCCATTTAGGTTTGATCTTTGTTAATGGGTTATCCACCAAGAAAAATTAAGGATGAAAGGCCAATAATAACCTACTAAACCAATAAAATTGTGAAACTCAATTATACTTATCGGTGCTGGCCATTCTTGGATTGCCCTGGTCTTTGAAGGTTCAACAAAGATTCCATCCTTACAGACAATATGGGCAAGAAATGAAATCTCCTGATGCTAGAATTCACACTTTCTGAACTTCCCATATAATTCATTTCTTATAGGAGTCTTTAGAATAGTGCGCCAGTGATTTTCATGATCTTCATAGCTTTTGGGGTGTACCAAGATATCATCAATATATACCACTACAATGTCATCATGATATTCCATGAAAACTCTGTTAATTAGATCCATGAAGATAGAGGGTTCATTAGTCAATCCAAAAGGCAATACTATAAACTCGTAATGCCCGTACCTGGTTCAAAATGTTATCTTTGGAATGTATTCGTTTTTCACACACAACTGATGATATCTATATCGAAGCTAAATTTTTTATAAATTTTGAGCTCCATGAATTTTATCAAATAAATCATCAATGCGAGGTAGGGGATTCTTATTCTATATTGCTATAAAATTTATCTCCCTGTAGTCAACACACAACCTCATAAATCCATATTTCTTCTTAATAAAAAGAACATGGTATCCCCTTGGAGAAACACTAGAGAAAATAAATATTTTATTACTCAACTCCTCTGGTTGTTTCTTTAACTCCACTAATTCCACAGTGTCCATTCTTTAAGGGGTCTTCAATAAGGGTCTTCAAACAGAAATTATAACATTTTAAAACTCAATTTCTTATTCTAGAGTATGTCCAGGTAAATCCTATTAAAATACGTCAACATATTCTTTTACAATAGGTAATTTTGCTATTTGAACATTCCTTTCCTCACCCATAGTTATTTGACTAACTTCTTATCCGAAAATTGAATTTAATAGATTACAGGTGTGGATCAAGATAAGAATAATATGGTGATGTTTAGGATCTAAAGATAAGGTATTCCTTATCATCATCAAATATTGTAACCTCCATATTCATACAATAAATTTTAGCATCATGGTCCAAAATCCAATCCATACTGATGATTATATCAAATTTAATCAGGGTTATGATGATGAGATCAAGTGATAAAGAACATTTATATGCCCTAATGGGGATTAATTGAAAATATTTTGTTTCAATGATAATTCTGTTAGGAGTTTTGATTGATAACTCCCTTTTTAAATAAAATTGAAAATATCTAATTTTCTGAGAAAACTGGGAAGATATAAAAGAATGAGATGATCCAGAATAAAATAAAGAATTGTCTAAACATAAGGAAATCAATAAATTACATTCCACCTTGTCTTTACGATCTTCAACCTCAGCAGTAGTGATTACATAAGATTGGTCTTGATCCCTTAGCCTTTTCTGAGGAATATTTCCTTGGCGCTTTGGACATTCATTTCCATAATTCTCCATTTCTTTACAATTGTACAATTTAACATTGACAGCCTCTTTCTTTACCTTGCAATCACGGGTTTGGTGGCCTTTTTCTCCACACTTGTAACAAAATCTCATTCCCTTCATGAAAGAACTGAGGTTTTTCTTCCCACTTTTAATGCAAGATGGATATTCAACTTTTCCCTTCGTCCCGTTATTTCCATTTCCAGAGTGTTCAGTAAATCTCTAGTTATCTTTCATTTCATTAAAGTCATAAGACTTAGAAAATTAATTTTTTTCTTGTTAGAACATGAGACGATATCTTAGTATTATGAGAAGGATTGTGAGACTAATTCTCGATGGAGAAAAGGTTTTAACCCGTCATCGAATCGATCAATATTACTCCTTGGGTTATGTATATAATTTGTTGCATGCCTTAGTAACCTTGTAATGTTAGCCTCATACTTTGCGACATTCTCATCCTTATTTTTCCTTAGACTCAAAAATTGTCTTTCCTTATCTGTTTGATGGACACGAGGATTTTATTTCTTTAAGAAAAGCTCCTTAAGCTCCCTTAATTCCATATTTGATACTTCTTCATCTTCATTTGTGTATTTAATTAATGACCACTATTGATCTGCATATCTTGTGAGGTGATAAACTTCCATGAAAACCTTTTCCCTTTCGCTGCTCCCCAAAGCATTAAATATTTTCTCTATGAAATTTATACATTTCTCATCTACATATTGATTTGTAGTCCCATTGAATATTGGTGGTCGTTGCCTGATTAATAGTTATAGCATTGATCCTCCATGTTGTGGATTGGGGTGCTCCATATGGGTAAGGTTATTATTCATAACATGAGTGAGTTGTTTCAGTATGGTGATAAGTTGATCAGTACCAATTGCATCACCAACTCCACTATAATTATCTTGAGTAGGATGGAAAGCCCTACATGGATTATGTTCATTGATACGGTTCTCATTCCTTCCACTAGGCACCATTTCTAAACAATGTCGTACACTACATTTGTTAATAAATTACAAAACATAATTACAAACATGTAAAACACATAACATAAATTGAACAGTTTATGGATATAATCCATAATCATAAAAAATGTTTTCTTTGAGGAGGTATATACTCATAAATTCTACATAATGGTTTTTAAATACAATTTTAATTATCCTAGGCATATCCTTCGGGAGTTTTGTAACCAAGAGTGCAACAAGACCCGTTGTCATGTAGCAGGACACCCCAGGTCATGCCAAAAACTCCTTGTCGGAGTTTTCACTCCTAGGTACATCTGTTCTAGATCCACCTCTACCAGATCATATCCAGAAATGGATGAATTTCTTGTAAAAAATACAAAATCTATACATTAACTAAATTCTAGGACATTCTTCTATACTAATCCTCAAATTTTATCATATGGTAATGTGCTCTAATTAGAGTTTATCTAAATCTAGTTTCCATGATTTATACTAATCCTCCACTGAAACCAACAGTAATGCCCTAACCCTAGTAACCTGGAGCTGGTACATTATTTTAATACATTGGCATGATCAAAAGTTATCAAATCCTGAAAGACCGATCAGTTTAGTAGCCTTGGAAGTACTATATTCATACATAAGTTGTTCATTACATCATGAAATAAAAATGACAACATTTTCTCTCTATTGGCCACATTCATATCCCTTAACATATCCCAGTAGGTCAACCATAAAATAATTCTTCACGACTTGGAAAAACTAATACATATAAAGGGGTGATCTCATATGCTTAGTAAGGATATCAGTATAGCGGAAACTTACATAAATAAACAAAAACATTTAAGGAAATGTATAAAACTGAAACAAAATACTTTTAAACTTAAACATCAACATAATTTTAAAAAGATAAATCAAATAATTCCATTTATTTATTCACAAGGATATTCTACTAGTCTAATAATCACATGTAATATCAAAAGCTAAATTCATAATGATGGAATGCATAATGTCGGACATCATAACCACATAATCAAGGCCTTGTGCCAAGACTACAAATAATATTTTTTTCAAGGCCTTGTTCCAAGACACTAGTTGGTCTCATGAGACCTACCTATGCATTGTGGAGATATAACGGGCTCCACCCGTCACTTACTATGTCAAATTATTTTCTCATATGAAAAGGTTGAAACATAACATAAACATTTGTATTAAAACTAGCATTACAAATGTTAATACACTAAATATAAACCATGAATGGTATAAAAATAACACATTAATAGTAAAACATATCACAAAACCTTAAATACAATTTTAAATATTTGAATCATAATAAATCAACATCATAGAATTATAAAATCCATTAAAAGATGTTGACAGAGATGAAATCAAAAATATTTGAGAGAAATATCTCTTTCTATTTTGAAATACCATAAAATTCATGTAATTATAAAAGAAAAATTTTGTTTTTAAAATATTAATATAATCATGTAAGGGATGTTTTGAAGGTTTTATAATGGTGGAGAATAACCGAACCCACTGTATAAGTTAAAAAACATTCTTACCCTTATTTTTCATAAAGTTCATAAAGTACCTTGTTTGGAAAACAATGGAAATATTCATTTCAAACCATTTTATAAAAAGTAAAACAAGGATATAAATGAATTTAACATATAGTCTTGTAAATAGTACAAATTGTTTGAAATAAATTTTTAAGAAACATGGATGTGGATGACAAAGAGGTCTTAGTAGAGACTTACGTAAAAACAACCTCGGATAATAAAGAGATTGTGAAATTTACCCTTACCTTGAACTTTTCCTTGGTAGAGGGTACATTAACCACTTTTATAATAGTTAAATGATTTTTATTAAAATATAAAATAACCACATACATAATTATGATATCATATATGATCTTTGAATATTGCTTTGTTAATAATATTTTAGTAGTATCATTGTTTCGGGTGTTAACTGATTCATTTTCCATTATATGTTTGGTTATATAAGTCATGTTTGTTATTTATAGGATGTATTTGATTCATATCCAGAATGATATAATGTTTTTAAATATTATTTTTAATAATCAAATGAATATTCTTCTTGAATAGTTTTTATGGGGAATGAATCTCATCGTGTTCGTGGAGATGGTAATCCGGACGTATGCATGAATGCTAATTGCATTTCTTTTTTTATTTCAAATGTAAAGAATACAAAATTATACATAGGTATATTATTATTCAATTATAATATTATATTATATATATGTTACATAACTTCATTAACACCATCCTTTATACGTTCCATGTATGGTATGAACGAGTCATATCACTTGGAGGGGGCAGTAGTCCGCACTTCTCTAAATTAAATTGTCGTATATATACAACATGAAATGAATAAATGTATGGTATAAAATATAATTACAGTATATTATAGATAAAATAAATATCATAAATATAATATATAATTACATTTCCATCATATTTTCCACCAAAAGAGGTGGTAGATTAAGATTGAATAATCATCGTTTCATGAGGCAGTAGTTCGCCGTCCACAGAAACATTATGTTTAATACCCATTATATGGAGGTGTGTGTAAGTGTAGTTCAAATAATTCTCATAAAAACAGCCTAGTATATTTAAGATATGGTTTTCTTAATAAAATAATAAAATAAAAACAGTTTAGGGGGTTTTAGAAGTAAAATAAAGGAAAATAACTTAAGAGGATATGTTACCTTTAAATCTGGTAAATCCTTTTGGCATGAACCAAAAAGCCTCCTTGAAGTTCCTTATGCATAAGGTAACGATACTAAGAGGAATATTGGGATGTAGAAATATTAATTGGTAAGATTTTGGGTGAGACATGGGGCTTAAGAGGTGTGAGAAATGGGTTATAGGTGATGGATTTTTATAAGGGGGAGGAGGGGCTCTTTAAGAATGTTTGAAAATATTATTATATTATATAATTATTATCAGTTTCCAAAAGTTAAAAATTAATTAAAGTTGAATATAATAAGACTCATTTTCTAAATAAAATCATTCAATAAGAATTTTACAGGTTTTGGATATTTTTTTAATTTTTATAATCTCATTTATTTAAATCATTCTTTAATGAGGTAAACACTACATCATTATTTTGTCATAAATAATTTTATTTATATGATGTCTAAAAGTCACAGAAAATATAAAATTATATAGGAAATATTTTTAAATTTAAAACTAATATTTATATTTGAATATATAACATTTATAACCCCTTGTAAAAATTATTTTAGTAAAAGATATATGTTTATTTAATTTTTGTCTTTACATTAAATTAATTTATATAAAGTGTCATTTTCACTCTCAAGTGGATCCATGGGGTCCCAAAATTGACCCAAGAATAACCATGGTCAGACATGTATCAAACAATAGGAATAGGACAAAAGTTAGAGTAATTTAATATTATTATAATATTATTTTTTACACTCATTCTTGGATTTACCTCTTTAACTAGGGTAACTAAAATATTTAACGAAATAAATCTTCATAATGTATAAAATTAAAAGATACCTATTTACACAATTTATACCTCCAGATTCCAAATATGGAATCAATTTTTCCAAATTCAAAACACATAAGTAGAAGAAATTAATTTAAAATTAATTCCTGTTGTCAAATCCAAAAGCGTGTTTTTAAGAAATAATAACTATCTAAAGATTGACACTTGTTTATGTCCAGTTTAAATGTGAAATTACATCCAATGACCAAAATTATATTTAATGATAAAAATATAATCTAATGACACTTAAAAACCATTCAAATTTATTATTTATCACAATAAATTATTTCAATTAAAAAAGTTGTTTTTAATTAAAATTTAGTATTTTCCACTATTTATCAAAAATTGAAAGTTTTCGGAAAAATACTAAAAGTTCACCAAAGATAATTTTGATATTATGAATCAAAAAACTATGTCCATTTTGAAAAATAATGTTTATAAATTTTTAAAAAGCATGTATTACTATTAATAACGACTAATTTGATTGGTCACAGTGTGTTAGAATCTCAAAGTTGCATACAATATAAGCTATTGCATTATTCAAAGGGAAACATACTATGGTATCTTGGGGTGTTAAACCATCTATTCACTTATCCATATTAATATTTTGATTCAATAACCCCCACTACTTATCATTTCTCATTAAATGATTGAATTCAATAATAACTTATTCCATTTTATTAAATGTAACTTCCAATACATTCATACTATGTTTTTTATATTACAATATGAATTGTATTTTTTTCTTTCTTAGAAGTTTGTTTTATTGGAAAAGGTGTCTTAGAGTTAGTTCTATTGATATTAGTGGTTTAGTGGGCTACACTGTGGGAAAAATAAGGTTTTAAACTAGCAGGTGGGGTGAATCGACAAATTAGTGATGTTAGTATAAAGACGTACACTTTTTTTGATCTTATCAGTTTGTCAGTGGTTGAGGAAGAAATCAAGTATTCATCCCAAGAACATTGGCCTTCTAGTGGTGCCCAAAATCATGAATCTTTAAGGTAATTTACATCTTTTTACTTTAATTCAATTATTAATATAATACTCAACCAAATAATACCCCATTTAAATAAGAAACTCTTAGACTAATATCTATTGGTGATGTAGGTTTCCCCTTTATCTCGTTATGGATACTTAATGTCTAGATCGATTTGGGATTTTTTGGCGATACACCCATCCTTTATAATCCTATTTATACCAATTTATTTATAATTAATCATATATTTAATCCATGATTGAAATATATATGGATCTTCACATTAATATAATGAAGAATTCATGCACGATTGATAAATAAATGTTCAGGTGATGATATTTAGTGACCTCTCATTGATTGATTCTAGATCAACCACTAAAGATGAATCATTTTTGGTATGTTTAAGTGGAATTCGATGCATGGAATTAATTCTGCATTGATTTTGAATTCTACAAGCTTTGTGTTGATGGATTAGACCACATACTATTGAAAATCAATACAGAGGTGTGATTAGGTGTCTTCCTTTAATGGATCATTGAATTTACAAAAGACTCATAAAATTTAGGAAATCCTTACAATATTTTCACATTTAACAGTTTTTTTGTAATGTTTGACTTGTCTATAGGATCCTACTATAGAGACCCTCGAAAGATATGCATGTTTCACTGGTATAGGGGGGAAGATGATTCCTTTTATTAAATATAGATTATTTTTCCCCTATTATTTATTTATAACTTGTTTCATATTACATTTCCTATATAATTATCTATGGTAAAATTTTATTCCATTCTATATTCTTCATTATATATGGTTTTTTCATAGATGGTAAAATATTTTTTTCATTTTTCTAGTTGATATGTGCCCCGGATAGACATATCTGATTCCTTAGAGGGGGTGACAAGACTCATTGAATATGGACCCACATAGGATGGTTAGAATCGAGAATGTCATGTGGTGATCCCAAGTGAGGATATTTCCATATTTCTTTGGAAGAGGTTCCATAGGCCAGTATGAAATACTATTGGGGAACTTCCAAGCATATATGTAGATCCCCATTTTTCTAGTGTTCCAAGAGTGTGTACCATCACCGGAAAGTAGGAATTCATGTGGAATAGAAGAATAATACACTTAAATAAAGGAATGTAATTATTCATTAAATGTGCATTGTGTATTTTCTTCAATTGAAGATAGCTTTATTCATAATGATCTAAGTCATGTTCTTTCAAACATGCGATATTCCCCGAGTATAGCATTGGAGAAGGTACGGTAGTGAATCATGGAAGCATGGTTAGAACATGGTCACCCAAATCATGATTGGTTGTAGCTTGTGTGAACAATTACAATTACATAATTCCATAAACTTCTATGTACTTGTCTACTTATTTTAGTGATGCATTAGTGGTGTCCTAGTTGGTGTGTACTAATTACCTGTATAGGAATCTCGGTGCACATGCTGATTTTTTTATTTGGGTTCCAAAAAAAGGGAAAGGCCTATATGATAGGTTGATAAGGAGATTAGTGTTGCAAGATTTATGTGATAATAGGAGAACCACTATATATTTTCTATAATACATATATTTTTTTTATTTATATATATATTCTAATTATTGTTGCCCTGCTGCATTGGGATCTGTTTGACTATATTTTTATTAATTGACATGATATTTGTTGTTGTATTTGTCTGTATTACATTCTATTAAGATGTTTATTCCTCTTATATTCATGTTATTATTTCTATTTATGTCTAATATTATTGATATTATAGTCTCCCCATATTACTTTAGACCATCAACACTAGTTAGAAGCCTCTTTCATATTTTTAAGTTCACATGAGGTTGTGTAGCACTTCTTCTCAATCCTAGTCATTCATGTCTAGAAGATATAAAATGTTATCTGAGGCCTATAGTTTCCCACTATTTTCTTTTGAGTTTATGATATAAATGATATAGGTTATATACAAGCTTTGTAGGAGAGTTACCATATTCATGTACATCTCACATTTAACATAGATATAAGTTACTATCAATGATATTATTGTTATAGTTTTATGGGATTTTGGTGTATTCATACATCATGGATGGGTAAATTCAACCACATATCAAATATATATACATGTTTTCTACTTAATAGTAGTTCTTTAGATAAATTACTTGAGTTTTTCTTGGTTAAGTGATATAACAATGTTGGAATATTTTTGTACTTTATCAAGATGTTATGTTTTCATTATATATGATTATTAATAACATGTAGGTTTAGAGGGACGGTCTTCAGCCTTGGGTAGAGCTGGGAGGGTTATACCTTGTATGTGTATATCTCTTTGGATATTCCTTCATATTATAATCCCTTGTGTATTACAAATAACTACATAATTTTTTCTCATATGAAAGTACCTACAAGAATTCAAAACATTCATTTAGAATTGCATAAAAATGCCGCCTTAGAGATTCCAGAATTCAACTACTAGGGATTGTTCCAATGTTTCATGATAGGAAATGAAAGAGGATACAACATAGTGAGATCATGAACATACAATGATGGTCTTCATAGTATAATCACCCTTGCCATATGTCTTACATATTTCACATGATCAGTGTGGAGGGAAACTATGGATAATGGATTATTATGCTAAATATTTTCAAATCTATATTCCACCAGCATTTCTAGCCATGGGTGGTCCTGAGTACATTGAGGACTATATTGAAATGATTGAGGGTATCCTTGACTTGGTGGAGCCTCTTAGGAATCAAAATGTGTAGTTATCAGACTTTATACTTCTAGGACCCACTAAGAGGTGGTTTGGTGTTATGAGCCAGATAGGAATGCGTTATGGTCTTACCTTATAAGACATCAAGGATATGTTATTCAAAGATTTTGTTCCCGATATGTTAAATTTGGATAGATAATAAGGGTTTATGGAGCTCTAGTATGGAATGATGTCATTTTTTTCTTGTTCAGATTGTTTAACATATTATATTAATTTTTATTATTGTGGTTGGGAATGATGTGTAATAGTCTTTGAAGTTAAAGATTGTCCTTTATCTATATCATAGACGTTAGATTAAAGGATTCTACCTAACATTTTATACAGAATATGTTTGCAAGGACCTTACGTTTAAGATAGGTCTATAGGAGGATATTCTTAGAATTTTTTTCTCCTCTTATAGTTACAATAAGTGGAAGGATAAAGATTAACATTTGGATGGAATACAGGTGGATCAAATTAGTGATTATGTTACTTCATATATGGGAGGAGTCTCAATATGCTGCAAAAAATTTGGTTCAAGGGAATATTTTTTTATATATTATGTATAGACACCTATGAAATTCCATAAATATCACTAGATGGGTCATCTCCACTTATTTTTTCAATAGTTTCACATCTATGTTTTAAGACCATAGGTTAGAGTGTAGGCAGGTATCCTCAATAGTATACATAGGACCCATTGATTTTGATGGCTTAGGAAACACATGTACAATAGAGGTGATATTTTCCTACTAGGGAAGGTAGTATTTTTACGATAGATAAGGTTCCATTCACTAGTGGATAAGTACTTTCTATGGTTAGGGGTAAGGTATTGACTACCTCCATGTTATCTACTTCTTTTTTTTGATATTGGTGCATCACATTCTTTCATCTATAATCATGTCATTATTGGACAAGATTTAGTGGATAAGATGTCTTCTTCTCTTCTCCCACTTTACATGCCCTTAAGAATGAAAATAGACCACGTCTGATATTTTCATGAACTTCCAAGAATTTATTCTCAATATGGACATCATTGAAACATAAATATCATAGAGATGACTTATTTTTATATGGTATTATATATAGACTTGTTTCCTAGTTATTAATATCACATTTAATGAAACTGTAGATGTATATATTTTATCACAGTTAAAGGATAGAGGTTCATGTTGACTAGTGATCTAGAGAAGGAAGTATGGGTCCATTACTGAACTAGATTGGATCTATCAAGGGTTAAGTAGATTGATGTGCTCTTACATAAGGTTCATCATTGACCAACTCTATTTTTATTCTAATGGTGGATTTTAAATGGGATTTCTCTCGATATTATTTCTCTTGTCATTATATGGATATGGGAATTTATTTTGAAATTAATCATCTTCCTAGGATGCAATCGATATTGCCTCCTCCTTATCTCATGGAATCATCAATGGTGGGTTAGTTTATGTTTCTTTAGGCGGATATGCATGTGATGGAATTTATCAAGCTTAGAAAAAATCATTATGGGGCTCTAGTTTTAATTTTAAAAGGACTAATAATGTATTTTATGAAACTATGTTCACTAATGGAATCTAAATTTGGTAATATTGAAGAAAAAGTAACCTTTAACAAAGATTTATAGTTTGTTTGATCAGTTACATAGATCCCAATAGTATTCCAAGACTGATCTCCATTTATGCTACTGTCAACTATGGCATAGATAATAGGATATTTCCAAGATGGAGGTTCGGTGTATATATAAATTGTATGAGAATCTATCTCAAGTGGAATGAAATATGATGTTCTTGATGGCTGATTGGATGGTGGATTCATTATAGGATCATATAATTATGAAATCTTTACCTTTAGTAATTACTTATACATTGGTGGACGAGTTAACGACCATCCCAGAGTATGATCCTAAGTGAATAGTGATACGAGAATGCTTAATAGGAGATTATTCAGTCCTAAGGTGTCCCTTAGATAATGATAACATTATTAGCATTCATGAGAGGTTGGTATTTCTAGGATCTTTGAGGGATCATCTGATTAAAGACTCTCACACTTCTAAGTGGTGGTATATCCAGAGTTATCAAATATATATCATGAAATCTGACATCAGTTTTTGGGGTCATGTATTGAGATTTATGTTACTGGTTTTATTAAATTTTTCTTTAACATCCATAGGTTAAAGGATTAGAATCAACATAATGGTATTTTTCTTCATCCACTTATAATTCTCTTACATAAGTGGGATGATGTGGTGATAGACTTCAAGATGGGGCCAGGACTCTGAGGATTCATGATTATATCTGGGTGGTTGTCCCTCTTCTGATGAATATGACTCATTTAATCTCAATTAATGATACACATTCTAAAGATTAGTTTGGGTCCTATATGTAGGGGAGATTTTATAACTACATATATATCCATTAAGCATCATATCATATGGAAAATGTGTTTAACAATGAATTTTTGTTAGATCATACATATGTCTTTGGTAACTCATCTAAGACTGAGTAAATATTGTCATCTATAATTGGATGGATAATCAAAGTGGAAAATAATAATTTAAGAGGATATGTTGCGGGAAAGTTCTTTAAAAATCATTAAATATTGGTTGGTAACCTAGATTGGTTTGAATCCTCATATAACAAGAGATTCAAGGATTTGATTCAGATGGAACCTGGTAATTCTCTTTGAGATCAACCATATCACTCACTATTATGTTGTCATGTGGTGGGTGAGTAAGTAATTGTGGATCCAAGTATTAGGAAATAAATATCAAAGAGAGTGAAACTGATCTGAAAGTGGTTATTCATCACATGGAAAAGACATCGCTCATATTCAAATAAGAGGATGTAACAGTTGGAGTTCTCTGTGTGTGATAATGTTTTTTGGTGGGTGAATCCTCAACTAGGGAATTGGCGATTTCATAATTATGGGATTCTAGTGTCAAAATTTTTTAGACCATTCAATATTATTGAGAATGTCAGGATAGTGTCCTATCCTTTGGAAGTTCCTCAATGATATCACGGTATGCATGTTTTGTTCCATATCACTCAAATTTGGAGGTACATTCCCAATCCTACACATGTTATTGACTATGATGAATATGATCTAGATCCTAACACAAAATTTATGGAGGGCCATATTCAGATCATCAACTCAAGTGAGAAAGTGTTTCAGTGTAATATGGGGACAATTGTAAGTTCCTTTTGTAACATGTAAAAATTTTATATTATTATTGGATGTGTGTGACTGATTTTCAATCACAGTGTCCTGATTTTTTTGATTAATATTTCTAGAGACACTTTTTGGGGTTAAGAAGTCATTAGTGAGGGAAAATTTTATTGTATTAATGTTTTCAGAAATGTTTCTTTATAAATTATGATGTAACTTGTCTTCTTTTCTTCTGTAGTGGTGTGGTTTTTGGGAAAATGAGGCTTAGATTTTCTACCTTTGTCATTGGAGACATTATGGGATGTACAGTGGCTAAAAAATTCCCCAATATAACCGTTTGGGTTCACTAGCCATCTAATCATGCTTACCATAAGACATGCACATTGGCCTATCCAACAAGCTAGCTGGTGAGAAACCATTAGCCTAACTTTGACTACCACCAACCCACTAGTGGTGACCAAAATTAAGAATCATTAAGTTCATTCTCATCTCTTTACAACAATTTTATTATTAATATAATCCACATTAAAATAAAATATCATTACAACTAGAACCTCCCAAAGATCTATACATTTGTTTTTTATTCATCCCCTTCCACTCCTATTGGATGTTTAAATACTCGATTGATCTGGGGAATATTATTAGGTTAAATAAATCTATTATAAGCCTATTTTTCCCTCTTTATTTAGAAATGATCATAGATATAATCCATGATGGCTAGATCTATAGATCCCTATCTTGATCTAATGGATAATTCATAATTTATTGACAGATTAGTGTTGGATCAAGAGATTTTGTGGAATCAGTTTAGTTTATTCTAGATCTATCACTGATGATAAATATTTTTCAAATGTTAATGTAGATTTCATTCCTTGGAATAATTCCTTCCATGATTTCTAATTCTTGAGGTTTAATGTTGATTTATTGGACCTTATTTAAATAAAAATCAATTTGCATTAATGATCCAGTATCATCCTTCGATAGATCATGGAATTTACCATAAACACATTAAATGTAGTAATTCTTTTTAATATTGTGAGTTGTATGGTTTTTCTTGCAATGTTTGTCTTGTATGTATGATCCTAGTGTATAAGACATTATGAGATAGGCATGTTTGAAATGAATAGGGTAGACCATGGGAAATTTTATGGCTTATGGTTTGTATGTTCAATATAATTTCATTTATTACATGTGAAAAATTCTGTATCGAAATAAAAATCATTGAATAACAACTAAGAAGGGAAGTCGAATATGTTGTTCACTTTTTATAAATTTCAATTATTTTAAATAGTTAACCAGTAAATCCTATTAATGATAATGTCCTGACCATCTTTTTTAAAACAATCATGCAATGAAAAATAGGAAATAAATTAAATCATGTGATACTTACAATGTTTGGCCTTAGTTTTGGAACCTACATCCATAACATAGCCACTCTCATGGGTCTATGAAAGTTCACTATTATGAATATGTGAATAAAACTTGTTCAAACTCCTTTTAGATACCTTCTATCTCCTATTATAAAACATTATACTTACTCCTTCCAGTTTATAATGTTTTCTTACAAAAAATTGATCCAAAACGAAATTAAAATGACTTTTTTAATTTTCTCTACAAAACGTTACTATGTCTGATGGCCATGAATCCGATGACCTTCTGTCTGATGAACCTAGTACGATTGACTCAATACTATTTACTCAATATTATATTCTCTTTCACAATCCATACATCTCAAAATCTACTCAAAAAATAATTCTGATCTTACTCTGTCTAATCGACTCAATACGATCATCTCAAAAAAATGTTACTCCGTCTGGTAAACAAAAACAAAATATGTTTGATCTTCTAAAAAAATCATTTTCTAGATGGAAAATTCACCCTAATTCATAAGAAATATTCATTTTCATCTTATGTGAAAAGTTACAAATTACAATTGTACTAATCTAAACTCTATAGGCAGTCCATAATGGAAAAGGTGGGAAACATGAAAACATTCCCCAATTCATCAAATTCAAAAACACTGTGATTTACACATAATTGAATTTCATGTTTGAACACTTCAACTCTTCATAAATCTTCTATAATATTCTTGTGTATTTTCAATATTCATACTTTTTGTAATTCCATTCATTTCATCATTATCATATAACTTTCTCATATTCAGCTTTCTATTCCCATTATGATCTGTCTTTATTTTTCATCTCATTACAATCTAATTATCTTCCACTAATCACTACGATCTAACTATTTTCCTCATCTCATTATGATGAACATCCAAAGAAAATGAATTATTGGGTCCTCAATATTACTTGATTGCAAACATTAACTTTCCATTTGTTTCTTATTAAGAAAACAAACCCATTTTATAATATTTACTTATTTTTGTAACTTATCTCATGAATATGGATCTGTATCAACATCACTGATCACTCTTATGGGTTATCCATGTCAGTCATTCATTCCATGAATTGGTTCTTGTTCCTGAATACATCGATCTTCCCCATCATATTCAGTCTGGTTAAAATACACATAATTATGGAATTATCATAAAGATTGAATTATCATTGTGATGTTATTTATCCAAGGATTACTCCACTGAGCAACATTGAAATTCTTAAATCCTCATCAACAATACACATTATGACTTCTAGAAACTTTTTAGTCTATTACTTCTATATTTGATCTTTTGTGTCTAGGTTTCTAGGACCAATACAATCATTATGATACCTCCATTTCATCAAAATATTTTATCCTAATAATTTTATGATTTGTGATAATTTCTTGTCTAGAAAACCATCTTATGATTTTACACTAAAAAAATTGAGATCTTTCAAACACCTGGATAAACTTTATTAAAAAAACCTCTTTAGATTCAATATTAATTTCTTTCTTTGCAACTTCATACATTCTAAAAAATGCCAAGTATTATGAATCTGAACATCATGGTGAAGGATTTGAGACTAATGTAGAATTTGTTCAGCTAATTCATCTTTACGAGGACTCTTGGAAACAGTGATACTCATTCAGATATTCTGAGTCTGATGCTTTTTATTCAAATAATCTATGTCAAGATACCTATGTCTAAAAATCAATTTTCACATATACAAAACCTTCCCCCCCCCCTTTATGTTTGGGTTTTAACATTCACCATCTTTCAACATTATCACAAAAATAAATTCTAAGGGACTTGGTCTTATCTTGAACAATAAAAAAATTCTTATACAAAAAAGATAGTTTTCAATAAATAGAAAAAAGTTTATTAAAAAATTATTTGAAAATTTATTCAATATCCCCTATTATATTTATTAAAAACACTAGTTAAAATATTTTTAAATTTGTACAGATTTTTCTCAACTCATGTATTTTTACTTTCACCAAAATATTTCTTTTATCAAAAGAGAGTGTCCTGACACCACACTACTAGATAAAATAATGTTTTTGAATGAATTTGATCACTTGGTGACTAGGAAATTTTGTGGTCATGGTAAGATAAACTCCCCATATCTTTTATATTTTCATCTGACTTTTCATTTTCTCTACCTTTCCTTTTTATCTCACCCATTTGTTGATAACCACAAATTCAGATTTATTTAAAAAATATAATTGAAAACTTATCAATGTTTTTACATCTCCCATATTAACGTAATCCGATGAATTGTGGGGGAATTACTTATGAGTATTAGAAAGTCATTTTAGGAGTTTAAACATGAATTTGTAGTTTCAACTCAACAAAAATTCATTTTGGCATTCCCTTTGTGAACATATTAGCAATTTAATTCTTCTTTGAAACATATTCCAGAAGAAAATATCTAGTAGTAACTTTTTATTTTATAAATTTATATTTTATGTCAATTTGTTTTGATATTTAATGTTAGACATGATTTTTTTAATAAATCAATTCTGCTATTATTATCACAAAGTATCTTTAGCGGTTTAGAAACTTTTACTTTAAAATATTCCAACTTGACTTTCATCCAAAACATCTAAGTAGAAGCCTAATTTGCCAAAATATATTCTATTTTAACTATTCCCAAATTTACTTAACACATTTTCATACTTTTCCTACTTACACAACATTCACCCATATAAAAATTTCCTCATAATGTTTATTTTCTATCAACAAAATCTCCATCCTAATTAGTATCAGTGTAACCATGAAACATTATATCACAATTTATTTTGTATAACAACCCATGTGAAGTTGTTCCTTTGAAATATCTCTGAATTATATTCATTTATGACATATTTTATTCTTTCAGATTACTTTGATATCTAGAACTCAAAGTCATAGATTAAAAAATATCAGGTCTTGAGGCTGTAAGGTAAAGTAAACATCCTTTCAGCTTCTAAAATTATTTTTAATTCATAAATTTTCTTCCCTCCTCTTTACTCGACTTTGTTCTTATAGATATAGAAGGGGAATATTATTTGTATTATTCAGTGCCAAACTTTTTTAACAATTCCCCATTATATTTTTCCTGAGATAGGGAAATGTAATTTACATTTTTGAACTTGTAATTCTAGGAAAAAAGTTAATTCTCCCAACATTGATATTTCAAAATTCTTCTTCATTTCATCATTAAATGTTTTAAAAAAAGTCTTTTATATCCCCATTAAAAAATATATCTTCTAAATGAATAATCACAATTAGAGTTTTAGAGTCAAAAACGTTCCCATATATGTTTTAGTCAAGTATTCCTTTAAAAAAATTCAACATTATCAATCAGTTGTCATATTTTTACTACAAAACATGTGCATCATGATTTATCCCACAAAAACCATTCTTCGGTTTATAAAACAATTTTGCCTCATCATGTAGATACCCACAAGTTTGTTCAATGTAAACGTCTTGTTCAATTTATCCATTGAGGAATACTGAATTTAAATTTATCTAATATTCATTATAATTTCATTGATCAGCCATTGGTAGAAACATTGGAATAGTTTACCACCTTGCAACTAGGTAAAATGTTTCATCAAAATACGCACCTTCTATATGTGGGTAGAATTTAAAAACATGCATTTCTTGGTTTATTGATACTTATCTAGGTTAATTTTTCTTTTTTACTATAAACCCACTTTCTTTCAATAACATTTTTACCAATTTTACATGGAACAAGTCCCATGGTTCATTTTTATCAATCTAATATAACTATTCATTCATATTATCCACCCATTCTTTTTGTTCAATTACTTCTAAAACTAATTCATGTTCAAATTTTGAGATAAGTGAAGTTTTATTTTCTTTATCAAATTTATTATGGTTTTAACTGGAGCCTTCTGATTTCCAACAATTTTTTTTCTCAACATGTTTTTGTAAGGTAGAAAATTTCATGTTTTCTTTCCTAGCTGAACTTTCCCCATAATGTGATTCTCCTGAATCTTGGTAATGATGTTTTGACTCACTTTTACTATAATTGGAAATATCTAGTTTTTCCTCTCCATCACCCTAAAAAAAATTGTTGAGGAATTTTAATTTTCAGTTTTTTTCACATCATATGAGTCCATCAAATTTGGTAAATGTTTGTTCCATCATCTGCATCTTCTTCCATTTGGTGAATAACCCATAAAAATTCCTACCTCATCATTCTCATAAAAACTATTCAGATTTGTATTTTTTACTTTTAGTAAACATGGGATTCCAAAAACATTTAATCACATCATTAAATTTTTTTCTATACCACAATTCATAAAAAGTCATGTTGGTTTTCAGTATCAATAATAATATATTTTGAACATGTACAATAGTAATAAAAAATTATTTCTAATAGAACATTGAGAGTTTGAATTTTTCTAACATATTACTCCCCATTTCCACAAAAAATTTATTATTTATTTCAACTAATACATTTTTTTGTAATATAGGCAGCAGTATACTAATTTTTGATAACATTATTTCTCATATAAGTTTTAAAACTACTTCCTGTGAATTGGGTACCATTCTCTGTTCTCAAATTCTTTATATAAATCCTCATTTGTTTCTCAAAAGATTTCCTAATAAAATTTAACATTTTCAAAGGATTTGAATTATGTTTTACAAAAATGATTTCTTTTATACTTGTGAAATAATAAATAAAGTAAAGAAGTATAAATATTCTCTTTTTATTAATTTATCATTTTTTCACATAAATTGTAATGAATAAGCTCAAAATGTCTGATAGTTTTAATCTCAGATCACTTATGAATTTTTTTATACATATTCCCTTTTTGAAAAAATAACACATACATATTCATCTCTGCTTTTCAATTATGGAAAATAAAGGATGACATAAACTTTATGAGATTTGTTCATGTTTTTCTTCTCAAGATAGACAAGTATGTTGTGACATAACTTAATTTCATCTTCATCACTCAACTAACCTGAGTTATTAAACTCTCATATTTGGAAGATATTCCAACTTGTTATTTCCCTTTTTGTATTATATTTCCCATCTTTTAAACTTTTTATAACACAAATGTTTTTTTCTGAAGATCAATTATTTTCCATCATCATGTAGTTGACTTGTACTAACTATATTATGTTTTAGCCCATCAAAAAGTTAAACATCCTTGGATTTCAACTTTTTTCCTTCAATATCATTTGTTTAGATTCCTCTGAATTTTAGGGAACTATACTTAGAAAAGTTAAATGGTCCTCCATGTTTAATTTCAACATGTTTCAAAATTTTTATATCACCTTCATATGTTAAGAACAAACACTATAAACTATCCATGGTTTCTTATTTTCACTTTCTTCCAAATCTATATAAATAAAAAAGGATCTTTCAATCATTTCCATTCTCTATATTCCTTTCCTTTTCAACCTTATGAAACACTCTCTGGAAAGAGTGTCATATATCTTTTGGCATGATGACCATCCTGATCACATATTCCAGAAACTTCTTCCAGACATTCAAATTGATTTTTCGTTGGAATATTTCTAACTTCTTGAGATTTTACTTTTCTAACTTCATATGGGTTAAGAAAGTTACTAATTATTCTTAAACAATTTCTTTATATTTTTTCAAAACTTCTTCAAGGAAGTGAAAAGTTATGCCAAAAATTATATGCTCTCTTCCCATAGATTCCACAACACCAGAAATAGCCATAAAATATTTATTTTCTAATCGTGTAAGATCTTTCTCTATAGAAACTATTTTGAAGATGATAACTTCTTTCTACTCTATCATACTAGGGAGTGGTCCATATTTACCTCTAAGTGACTTTTGAATTTTTGTATATGTGATAGGATTCTCATATAATTTATCCACCCAATCTTTCTGAACATAAATTTAGGATCATTAAATGTTAGAAAAATCATAGGAAACATTATTTTTGGTGAGTGAGGATTTCATCTGAATCTCATTTTTAGCCATCTCAATTACTTTATAAGTCATAGATTTTACTTTTGAATCTTTGATGAAGGTTTCATTCAACTTCCTAAAGTTAATTTAACAACCATGACATTTTCATTGAAACATTAGAACTTATTATTTCTTATCTATCATCTCTTTATTAAGATCTTCAAACATCATTCCTTGTTTAACAATTCTATGTTTTTAGATTAATATCTCGTGTATATATTCATCATCCTTCATGATAAAATATTTTATTCTATAAAAAACTTCTTCAGAATATAGCTTCATTACTTTTTTTGAGAGTATTTTTTCTTCTGAAGACATGAAACATGTTTTGTCCTGAGTTGATAATCTCTATACGATTCTTCACCGCCTTCTTCACTATCTGAGGAATCTTTTTGTCTCAACATTTAGAATGAATGTTATGAAATTTTATGAAATTTTATCTTAAAAATAATTATTGTTAGTTGAGTCAAATTCATCTTTCTTACTCAATAGAATTTTTTTCTTCCCATTAAGCATATTTTTAGATTTTTTGGATGAAATTCATTGTTTAGAAATTTTGTTCCACTTATTCCATCGGGGTTTTTTGTCAGAATAATCTTGATATTCTCTATATTTATTCTTTATACAATGCATAAAAATGTGTCCAATTCCACCACACCCAAAACATACGAGGAAAAGTTTACCTTTATACTTTAATCTTCCCCTTCAATAGTTAATAGTTATAACATAGGTTATTTTTTCATTCATCTCATCATCCTCATTATCAATAGAGTCACAAGGATAAACATCTATAATATCTGGTATTATAATTTTTCACATAGAATCAAAATACATTTAATCTTCTATTTTATTTTTCTATATTGGGACTTTTCTCATTTCATAAGAAACAAGTGTAACATCCTGACACAGGGTCTACATAACCTATTCCCCATGTCAGTGTGTCACATGGCCTCAAGCCCACCTCCCCGTATGCTAGAGGTTTCTGACTAGCAGCGAGGGTGTAAGGATCGTATAGTGGGGATAATATACCATCATGACAGAGTATCATAGTAGATACAACATATAAATATCAATTTCTAAAGCATAATATAAATAATCATAATCAATAAACTGTTGAAGCGTAAATAAATATACAAGATTTATAATCATCAAAAGACAATGACTGGATAATTGAATATAATATAACAAAATCTCCAAAGGTAGAATCTATTAAATAGATGAATGGAATACTATAATACAAAAGGAATTGGTATATACAAAAATGTTATCCAATATTAAAAATATGAAAAAAGGAAAAAATAGCTTCACAAGCATCTCAAGCCTATGCCAAGTCCTCTACTCCTAGGCTCCAACTAGGTAAGGATATCAACAACTTGTAGAAGGTCATTTTCCCTTATCAATACCAATAGAAAGATAATATTCTCAGCTATGAATGGTAGCTTGAGTTGGATGTGAAATAAAAATACCAGTAGGCCACCGACAATGGTGTCTACCTATAATTCGATTAGTACTCATAACTAAACTGTGAACATGTATAAGAATAAAGGAAAAAATCATGAATACATAAATAATGGCTCACTCAGGATCCTAAAGGACACCTGATATGTCTACATAATTCATCCCACGGATAGAAGGAAATTATAATCATGTCACTATATATATTTATAAATATTAATAATATATATAGTTTATTTATATATTATAACCACCTATATGACCTATCTGTGTGTGGAACCCTAATGGCCATATACCTAGAATACTAGTGCGGGACTGGACCATGGAAAAACTCAGACATCCATAACTAGTCATACAGGTCTAAAAGATCATGTAATATAGTACATTGCCTATTTCCCAAGAAGAGTGAGAGACGTCATGCAACAACACTTTGGATGGTGAGTGAGAAATCATGGAAGAACTTTAATAATGGTTTGTGTCACATAAATCATAATGCCCATATATTATCACTATAGTGAGATGCACTACTAAACACCTGATGTAAGGGAGTGTGATTTACCTCCTTGATCTACACCCCTTACCATCATACACAGCTTTTATAAAGGGGTATTTTAATTATAACTCAAATTGGGAATTACCTCCCATCCATTTCTTTTATATAGCCCATATGCATAGAAGATTCATAATCATCATTATAACAAACTATATAAGTAATAACCTCTAGTTAATTTCAATTAGACATTATCAAAGGCATGGTTATATATATGACTCAATTCATGAGGTACATTCCTCTCATGCATGTCATTAGTAAATCCAAATCCCATTAAATAATCACATTTTCGTTAAACTCATAAAATTTATTTAAGGGAATTTAATAATCATGAATTATTCCTCCTATATAATCAAGATCATAGAACATAACCTTCCAATTTAATTCATTAAAACATGGAATCTCAATTCATAAGGCTTAGTGTTCCATTTAGGAGGTGTCATGGTTGTTAATGCAATTTCCCAATTGGGAAGATCCAACTTTAAGAGGTCAAAACACCAAATTGGTGTCTTTGGTCACAGATAATGCTCATGTATCAATGTAATTTAATTTCAAAAACCAAACCTTTACAAAATTATGAGTTCTTTTCATTTGGAAAAAATTGGAAGTAATGGAAAATTCTACATAGAAGACCTAATGTGTGTCCACAACTATGGAAACCACCCTATAAACCACTAAAAAAATTCAATAAACATATATCTTGGTGAAAGGGTAAATTAGAGATGATGGAATCAATATAAAGGACATGCTCAGAAAAGGCTGACATATGACATGATGGTATAGGTATGAGATGGAAAAACTCCAAGGGAACGAATTTGACCACATAACACAAGGACATAGATGACTACACATTTAATATTAGCCTCAGATTCAAATAGGTTTGGAAGGTATCCTAGAAACACTATGATTTACTAAAAAGGGAAAATGAACCTCCACCTAAAAAGAGAAATGGATGTCTATATTAATTTCGATAAAATATGAGAGAATTGGGTGGCTTGCCAAGATAGATCTAACGCTTCCAACAAATAGACGAATAAACACTGTTTGGAGGAACTTCTTCAATGACTAGATTTAGGTGTTTTTGAGCACAATGGTAGAATAAATCCATGTATGTCTACTGGATAATGGGGTAAAATTAGAAAAAAAAGATATAACATAAAAGAGGTTAAAATGGTAAATTCACTCCAAATTACAAATAATAGGGTTTAGGCAAACAGTTGTCTATAGATAATGGGAACCCCACAAGATTAGGCACATGGTTTGACTAAAAATTCACAAAAAATAGAGAGTCTTTTTCCCATATCTACAATTAGTGGTATGGTCGTGCTCCCTTGGTTACACAGTTGCAGATAAACCATACAGCCTAGTTTTTTCCCCACTTCAGAAATCCTGGATCTGAATGTTCCCAAAACACAACCATGAGTCCATTAAATAATTAAAAATCATTATATTTCTTGTCTAAGGAAATCATATTGAAAAACTATTGATCCAAAAATATGGGTCGATACACCCTCCCCTCCTTATAGAAACTCATCCTTGAGTTTTCCTTCTATGGGTAGAGAGGTGTTGTCTACAATGAGTTATAGACACTTAGATTATATATCATATTCTTTCTCCAATATCACATCATGTACTCAGTCATGCTTTCATAAAACCCATATGTGATGGACTTACATTCTTCATAGTACCTTCACACTTAAATAAACTATATGAATGGGATACTCCATGTAGGAAGAATTTGTATCCAATTCAATCTCATTAGGGTGAAAGATGTTATTCAGGTCTACATAGTATCATATAAGATGAGATACAAGAATGAATGAATTAATTTTCTAGTAGCTCTGAGGTAGTGATAACTACTATGCCACTGGTCTAATCCATTTCACAACCTCAAAGGGAACAACGAACCAAGGTTAGAGAATACTCTACTTCTGAATTCATCTATGGCCCAACCTCAATGAGACTAGCAAGAAAACCCAGTCTCCAACCTCAAACTCAAGATGTTTCCATTGTCTTTTGGAATAGAACTAATGTCAATATTGAGCTATCAACATGTGCTTCCTGGTCACCTAGACATATTTTGTAGTCACCTGCACAAGATATGGTCCAAGTATTACTTATTCCCCTACCTATAGCCAACAGTTAGGTGAGTGGAATGTCCTATCATATAAGGATTCATAGTGAACCATATCTATGGTATCCTAAAATATGTTCTTATAATCAAACTCAGTGAGGGGAATATATTTCTCCCATGAACCCCCAAAGTCATGGACACATGCACGGAGCATATCCTATAACACCTAGATAGTGTACTCCATATGTCCACCAGTATGTGGGTGATATGCCATGCATAAAGTCACGTGTGTACCAAATTCCTTGTACAAACCCTTCTAGAACCATGATGTAAAATGAGCATCTCTATCAGAAATGATTGAATCAAGAGCTCTATCAAATTGTATAACCTCTCTGACATATAGCCTTTCTAGCTTTTATATTGTGAAGCTCTCTTACAATGGTAGGATGTTTGTGAACTTCATCAAATGATCAACATAAACATGCATTGTATCATTACCTCGAGGTGATCTATGTATAACAGTCATGATTTCCATTGAAACATCATGTCGTTTCCACTCAAGAATGGAGAAATGCTATAAAATCCTTTTTGGTCACTAATGTTCCACCTTCTACTACTGACAGGTGGATCATAATGTGATAAAGGTGGAAATCTAAAATTACATTTTTATCCACTAGTACTTACGTCGTAGATCTTGATACATTTTGGTGACACCAGGGTGAACCGCCCATACTGTGGTGTGAAATTCCCACAACATCTCCTCTCAGATGTTTTCCCGGAAACATACATACCCATGGGATAAAGGTATCATACCCATCCATGGTCCAACATGAAGATATATGATTATTTAAAACTCTTTCACTTGGGACAAGGCCTTTAGGATCATATAACTACATCATTCTTACCTATTTTAGAAGAGTGGAAGTCACCACTGGCTGAGATAATAGTTTGACAGGGTTCCTCCAAAATCCCAACATACATCTCTAACAATAAGGCTATAAGTTATCATTCACCACTAGATTCTGGAACCACCTGTGTCTAAGTCATCCGAAAAAGATCATCATCCATGGAATTTTGTTTACCATGCATGAAGGAAAGATCCAAATAAAATTATTATAACAATTCCACTCACCTGCATTTCTTTATAATGAGATCCCATTATGTAAATACATACTTGAGTATTTCGTGATATGTAAATTCCATGAAATTCTATCCAAGTAGATAGTGAATCCGACAACATAAGGCATAGACAATCGCAGTGAACTTGAGATCATGCATCAAGTAATTCCACTCATGAGGCCCCAACAAACGAGACTTGTATGTGACGACTCGCATATCCATCATATCAGCTCCAAGTTGGATACCTGATATGTCTAAAAATACAATATAGCTTATACCTATATCTGGGAAAATCAGTATCAGTGTTGAAGTCAATGGATCATTTGACTCCTGAAAGGATACTTAACTACCTTCTAACTATACAAATTTCACACCATTCATTGTGAAGCCCATAATCTACACTACAAGGTAGGAGAAATATTGTATAATGCAACTATAATATCTAACAATCCCTAAGAAACTCTAAATTTCAAAGGCATTATTGGGATTCTCCTAGGAAACAACATCCCTCACTTTCTCTAGGTCTACTAAAACTCTAAATTCCAAGATAATGTGACCCAAGATGTGATCTTTTTTAATCCATAAGTCCAATTTACTGCGCTTACCATGGAACTAATTCCCTCTCATTATATTCATCAAGATCTCAATATGGGTTTCATGGTTATGTGTGGAGCATGAATACACCAATATATCCCCAAAAAAGACTACCATGAATATATCTAGATATGGGTGGAAACCACGATAAATGAGTTCCAAGAAGATAGTAGGTGAGTTTGTGAGTCCGAATGGCATTACCAGGTACTCTTACAGAATATACCTTCTCTTTAATTATATGTGAGGAATGTATGATGTTTTGACACACACCTGTGTTGGATTTGGTGGCCTAGAACCAACTACATTGTACTTTATTCTATAATAAATACCTTATCACTTCATGATTGTTCGTATACATGACAATGGTTGTGATTGTGTTCTATGTATATTTGTCACACCAAAGGGTCATATAGGATCCATGCTATGATGAGAACCCAGAAGGGACATAACACAATTCTTCAATATATGTGCTATGGTAGGATGATGTTATTTGAGTGACATAAAAATACAGTTCTATTGGGCTGAGGACTCAAAAATCATTGAGGCACCTTCTCATGGTGTGTGACCTTGGTAATATCTAGGAGGATATTATGAGAACGAGACCCACCAGTAGGAAATCTGCATTTCATAGTGTCGTTGGATGTTCCTATTTTCAGACTTGTGTATTGTTCCTTAGACTTTAAGATTATTATTAATGGGTATTACAACCCACACATATAGATATATTGACAAAAACTGAGAGAACACACTATTCCTACTGAGGTAGGATATGTTGGTTGCGTCATGAGTAATATTGTATTAGTAGATAATGAGAGAAATGATTTTTTTCCTTTTGTTCTATAATGGAAGTTGATATCCTAGGCCCTCTGAAGGGAATTGATATCGCCTAAATAAAACAATGTCCATGGTGTGGAATGGAAAAGTCCAATTTCAAGAATTCAAATAATGAATAATTTAGCACATGGGTTGATGGATCTAGCATGAAACCTGCTTGATTTGAGATATCGATACAAAGGGATTACATTACATGTTAAGAGTTCGTAGGAGATGACACGTCATTTCGGTGTTTACTACTTTTTCTATGGATTCCTTGGCATGTTTCTAGATGATAACCAGGGACTTTAGGTAGGATCTTCCCAATGCAACTAATAAAGAGTCCAAGAGGATCACACACTAAGTGTTTCCATGTATCTCAGTTAAATATTCATTTAAAAAGTTAAATAAACATTATTACTGGTTGTGGTTTAATAATTATTCAAGGATTCCAGACCGCTTCTATTTCGACACTAGTTATTCGGGAGAATATATTGTGGGTGAAATAATATATTTATTAGTGATTGATGCATTGATATTTATTTAATAAATAAATAGTCTTTATTCAAGGTCTAATAAATATGGTGGAGGAAATAAAGAAAATAGAAAAACAAAAGTACATATCATTTATATTAACATACACACAGTGCAGTTTTTTTAGGGATTTTTGAAAAATAATATTATTTATTTAATTAATTAATATTTGGTTTAATTTTTTGGGTTCATGTCAAGTGATAAAAATAGTCAACTATTATTCTTATACATGGGGCCATAGTATTAATTAAATGAAATAAATAAATGATTAGCGTAATTAATTCATTTTATTATTTTATGTAATTAATATCCTGATTATATTATTCTCATGTGCCAAGCCATTTTTGTGGTTGGGAAAACAGTTTCAGAGAATTATCTCAAGCAAAGACAGAATCCTTATCTTCCAAGAATACCCTCAAGTTATAAGAGATATCCTCCTCCATCAGATCAAGGAGAGTTCTTTGGAAGCATCTCTCAAGGTGATCGAAGGTGGACCTCGCAAGCAATGGGTCTTCTGTGCTAGCACCCAGTGATCCCTTCAGCGATATCCAGAGATACGTGGAGCATATGTGGATCACCACAAGAGGAACCCTACACTTGGATTCTATGATACAATGATGGATAACATTAGATCATGAGCGAGAACTTCAACAGAGAGAATTTTATTAAGGTAATTCTTTTCATTTAATTAAATTAAGTATAACCAACATATGATGATCCTTTCTATGGTTCCAAGACTCCCTTCCTTTATTTAATTCTTTGTTCTATTCCAAAGATCTGGTGTTTTATTATCGTGACGGATCTCAGATTGATCACTGTTAATGGAAAAATTAATGTTAGGAGAACACATCCACGTGCATCCACTGTGCTCGAAATCTACAAGTGGTATCAGAGCGTTTATATCGTTGATTTTAATTATTTAGTTTTTCGTTGATTATTTACGTATTTAATAATTTAGTTGTTTCAATTCAAGTTAATCGTTCTATAAATCTGAATCTCGTTATATATTCTTCTTATTGAGTTTCTCATTCACCTTATAGAAATGATATTTTCATTTAATTTAGATTAAATTAAAACTGAGTATCTCATCTAGAGGTTTCAAAGCATCATGACCATACAACACCAGAACATACAGTGTGTTTTTGGCAGTACATGCCGTGTAGTAAAGATTCAACACATCGAACTGATTTGCCAAACCAAGCTGTGTGTTAGAGTCTTTCTAATTCTTAAATGACTCCTTGTGTTGACCAGGAATAGGTGGCTTGTGGTTCCCATATTACATGTCGTGTGGCCCACTGGACACCTTGTATAGTCCCTTCGAGTTAGGGTTGGACCATGTACCCCATACACGTCTTTCCTAGCTAGAGACTATGTAGCGTGGATACTACAGAGCGTGTGGCCCACTGGACACACCGTGTACTCCTATTATTTCTGAAGTACACTCACACGCCAAGTCCCCAAGCATGTAATTTGGATAGATGGTGAAGAATAGTACACGCCATGTAGTTGGAACTACACTCTGTGTCCTCATCTAAATAATGCATATTTATTAAAAAAATTATTATATTATACAAACCCTTGAGACATGTACTGTATTGTGGGTGTAAAGCTGAGGCACAACACGTGATAGGTATTTTTTATATATGTGTTTAATTTAACATCTATGTAACGTTCATTTCGACTCATTGGGTAGTTATGAAGGGGAATTCACTAGGTTTCCACCATGTAACAAGTTATGTAAAAACATAATTTTAAATTTTTTTTTTTTTAAATTATGAAGGATGGGAATCTCAAGTAAATTCAAAAAAGGGTTTAAGATAAAAGTATTTATTAATTAATGATAATCAATTGATTTGATCTTGATTTATCATAAACAAGAATGATTACAAGAATTGATTTCTATATTTATTTATGAGTAAATATCATTTCATGCATGGATGTTCATGAGATAGACCAGGACCTTTGTATGTAGATGGTGTCTTTTAATTTATTTGTTTACATTAAATTTGTTGGACTAAGATCGTTCTCCTCATTAATATGTAGGGATTTCGTGCCAATGATTCCTTTTATGTAAAACATTGTTTGAGCCCTCACCTATGAGTGAGATAAAAGCATATGTAATGGATGAAGCTCGCAAGTTAGTGGTTCTGGATCAAGTTAGGAGCCAAGGTGAAACCAATCCCAGGAGATACAAAGGTGTACTTGTAGAAAGCTATAAACACGAACCAAATAATGTTCAAGGTGTTTCTCCCCTCGGTATTGGGTTAGTTTATCAGCCCCTATATAAATTAACCAATAGAAAAAACTCATGATCATACCATTTATTTATTTCTATCAGTTTTAGGGTTTATTAACTGTGGGTGTGTTGTCTCAATCACACAATTAATGAATTAAACAAGAATATAAGATAGAACTAAAATAATATTGGCATATGCATAAATATTATCTTTGACATGGTTAATAACGTAATTATATACCACACAATATTAACAAGAATGTAAGAAATATAATGTCAATTTACATTAGAGGATAAAATCCCTCTAGGAAATATTAAGTTGGTATATCTTTCCAAAATCATGGTTAGAATCAAACAATATTTCAAAGTGCATGACCAAACCTAGTTGGGGTGCTTTCAATTATCTGGGAATTCTAATTCAATTTTTTTTGTTTACATGTCTTGGTTCACATAAAGGGCTGATGACAACATCAGGACTTGGTGTATCCAAGAGTCAATGGTTGAGGAAATCCAAAATAAAATGATTTTAGGATTGGGGAATCCATATAGAGGATCAAGGAACTATGAGTTAATATAGTTGCAATTTGTAATGTCAACCTAAAACCCATCATGTTGCTTGACCAACCCTAGTTGGTGTAATGCGAAAGGCAATATAGTTCCTTTCTACTAGAATATTCAGGAAACAGAATATTCCAAAGTCAATGGTGATGGATATTGGATTTTGATAAAATAGTGGGAGACTAATAAATATTAATTCAGTTTTTTATATCAGTTTTATCATGATAAAGTACTAAACCTTTTCCAATCATAATTATTATAAATATAATGAAAATTAATTCAATCATATCATTGTGAACCATACTCTAGAAGGAAAAACATCTCACCGGTACAATTTCCAGGAATGGTATAGACGTTTACGCATCATCCATCGCCACGAGAATAAATTGTATATACTAGAAGAGCCTATTCTAGTTGTGCATGGAAAAGTTTCTAGTGATTAGGAACTATCTCTTTATATTAAGCATTTAGATGATGCCATAGATGTCCAATGATTTTTCTATCATCCATGTCTAATGAGCTCTTGAAGGAACATGAAAACATGGAAACTTATAGCATGATGTCTCACCTTAAGGATCTCTATCTAGAGAATGTCAGATAGTAGAGATATGAGATACCCAATGATTTGTTTACAATTAATCATGGTGATTCTGCGTCAGTAGGACCTCGTGTAATCAAGCTTAGTAGAAAAATTGAATACCTCGACATCTTAGGTATTATGTTTCTGGATGAGTTTCATATAGATCTCATACTATAATCACTACCCAAGACCTTATGTAGATTTATTATCAACAATAACATGAGAAATAATGAGATGAGTTTATTGGAACTTCTGACCTTAATTTTCTAGGTAGATAATGACATGGGGCATGAAAAATCCATAGTCCTTATTTTGAATAAGAAAAAGAAGGATAAGGCAATGGGGGCAAGGACTTATAAATGGTATGAATCCCTTGAGAATCATTTATCCAAGAAGGGGATGATCCAAAGGTAGGAAAATAAATGGTAGTAAGTATGGCTTGAATGTGGAATGCCTAGCCACTTGAAGAGGAACTGCACCCAGAATCATGGGGACTCTAATGGTTCATTCATTATCGAGTGTAATCTTTCCATTTATACACAATGGGTATTAGATAAAGCTTGTGGGGATGACATTTATTTCCAAATTCAAGAACCAAGTAGATTTAGAATGATTTACAGAGGATTGGTGGATCTTCAAGCTTCCAATGGCATGAGGCTTGCTATATTATCCATTAGAGATTACAATCTCTCATTTCCAACTTGGATGCTTTTTGTTTTACATAACTGTTATTATGTGACTACTGTTACTAAGAACATAATTTATGTATCAAGTTTGGATATGGATGGATTTAATTTTATGTTTGGAAATAAGGTTTGTTTCTTTTATAAGAACAACATATGTTATGGTGTGGTGAATTTAAATAATGGTTTTATGAATTAATTTATGAAAACCAAGTGTTGGTAATCAATAATGAAACAAACTCACATGAATCATACAACACCCAGTTGTGGCATCACCATATTGGTCATGTAAATAAGAAAAACATGGAAAAGCTCTATAAATCTGGTTATTTACACTCTACTAAGCTAAAAACACTTTATTGATGTCACTCTTGTTTACAAGGTAAAATGACTAAGCCCCCTTTCGGTGGACATTGTGAAAGGGCCACAGAGCATTTAGGATCTGTGCACACAGATGTGTGTGGACCATTTCCTGTAGAAGATATAGGTGTATATTCATACATCATTACTTTTACTGATGATTTGTGTAGATATGTCTATATCTATTTAATGAGGTATTAGTCATAAGCATTAAATAAATTTAAGGAATTCAATAATGCAGTACAGAATCAACTTGGAAATAAGATAAGGAAGCTTTGATTGAATCATGTTGGAGAATATCATAACCATGAATTCATAAACCTTTTACGGGATTCTGGGATTCTATATCAACTCACTCCTCCTTATACGCCAAAGTGGAATGGTGTTAGTGAAAGGAGGAACTCCACCTTGTTGGACATGGTGAGGTCGATGATGAGTCTTGCAGATCTGCCATTATCGTTTTGGGTATATTCATTAAAAACTGCAGCATACACAATTAACTGAGTACCTACTATGGAGGCAAATAGAATTCCCTTCGATTTATGGAATGGAAAGAAACCCATTTTGTCTGACACATGTGTATAGGGTTGCGAGGAATTTGTTAAGGCCTTATCTTGCAACAAACTATCACCACAGGGCATGAGGTGTATCTTTATTGGATATCCCATGGAAACGAAAGGTTATTACCTATATAACACTCCAGACAAGAAATTTACTATCACCAGACAATACATATTTCTTGAAAGGGAGAACATCCCCAAAAAGCATAGTGGGAGAAAGATTGACTTCAAAGAAGTTGATTCTCAAAATAAAAAGGATTTGGTACATGAAAATGTTCCATAGGTCCTCATGGAAGAGGTTCCAGAAACACAAGTACTTCATAAGAGGTTGAGAGGGGTAAGGAAACTAGAGAGATTTGGTTTCCTAGTAACCAAGGATGGTGAATCATTATTATTGGACAATGATGAACATCTATCCTACAAGGAAGAAGTAGGTAGATCAGAAGCTACTAGATGACTAGAATCTATGAAATCTGAGATGGATTCCATGTATCAGAACCAAGTATGGGTTCTGGTTGATGATCTAGTTGATGTAAAACCTATTGAATGAAAATGGGTATTCAAGAGAATTATTGAGATGGAAGGTCAATTTAGAACATATAAAGCAAGGCTTGTGGCTAAAGGATTCAGAAAACATCAAGGAATTGGCTATGGTGAAACCTTCTTGCTAGTTTCTATGTTTAAACCCATAAGAATCATACATTCCATAGAATATTACCATGAATATGATATTTGGTGTATGGATTTCAAAATAGCTTTCCTTAATGAGAAGCTTTAAGAAGATGTTGATATGACTCAACCATAAGGGTTTGTGACACCCAGTTAAGCCAAATGGGTTTTCAAGTAGCATAAATCAATTTATAGATTAAAGAAAGCACCTAGGTCATGAAACAATTTATTAGATGGAGCCATAAAGTAATATGGATTCATTATGAATTAATGGTGTCCATGTTTTTATAAGTGGTTTAATGGAAATGTGGTCATTATTGTAGTATAATTTATTGATGACATATTACTTATTGGAAATGATGTACCATTCTTACAGTTAGTTACGGACTGGTTGAACAAGTGTTTCTCTATTAAAAACATAGGTGAAGCAGCCTACATTCTAGGGATCAAGATAATTCGTGAAAGATCCAAGGGGCTTCTTGGAAAATGTCCGGGTATATACATTGACTAGATACTAAAGATATTTAGTATTGAACAATATAAGAGGGGATTGGTTCCAGTGATACATGGCCTACATCTTTCTAAGAGAATGTGTCTTTTGACACAACAAGAGAATGATAGGATGAGTATTATTGCATTTTCTTTAGCTATACGATCCATCGTGTAGTCCATGTTATGTACCAAGAATGATGTAGCCTATGCACTGAGTAAGGTAGGTAGATATCAAGCATATCTAGGAGAACATCGTTGGACTTATATTAAAATTATCCTTAAGTATCAGAGAAGAACTAAGGATATGTTCCTGGTGTATGGAGGAGATGAGGAGATCTTCATCATAGGATATACTGATGCTAGTTTTCATACATATCAGAATGATTTGAAGTAGGAATCAGGATATGTTTCTTGTCTCAATGGAGGATCTGTGAGCTGGAAGAGTTCAAAGCATCCAGTTATCGCGGATTCGACAGTGGAGTCCAAATATATAGAGGCTTCTGATGTATCCAAGGAAGTTGTCTGGATTCAGAATGTTGTCCCATAGATTGATGTGATACTTAGTAGTAAAGATCCTATCACATTTTATTGTGATAATACTACAGTAGTGGATCTTTCAAAAGAACCAAGATAACATCAATGGACAAATCACATTCTCTAAAAGTATCACATATTGAGGGATTTTAATCAAAGGGGAAATGTTGTAGTGAGTATAGTGTCCACAGAAGAGAACATGGTAGACCCCATTACTAAATGACTATATCTACAGAAGCATTAATATCATGGGAGAGATAGTGGGTTAAAAGTTGTAAGAAGTTGGTTCTAGTCCAAGTGGGAATCTTTTGGAGTTGTTGGCCTAGAAACAACTACTTTTTCCTTTATTCATTAATAAATACCTTATCACGTCTTGATTTTTAATCTATGTGACAATGCACGTGATAATTCCCTAAGGATAATTGTTGCACCATAGGGTCATAGAAGATCCCTGCTATGATGAGATCCTGAAAGTGTCATAACACTATTCTTGAATATACATTCTATGCCAAGAGGATGTTATTTGAGGGACAAAAATTTTACAAGCCATTAGGGGTGAGGACACATAAAAATTTGAGGAACCTTCCCATGATGTGCACCATTGGTAATATTTCGGAGGATATTATGAGAACAAGACCCGCCAGTAGGAAATCTGCATTTCCTAGTGTGATGGGATGTTCCTATCTATGGATGTGTGTATTGGTCCATAGACTTTAAGATTATTATTAAGGGGTATTACAACTCACGCGCATAGATGTATTAATGATAATGTGAAGACACATTATTTGTTGCTAGTTAGGATATGTTGGGTGCATCACGTGTAATACCATATTAGTAGATAATGCGAGAAAGGATTTTTTCCCTTATATTCCATAATAGTAGTTGATATCTCATAACCTTTGATGGAATTGATATAGCCTAAATAAATCCATGGCCAGGGTGAGGAATGGGAATGTTCAATTCTGGGAATTCAAATAATGAATAATCGATCACATGGGTTGATGGCATTTGCATGAAACCATCTTGATTCAAGATATCGAGAAAAAGGGAGTCCATTACATAGTAAGAATTCATGTAATGTCCCGGACCTCTCCGGCCCATTCCTTTGTCAAAAATAAGGTCACGAAGTGTTCTGGAGGGTAAAATGGACTTTTCCCACACTTTCCAGAATTTTGTAAGTACACGCTGTGTAGTGTGAGTACACGCAATGTACCACCTTGTCGGGTATACCCCATGTGGAAGGCCATGTCCATGCCATGTGAATGAAATGAGTACACACCGTGTACCCCAAACTACATCTTGTGTAAGCCCTCGCCGGGTATATCCCTGTGGAAGGTCGTGTCTTTGCCGTGTGAAGTAAATGGGTACACGCTGTGTACCCTAAACTACATGTCATGTAGTCCCTCTCCACGTACGCGTTAACAGTCAACAGTTGTGTGACGTGTGAAATCCGTGTCTTTTCCGTGTGAAATAAATGGGTACACGCCGTGTGTCCAAACTACACGCCGTGTAGTCCTTCCCCGCGTATGTGTTACCCTCAAACCGTGTGTTGACCAGTCAACGGCCGCTGAGCCGTGTCGGAAGTCGCATGGTGACCGTGTAAAACGGCTGAGTACACGCCGTGTACCATAAAGTACACACTGTGTACTTCTTATTTTATCACCTATAAAAGGAGGGGTCCTCTCCTCCTTTTCAACTCACCCCTCTCCTCCCCTTTCCTCTGAGCAGAGTTCTCCCAAGAGACTCAACAGCTCTTTCTTCCATAACTTCTTCGTCCGAGCTACGATTTACGATCCTTCAGTGGCCACAGGATCATAACGATGAGTCCGAACTTCTTAGCTTGGATCTGTTGTCTTTCCTTAGGCATTTACTTTCCAACTTCCACCCAAGTAGGTTTTTCTAGGACTCGACGGAAGTGACGGACGCCGACAGACGTCTTGTAAAGTTGATCCGAGGGAGCGTTGTGATTAGAAACTATTGAGGCAGGGATCTTACCTTCATCTCTCTAATTTTGTGCATCATGTAGGGTGGGTGATCTCTTGTTTATGTTAAACACTTATGAACCGGTTTAATAAAGATAATAACTAGATTATATAATGGGGTTGGGAGGTTTGTGATTACTGTTACATTACTTTTATATCCTGTGATATTATGTTGTGAATAGAATAGGATTATAATCATGATCGTTGGGGGCCTCTTCTTGCGCAATAAAATGTTTCCCTATCTTCTCGACCGTTTGTGGATGGATATTTCATGGAATGTGGGAATTTTTTAATCACGCAAAGTGGGCTGTATAAATGAAAATCTGGAACCCTTGTGTGATCACCCCAGTTGAACAAATATGGAATAATGAACATGCGGGTGTTGTCTTGGATACATGGTGTGGGAGAAGGGGGGGTGAATCCTGGGTTGATATGAATAGAACGGGAAGAAGGACTGTGGTAAATGATGTTAAAGGGGGCAATGATGTGGCACAAAACTTGTTTTGTGGGTTGTTGTGGATCGGGTGAGCAGTGGGGATGCGGTTGTCTTGGTTGTGGGTTGGTGTGAATGCTATGTTGGTGGTTGGAATCGGGGCTGCAGGGATGGTCTTGAGGTGAACGAACTGTGGGTTATGAATAATAAACAAAAATGGAAGAGTCAATGAATGGTGGGGCATGGTAATGAAACGAGAATAATAATCAATGGGTTGGTTGGTTAATAAAAAGGGACTCAGTTGTGTTGCTTGAGTTTTCCTAACTTGATTTGTGGATGGTAGGGATATGCTTTATGAAAGATCGATGTGGTTGGTTGTTGATAGTTTCCCATAAGTTAAGGAACTAATAAACTAATTTTTCTGAAATGTGAAAACATAAATGGGGTTGGGGTTGTTTGTTGTACGCATGCTTCATGGTAGCAGTGTTGAGGCACATGCTCAGTTTATCTATTTAGATGCCATAGTTTGGGCTGAGTGTTCGGTATATATATATATCTGTATCTTTGTGTTTTATCGCACCCCACCCATGTTGAGAACTTAGTGATGAACACTCCCATTTCATGGGAGAGGGTGTTTTCCCCTTAGTTACTAGCTCATTCATGCTCCTTCTTCCCTAGGCTGTGATGGCTTGAGGCGACCTTACACCTAAGACTCTTTGGGTAAGTTTGGACTGGGGTGGTTCTAGCCCAAGACTCTTTGGGCAGGTTTTACTGTTTCCCAAGAATCTTCGGGAAGAGGCCCAGGTGTGTGCTGGTGGGAAACGTGCTTGTGAGACCCAGGAGTGTGCGGGCGGGATAAGTGGTTGTGAGTCCTAGGTGTGTGCCGGTGGGATACGTGGTTGTGAGGCCCAGGTGTGTGCCGGCGGGATACGTGGTTGTAAGTCCCAGCTGTGTGCGGGCGGGGAGAGTGTGGCAGCGTCAGGATGTTCGCCGTTATGAAGGGAAGCTAACTAATGGGGAATGGTGCAGGGTACCCAATACTCTTGTTCTTATATACTACTACTACCTATTGTGATTGTGTTTTTGGTGAGTGTGGCTAGTGAGGTTGGGTGGATAGAATTCCTTTCTAGGTTTCTTCTGTTGTTCTCAAGGGACATTATGATGTCTCCCCACTTGTGCACGAGAGCTTTAGGTTTCCCTACTGAGTATACATGTATGCTCACCCTACGTTTACTTTCAGGTTTACAGGAGGACTACCAGGGCCGTGCGGGACCCTACTAGTCGGGACAGTTGGAGTTGTTGCAGTTGTCATACTGTTGTTTTCTATTGGTATTGTATTTTGAGATTTCTTTTACTTGTACCTTGTTATAAACTATTTAAACATTCATGTGGGATTGGTTTGGGTTTATTTCTATACACTTGTTGTTTTTTTGGTGGTTGACTTGTCCTATTTCCTGATCTTAAATAATAAAAGGGTAATGCCTCCCATATTTGTGAAAACTCATACCCTTGGTGCTAGTCTCCACCCTGGGGCCTACTGGAGGCGGGACTCGGGGGGTCATTATCTCCCTTTCACCATTCCCAGCTGAGGAGGGGTATCATTGGTGGGAGGGGGTAGTGACAGAATGGTATCAGAGGTGATGGTTGAGAGATAGGATGGAGTCTGAAGTTAGGCACAATGAAGGTTGCATGGGATGGTAGGGTAACAATGTTAGTTAATCTTGGTGCGTGACATAGGCCAGGGAAGACCGGATAGGACACGGGATTTTAGGGCCCCCCATGATCCGATGCAAGGACTCTGAGCCTACCGAACGACCATGTGAGACTACATTGATTGCAGGTTAGAAACCCTAGGGAAGGTACATGCATCATCATGATTGTGTATTACTTGATTTGGGAGTTCTAGGAAAGAAAATAAAATAAAAATGATAAAATAAAACCTTGAGAAATTTCCTTACTACTCGGGCATAGGCGTTCTTCATTTACCGTACCACTATGGCACCTGGTCGACATCAGAGAGGTAGAGGAGCTGGGCGTGGATAGTTGTACGCAGTAGAGTTGACAGCTCCAGCAGGATCAGAGGTGGTGCGGGGTACAATTTTTTTTGTTCAGAACTCTTGTTTTTTGCTTTGTTCAATTCGGGATCTTCGCACTCCTTTGTTGCACCTGGTCTAGCCCATTCTTTAAGACTAGACGTAGAGAGAATTTCCGTACCACCAGTGCTGAGTACACCAGTTGGAGGCCAGACCAGTGTATCTTGTGTTTTCCGGGGATGTGGGCTGACGTTGGGACCACATCAATCTAGTGGGGAACTTCTTCTGTTACAGATGTATCCATACAATGTCATCCTATGCATCAGCTGGTTGTTTTCTGTTAGTGTCGTTATCGACTGCTTCTAGAGAAGAGTCGTGTTCTCCAACGTGGATGGGCAACTCGTATCTTTTGTCGGAGAGAGGAGCTATCAGGTAGGAAGCTGGCATGTGGAGCCTCTCCTTTCCTTTTCTGGCGGGTTATATGTGGTTCCAGCTGATACAGAGTTTATTGATGTCCCAGGGGTTTTTGTGGAGTTACATGATGTTTTTTCTGAGGAGGATGGGACTCTACCCCCCCCCCCCCGACTTGACGTTGATTTCGGGATAGACTTACAGCCTGGTGCCCGTCTGATTTCAATGGCCCCCTATCGGATGCTACCTTCGGAGTTGTGGGAGTTGTGGATTTAGATTGATGATCTAATGGAGAAGGGTTTTGTTCGACCCAACGTATCACCATGGGGTGCTCTAGTTTTGTTCGTGATGGTGGTAGATGGTGGTCTCAGGCTATGCATTGACTACCAAAGGTTGAACCAAGTAACAGTGAAGAACCTTTACCTCCTTCCAAGGATAGATGATCTCTTCGACCAACTGAGGGGAGCAAGTTGGTTTTCTAAGATTGATCTACGATCTGGATATCATCAGCTGAGGTTAAAGGACAGTGAAATCTCAAAGATGGCTTTCAGGTGCAGGTATGGGCACTTCGAGTTTTTAGTGCTGCCGTTTGGAGTTACGAATGCACCAGCTGTGTTCATGGGACTTATGAACTTTGTCTTCCGAGAGTTTCTGGACCGGTTCATCATTGTGTTTATCGATGACATCCTGATCTACTCAAGATCAGAGGAGGAGCACATTGAGCATCTCAGGGCATTCTTAGAAGTCCATTGACACCACCGGCTTTACGGGAAATCGTCGAAGTGTAAGTTCTTGATGCAATAAGTACACTTCCTTGGGCACATGGTGTCTCAGCATGGAGGTTTTGTGGACCCATCGAAGGTGGAGGCAGTTGTTTCTTGGGAAGAACCCAAGAGCGTGGTGGAAGTTCGTAGTTTCCAGGGGTTGGCAGGTTACTATCGGAGGTTCGTTTCGGACTTCTCTCGAGTTGCTGCTCCATTGAGAGATTTGACTTGTAAGAACCAGGTCTTCCTATGGAGTGAGCACTACCAGAAGACTTTTGACTACCAGAAGAGAAGTTGGTCAGTGCTCTCGTACTCAGGTTTCTAGAGGAAGGATTGTTGTATGAGGTGTTTTGTGATGCTTCTGGCCTTGGTCTGGGGTGCATCTTGGTGCAGAATAAGGGAGTGATCAATTATGGGTCTAGGTAGTTACGCCCTCACAAGTGTAATTATGCCACCCAAGACCTCGAGCTTGCAGCAGTAGTGTTTGCACTGAATTTGTGGCGACATTACCTCTTTGGGGTGTGATTTTTTTTCTTCTCATATCACAAGAGCTTACGTCATATCTTCTATCAGCATGACCTGAACTTAAGGCAGAAAAGATGGGTCGAGTTTCTCCAAGACTATGACCTCGAGATCTCTTACATTGAATGTAAGGGCAACGTTGTGGCTGATGCCTTGAGTAGGAAGTCACATCAGAAAGTGGTTTGGGAATCTGCTGATGCTTGGAAGGCGATGGGAGAGTTGGCTTCCTTGCACATGGATGCAAGGGTAGAAGGTGTTAGAGGCTGTTTGTTTAAGATGACGGTGTAGTCCACCTTGTTGCAGCAGGTGGAAGAGTCTCAGTGGGGGGACTCCGAGTTGGAAGTGATCCGGGATCATGTCAATTAGGGGAACGCTCCTGAAGGATGGTCATAGGACTGTCGTCATCGGATGCTTTTCCATGGAAGGTTTTTTTTTTCAAAGACAATGCATGAGGGAGTTCTCTGTGAGTTCCATATCTCAGCCTTGGTGGTACATCCAAGTCATTCAAAATTGTACCATGTATTTAGGGAACAGTTTTGGTGGCCCGGGGTGAAACGGGAAGTGGCAGAGATTGTGGATAAATTCCTAATATGTCAGCAAGTGAAGGCTGAAAACCATGTTCCAAGAGGTTTTTTTCATCCTTTAGATGTCCCCGAGTAGAAGTGGGATGACATCTCAATGGACTTCGTCACCTGACTACCTAGAGCTCAGGGTTTTTATGACACTATCTAGGTAGTGGTGGATCAACTGACGAAATCAGCTCACTTCGTAGCAATTAAGGAGTCGGGCCTGGTGAGTACCTTAGCACAGAGGTACGTGGAAAATCTGGTGCGTTTGCATGGAGTTCTGAAGACTATCGTCTCACATCAGGATACTCGGTTTACCTCATGAGTCTGGAGGGGGTTAGAGCATGCTTATGGAACCCAGTTACACCCTATAACTGCTTTCTACCCCTAGACCGATGGGCAGACAGATCGGACTATACAGACATTGGAGGACATGCTGCGAGCATGCATTCTGGATTTCAGAGGATCATGGGTATGAAACTTGCCTTTAGTAGAGCATGCCTATAACAACAACTTCCACTCTACTATTTCCATGGCACCGTTTGATGCTTTATATGGAGGACCATGTCGTTCACCCATTTGCTAGGAAGAGGTTGGTGAGACAGGTGATCTTGGGCCAGAGGTAGTGCAGAGCACCATAGAGAAAGTCCATCTTGTACGTGAGAGGATGGAAGCGGCTCAGGACCGACAAAAGTCTTATGCTGATCGTCGGAGGAGGCCCTTGGAGTTTGAGGTGGGAGATCATGTTTTCTTGAAGGTTTCCCCTCGACGGGGGCAGTGGAGGTTTGGGAAAGGGAAGAATCTCTCACCTAGGATCATCATACTTTTTGAGGTGCTGAGGCAATTTGGCAAGGTGGTGTATCAGCTAGCCCGACCAAATCAGTTGGAGAAGGATCATGAAGTCTTCCACGTCTCCCAGCTTCGTCGGTAGTTACACAAAGACTCTCACATTATCTACTGGGGGGAGTTCTATATGGGAGACGACACAACCTTCGAGGAACGACCAGTCAGAATAGAGGATCATAAAGAGAAGGTGCTCCGTGGAGGAACCATTCCGTTGGTTCGTGTGTTATGGAGGCATGACAGCCTCGAGGAGAGAACATGGGAGCGAGAGACACAGATGCACGCTCAGTACCTGGAGTTGTTTTGACTTGTGTTTTCCCCTTGTTCTTCTGAGCTTTGTGTTTATTTTATACTATGTACCTTTGATATATGGAATTCTTGGCTTGTCAGTTGTGAGACCTTTGTTTCCTTGTACCCTGGTAATGTGTAACATGTCCGGATGTGTGGGGAAAGGGAAAAACCTGCTCCTTAATCGAGACTAATTAATGAGGATTTGATTGAACTCGTGTGAGCGATTCAGTGCTGCCAAAAGCGGATAAAATCTCTACATAAGAGAAGAAAGTTTCCCCAAACCACGTGTTTGGGAAATGTGTGGGTTGTACGGTGTTTGGGGAAGTGTTGCTGGAATATCATAATATATGGAAGTGGGAAGGCCCAATACATAATCAAGACGCATTAATGCGGATGCGATTAAACCCGTTCAGGTGAGTCAGTGCCGCCTCAAGCGGATAATATCTTGACATGTGAGAGGGAATTCCTAACACCTGTGACTAGGGGTTGATGGTTGGGTTCCTGTTATAATGAGAACCCTAAGTGGTATCTTGTTGGGTTCTTCTGGGTTGTTTTTTGGATTCTCGGGGACGAGAATGTTTTAAGAGGTCTCTGATGTAATGGCCCGGACCTCTTCGGCCCATTCCATTGTCAAAAAAAGGTCACAAAGTGTTCTGGAGGGTAAAATGGACTTTTCCCACACATTCTAGAATTTTGTAAGTAAACGATGTGTAGTGTTAGTACATGTCGTGTACCACCTTGCCAGGTATACCCCGTGTGGAAGGTCGTGTCCTTGCTGTGTAAAAGAAATGCGTACACACCGTGTACCCCAAACTACATGACGTGTACCCCATCACCGGGTATACCCCGTGTGGAAGGTCGTGTCTTTTCTGTGTGAAGTAAATGGGTACACGTCGTGTACCCTAAACTACACGTCGTGTATTCCCTCCCCACGTACACGTTACCAGTCAACGGTTGTGTGCTGTGTTGAAGCCGTGTCTTTTCCCTATGAAATAAATGGGTACACGCCCTATGTCCAAACTACACACCGTGTAGTCCATCCCCACGTATGTGTTACCCTCAAACCGTGTTTTGACCAGTCAACGGCTACGAAGCCATGTTGGAAGCCGTGTGGTGACCGTGTGAAACGGACGAGTACACGCCGTGTACCATAAAGAACATGCCATGTACTTTTTCTTTTCTCATCTATAAAAGGAGGGGTCTCCTCCTCCTTTTCAAATCAACCCTCTCCTCCCCTTTCCTCTGAGCAGAGTTCTTCCAAGAGACTCAAAAGCTCTTTCTTTTGTAACTTCTTTGTCCGAGCTCCGAAATACGATCCATCAGCGGCCATAGGATCATAACAATGAGGAAGAACTTCTAATATTGAATCTGTTTTCATTCCCTCACCCTTTCCCTTCTAACTTCCACCTGAGGAGGTTTTTCTAAGACTCAACAGAAGTGACGGACGCCGACAGATGTCTTCTAAAGTTGATCCAGAGGAGCGTTGTGATCAGAACCTATTGAGGAAGGGATCTTACCTTCGTCTCTCAAATTTTTTTCATCATGCGGGGTGGCTGTTCTCTTGTTTACGTGAAACACTTTTGAACCGGTTTAATAAAGATAATAACTGGATTATATAATGAGGTTGGGATGTTTTTTATTACTGTTACTTTACTTTTATATCCTATGATATTATGTTGTGAATTGAATAGTCTTATAATCATAGTTTTTGGGGGCCTTTTCTTGTGGAATTAAATGATTCCCTATCATTATAGACATTTTATGGATAGATATTTCATGGAATGTGGGAATTGGTTAATCACGCAAACTAGTCTGTTTAAATGAAAATCTAGAACCCTTGTGTGATCACCCCAGTTGAACAAAGATGGAATAATGAACATGTGGGTGCTGGCTTGGTTACATGGTGTGTGAAAAGGGGGGTTAATCATGGGTTTATATGAACAGAACGGGAAGCAAGGCTACGGTAAATGATGTTAAAGGGGGCGTTGATGTTGAACGAACCTTGTTTTGTGGGTTGTTGTAGATCGGGTGAGCAGTGGGGTTGTGGTTGGCTTGGTTGTGGGTTGGTGTGAGTTCTATGTTGGTGGTTGGTAGCGGGGCTGAAGGGATGTGCTTGAGGTGAATGAATATTGGGGTTTGAATAATAAACAAAAATGGAAGAGTTACTGAATGGTGGGGCAAGGTAATTAAATGAGAATAATAATCAATTGGTTGGTTGGTTAATAATAAGGGACTCAGTTGTGTTGCTTGTGTTTTCCTAACTTGATTTGTGGATGGTAGGGATAAGCATTTTGAAGGATCGATGTGGTTGGTTGTGGATAGTTTCCCAGTAGTCAAGGAACTACTAAAATGATTCTGCTAAAACGTGAAAACCTAAATGGGGTTGGGGTTGTTTGTTGTATGCATGCTTCTTGGTAGTAGTGTCGAGGCCCATGCTCAGTTTCTCTGTTTAGAAGCCATAGTTTGGGCTGAGTTTTTGGTATATATATATATATATATATATCTATATCTTTGTGTTTTATCGCAGCCCACCCATGTTGAGCACTTAGTGTCGAACACTCCCACTTCATGGGAGAGGGTGTGTTCCCCTTATTTACTAGCTCTTTCTTTCTCCTTCTTCCCTAGGCTGTGATGGATTGAGGCGACCTTACACCTAAGACTCTTCGGGTAGGTTTCGATTGGGGTGGTTCTAGCCCAAGACTCTTCAGGCAGGTTTTACTGTTTCCCAAAAATCTTCGGGATGAGTCTCAGGTGTGTGCGGGCGGGATACATGGTTGTGAGGCCCAGGTGTGTGCGGACAGGATACGTGGTTGTGAGGACCAGGTGTGTGCGGGCGGGATACGTGGTTGTGAGGCCCAGGTGTGTGCAGGAGGGATCGTGGTTGTGAGGCCAAGGTGTGTGTGGGCAGGGAGAGTGTGGCAGCGTCAGGACATTCATAGTTAGGAATAGCATCTAACTAATAGGGAATGGTGTGGGGTACCCAATACTCTTGTTCTTATATACTACTAATACCTGTTATGATTGTATTTTTGGTGAGTGTGGCAGGTAAGGTTGGGTGGATAGAATTCCTTGCTAGGTTTCTTCTTCTGTTCTCACGGGACATTAGGATGTATCCCCACTTGTGAATGAGAGCTTTAGGTTTCCCTACTGAGTATACTTGTATACTCACCCTACGTTTACTTTCGGGTTTCCAGGAGGACTACAGGGGCCGTGCGGGTCCCTACTAGTCATGACAGTTGGAGTTGTTGCCGTTTTTGTACTCGTATTTTCTTTTGGTATTGTATTTTGAGCTTTCTTTTAGTTGTATCTTGTTATAAAATATTTAAACACACATGTGGGATTGGTTTGGGTTTATTTCTATAAACTTGTTCTTTTCATTTTTGGTGGTTGACTTGTCCTATTTCCTGATCTAAAATAATAAATGGGTAATGGATCCCATATTTTTGAAAACTCATACCCTTGGTTCTAGTCACCCCCAGGGGCCTACAGGAGGTGGGACTCGGGTGTCATTATCTCCCTTTCACCATTGCCAGCTCAGGAGGGGCATCGTTGGTGGGAGGGGGTCGTGACAGTTCATAGGAGGTGACACGTCATTGTGGCGTTAAATTCTTTCTCTATGGGTTCCCCAGCATGTGGTTAGATTCTATCCTTTTAATTTAGGCAGGCTCCACCTAATGAAAATTGAAAAAGTGGCCTAGAGGTTCACACACTAAGTGTGTCCATGTATCTCAATTAAATATTCATTTAACAGGTTGAATAAATATTATTCCTGATTTTTGTTTAATAATTATTCAAGGGTGTCTGATTTCTTTTCTTTCGACACTAGTTATTCAATAGAATATATTTTAGGGAAAATAATATACTTATTAGCAAGTAATGCAGTGATATTTATTTAAAATAATTAATATTCATTATTCAAGGTATAATAAATGTGGTGGAGTAAATAAAGAAAATGGAAAAACAAAAGTACATGCCATGTATATTAATATACACATCATGTCATTTTTTTGGATTTATGAGAAATTATATTATTAATTTAATTAAATAATATTAGGTGTAATTAGTTGGGTGAATTTTAAGTGATAATAATATTAGACTATTTTTATTAGACATGGGGTCTTACTAAGAATAAAATGAAAAGGATAAATGCTTTTGGGTAATTAATGCTTTTTATTATTCTAAGTAATTAAAATCTCAATTATTTTATTCTAATGAGACCAGCCATTTTTTTGGTTTTGCACAATGGATCTGGAGAATTCTCTCAAGAAAATATAGAATCCTTATCTTACAAAAATTCACTCAAGTTATGAGAGATATCCTCCTCCACCGGATCAAGGAGAGTGCTTTGGAAGCGGCTCACAAGGCGATCGAATGCATACATTGCAAGAGGAGACTCTTCTATGATAACACTTGGAGATCCCTTCAATGACACCCAGAGATATGTAGAGCTTATGTGGAATAGTACTAGGGTAATTCTACACTTGGATTCTACAAAGCAACAATGGATCACATCGGATCAAAACCAAAAACATCAATTGGGATATAATTCCATTAAGCTTATTCTTTTCATTTAATTAAATTAATTACAACCAACATATGATGATCCTATCTATGGTTCTGGGACTCCCTCCCTTTATTTCTCTCTTTGTTCTATTCCGAAGATTTTACATTTTATTATAGTGATAGAACTTGGATTGATTATTGTTAACAGAAAAATTAATGTTGGTTACACCCATCCACATGCTTCAGTTGCGCCCAGAACCTACAACCTAATGATAGACCTCCTCGTATATATCTTTGAAAACAAATTACTTCCTCACAATTTATCAAATATATCTTATATTCTAGCCTGTGGGTATAAATTTGTTACTAAGAGCTAGTTAAAATGATGGTAATCCACATATATTCTTAGGGTAACATTTACCTTCTTATAAAGAAAGAACCGGTCAACCCCAAGGAAATTTTTTGGGGAATATAAAAAATTTATCCTCAAGATCCTATGACTAATTCTTGATCTACAGGAGATCCTTAGGTTCTATCCTATAAGGAGGAATGGTCACTGGTACTAATCCAAGAAATATCTCAATAGTGAGCTATACCTATCAGACCTAAGGTGGACCATAGAAGTCGTCAGGACAGAAATCTTTGAAACCCTCCTCTATAGGAGGAAACACAATGGATCACAACCCCTTGTTGATTAGGAAAATACTAGTGATTTGTGTTATCTCATTACCCATCCACTTATTCTCGGGTCCTGATCATGAAGCTTGCACATGGCATTAACCATTATTAACATGCTTACTCCCCTCTAAGGATGTTAATGTCACCCACTAATGACAGCAGTCAATGTGGGTTCAATGGAGAACAAACCAGTCCATCCTAATGATTATGTCAAAACTCATCATGTTGAGGACGTATAGATTCCATATGAAAAAGTAACTACCTATCTAAAGGGGTAATACCTTAAAATATTGAAAACCCTTAGAATAGATACCTAATATTTTATCTGGAATCTTAATTCTTGGATAGTGTTCAATCTCGAGGCCCATAATTCCCATTATACTATCATTAAAAAATGAGTCATACATGCCTATGCCTAATAAAGAAGACACTAAAGTGGAGGAAACTATAATAGTTCCTTGAATTGATTATGGTCTGGTGCTCTGCTCTATTGGCATAGGTTAGACTACATATAACTGGCATGTACTATAGTCGTGAGTGTCTTCCTGAATTCCCGGATCAATCCCGCTGTGCTAGCACTGAGATTCATAAGTCTGATTTCCTCTTCCTTGAAATCCATTTTTTCCTGATCAGCTAGTGGCATTATAGCTACGTACCTGAGGGGATCCTACTAGGCCAGCTCTTAACCGAGGAACTCATACAAATACTTGGTCATTTGAAACTAGAGGGAAGATCCTATAAAAACATGTGATGGAACATCGATCCACAACCTCTAAACTTGAATAGATGATAATCAAAATGATACCAAATGTTTCCTAGTGTCTGGAACTAGTGACAGATATGAAAACTATATTCAGGAGGAGACTGAATTCTTCTACCTCCACGAGTAGCCTCAAAACGCCACTTTCATCCAGAAGAAGAAAAACTGGAAGCCCTAGGGGTTGAACCTCTCTAACTCTCACCTTCACCATCCCTCAAATACCTCCTATAATAAGGGCCTTGTTGAAGATTTTATAAATGGATGTGTAGCTGAACACATTAACCTCTAACGGATGTAACATACTAGATAATCTTCAAATTTCCGAGAGGTCATAAGATCAAAATCAACTAGAGTAGGGTAAAATAAGTACATCTCTATGAAACAAGTAGAGTATTCAATAACTAATGTGATTATATACTATAGGTTCATGAATTATCTAGTTATTTCAGTATTCTGTGTCAAATAAAAGAAGTAATAATGCAAGACGATCTGAAAACCACCCCATACCATATCACGATACCAATATTCTAGGGTGATGACATCTCATCACCTCTTAGAAGAATCGTGAAGCATATAAGCTTCTAGCGTGACCCTCCGATCTGTAGGTGTCTTTAGATACTCAAATATAGATAGGATTTATTTAATCCAAGACTCAATAGAATGTCTTCTACTATCCCCGAAAAAGGTGGGAGGATGTTTCTATAGAAACTCATAATTCAACTCTATCATATTTTGGGTTGGTTAAATTAAACCTTGTATCGACTGTAGAATGTGCAGAAAACCCTCTCTAAATTGAGAGTCAATACCCATATCTGAAATAGTAATAGAATCCACTAGTTTCTCTACAGGAGGAATTATTGGAGGCTCATGGTCTGCTATCTTAGAGAAATGTTTGTCACCACCTTTAGGGCGTGTGATTAGAGGATTTCATAGAGGCAGGACACTAAAATTCCAAACACACACTCTAGATGAGATTTAATAAAGTACAACAACTATGAATAGAAAACTACTATAGTTGTAAAGACAACCTATAGATACAACCATGCCTTTTCCCTGATTCAAAAGTTAGGTCTAGACATTATAAGAGACTATAATAGGGAATAAGTATGTAAAAGACACCCCACTACCCACTACCAAGGCTAGGTTTGGTTCTAATCCTTTGTATTAGATACATAGAATATGGATTTTATCAATTATAACTCTTATTCATTTTGAATTTGTGAATTTATAATATTAAATAACTTTAGATAGTTGAATTAAATAGAATTCTATTTTCAATACATAAGGGACCATACTCCTTGTGAACCAAATATGGAATCCACATAACCCACACCATAGCATGATCCAGCTCATGCGACCAATGTTCCATACCTCAATGTTCCAAAATAGAATTATTAAGGTGTCTAATTTAACCTATTTAGGGAAACACTGTTATGTTAAGCTATTCAATTTATGTATAAATTTCATTTTACATTACCTATACTAAGTGTCATCACAATTCAATACATTCCCAAGGAATTAATAACATGCAATAGGAAAATTCACACTGAATGTAATCATGACATGGAAAAATGCATGGCCTATAAATATTAATTTTATTATAGTTATGAATTCAATGGATTTTCCTCATTTCATTGAGTGATAGTAATGAAATCATACTTTCAATAACATCATAAACCAAGTGTTCCACCCAATGGTTAAGTCATATCAACAATAAATGGAAAAAACTAAACATGAATTATAATTAGAGAAACTCAGCCTTTACCCCAAACATGTGTTCGTGACACCCAAGGAAGGCTTATGACCCACTTTTATGAATTCTCAAATCTCCAATATATTGTATCCAAATAGTAAAGTAATAAAGGAATTGCTCTGATGCCACTTTGAAATGTCCCAATCTGGGGTACACTTAACATGTGCCCAGATCCAGTGGGTCGAATGGCCTAATGCACACCTCCTCGTATGCCAGATGTTGATGACTAGTAGAAAGGGTTTAAGGTTGGTACAATGGGGAGAATATAAACTAATGTCAGAGTAGCATAGTAGATAAGACATATAACAATAAAAAGAAGAAGCACACCATAAACAATCTGGACCAATAAATTATGGAATCATAAAAAACATATATATGAAAAAAAAGTATATTAGATAATGATTGAACAACTTAATAAAATATAACCAAATCTCATAAGGTAGTGTTTGATACATGGATTCAAGGAATTATATAATAAAATAGTAACATTAAGATACAAACATTCTATCTAATAGTATAAAATGAAAGAAAGGTCAAAGTACCTCCACAATAATCTTGAGCCTCTGTCTGGTCCTCAGATCCTAATCACTAACTATGTAAGAAAATAAATAACCACTATCAGGGCCTTTACCCTGATAAATAACCAAAGAAATATATTATTATTGGGTACCAATGGAATCCTAAGTAGGGTGTGACATAAAAATATCAGTAGGCCACCACCTGGGGTGCTACATTGAATCTTAGTAGTTCTCAAATATAAATTGGGTATAGGTATAATAAGAAAGGAATGAAATTTTGAATAAATAAATAACCATGCGATCAGGCACATAAAGGAAACCTGGTGGGTTTACCTTCTTCGACACATGGTCAGGAAAAAATTTGGATCATGTCACTGTATATATAGTTATATATATATATATATATTAGTTCTATATTACATCCACCTCTATGAACCTAATGTGTTTGGATTCATATTATACATATAACTAGAATACAAGTGCTGGACTAAACTAGGGTGTAACTCAGACATCCATATCAATTCTAATGGGAATAAAATCTCTTGTACTATGATACATACTCTACATCCAATGATGATTGAGATACATCATGCAAAAATGCATGGCATGGAGATTCTACCATGATAGAAACACTATAGTCATGGTACATGGTGCATAAAGGCTAGCTCCCATATAGTGTCACTAGTGCGAGATGTCATGCTCAATGTCTGGTGTAAGGGATTGTGATTTCCCTCCTAACTCAAAACCCCTTACCATCATACACATCCACTATAAATGTATATTATAATTATAACTATCGTGGGGAATTATCTCCCATCCATTTATTTTATATATACCATATACAAATAAGAGGCATAATCATCATTATAACATAATACATAAGGTACAAACTCTTATTCATTTCAATTACACATTATAATGGTATATAATTCAATACATGATGCAAACAACTCTCTTTCATTTAGTTAGTAAATCCAAATCCCATTAAGACATCACATTTCCATTTGAATCATTCAATTATATTTAATGAAAGGAAACCATCATGAATTACCCATCCATTATAATCAAAAATAGTGAAGAAAATCAACGCATTTAATTCAATAAAACAAGGCATATCAAATAATAAGGCCCAATGGGTCATTCAAGAGGTGACATGATCATTATAGCAATTGTCCACTTAGGCGGTTCCAACTATTAGAGGGACAAGAATATAAGAGGTGCATTGGGTCACATGAAATACTTATGTATCAATGGAAATTACATTTCAAAACCATGTTGTTAACTAATTAGGAGTTCCAGGAATTTTGAGATAATTGGCCATAATAGCCAATTCTACTCAACACACCCAAGGGGTGTCCATAAGTGAGACAACAAAACTCTAAACCACTAAACAATATTCAATAAATATGTTTCTAGGTTTAAGGGTAAATTAGGCATGAATTAATCAATATTAAAGAGATTCTAGATAAAGGTCATCATATGGCATGAAAGTATAGAAATAAGATAACAAAACTAAAAGTTAAAACAATGTGACCACCTACCTCAAGGTCGTAGAAAACACCTCGCTCAATATCAAACATAGATTTGAAGAAAGTTGGAAGAGATCTGCTAAAAATTGCAATTCCCTAAAAACTGGTCAAATGATCCTACACCTAAAGAGTGAAATGGTTGTTGAGATAAACATTGATAGTAGTATAGAAACATGGGGAGCTTACCAATATGGATCCAATGCTTCCGGCAGATAACGAAATAGACATCAGATGGAGGAACATATTCAATGTCTAGATTTAGGTGTTTTTATGCTACAATGGAGAAGAAAACTATGGTTATCCACTAGATACGTAAAGGAAAAGATAAAATAATATTATAACTTAAAAGATGGTGAAATGGTAAATTCACCCCAAAATATCAAATTACAGGGTTTAGTCGCCTGGTTAGTCGAACCGTACACAAACCATGCATGGTTGACTGTATTGAAGTGTCACCTCGCATGGTTAGAAACATAGTTTGACTAAACATGTGCAAACCACTCAGAATAGATTTATCGCATATCAAAAATTGGTCACACCGTCATGCACCCTGGGTTCCATGATTGAAAACAATCCATGTAGCTGAGTCTGTGTTTCCCATTTCAGAGCATTGGGCTCCAAACGATCCCCGAACTCACTTGTGACCTCCATGACTTGATTAAACATCATTATTTGGTCTGTTTAAGGTAATAAAATTAAAAAACCAATGATATGTAACTTTATTAAAAATGAAAGACATTTCAATTTATTATTACATTCAAAAATACATTTCATCTTATCCCACATACTCTTTGATGTTTTGAGACCCACCAATATCATATAAAAATTTTCTGATAAGGATATAAGGATAGAATTTCTATATTTTCCATCAAATTTGATATTTCTTTAATCAGCAAAATTTTTTTGGGCATCCACCTCAATTGGTGGGAAACCAATTTTAGTGACATCAAAAACATCCAGGCTAAGAGATAGGAAGTAAAGATTCATCCTATTTTTCCATCCATTATATTTATTCCCAAATTTTTTTAATTCATTTAGTATTGATAAAATTTATATTGTCTATGATATTGATTCAACAAGGGATCCTTCACTGTGATACCAATTGATGTTTCCAACTATACAATAACAATTGAGTAGTAGGGGCGAAATCATTTTTTCACTTTTTGTATGTTTTAATAATTTCTGAAACTAAACCCATGGAACCTATTAAAGTCTATATCGATATCACCTTTTTGTAAGTACTCATGCATGATAAAATAGGAAAGAAATTAATTCGCATTATATTTATAAGGTTCAACCTCATGTGAAAACCTATATCCTTGTTATAGCCACTCCCATGGTTATTTTGAAATTCACTATTATGAAGAAGTGAATACAACTTAAGAAAACTCCCATTAGGCACCTTTTATCTCTTAAGGAGATATATACTTCTGAATCCAGTCATTTTACAAAGTTTTCTTACAAACAATTGAGGAAAATTAAAAGTAAACCGACCTTGTTCAATTTTCCCCATAAAAGGTTATTGGGTCTGATGACCCTGAATACGATGACCTTCTATTTGATAAACCTAGTTGGTTTGGCTTAGTATGATCGACTCAATATGATCTTATCTTTCACAATATACACATCTCAAACTCTTCTAAAAAATAGATTCTGATCATACTTAGTTTTATCGACTCAATATGACTTTCTCAAAACAATTTTTTCTCAATCCGGTAAACAAAAACAATAGATATCTGATCTTTTAATGATATCTCTATCCATAAGGAAGATTCTTGTAATGAACTAATATTTTATCAATGAAAAATACCATATTATAATTATGTAATATATTATAGATCATAGAAAATCACATATAGAACACAATAAAAACATTATAAATGAATAATGAATGAAATAAGAAGTCTCAATCAAAATTAAGAAACCAAAACCAGTGAAATAGTAACATGACCTATGGAATAGTAATGTGACACTTAAGAATAGTAACCCGACCAATAAAATTGTAACCTCACAAATTAAAGTATAAATAAAATTTATCCATCTTATATATTAAAATATGATATAATTATATCATAGTATAAGTAAGTTAATGTTTTGAAAATGAAAAATTAAGTGCTCATATTTTTATAAAACAAAAATATTTATTTACAATTTTACAATTAATATAATGATTTAAAGGGAATTTTATTTTCATAAAATATATTCATACCATGATATATAGATTCATAAAATATATTCATAAATTGATATATATTTTTCATATGATTATAAAATACTTTTATGAGTCCTTAATTAAATTTTCAACGTGTTCTAAAATGAGTTATAATTTTAAAATTGTTATTTTTTGAGTAAATTGTGATTTTAATTAGAAATTTTTTTATCGAATTTAGAAAATAATTTTCATAAAATGATGTCAATTTTTTAATTCTACACATTGAAAATGGTTAGGGTGACGTTTTTGGGTTTTATAAAATAGTTGAATTTTTGTTGAAAAATTAAATATAGTAATTTATTTTATAAGGTAACTAAATTGAATTTTGAATCATTCTTGAGTCATGAATGTTGTAATTAGAATTTTTTTCAAACCCACATGCATTATTTCCTATATTTATTCACAATAATCCACACTATTCAATGTCTTAATCCAAAATAATAAACTAATGAATAAAATAATCAAAAAATACTCCTCTCCTTTACTATAAATAACACCCCCACCACCTCTTTAACTCACAACATTAAATCCTTTAAGCTTGTCCAGATTCTTCCCAAAACTCTTCATTGGTATCTCCCCCATGTTCAGGAGCCTTTCCACTCAATAAAATAACAAACTCAAGTGTCTCGATTATTTTTTCATAACTCAATCCTCTTTTCTTTGATGTTAAAATAAATATTTTTATAAGGTTCCCTTCTCAATTATTCGTTCATGGAAACCATTATTATATTTACTTTTTATGCCTTTTAACATGATTATGATACCCAATTCTTTTCATGGGTAAAACAAATGTTTATGATTTATTCCTTATATAGGATTATTCTTATAGAAAACATATTCAATATATTTTTATAATGGGTGTCCCCAGATATTGATCCAATGAATTGGATAATGATTAGTCTCGTGAGACGTCATGTAAAATGGCCATGGTGGTTAGCCTTGACTCGTGATCCATGTGCAAGGGTCATGGTGGTTTTCCTTGAATTGTATTCCTCCATGTGCAATGATACTTGACTCTTGATTATGTCATGATTTTTGTTTCTTTCACACTACAATGATTCAATGATTACATGATCTCATGTTCTATATGTTATACCTCCATATGATTATACTTGGACCATGCCATTTCATGTCATCATGTTATGCCTTTTAACCCATGTGTTATGCTTTATTATTATATTAATTTCCGTAATGGGATTTTAAGGTCATCCATTTTTTCATGTATTCCCTTGGTTATCCTATGAAGATGTAAGGGATCAAAGGGTGTCAGGATCTCACTATGAATATTAAATAAATTATGTTTTATTTCGATTTCATGCTTTTTAATTAGGTATCTAATCTTCCAAAGACAGTAAACATTACAAAAATTGGTTTGTATTTTATGTCAAATTGTTCTTAAAATCATGTAATACTATGTATAAATGGCTATGTCAATTGAAGTTGGGATTAGGGAACAAATTATTTATTTTTGCATATTTGGACTAGATCTATTTGGTACGAACCCTAGGGATAATTCTATTTCCACGGATAACATAAATTTAAACTTATAGAATCACAACTTAGGATAAACTTTTCATTTACAATTTTATCCTTATATGTTCAGTGTTTTATTTTTATATGCTTATTATCCATGTATTTAAGACCCCACCCTTTAATTGAACTTTAATTTTGTTATTTATTGTCTGTATATAAGATAACTAGTTCCAACAACCAATTTCCTAGGCAATGTTATTAATTCCCTAATAATATGAAAAATATGATGGGAATGGATTCTCAAAATTTCATGATAGTACTTTCTCAACTGAAACAAGTTATGAATAATAACATTAATTTTGTGGAATTTCCTCCTTCACCTAAAGAAAAGAATGTTTGAATCAAATCATTTATATTACAAAGGCCTCCTGTGTTTATTGGATCTTTTGATACCCTACTTATGTAACAGTGGATTAACTTTATTGAAAATCTTTTATCTGTCCTATGGTGCTCAATGGAAGTGAAATTTGTGATGGTGGTCAATTATTTTGATGGGAAAATGATTAGCGGTTAACAATGATCATGAACAAGAAGTCCAAAGTGGAAATTTATTCCAGGGAATGGGAAGATATCAAGAAAATATTTTCAAAAAATATTTTCTCCAGACTCTCTATATTAAGATGGAGACGGAGTTCTTCAATCTAAAGAAAAAGAAAGAATATTATATTGGGGCATATAAAGAAATCCTCAAAATAATTTCATGATACACCTTAGGCTTTTTCATGAACACCAAAAACAAGGGGTGTCACATCTTTAGTACACTAAATACGAGTCTATAAAAAGAATTGGTGATTCGAGACTTTTAAAGCTATGAAGAGATTGTTCATTGTGCCCTCTAAGTTAAAATAGAGATAAGATAATCTCAGTGGGATCATGGGGCCGGAGATAAAAGGAGAAAATAGAGTTTAATATGTATGTATAAATGGATAAACACCACGATGGATAGAAACCCCAATATCCCACATGTCAAAATTATGGGATGAAGAATCATGGGAATTATCTAAAAAAACAAGAAAATGCTTCAAATGTGGATGAATTAGAATAATGGACAATAACTACCAATGGGATATGAAGAATCCCACTAATGTGGAAGAAGATGTTTAGGTTCATATCAACTCTCATATTATAGTGTAGTGTTTAAACTACAAGTAACATGGGAATTGTAATAACTATTTCTCTAAGCCAAGGGTTGTTAGAAGAAATAAACAACAACAACTTCTGAGGAAGAAAAGAAGAGAATATGTTAAAACTAATACTGAAGTGGATCCCAAAAATGAGGTGGTGACATGTACACTATTTATTCATTCAATAATAGAAAATATATTACTTTCCTCGGTTCCAATGCATTCTTTCATATCTTGAATGTTTATTATAACTATTCAAACACCACCTCAAAATATGGATGACAATATATAAGTGAGGACAGAAAAAAGGGGAAATTATTTCATCTAGATTTTATAACCCCCCCCCCCTTGATTAGTGTTTGTGGATTGATCCTCCCAGTAAATCTTGTTTTACTTACTTTGGTGGAGTTTGATACTATATTGGGCACAGATATGTTATTTTTATACAAATACAACATCGACTATCAGGAAAGGGAGATCACACTTCACATCCCAAGGCATTCTCTAATTTGGATCCAGTGTAAGTAAGATGATGAATGTCCATCAGAATCAGCATCTAAATTTTGGAAATTATTTACCTATGATCAAGTACATATATATCAAATTATTTTGACAATAGAGAGAATCATGCTCGAAGACAATTCCTTTGTGAGGGACTGCAGTGATGTGTTCCCCCGAAGAGTTTCACTGTCCTTCTCCACATCAAGGGGTTGAGTTTTTAATTTAACATATTCCTAGACTTCTTTTATATCAAATACACTCTATATAATGTCCACTATTGAGATGAAATAATTGAATATGCAGTTATAAGAGAATCCGAACAAGGGTTTTATACATTAAATTTCTTCACCATGGGTCACAGCAGTCCTCCTCATCAAGGATAAGGATTTATTAATGCACCTATATATTGATTATCTAGAAACTAATAAAATCATGATAACAAACAAGTATCCCTAGCCCCTAAAAGATGATTTTTTTGATCAACTATGTGGGGCCAAGTACATCTCTTAGGTAGACCATTGGTCGGAATATCACCAACTAAAGTTGAAATGGGAAGATATTCTCAAGGGTAACTTTCGAATGGGTATGGAAACTAATAGATTATAGTGATTAAATTTAGACTCACTGATTATTTAAAAAATTTCATGGATTTATTGAATAGATTATTTAGATATTACCTCTATAATTTGGTGGTTGCCTTTATTAATGATATTTTGATATACTCCAAGAGCAAGGAGGAACATTATGAGAAATTGAATACTGTGATAAATACTTTGATAATGGAGAAACTATATGAAATATATAGTAAATGTGAGTTCTAAATGGTGGAGGAATCATTCCTAAGTCATGTAATCAATAACAAAGGGATGTTTTTGGACCCCTCCATGACAAAGAATGTTGAAGAGTGTCCCAGACCAACATCTATATTGGAGATATGTAGTTTCTTTGGTTCAGTTGAGTATTACTGGAAATCTGTGAAGAAATTATCATAATTTTGAAACCCACTAACCATGTTGAATCATAATGGAGAATTTGTTTATGGATCGGTGATTGTGAAGACTACTTTAAAGAGTTGAAAAATAGGCTTATCACAACACCAGTTCTCACACTAATAATATGTGGAGAATTTGTTGGGGTGTACCGTGATTCTTAAAAAACGTTATTAGGTTGTGTAATGATGAAAAAAGAAAAAGTGATACCCTCCACCATAAAGAAGTTGAAAATTCATGAGCAAAACTATCTCACACATGATCTGGAGCTGGCAGTTGTGATTTTTGTGTTGAAAATATGCTGGAATTATCTATATAGAGATATGTATGAGATAAATGATGATCATAAGTTCCTAAAATTAATATTCACATAAAGGGAGGTTAATATGCCCCAGGGACGATTTATAGATCTCATTAAGGATTATGACTACTCAATCCACTACTGTCCTAGTAAAGTAAATAAAGTAGTAGACGATCTAAGAATAAAGGATCCTACATCTTTATAAATAATGAGAATTGAGAAAGATAAACTATTGATAGACCTTTAAAGGATGGTCATGGGAATCATTAAAGAAGTAATATCAACAATAATTCCACAAATCATTGCTCAACCATCCCTCAAGAAGAAAATATTTGAATCTCAAAGAAATGGTATGAAAAATATAAAAAATGTGGAATCTATTAGTAATAGGAATTCCTTGGAGTTCCAAATGGATGAATAAGGAGTCATTAAATTTGATTTATCTCTATGTGTACCATCCAATTTTTAGCTAAAGAAAGAGATTCTGAAAGATTCACATAGTTCAACATTCTCTATTTACCCTGGGAGAAAAAAGATGTATCCATATTTCCAAGAGAACTATTGGAAAGATAATATGAATAAAGAGATCACTTAATATACATCAAAGTACCTGGTATGTCAGAAATTGAAGGCTTAAAGGAAAATTTCTATGGGTATTATGCAAACATTATCCAAACCAACATGGAAATGGGAAATATCACCAGGGAATTTGTCATTGAACTCTCAAACACATCCAGTGGAAACAATGCTATATGGGTTTTTTGTGCATCATCTTAGAAATAAATATCACTTTATCTCTATTCAAGAATACTTCTACTTGGATCAACTTGCGTGGATATTCATTAGATAAATGCTAAGGCATCATGGAGTACCACTATCGATTGTATTCGGCTGATATTTGATATTCACCTCCTTGTTTTGGAAAAGTTTCATAAATTATCTAAAAACTGGGTTGAACTTATATATATCATGTCATCCCCAAACTAATTTCCAATCTAATTAGTCTATTCAGAGACTAGAATACATGTTGAGAGAATATTCCATGTACATCAAGGGAGGATGGAACTGACAATTTCCTTTGGTCGACTTCTTATATAATAATAGTTTCCACTTCCGCATCCAAATGAATCCATATAAAGCCTTTTATGAGAAAATATGTAGATCATCGTCAGGGTGGGATGAAGTCGGTGAATGTTTTCTATTGGGACCTGAAATGGTTGTAGAAATGGTAGAAAAGGTGAGACCATTTTGTAGTATATCTGGGAATCCCTAAGTTGAAAAAAGAGTTATGTATATAACCATCTATGAGAGAGAATGTTTAAGAATAGAGACATGGTACTCCTTCATATATCTCAATAGAAGAAAATCTTGAGATTTATTAATAACAGAAAGATAAGTCTGAGAAAAATCGGCCCCTTTGATATTCTTTATGATGTTGGAGATCTATCCTATCAACCAGCACATCTACCAACCATGTCTCAAGTACACAATGTATTCCATGTATCCCTCTTAATTAATTTCATATCAGATCTCTCATATGTACTGAATGTAGAGGTGGTATAGTTAGAGAATGATCTCTCTTATGAGGATCATCTAATGAAGATATTGGATCGTAGAGATAAATTTATATGCAACAAGACTACTCACCTGGTCAATGTACTATGGAGAAACCATAAGTATGGAGAGGAAACATGGGAACCAGAGGAAGTGATGTAGGAGAAGTACCCTCTCCTTTTTCCCAATTGTTTGTAAATCAAAATTTTGAGGGAGAAATTTCATAAGGGGGAATAATATAATGACCCAAAATTTTATCAATGAAAATTCCCTTCTTATAATTATTTTATTTAGTATAAATCACATAAAATCACATACAAAACACAATAAAAACATTAACAATGAATAATTAATGAAATAAAAATTATTTATATAAATTAAGTAACCTAATCCTATAGAATATTAACATGACCAATACAATAGTAATATGACCCTTAAGAATAGTAACCTAGCCAATGGAATAGTAACCTCTCATATGAAAGTGTAAATAAACTCTTTACAACTTATAAATGAAAATATAATATAATTATATCATAGAATAAGTAAAAAAATTCTTTGAAAATTATAAATTAAGTGTTTGTATTTATATAAAACATAAATGATTATTTACAATTTTATATTTAAAATTATTCTTTAAAATAATATTTGTTTTTATAAAAAATATTTATAAATTAATATTATATTTTATTATTATTTAAAAAAATTATGAGACCTTAATTAGTTTTTCAAAGTGTTGTAAAACAAGATATAAATTTGAATTAATATTTTTTTTAGCAAATGGTGATTTTAATTAAAAAATGAATTCATCATATTTAGAAAATTATTTTCATAAAATATATCTGCTTTTTTAATTATACATTCATAAAAATGTATAGGAATAATTTTTTTTATTTTTCTCAAATATTTTATTTCTTTTGAATAATGAAATATTGTAATTTATGATATAAGATAAATAAATACATTTTTGAGCCATACATGGTTCACTAAAGATTTAAATGGAAATTAAATTAAATTAACCAGAATTACATACTTTATTTAGTCATAATAATAAAAAATATCCATAGTCCACATCCAAAATAATAAAATAATGAATAAAATAATCAAAAAAACCCTCTCCTCCAAAATTAATACCACCCCTCACAACCTCTTTTCCTCACTCCTCTTATGTCCTGAAACCTGTCAAAATTTGGCCCAAACCTCTTACCAGGTATCTCCCCCATGTCCAAGATCCTTTAGTATCAATAAAATTCCAAACCCAAGTGTTTCAAGGAGGTTCTCAATGAGAAGAATTCAATATGTAAAACACACTTTCTTTTTTTTTTAATTTCTTTCCAATTACTTTTCTTTTTTTATTCCATTCTTACCTCCCCATACCCAAGTGGCATGGAAACTCCAGTGTCGAACCTATAATGTAATTTTATTATGTTATTTTAATAATACTTCATAATTTATTTCCCCTCCCCTTTTTGTTCAAAAAATGAAAACATCATCTTTGATGTGTTAATATATCGCATTGAAGGACAAAATGTTTTAAATTTACTTTACAGCCTTCAAGGAAGGTCATTAAAAATCATTCTTAAACTAGAATATAATATCTATATTACATTTTATATAATGTTTTGTAACTTGTATATATACATAATTTTAAATAATATAACAAAACTAGTTCATGATGACTGAGAAACTACCAAATTAATCTAAACGATTATCAATAACATTTTTTCTAATTATTCATTCTAATAACAGATACCCAAATGATATATTAGAGAACCTAAATTGCTGTAAGTTAACTAATAACATATAATTTCAATTCTATAAAAATATTCCCATTTTACATGATCTTTTATACACACATAAAAAAGAATAATTCATGAAAACAACGGAAACGAACACTCTTGAATGATGAAATTGTATCTTGTAACTCATAAAAAAGGACATAAATGGTCTTAATATAATCAAAATCAATAAAATAAATTTATAAAAAAATCTGAATTTATTAATTAATGGATTAAATTATATTTTTCAGGATATTAATTTAAGGTTCATAACACTTTGGTACATAAGGTAATGGATTCTTTTCGAACCTACATTTTCTCCTCTATGTTATACATTCTCTCTCTTTAACCCAATATAATTCTTAATTAATCTTATATAATCCTCCTAAATTAGGTATCTATGTTCTAATTATAAGTTACCATAAAAAATACTATTTTATTTTATGTGGAAACATGTGTTTTTATAATGTTTAATTTTCCATTCTTCCGGATAAGAAATCCCAATCAAAGGGAACTTCCTGATTTATTACCCATTTGAACTGCACTCAATAAGCTGTTTTAAGCCACATTTATTTTTTTAAAATAAATTATTTTTATCATGTATAACAACCTAGGTTAATTTATGGTTTTATACAAACAATAATTCAATATTTTTTAAAGAATCTTTAAAATTTTCCTTAAACTGCACTAAAATGTTTTATTCATAATGTTTATCAAACACTTTTTTTACAAGTTTAAACTTTATTTTGACAAAAATTATAATGAAATATGCCTATTTTCCATTATTAATGTCCATTTATATTTTTAAATCAATTCTTTCATTGATCCCATTATGATATTCCCTTTTGTTATGCCTTTTGACATGACTATGGTACCCAATTCTTTTCATGGGAAACACTTATGTTTAAGTTTAATACCTAATATATGATTCTTAATATATAACACATATTCATGATCACATTAAGATGGATATGACCATATATTTCTCCAATTATTTGGAAAATTTTAAGTCTCATGAGTTGTCATGTGAAATGGCCTTGGTGGTTTTCCTTGATTCATGCTCTATGTGCAATGGTCTTCGTGGTTATCCTTGACTCAAAATCCTACAAGTTAAATGAAATTTGAATCATGATTATGTAATGTTTTATATTTCTACCACATTACAATGATTCCATCATTATATTATCTCATGTTCTATATATTATTCTTCTATATGTTTATGTTTGTTCCATTCTTTTTATGACATTATGTTATTCCTTCTAACGCATATGTTATGATTTATTATTATGTTTATAAAATTACTAGGCTCTTTAGCTCATAAATTTCTTCATGTATTCTCTAAGTTATCCTATGTATATTGAAGGTTTCAATGGGTGTTAGTATATCATTGTAAAGATTAAATAATAGTTGTTTTCATTTTTGATTCATGTTTTCTAATTATGTATCTAATCTTCTAAAGACACTATACTTTAGGATCCTTAGATTTTATTTTAAGGATAATTTTGATTAAAATCATGTAATAGTATCTACAAAATCTAGGGCCATAATATTTCACTCAAATTCTTATGAACTAATCCTTTTTATCTTACTTGAAAAATTAAAAATTATGAATTATCAGAGCAACTATTTATAGGAAACCCAGAACGGAAAAGGTTGGAAACATGAAAACCTAACCCATTTCCACAAATTCAAAAACACGGATATTTATAAATAATTTCATTTTAGTATTGAACACTTCCAATATTTATAAATATTTTGGAATATTCTTAATCCTTTTCTATATTCACCCATTTAAAAACACCTTATTTTTCATTAGTTTGGTATAATCACTACTAAAAATACCCCTTTAATCAGCGCTAAAAACCCCTTTTATCAGTGTTAGAAAAGCGCTGTTGAAGACGTCGAAGACAAAGGGGGGGGTCCCCTTTATCAAATCTCCAAAAAGAGCCGATAAAGACACCTTTTATTAGTGCTAAAAAAAGAACTGATAAAAGGGTTCTTTTATCAGCGCTAAAACAAAGCGCTGATAAAACGGTCATTTATTAGCGCTTTGTTTTAAAACTGATAAAAGGGTCATTTATCAGCGCTTCCATTATCAGTGCTTTCCTTTTATCACTGATAAAGGACCCCTTTTATCAGTGCTTTTTTAAAAGAACTGATAAAAGTTAAAAAAATAAAAAAATCATGCCAATCAGGGGGGATTTTATAGCACTTGACCCCCCCCCCTTTTACAGTGCTTTTCTGTCTCCCTCCAGCACACCACACACCCGCTCAAACCTTTATTAGTTCTAGCTCCCATATTCCCTATGCGCGTGCGCTCCTACCTCCACAAGGTTTTTAACTCGAGACCTCCACCCTACACGCCTAAGCCCTTACCACTCCTCTATTTTGATTTGTTTTCCATTTCATGATATCTATATATATATCTATATATATATAGTTATATTTATTCATATAGTAATATATATTTATATTAATATATATATAGTTATATTAATATATATATATAGTTATATTAATATATATCTCTATTTATATATATATATATATAGTTATATTTATTCGTATAGTAATATATATTTATATGAATATATGTATATAGTTATATTAATATAAATATAGTGATTTAAATATATATATTTATAGTGATATTAATATATATATTTATTGTGATATTATATATATATTTATAGTAATATTAATAAATATATATAGTTATATTAATATATATATTTAGTTAGATTAATATATATATATATAGATAGATTAATATATAGGTATATAAATATTTATATATTGGTATTTTAAATAAAATGTATTTTAGTTATTATTTAAATAAAGCCAATATATTTTATATGTAAATATATTTTATTATTTATATTTATAATTAAATTTTTATGTGTGAATATATAAAAAATTTTTATATATTGTTATATATTTGATTATAAGTAGAAATTTATTATAAAAAACAATAAAATTTAAAATAAAAAATATAAATATGAATGTAATACCTTGGAATAAATTCAATACCCACCAAAAAAATACAATAATACCCCCTTAAACGAGGCTGAAAATCCACAAAATGTTAAAAAATCGGGGGATCTCGACTAAAAACTCAGTTTTGGAGGCCTTCTAGAACTTTTTTGGCCATGAAAAGATTGAAAGACGCTTTTCCTAAATCTCCAGTGCATAGAGCTTATCGCAGGTTTCGATTTGATATTCTGTAGAGCTCAAACGGACACTCGGATCAAAAGTTATGGTCGTTTGAAGTTCGAGTTGCGTCTTCAACATATTTTGGATCAATTTTTATTTTTTTATTTTTTTAGTCATCAAATTTTTATTAAATGACTATTACTCTGTAATAATTAGCAAATTATTAACTAAAAATATTTTTTTAATTTTTTTATAAGCCATTTTCACTAAATATCATATATATTAAGTATATTAAGTGTAAATGTATATTTATACTTATCTAAAATATATTTAAAAATTATGTATTATATTTATATCAATATAACTATATTTATATATTTATATACAAATATATTATTTTTAATTATTTTTTTTGAAGTCGACCCTTTATCGGCGATTTTAAAAAAAGAAATGATAAAGGCACCCCCTTATCAATGCTACTAAAAAAAGTGCTGGTAAACGGGGTCCCTTTATCAGTGCTAAAAAAAGAACAGATAAAGGGGGTACTTTTATCATCTCTAAAAAAGTACTAATAATGGCGGTACCTTTATCAGTGCATTTTTTTGCACTGATAAAGGTAACCCCCTTTATTAGTGCTTTTTTGTTACCGCTGATAAAGGTTGGTGCCGGGAAAAACTGTTTTTGTGGTAGTGAACCTCCCCAGATTTGAAATCCTCTGCCCATTACAATCTGCCTTTCATTCTCAACTAATTATTATCTTCTTTTCTTTATCAGCACATTACAATGTTCCTTTCATTCTCACCTCATTATGATATAACTATCTTGTACTATCATTATGATCTGACTATTTTCCCCAACTTGTTAGGATAAACTTCATCATTAGAAGACTTATTGGCGTCACAATCTTATTTGATTGCAAATTTGGAATATCACTTTGCTTTATATTAGGAAAATGAAATTATTTTAGAATATTAAATTATTTTCATAATTGATCTCCCTTTGATGGATCAGTATTAGAAACTAGAATCACTCTGATGTTCTACATCAAATGTGTTATCAGTGTCAGACATTCATTTGATAAATCGGTTTCTGTTCTGAATCAAATTCATCTTCCTCCTTAGAGTTAGTCTAGTTAAAATCAATGTAATGATGGAATTATCATTACAATATAATTATCATTGAGATTTTCTATATCTTATGATGACTCCACTCATCAACATTGAAATTATTCAAACATCATCAAATTTACTCATTCTGACTTCTAAAAACTTCTTGAGACTGGTACTTCATGATCAGATTTTCAAGGTTTAGGTTTCTAGATTTGATATTATATTTATGATTCCTCCATTTCATCAAGATCGATAATCATGATTGTTTTTATAATTTTTAAGAATAGCATGACCATAAAACCATCATGTGGTTTTAGATTATAAATTTTGAGAACTTTCTAACTTCTAACATCACTATCGTCAAAAAAACAATTCACCATCATTCTAACTTCCTCATTCTACAACTTCATAATTTCTAACAATCACTAAGTCTGATGAATATAAAAATAATGATGATGGATCTAATAATAATGTTGAATCATATCAACTACTTCACGTTTTTTATGACTCCTTTCATCAGTGATGAACATTCATACATTCTGAGTCTAGTTCTTCTTAGTCTGACCATCTCTGTCTGAATACCTTTGTCCAAAAAAGAAATTTCACAAAAATAAAAAATTTCGCCTTTATTTTTTGTTTTAAAATTTCAAAAAAATTTATCTTATTTAAAAAAACCTCATTATGATGGACTTAGGGGAATCCTAACAAACAAAAACATTCTTATACAAAAATTTTAGTTTTCTATAAATACAAAAACATTGTTAGAAAATAATATCACTAGGGTTATTCTCATAGCATGTGGAATTAATTATTGTGATATAATTTCAAATTATATGTTATTCCATAGATTTGGTTTTTTTATGGTCAGTGGAATCTTTTTTTAAGATTTCAAGTTGACCAGTGGAACTAACAGACTTAGTGGGATCATTATAAGGAATGTTCAGAAAATATGACTCTTTATATGTGGCTCTGTATAGGATGGTTTGGGCTAACCTTGTTATGCAGTGATTTCGTATTTGGATATTTCTATACTCCATGTAAATAACGTTCATAATTAGGTATCATGTAGCATTGTAGAACATCCTTGCATATGTGTGGAGTTCTATTGTTTGGGTGTGAAAGCATATGTACCATCAGGGGAAATAAATTAGTCATGTGAAACTGAAGATAGTTTTTATTAAAGGTGGGAATTCAATTTTTCCTTAAAGTTGGAATGTGTTTTGTTTTTAAAGAATAATGGGGTTGCACGGTATGATATAAGTCATGAGTTGGCAACATTTGACATTTTTTTCAGCATGGTGTCAATGAAGGCACAGTCCGGGATCATGGAATATTGGTTAGAATACAGTCACTTGGATCAAGATTAGTTGTATGCTTGTATTCATAATTACCTTTATATAATGTAATACACTCTTATATACATGTTAAATTATGTTAAGGATTCATTTGTGGTCTCCTACACAATTTTTACACACACCCTACATGATAATCTTGGTGCCCCTGAAAATTTGATGAACGAAGATCCAAATAAGGCAAAGGGCTATAGGGTCAGTTGTTAAGGATCTTGTTGTTGGTATATGGACATGATGTCTAGATAGACTCCTTATGGTATCGATAACACTTTTATTTATATTATTTTCAATATAAAATGTTATATTGGTTTACCTACCACATTGGGGGTCCATTTGACTATATTTTCATGACATGTCGTGACATCTATTATTGAATTTATCCATATTACATTATTATAAAATGTTTATTTGGATTATATGTATTTAAATATTTCAATTTATGGCTATTATTAATGAGGTTATAGTCTCCGCATTTTATTTTAGAGTTCCCCTTCTAGTCGACAAGCTCTTGAAAATGGGGAGGTGCATAAGAGGTTATGTGGAACTTCATTTCAGTACTGGTGATTTGGATCGGGTGATAAAAAATTTATGAGAGGCAAGGATTTTTTTTCTTTATTTTCCTTTGGAGTTATGGAATAGATGAGATTAGATATGTGAAACTTAGGTAGGGGAGGTTCCATGTCCCTAGAAAGCTCATATGTAATGGACCTATGAGTTACCAGTCATGGGATTACAATAATAGTTTTATGTGACATGGTTGTGTTCATGTATCATGATAGAAACATAGCATAAAATTTCAAATATATATATATATATATATATATTTACCTATTCAATTCATCATAATAGTTCTTCAATTACAGGCCTAAAGTTTTTATGTTTTCAGTGATATATCTATATTCAAAATAGTGGGTTAAACATGATCACGATGTAATGTTTTTTATATATTAATAGGACTAATGTGTTGGTTCAGGTGAAAAGTATTATGACTTGGGTAGAATTATGAGGGTTATACCATATATGTGGGTATATCCTAAGACTTGACCTCTTAAATTATTCCCTTATGTATTCCTAATAACTGCATAAGTAGTTCTCATAAGATAGCTGTTATGGGTATTCTAAACTTTTTTTTGATTTTCAGAAAGCATCCATGTCAAAGACACTATAATTATCCTAATAGGGATAAAAAATTCATTCCACCAATGGATATTAAAGAGGATAAATATGAGGGTGCTCTCAAACCTTTTGTGGTGGTTTGGATAGTAAACTGAACCATCCTAAATTCTTATAGATTAGACCAACTCAGGGGGACATTCTGGATAAGGATAATGGTTTATTATGCATGAAACATTCTTCTCCACTATCCATCATCATTCTTGGGAACTAGTGGTGTAACACCCTGAGATTTAATGAGATATGTTCTTTTTAATTTATTTCATATCTTTTATTGTGCGCTACACCAAGATTATCTTGCGCTATACCTAACACCGTATTAGCTTTCAGTATAAGCAACACTAATATTGGATCGTGTTACACATAATTTCAAGTTTGTTTGATAGCAGTTATTTCACGCAAAATTGATTCTGTTTATATATATATATATATATATATATATTCAATGTATAAATGAAATATGGTTATATTTTTTTATACGAAACAACAAAGGAGTCATTCACTACACGCAACCCTGAATTGGCTTGCATTACACGCAATCGCGACCTTCCTCGATAGCGTGTGTTGAACGCAATACCAGGTTTCACTAAAAAATGATATATGGTTATAATATTATTATAAACTAGGATTTATGAATATTATTAACTACATTTTTAATTTTATAACATTATTATTCATCATACACATTTTCTAGTACATGGTATGAGAACAAAATAATTTTTTCGGGTAAAATAAGTATTTTCCAAAAAATGCAGTTTTGGCGCCTTTTAATGGCGCACTCATTTAAAATATAATTTGAAAAGTATAGAAGTTCAATTTTAAAAAAATAAACATCTTCTTTTGAATCATAATATAAAAATTTACATTGGACAAAGTTTTGATATTTTTCTGACAACGTTCTTATTTTGATGAATAGTAAAAATACGCTAAATTTTACTTCAAAACGAATTTTCTCATCGAGATAATTTATATGGTTAAATTATAATAGTAAATTGTTTTAAAGTATAAATATAATATATTTATACCATTCAATATAATTTATTTCACTAACATTGATTTTACATTGAATTCGTAGGTTAAATCAATTCAATCTTTTGCAATGTTTTAAACAAAAACCTGTTTTTTTCGACAACGTGATTAATTTTAAATTAATTATTGCACCTTCTGTGTTTTAAATTTTGAAAAATGGATTTCATATTTTAATTAATTGGATACAAATTATTTTAATAGGTTACTTTTATTTTTTTGATATTATGAATAGTAACTGCGGTAATTTTTATTTACTGCAGTTAAAGGTAAATCGGGTAATTAAGGGCAAAAATAAGATTATAAAATTAGCCTAACAACTACCAAAATTCTATTTGATGACTAAAAGACAACCCATATCACCTAAGGGACGGAATATATTCATTTTATGGACTTTTGACCATGAAAATAATTTAATTGTTATTAAAACCAAAGAAAGTGACAACATGTCACTCTCTTAAATCAGATAATTATAATAATTTTCATTTTGTGATAAACTTCATGAATATTAGAACATAAATAGTCTCCAGGAAGATAATAAAATTATCTACATCATGTTAATTTATTTATAATTATTATGTATTAAATAATTATTATTAAAGGTGACACAATAGTGATGTTGAAATTATTTTATTGATTGAAATATCAAATAAATGGTTTTAAAAATATTAAAATAAATATAATATAAACTATTTAATATGATTAAAAAAATTACTAGATAAATATGACATGTTATGAATCTATTAAATATTTTAGTTTGAAAATATCTTCTATGTGGATTTTATGTAAATTCAAATAAATGAATAGTTTCAAAATTGACACTATTGTGATTTTATAAAAATAACATAATATAAAATTGTTTAAAAATAAAAAAATATTTAAAAATTATAAATTAAAATTTATATGGTCTAAAATTTTATATATTATCCAATTATGGACAATTCACAACACATAAGTTATTATTTATTACAATTTAAATTTATAATTTTATTACCGTAAATAAAATTAAATAGATTAAATAAGGATAAATCAAGTTGACAAGGTTTAAAATAAATTTCCAACATGTCTATATTTTATTTCTTGATGATATTAAAAACATATCTCATATAATATTAGAATATTAGTCTTTTTTTGATGTTTTTAAGTGGGGTTTTATTTATTATAAATTAATGTTTTTTAGGTTTCCAAAGGTGGCACTCTCCTCCCTTATAAAAGGACACCTCCTCCATCTTCTCTTCACCGCACTTTGTGCCTTCATTATCGACCACCCCCTTCACATTTATTTTCTCCACTTCCCTAGAAATATTCTATAGGTTATGGTCTTCTCAAAAGACCAACTCTAGTGCCTTAAGAAGAAGATTAAAGAAGCTGTGTCGAAGAGGAGGTAATCTCTTCTACCGATTCTTCCAAGTTTATTTCTTCTCGAACATCCTCTTCTTTAGTTGATTCATTGTAAAGTAATATATCCAGTATCAATAATATACTAATATGATGTTATAAATATGAAATGATCTCATTTCACCTTCTATCCATCCTACGGAAAATGAAATCACTACACGTGCGTACGTACGGAATACCGTCTCCACGCCGTGGTGTGATCAGTTTTTTCACCACCACCTTACTTGGATGGGTATAATGGTGTAAATAATAACTATATATGGTTATTATAACATCATTCTTATTCTTAGAAATTATATCATCTACTCCAAAAATATTCAATAATTATGGGAACGATATCATCACTCATGCGTACGGACGGACTACCGTCTCCACGAACGCGATGATATTCATTTTCCATGATTAACCATTCTAGTATGATTATAAATTATATATAATAAATAATCGTGAAATATATTACATAATAATTATACTAGATTTGTGTACATATATGTTTCATTTACTTAATTCCATTCAATTCAATAAGGAAACGAAAACAGTGTTCATGCGTATGTACGGCCTATCGTCTCAATGAACGGTGTATTTAATTCCATTTATCAATAAATCATATATATTTATATTATGAATATATATTATATATAAATCCTGTTTTAAATTCTGTAATTAAGTAAATTGGGATATAATTACTAATATCAAAAGAAACAAGTCGAAACACATACGATAAATGAAACGATTTTACCCAAAACACTGCTTTAACATGGAATTTACAAAATAACGGGTAATATAAAGTCATAAGTGAACCATATATGATATCATAAAAATGAATATGATTCTATAATAAGTCAATGACATTATTTAAACCATTATACAGGAGGATTGGATACATACGAATCATATCAGACATAAGGTAATGGATAACGTTTCCAATCTTGTTTTTATCCGAGATTGTTTATTCGTAAGTATTTACTGGGGTTATATTTATCATCCATGTCCCTATTTTCTAAAAATGTTTTCACGTATTTTTAATGTCCTTTTTACCCATTTTTGACTTTTACTACATGGTATGAAAGGAATCTTTCTTTTGTTTGCCATACGAGGTACTTTTTGACTTTTCTAGAAAAAGTACGAGAAGAATGTTTTTTTAACTTATACGGAATGAACATATTTTTATGGTTCTATAATGCCTTATTTTCATGAATATTACTCTACAATATTTCATGATTATTTTCAACAAAATATTTTTATTTTAAAATTGAATGTCATTTTGTGAAAAGAAAATGATTTTGAAGAAGAAATGATATTTTCCTCAAGAATTCATTTCAAGTGTTTTGTCAAAACTATTTTCCATCTAAGATGACATTATTTAATATGTTTATGTTTCAAGTATAATGCCTCAATGATTTACATGGTTTCACTTTTCTTATGATGAAATGATATCCATTTGTTTTATATGTATTATGTTATGATGGGATGATGCTTATGAAACCCATTTTATTCTTTGGGTTATGATGAATGATTTATGTTTATGTTGTGGAATATGTATGAATGATTTAATTATTAGATGGGTGGGGGATGTATCTCCCTCCAATTAATTGGTTAAAGATTTATATCTCATGAGATAGACATGGCTGGAATGGCTAGTTAATCCGGTTCAGTGATACAGGACTAGAACGAGGAGTGAACTCGATTTAGTTAGGGACTTTGTCCACTATGATGGTCTTGGCAGAAATGCCTTGGCTACTATGGAAATAATATCATGTGATTAATGGTTTCCACAATTACATGTTTTATTCCCATGCTATTTTATCACGATTAATGTTTCTTTATGTTCTATTCCTTACGTACTGCCATGTTTTATGTCGTTTCTCAAGATTTTGATGTTTAAACATTATGTTCTTTTTTTTAAGTTCAAATTTATATGATTTGGTTTATTTTATCCAATCTTACCCTTACTGAGAATTTGAGCTCACCCTTTATATGTTTTCGTTTCCAGAGGATATAAAGAAAGGTTTTAGGTAAGAAAGCAAAAATGGTAAGATCTTTATGGGAGATGTTGAAGATCTTTCACCATGATAAGAAGATTATGTTCCGAGTTTTCAAAGACACTAAACTATTATGGTCCTTGAGTGTTGGTTTTTGTTATGTATTATGTTTTTCGTAAAAGTAATTTAATTTCCATGTATGTCAATTTTGAGGTCTCTATAGTTGGTATCCGAGGAAATGTTTTGTTAACCATTGGAAACTAGGATATAAAAACTTTAGTGAAATCCCTAGTGATATTTCTAAGGTATGTATAGGGATGTCCCGAAGGTTAAGTATAAGTATAGGTTATAGCTCTATAATTACGGTAACAATATTATAATTAAACCTAAGATGTTAGATATTGAAGGTACTCCCCCTTTATTTTGTTGTTTTACCTAGCATGATTTTTTCCACTCAAACTATTCTTTTTGGGTTTTAGACGATGGCTAGAACCCGAAGGAACCGTGTTGATCAATGTAATGGACAATGCAATGATTTTCATTATGAAAAAACCAATGTTATGGGAGATGAAGTTCAAAATCTTATTGCTATACTTACACAAGCTATGAATAATTCTGGACTTCTGAATGACCAGAGAAGGGAACAATATTCTATTGAGACCTTTATGAGGCAACATCCACCTTCTTTCAGTAGGTCTTCTGATCCACTTGTTACTGAAAAATGGATCAATACCACTGAAAATATATTTTCCATACATAGATGTTTGGAACATGAAAAATTAACTCTGTTTGTTTACCATTTAGAAGGTGAAGCAGACCAGTGGTGGACTCTAATTAAGTATACAAGGCCCCAAGGTGAAATTGAATCCATGGAATGGTATGAGTTCAAGAACTTGTTTTTCAATAAGTAATTCCCTCGTATTCTTCGAAAAAAGATAGAAAAGGGGTTCCTTGAGCATAATAAAAAGGATGATGAATATGTTGGTATATACGAAGCGAAATTTACAAGGCTTTCAAGGTATGCATCTGGCTTTGTCATTCAACCTGAATGTCAAGTTGATCGATTCTTCAGTGGCTTAAAACCAAGTCTTTAAAGGGCATTAGCTATAAGAGACTTCAATAGCTATGAAGAAATTGTGCGTTGTGATATCAAGTAAAACTGGAAGTTGGTGTTACATATCCATCTCATGGTTTTGAAATGAAACTAATGATGGAGTTCAAGGAAAAACCTCATAACAATGTTGAAAAGAAGTTGAATGTTTCTTTATCCTCAAAGTGTGGAAAGAATCATAGTGGAGATTGTCTAAAAGGTACTAGAAAATGTTTCATGTTTGGAAAAGATGTACATTGATAAGCTAAGTGCCTAAGTAATGGGAAAAATGATTCTAATGACGTGAATAGAGAAAAGACTACAGAGAATTCTCCACCAACACTTTAATGCTTCAAGTGCAAGGAAATGGGGCATTATGCTTATCAATTCCTTAATCCAAGGGTTAATGATGATCGACGTGAGAAACCTCTTAAGGAAAAGGATAAAGGCAAGTCACATGCGATCACTGTTTGTAATGTTGAGTATGAAAATGATGTTGTGGAATGATTATGTGTTTATGTCATGGGATTTCAAAATAGTATCATGGAATCCCATTTATGGTATTGTAGAATTTTGGAATATCTATGTATTGGTTTTCAATAATTATATGGTACCGGTAACCATGAAAAGTGATTGAAATATTTTTTGGAAAGAAGATGATATGCATATAATGAAGGGATATAGAGAAAATGAAATGAGCTCATGAATGATATAAAAAAAAGTTATTTCATGGTTTGAGTATATATAAATTTTGGGATTTTGTTATGTGGAACGAGTTAACTTTTGACAGCATTCATGTTTTCACTAAGGTTCAATGGGTATTCATTTTTCACGAGAATACATGATTATGGTATTCACATGTTTGTAATGTAACCAACAAGATATATCGTATGATATATGGGGGGTAGATGATGGTATTCACATGCTCGGAAGATGACATTTCTAGTAATTGTTTACTTTATACTATGATCTTGGACAGAAGTATTTTAGATAAGCCTAAAGATTATAAATTATTATGTTGTACATAAGTTAGTATTGTTTAAGGATAGAACATTTTTCGATATTATTGATGGGATTTTATAATAATGTAGTTTTAGAAAGAGGAAAACCTGCCGGACGGGCGGCAACTTGTCGCGTCGGACAAGGCTGTGGGAATCGAACCCACAATCAAAGTGTGACAGGCCTTTATCACCTACCACTGGCCTACATGAAGTTCCTAGTTAGTAGAATCTAATTTTATTTTATTAAGAAGGATGATAGATGAAGTATAAGTCCATTTTGGAACCATATACGATTAATCTCACCATAGATGGACTTATGTATATAACATTTTCTAACCTTATGTTTGACACAGATGGAATGACCTATCACTCTATCACATGATCTGCTAAAACTTCATGAAAGACAAATTCAACTTTATTTATTTAAGCGATAAAGTGGAAATTGTTCGAGGCATGAGAAACGGTGAGATTGTACCAAAATCAAGTAAGTATTTCTTTTAATTCTTCAACATTAGGGAAATGATATTGAAAACCAAAAACGTTGTCATGGTACCCTCATACCCGATGAATCAGATGGTACATTAGATCATCACAAATATTTGGCTTGGTGATTTTTGGCTTTTACATAGCCATGTTCTCTACCACTCTTTATCAGAACTTGATGGTCAGATTTCTCTTCCATGTCTATATTTTCACCTATATTCTCCTATGTGGAATCCCAGTGATGAGTTACTTTGGGTATCCGTTATGTTTCTAACGTTCCTTTTTAAAATGATGTTTTAGTATTCCTTTTTACGATATGGGATTCTATGGATGAAACGGTCAAGTAATAAACAATTTATAACCCTGATGAATTTCGAGGGTGAAATTCATTTTAAGGGGGGTAGTGGTGTAACACCCTTTCATTTTATGAGATATATTCTATTTAATTTCTTTCATATATTTTGTTGTGTGCTACACCAATATTATATTGCGCTATACTCAACACCGTTTTAGCTTGTAGTATACACAACACTAATCCTGGATCGTGTTACACACAATTTCAAGTTTGTTTTATAGTACTTATTCTACGCAACATTGAGTGTGTGTGCATATATATATATATATATTCAACGTATAAATGAAATATGGATGTATTTTGTTATATTCAACAAATAATGAGTCTTCCAATACCTGTAACCCTGACTGGGCTTGTATTACACGCAATCGCGACCTTCCTCGATTGCGTGTGTTGTACGTAATTCCAGGTTTCACTAAACAACGATATATGGTTATAATATTATCATAAAATAGCAGTTATAAATAGTATTAACTAAATTTTTAATTTTATAACATTATTATTCATCTTAAAAATTTTCCAGAACATGGTATGAGAACAAAACAATTTTTTCGGGTAAAATAAGTATTTTTCAAAAAATGATGTTTTGTCACCTTTTAATGGCGCACCCATTTTAAATATAATTTTAGAAAAGTTTAAAAGTTAAATTTTACAAAATAAAATTCTTATTTTGAATAAGTATATAAAAGTTTACATTGGATAAATTTTTGATATTTTTCTGACAACGTTATAATTTTGATAAATAGTAAAAACACGCCAAATTTTACTTAAAAATAACTTTTTTCATCAAGATAATTTATATGGTCAAATTATAATTGTAATTTTTTTTAAAGTATAAATATAATATATTTATACCATTTAATATAATTTATGTCATTGGCATTTATTTTACATTGAATTTGTAGGTTAAATCAATTCAATATTTTGCAATGTTTTAACAAAAATCCGTTTTTTCTGACAACGGGATTAATTTTAAATTAATTACTGCACCTCCTATGTTTTGAATTTTTAAAAATTGATTCCATATTTGAATTCAGTGGGTCCAAATTATGTTAATATATTACTTTTAATTTTTTGATTTTATGAATAGTAACTACTGTAATTTTTATTTACTGTAGATAAAGGTAAATCGGGTAATTAAGGGTAAACATAAGATTATAAAATCACACAAACACCTTAGAAAATTCTATTGGATGACTAAAAGTCGACCCATATCACCTAAGTGTCGGAATAGATTCATTTGATGGACTTTTGACCATGAAAATAAATTAATTATTATTAAAACCAAAGGAAGTGACAACATGTCCCTCTCTTAAATCTTATAAGTATAATAATTTTAATTTAGTGATAAACTTCATGAAATTTAGAACATGAATAGTATAAAGAAAGATAATAAAATTATATACATTATGTAAATTTATTTATAATTTTTAGGGATTAAATAATTATCATTAATGGTGACACAATTGTGATGTTGAAATTATTTTATTGATTTAAATTTCAAATAAATGGTTTTAAAAATATTAAAATAAATAGTACACAAACTATTTAATATACTCCGTGAATTTTATAGATAAATATGACATGTTATGAATCTATAAAATATTTTAGTTCGAACATATCTTCTGTGTGTATTTTATTTAAATTCAAATAAATGAATACTGTCAAAATTGACAGTATTTTTATTTTATAAAAATAACATATTATAAAATTGTTTAAAAATAAAAAAATTTAAAATTTATAAATTAAAATTTATATGGTCAAATATTTCATAACGTATTAAATTATGTAAAATTGACAACACATAAGTAATTATTTATAACATTTTAAAATTTAGAATCTTATTACCACAAATAAAATTAAATAGATTAAATTAAGATAAATCATGTTGATAAGGTTTAAAATAAATTTACAACATGTCTAAATTTTATTGTTTGACTATATTACAACCCTATCTCATCTAATATTTGAATATGAGTCATTTTTGGATGTTTTTACATGTGGTTTGATTTATTATAAATTAATATTTTTGAGGTTTCCAAAGGTTCCCCTCTCCTCCCTTATAAAAGGGCACCTCCTCCCTCTCCTCTTCACAACACATTGAGCCTTCAAGATCGGCCAAACCCTGCCCATTTCTCTTCTCCACTTCCCTAGAAACATTATGGAGGTTCTGGTCTTCTCAAAATACTAACTCTATTCTCTTATGAGGAAGCTTAAAGAAGGTGCATCGAAGAAGAGGTAATCTCTTCTACCAATTATTTCATGTTTCTTTCTTCTCAAACATCCTCTTATTTAGTTGTTTCATTGTAAAGTAATACAATCATTATCACTAATATAATTATATGATATTATAAATATGAAACAACCCCATTTCATGTAACACCAAGAGATTTTATGAAAAATATTATTTTTAATTACATTAATGTCTTGTGTTGTACTCTACACCAAAAGGAGCATGCACAACATGTATCCCTAACTTGGCTTTCATTACACGCAATCACGACCTTCCACAATAGCGTGTGTTGTACGCAATACCAAGTTTCGCTAAACAGCGATATGTTATATAAACTAGCCGTTATGAATAGTAATACCCACTTGTTAAAATTTTATAAATTTTATCATTCAAAATTGACTTCATTTTTGGATTCAAAATATCAAAATTAGCCTATGGTGATTTTTTTGTATTTTTCTGAAAACATTCAATTTTTATTGTATAGTGAAAACACTGGGTTACTATTCAAAAACAAACTTTTTATTTAAATAATTATTTATTTTATTTAAATTTATTTTAGGTCAAAATTGATACATAATACCTATATAAGTTCAATTTAAGTCATTGGAGTCATTTTATAATAATTTTAGATATATAAAAATTTTATTGAACTTTTCACCGTCTTTTACCCACCTCCTATGAGAATTTGCAAATTCACATAAAACAAAATTTTACCGCTTCTGTGACTAGAATTTAGAAAATCCGAGAGACACAGTTAATATCATGGAATAAAATGTGGTTCAATGAGATGAAAATAATTTTTGGTGAAAAGTAACTTTTAACTTATTTTTACCACGGTTAAAAGTAAATAGGATAATTAAGCGTAAAAATGATATTATTATTACCATAAAACATTTCATAATTATATTGGATAAGTGTAATTCGACCAAAAACAACCTTAGTAATACAATATGACTATTTAGGCCCACTTGGATTAGATTAGGACATTTATAATTAATTTATTTAAAGAAGGGTTAAAATAGTTAATATCAAAGTTTAATAACTAAATCATTTTTAATATAGGGTTATACATAAGATAAATTAGACTATAAATATTCATTAGAAATATAAAAATATTTCCAACATAATTTTATTTTATTTATAATTTTTAGACATTAAATAATTTAATTTATTTATAACATAATGATGATGCAGTATTTATCTTATTAATGAAATATTGACATAATTGATGTTATAAAAACACAAATAAATGTAATTTGAGACTTTTTATGAATTACACTAATTTTATAGGTTAATATGACATTTTATTATTTATATAGTTAACCTTTTTAGAACTAATCATTCTGTATTATTTTTACAAAAATCAATTACCAAATAGTGTCAAAATTGACATAAAATAGTTTTTAAAACAAATATTATATTATTAATTGTTATTTTATTCCTAAAAATATAAGGTTAGGCCCAATAACTTAGATAAGGTTATATATATTAATAATAAACAAATTGGGGTTCGTTTGGCTTGTTATAGTATGTTTATTAACCTTATAGTGTAAGAAACGAAGAAGACACGGTAAAACAAAAATTATTTAACTTAAAGTTAAATCTAAAAGATAAGGTTAAAATAGAAGCCTAAACTTGTCTAAATTCTATTGGATGAAAGGATTTATACCCATACCCACCTTATCTTCTAAATAACTCAATTTGGAGCTATTAGAAACCGAATATGACTTTATAATAAAATAATATTTTTTGTTATTCCAAAGGTGCCCCTCTCCTCCCTTATAAAAGAGAACCTCCTCCCTATCTTCCTCACACCAGTTTGAGCATTAAATCTCGGCCAACCCCTTCCAATTTATATTCTCCACTTCCCTAGAAACATCCTAGAGGTTATGGTTTTCTTCAGACACCAATAATTGTGCCCTAAAAGGAGGTTTCAAAAAGGCGTGTCGAAAGAAGAGGTAATATTTGTTACCGATTCTTTCAACTTTATTTATTATTTTACTTAGTCTTTATTAGTTGTTTAATTACGATTTAATAACATCAGTATCACTCATATATTAATATGTTATTATAAGTATTAAAAACCCCTATTTCATCATCTATCCATCCTACAGAAAACAAAATCACAGCGCGTGCGTACGTACGGAATACCGTCTCCACGCCGTGGTGTTATCTGTTTTCGACCACCACCTTACATGGATGGGTATAATGGTGTAAATAAATAACTATATATGATTATTTCAAAGTGATATTGATTCTGAAATATTATACATACACTTCAATGCAATTCCACGATCATGGGAATGATATCATCGCTCGTGCGTACGTATGGACTACCGTCTCCACGACGCGATGAGATTCATTCTCCATGTTAACCATTCATGAATGATTATAAATTATATATAATAAGTAATAATGAAATATATGAAATAATAATGATACTGGATTTATGTGTATATATATGTATTTCATCTACTTAATTTCATTCAATTCAATAAGTAAATGAAAACAGCGTTCATGCGTACGTACGACCTACCGTCTCCATGAACGGAGTATTTCATTCCATTTAATCGATATATCATATATATATATGTATATAATGAATATTTATTATATATAAATCATTTTTAACATTATTTAATTAAGTAAATCAAGATATAAGTAATAATATCACTAACAACAAGTCCAAACACGTACGATAAATGAAACGATTTAACTCAAAACGTTTCTTTAACATGGAACTTACAAAAGAATGGGTTATATAAAGTCATAAGTGAACCATATATGATATCATAACAATGAATATTATTCTATAATAAGTCAATGACATTATTTAAATCATTATACAGGAGGTTTGGAAATGTACGAATCATATCGGACCGAACGTAAGGGATAATTTATCAATCTCATTTTTATCCGAGATTGTTTATTCGTAAGTATTTACCAGGGTTATCATTATCATCCAAGCCCATGTTTTCTAAAAATGTTTTCATGTATGTTTAAAGTCATTTTTACCCATTTTTTACTTTTACTACATGGTATGTAAGGAATATTTTTTTGTTTACCATACGAGGTACTTTTTGACTTTTCTAACAAAAGTACGAGAAGAAAGTTATTTTTAACTTATACGACGTGAACGGTTTTTACAGTTTCATAACGCCTCATTTTAATGAAGCTTAATCTACAAGATTTTATGACTATTTAAAAAAATTATTTTAAAAGTGCATGGAATTCTATGAAAAGAAAATGATTTTGAAGAAGAGAGGATATTTTCCTCAAGAATTCATTTCAAATGTTTTATCAAAACCATTTTCCATCTAAGATGACATTATTTCATATGTCAATGTTTCATGTCTAATGTCTCTATGATTTACATGGTTTCACTTTTCTTATTATGAATTTATATCCATTTCTTTTATATGGATTATGTGATGATGGGATGATTTTTATAAAACCCATTTTATTTATTGGGTTATTATTAATGATGTATGTTTATTTCGTGGCACAATATAGAATGATTTCATTATGAGATGGGTGGGACCTATATATTCCTCCAATGCATTGGCTAAAGATTTATATATCATGAGATAGACATGGATAGAATGGTATGTTAATCCGGTTCAGTGTTATAGGACTGAAACGAGGAGTGAACTTGATTTTGAAAGGGACTTTGTCCACTAAGATGGTCTTGGAAGCCATCCCTTGGATACTATGGAAATCAAGACATGTGATTAATGGTTTCCACAATTACATATTTTATTCCAATGCTATTTTATCATGATTGATGTTCCCTTATGATATATGCCTTATGTAATTCCATGATTCATGTCTTGGCTCAAGATTTTGATATTTAGATTTTATGATCAAGTTTTTGCATTCAAATGTTTATGGACTGTTTTATGTTCTCTATGTTTACCCTTACTGGGCATTTGAGCTCACCCCTTTTATGTTTTCTTTTCCCCATGATATAAAGAAAGGTTTTAGGAAAAAAGGGGAAGATCTTTATTGGATATTTTGAAGATCTTTCACCACGATTAGAACATTATATTCCAAGTTTCCAAAGACACTATACTATTACGGTCCTTGTGTGTCTGTTTTTGTTATGTACTAAGTATTCTACAAAAGTAATGTAATGTCCATGTATATCAAGCTTTGGGTCTCTACAGTTGGTATCAGAGTAAAGGATTAGTCAACCTTTAGAAACTAGGATGTTATAACTTTAGTGAGATCCCTAGAGATATTTCTAAGGTATGTCTAGGGATGTCCCTAAGGTAATGTATAAGTATAGGTTATAGTCCTAGAATTACAGTTACGATCTTATAATTAAACCCAAGATGTTAGATATTGAAGGTACTCCCCCTTTATTATGTTGTTTTTCCAACCTGATTTTTGCCTCTCACACTATTTTTTTTGGGTTTTAGACGATGGATAGAACCCGAAGGAACCGTATTGATCAATGTCATGGACAATGCAATGATTGTCCTCCCGATCAAACAAATGTTATGGGATATGGAGTGCAAAATCTTATTTCTATACTTACACAAGCTATGAATCATTCTGGACTTCCAAATGAGCATAGAAGGGAACAATGTTCTATTGAGTCCTTCATGAGGCAACGTCCACCTTCTTTTAGTGGGTCTTCAGATCCACTTGTTGCTAAACAATGGATCAGTACCACTGAAAATATATTTTCAGTTCTTCAATGTTCTGAACATGATAAAGTCATCTTAGCATTACATCATTTGGAAGGTGAAGCTGATCAATGGTGGAATCTTATCAAGAATACGAGGCCAAGAGATGAAATTGAGTCCATGGAAGGGGTCGAGTTAAAGAACTTATTTTTCAATAAGTACTTCCCTCATATTCTTCGAACAAAGATGGAGAAGGAGTTTATTGAGCTAAAGCAAAAGGATGATGAATCTGTTGGTATATACGAAGAGAATTTTATAAGGCTTTCAAGGTATGCATCTGGCTTTATCATGCAACCTGAATGTAATGTTGATTGATTATTCAGTGTCTTAAAACCAAATCTTTGAAGGGAATTAGCAATAAGAGAATTCAGTAGCTATGAATAAATTGTGCGTTGTGCTATCGAGGTAGAAATGGAAGTTGGTGTTATATATCCATCTCATGGTTTTGACAAGAAACGAAAGATGGTGTACAAGGAGAAATCTCAGAATAATGGTGAAAAGAAGATGAATGTTTCCTTATGATCAAAGTTTGGAAAGAAGCATGGTGGAGATTGTCTTAATGGGACTAGAAAATGTTTTCTGTGTAGAAAAAAGGTCATTGAGTAGCTGAGTGTCAAAGTAATGGAAAAAGGGTTGCTAAATATGTGAATAATGAAAATACTACAGAGAACGCACCACCAACACTTAAATGCTTCAAGTGAAATGAAATGGGGCATTATGCTAATCAATGCCCTAATAGAAGGGTTAATGATGATCGACATGAGCAACCACTTAAGGAAAGGGACAAAGGGAAGTCACATGCGATCACTATTGACTATGTTGAATATGAAAATGATGTGGTGGAATGATTAAGTTATTATGTAATGGGATTCCAAAATAATGTTGTATACAGTATCGTGGAATATTGGAATATTTATGTATTGGTCTATTGTGGTTTTCAAAAATTTAATGGTACTGGTAACCATGGAAAGTGATTGAGATATTTTTGGAAAGAAGTTGATATGCACATAATGAAGGGATAAGGAGAAAATGAAATGCTTGACAGTATTCATGAGCTCATGACTGATATAAGAAAATAGTTATATCATGGTTTGAGTATATAGAATTTTACAGTTTTGGTATGTGGAAAGAGTTAACTTTTGACAACACTCATGTTTTCATTAAGATTTAATGGTTATTCATTTTTCAAGAGAATACTAGATTGAGGCCTTAGAATGTTTGGAATGTGACCAACATGACATATATTATGATATATGGGGATCAACGATGGTATTAGCATGCTTGTTATATGAAATCTCAGGTAATCATTTTCACTATAATATGATAATGGACTGCAATATTACGGATACGCCTAAATATTGGAATGTATTATGTTGGACATAAGTTAGTATTGTATTTTTTAGAAAAAATGGACAACCTACCGAACGAGCGACAACACATAACGTCGGACAAGGCTGTGGGAATCGAACCCACAACCAAAGTGTGACAGACCTTTATATCCTACCACTAGCCTACAGGAAGTCCCTGGTCAGTAGAAACTATATTTATTTTATTATAAAGGATGATAGATGAAGTATAAGTCCATTTTGTAACCATATATGATTAATCTCATCATAGATGGAATTATGTATATAACTTTTGCTAATTTATGTTTGAGACAGATGGAATGACCTATCATTCTATCACATGATCTGCTAAAACTTCATGAAAGACAATTTCAACATCATTTCTTAAATAGATTAAGTGGAAATTGTTCAAGTCATTAACAACGGGGAGATTATACAATAATAAAGTAAGTATTTATTCTAATTCAAAATCTTCAACTTTAGGGAAATGATATTGAAAACCAAAAATGTTGTCCTAGTGCCCTTATATCCGATGAATCATATGGTAACCTAGATCATCACAAATTTATGGCTTTGTGATGGTTGGATTTTTCATAGCCATGTTCTCTACCACTCTCCATCAGAACATGATGGTTTGATTTCTCTTCCATATCCATATTTTCACCTATGTTCTCCTATGTGGAAACCCAGTGATAATTAATTTGGGTAACAATTAAGTTTCATACTTTAGTTTTAAAAGCCAAGTTTTTGTATTCCTTTTTACAATGTGGGATTATATTAATGAAACTTATGAGTAGTAATCCATTTATAACCCTGACGAATTTCGAGGGCGAAATTAATTTTAAGGGGGGTATAATGTAACACTCCGAGATTGTATGAAAAATATTCTTTTTAATTTCATTAATTTCTTTAGTTGTACGCTACACCAAAAGGAGATTTTACAACACGCATCCCTGACTTGACTTGCATTACACGTAATCACGACCTTCCACGATAGCGTGTGTTGTACGCAATATCGAGTTTCGCTAAACAACGATACATTATATAAACTAGCCATTATGAATAGTAATACCCACTTTTTGAAATTTTATAAATTTTATCATAAAATATGGACTTCATTTTTGGATTCATAATATCGAAATTAGCCTAGGGTGAATTTTTGGTATTTTTCTGAAAACTTTCAATTTTTGATGAATAGTGAAAACACTAGGTTACTATTCAAAAACATGTTTTTTATTTAAATAATAATTTATTTTATTAAAATTAATTTTAGGTAAAAATTGATACATAATACCTATACAAGTTCAATTTTTGTCATTTGAGCAATTTTATAATAATTTTAGATATATAAAAACTTTATTGAACTTTTCACCGTCTTTTACCCACCTCCTAGGAGAATTTGCAAATTCACATAAAACATAATTTTACTACTTCTGTGAGTGAAATTTCAAAATTCCGAGAGACACAGCTAATATAAAGGACTAAAATGTGGTTCAATGAGATGAAAATAATTTTTGGTGAATAGTGACTTTTTACTTTTTTTACCAGGGTTAAAAGTAAATAGGGTAATTAAGGGTAAACATGATATTATTATCACCCAAAAAAATGTAATAATTCTATTGGATAAGTTTAATTCGACCAAAACAACCTTTGGAATAAAATATTACCATTTAGGCCCACTTAGAATAGATTAGGACATTTATTATTAATATATTTAAAGAAGGGTTAAAATAGTTAAAATCAATGTTTAATAACTAAATCATTTTTAATATAAGGTTATATATAAGATAAATTATAATATAAATTTTCATTACAAAGATAATAAGATTTCCTAAATAATGGTATTCTATATATAATTTTTAGACATTAAATAATTTAATTTATTTATGACACAATGATGATGCAGTAATTATCTTATTAATGAAATATTGACATAATTGATGTTATAAATACCAAAATAAATTTAATTTGAGACTTTTTATGAATTAAACTAATTTTATAGGTTAATATGACATGTTATTATTGATTTAGGTAACTTTTTAGAACTAATCATTTTGTTATGATTTTCACAAAAATCAATTACCAAATAGTGTCAAAATTGACATAAAATAGTTTGCAAAGCAAATATTATATTATAAATTTTTATTTTATTCTTAAAAATATTAGGTTTGTCCAATTGACTTAGATATGGTTATATATATTAATAATAAACATCTTGGTTTTCTTTTGTCTTGTTATAGTATGTTTATTAACCTTATAGTGTAAGAAAACAAGAAGAGACGGTAAAAGAAAAATTATTTAACTTAAAGTTAAATCTAAATGATAAGTTAAAAATAGAAACCTAAACTTGTCTAAAATATATTATATGAGAGGGTATCAACCAATACCTACCTTATCTTCTTCAATTTGGAGCTATTAAAAACCGAATATGACTTTATAATAAAATAATATTTTTAGTTATTCCAAAGGTTCCCCTCTCCTCCCTTATAAAAGGGAACCTCCTCCCTCTATTCCTCACACCACATTGAGCCTTCAAGCTCGGCCAACCCCTGAAAATTTATCTTCTACACTTACCTAGAAAGATCCTAGAGGTTCTGGTCTTCTGGAAAGACCAATCTTAGTGCCCTAAGAGGAGGTTTCAAAAAGGCGTGTCGAAAGAAGAGGCAATATGCGTTACCGATTCTTTCAACTTTATTTATTCTTCTACTTCTTCTTCTTTAGTTTTTTCATTATGAAGTAATAACATCAGTATCACTCATATACTGATATGTTATTATATGTATTAAACATCCCTATTTCACCATCTATCCATCCTACGGAAAACGAAATCACCGCGCGTGCGTACGTACGGAATACCGTCTCCACACCGTGGTGTAATCTGTTTTCGACCAGCACCATACTTGGATGGGTATAATGGTTTAAATAAATAACTATATATGATTATTGAAAATTGATATTGATTCTTAAATATTATACATACACTTCAATGCAATTCCACGATCATGGGAATGATATCATCGCTCGTGCGTACGTACAGACTACCGTCCCCACGACGCGATGAGATTCATTCTCCATGATAACCATTCATGAATGATTATAAAGTATATATAATAAGTAATAATGAAATATATGACATAATAATGATACTAGATTTTTGTGTATATACATGTATGTCATCTACTTAATTTCATTCAATTCAATAAGGAAACGAAAACAGCGTCCATGCATACGTTCGACCTACCGTCTCCATGAACGGTGTATTTCGTTCCATTTAATCGATATATCATATATATATATGTATATAATGAATATATATTATATATAAATCATGTTTTACATTATGGAATTAATTAAATCAGTATTTAAGTAATAATATCAAGAACCACAAGTCCAAACACGTACGATAAATAAAACTATTTAACACAAAACGTTGCTTTAACATGGAACTTACAAAAGAATGGGTAATATAAAGTCATAAGTGAACCATATATGATATCCTAAAAATAAATATTATTCTGTAATAAGTCAATGACATTATTTAAATCATTATTCAGGAGGTTTGGAAACGTACGAAGCATATCGGACCTAAGGTAAGGGATAATTTATCAATCACATTGTTATCCGAGATTGTTTATTCGTAAGTATTTACTGTGGTTATCTTTATCATCAAAGCCCATGTTTTCTAAAAATGATTTCATGTACGTTAAAAGTCCTTTTTACCCATTTTGAATTTTACTACATGGTATGTAAGAAATATTTTTTTTACCATACGAGGTACTTTTTGACTTTTCCGACAAAAGTAGGAGAAGAATGTTATTTTTAACTTATACGGCGTGAACGGATTTTTACAGTTTCATAACACCTCATTTTCATAAATCTTACTCTACAATATTTTATGACTATTTTCAACAAAATATTTTTATTTTAAAAGTTCATAGAATTCTGTGAAAAGAAAATGATTTTGAAGAAGAATGTATATTTTAATCAAGAATTCATTTCAAATGTTTTATCAAAACCATTTTCCATCTAAGATGAAATTATTTCATATGTGTATGTTTAGAGTTTAATGTCTCTATGATTTACATGGTTTCACTTTTCTTATTATGATATGATATCCATTTATTTAATATGGATTATTTTATGATGGGATGATGTTTATGAAACCAATTTTATTTATTGTGTTATTATGAATGATATATGTTTATTTTGTGGCACAGGTAAGAATGATTTCATTATGAGATGGTTGGGAACTATATCTCCCTCAAATTCATTGGGTAAAGATTTATATCTCATGATATAGACATGGATGGAATGGTAAGTTAATCTGGATCAGTGTTACAGGACTGAAACGAGGAGTGAACTCTATTTTGAAAGGGACTTTGTCCACTAAGATGGTCTTGGCAGCAATGCCTTGGATACTATGGAAATCACGACATGTGCTTAATGGTTGCCACAATTACATGTTTTATTCCAATGCTATTTTATCATGATTGATGTTACCTTATAATATATGCCTTACGTACTTCCAATATTCATGCCTTTGCTCAATATTTTGATGTTTAGATTTTATGTTCAAGTTTTTTCATTCAAATGTTTATGGATTGTTCTATATTCTCTATGTTTTATCTTAATGGGAATTTGAGCACACCCCTTTTATGTTTTATTTTCCCTAGCATATAAATAAAGGTTTTAGGTTAGAAAAGGGGAAGATCTTTATTGGAGATGATGAAGATCTTTCACCACGATTAGAAGATTATATTCCGAGTTTCCAAAGACACTAAACTATTACAGTTTTTGTGTGTCTGTTTTTGTTATGTACTAAGTATTCCAAAAAAGTAATGTAATTTCCATTTATTTCATGCTTTGGGTCTCTACATTTCACCTTCTATCCATCCTACGGAAAAAAAATCACCGTGCTTGCGTACGTACAGAATACTCTCTCCATGCCGTGGTGTAATCAGTTTTTCCACCACCACCTTACTTGGATTGGTATAATGGTGTAAAGAATAACTATATATGGTTATTATAACATAATAATAATTCTAAGAACTTATATCATCCACTCAAACTCTATTCAATAATTATGGGAATGATATCATCTCTCGTGCATACGTACGGACTACCGTCTCCATGAACGCGATGATATTCATTTTCCATGATTAACCATTCTTGTATGATTATAAATTATATATAAGAAATAATCATGAAAGATATTAAATAATAATGATACTTGATTCATGTACATATATTTTTCATTTACTTAATTTTGTTCAATTTAATAAGGAAATGAAAACAATGTCCATGCATACATACGGCCTACCATCTCCATGAACGGTGTATTTCATTCCATTTATTGATCTATCATATATATTTATATGATGAATATATATTATATCTAAATCATGTTTTACATTATGTAATTAAGTAAATCAGGATATAAGTAATAATATCCAGAACAACAAGTCGAAACACGTATGATAAATGAAACGATTTTACCCAAAATGCTGCTTTAACATGGAATTTACAAAAGAACGGGTAATATAAAGTCATAAGTGAACTATATATGATACAATAACAACAAATATGATTTTGTAATAAGTAAATTACATTATTTAAATAATTATACAGGAGGTTCTGATACATACAAAGCATATCAGACATATGGTAAGAGATAACTTTTACAATCTCGTTTTTATCCGAGATTGTTTATTCGTAAGTATTTACCGGGGTTATATTTATCATCCATGTACCTATTTTCTAAAAATGGTTTCATGTATGTTTAATGTTCTTATTTCCCATTTTTGGCATTCACTACATGGTATGTAAGGAATAATAATTTTTTTTAACATACAAGGTACTTTTTGACTTTTCTGGCAAAAGTACGAGAAGAATGTTTTTTTAAACATATACAGCATGAACGGATTTTTACAGTTTCATAACACCTTATTTTCATGAATATTAATCTAAAATATTTCATGATTATTTAAAAAAAATCATTTTTTTTAATTGAATGGAATTTTGTTAAAATAAAATGATTTTTAAGAATAAAGGATATTTTCCTCAAGAATTCATTTCAAGTGTTTTGTCAAAAACTATTTTACATCTAAGATGACATTATTTAGTATGTATATGTTTCAAGTATAATGTCTCTATGATGTACATGGTTTCACTTTTCTTATGATGGAATGATATCCGTTTTTTTATATGGATTATGTTATGTTGGGATGATATTCATGAAACCCATTTTATTATTTGGGTTATGATGAATGATTTATGTTTATGTTTTGGCACACGATAGAATTATTTCATAATTAGATGGGTCGGCCCTATATCTCCCTCAAATGCATTGGGTAAATAGTTATATCTCATGATATAAACATGGCAGGAATGGAAAGTTAATCTGGTTCAGTGATACAGGGCTAGAACGAGGAGTTAACACGATTAAGTAAGGGACTTTGTCCACTATGACGGTTTTGGCAGCAGTGAATTGGCTACTATTGAAATAATATCATGTGATTAATGGTTTCCACAATTACATGTTTTATTCCCTTGATATTTTATCATGATTAATGTTTCTTTATGATCTATGCCTTACGTACTTCCATTTTTAGAACATTGCTCACGATTTTGATGTTTAAACATTATGTTCATGTTTTTAACTTTAAATGTATATGATTTGTTTTATTTTCTCCATGCCTACCATTACTGCGCATTTGAGCTCACCCTTTATATGTTTTCTTTTCCCTATGATATAAATAAAGGTTTTAGGTAAGAAAACAAAAGGGGAAAGATCTTTATGGGAGATGTTGAAGATCTTTCACCATGATTAGAAGATTTTGTTCTGAGTTTCCAAAGATAATAAATTATTTCGGTCCTTGAGTGTTGGTTTTTTTTAAATATTATGTTTTCTGCAAAAGTAATGTAATTTCCACGTACTTCATGTTTGGGGTATCTATAAGTGGTTCTCCAGATACTGAGGAAAATAATTAAATAATTGAGGGTATCTTTGACATGGTCGATACTCCAGGGGATGGAAAGGTGAAGTTAGAAGCCTTTACACATCAGGTACCTACCAAGAGGTAGTGGGGAGATATGGGTTAGGTATGAAAGTGTGATATACATAATTGGGATTCCTTTAAGGATCTATTCATTAAGGTTTTATTTTCTAAAATGATAAATTTTTACTAATCATAAATGTTTATTGATATTCTAATATGGATAATATTGGATCTTTTTACTCATATCATTTCAAATTGTTATTTTGATTTAGTCATATTTTTGTTGGGAATGAGGTGAATAAGGGTATGAAGTTTGATATTTTCCTTCATCGAGGTCTTAAACCTCAGGTTAGAGACATTGACTTGATGACTTATGAGGAAGTGCATCATAAGGATCTCAATTTTGAGAAGGGGATATAGGTGGATAGCATTATACGTCTATTTTACTCTTCTGAATATATGAATACAAAGGAAAGAGGGGAAAAAATTGGTACATATGCAGAGTAGAGTAAAGCTTTCTCTACTCAATCTTTTGGGGGGGACTGACCAGGTGCTATAACTATGGAAATAGGATACCTTTTAATACATCATGTGTTAATCAACCTAATAAAATTCATCAATGTAGTGACATGGCTTATTTATTTTGATTTCATTCAAAATTTTCATGTTAATATGTGAGGACCATTAGTTAAATTGTAGTTAGGGGTCCTCAATAGTGAATGTCGGAACCGTAGATATCATACACTAAGGAAACTCATGTGGTATAGAGGCATGATAATTCTCCATAGGTAGGTAGGATTTGTGTGGTGGATGAGGTTATAATCACCAGTAGAGACATACATTGAATATTTACCCGTATAGAACTAATTACCTCCATGTAATATATTTCTTTTTGGATACAAGACATTCTAATTCATTCATATATTGTTATGTCAATTTTGTCCTCAATTTAGATATTTAGTTATCCTATTTGTTTCACTCTCTTCAAATTCCCTTGTGAATGAAATTTAACAGTATCCAGTTATGTATTATTTGAACTATAGTGTTTTTTGCTAAATAAATCAAAGGGAATTCATGATCTTAGAGATGACTAGTTTAGATGTGATAATTAAAATGGACCAATTGAATGGTTATCGAGCTCATAACAATTACTTCTAAAGATTTTTATATTTAATCACACCTAGTGGATAAAGGTTAATGATGACTAGTGAGTATGATATTAGATCATGTAGTATAGGGACATACCTAATCTAAATTAGAGTTATCACTGTGTAGGAAGCAAGAGGGACTCTTGCAACTGGTTCAATAGTTACCCACTATATTTTTCCTATAGCATTGGATCCTTATCAAGATGACTTCTTAGTACTTCTTCTTAAGAGTGGGATTGATTTTTATAATTATTATTTTCCTAGGGAGTGACCGATATTGATTTATTAAAATTTCATGTCACTAACTATGTTGATTGAGTCAATGGTGCAGTTTGAGGATCTAGATGTAAATATCATTATTTGGAAAAGAATGTATCCTTGGTGTGCTACAATTTTTTTAAAAAATAAGCAATACTATAGTCTATGTATCATTGAGGACTACAAGAGGTTGAATCTGCTAATATTGAAGAGGATATACAATTTCACCTAGATTGATGATTTTATAATCTATTATAGAGATCTTGGTGGTTTTCCACGATTTTACTTCTTTTAGTCTACCATCAGCTGCATGTTAGAGAATACGATATTCCCAATACATCATTTAAGAGTATATATTGATTGTTTTAGTATATTTTCATGCATTTTTGGTTGATAAAATCCCCATTAGTGTTCATGGATCTAATGAATAGTAATTTACATCCATATCTCAACTCTTTTATGGATGATATCATGATATATTATAGGACATTGAATATACAAGTTGTTCACTTTGAGATCGTTTTGATTACACTTCGAGATTATTATTCTTTATGAAGAAATATTGAATCTCTTGTTCTTGATTTTAGAGGTGTGTTTACTTGGGAATGTGATTTATATGGAAAATATTTCATGTGACCTAGAGAAGTTAGAGTTCATTTTGTCTTGGGAACATCCCCAGAATTTGTATAAGATCAAGAGCTTCCTTATGATTTTGGGGTACTATGGATTATTTATCCACGAATTCTCATATTTAGCAGTGTACTTTTATGCCTCTAGTGTTTGATTGGAAAACTATAATAGAGATGGCCAATATTTTCTCTTGTTAATAAAACAATAGGATCATAATAAATCCAGAGAAAGACTATGATTGGTACGATAGAATCATAAGGGACTTTAAATGATATTTAAATATATTAAAACACCATTACAAACACATTATATAGTTAATTTCAAAAGGAAGAATGGATGTCCTTTTCTTCTGGCATATTCTTTGTAAAATTGAATTTATAAGTCACTTCCAAAACTAATTTCATCTTGTGTAAAGGAATATTTTAAAATATTCATCATTAAATATTATTAAATAATGGAAAATAGAAAATAAACCATTCATAATTAATAAAATGTGGAGTGGAGGACAAAAATATACATAAGAGAAATGTAATCCCAAAAAAAATTAAGAGTACAATATCTTTTTAATTGAATATAAATAATAAAAACTCCCACAATAATAGGAATATATATTAATTTATAAAAAATCTAAATTTAAAATTTAATTGAAAATATGAGGAATGGTCATGAAAGTGAAAAAATTTCATGTTTAAAATGGTAAAAAGATATTCCTTTCACAATTTTATAAAAAGTCAAAAATTACATTTATGGAAAATGTTAATAAGAATCCTTTTACCCTTTAAAAACATCAATGTTTATAAAAAATTAACTTTTGAAATATTTGATTTATATAAAATACTATTCTATAATAATAAATATAAATATGGATATGGATGAACACTATTCTCACTAAAATGGATAAATAATTTCAGTTTTTCCTAAAATCGTTATTTTAGTGGCTTTGAATACCAAAGAGTGGAAAATGGATAGAATACTTATAAAGACTAAAAACAAACTCTCTATAAGAAAATATATTGGTATTTAATAGAGAAAGATCATATAATCCCCCCATATAAGATTCAGTCCTGAACAATATAGGTTAGACATGACATAGAATCATAACCCCTTACATTGGATTCCCACTTGTTAGGACACATTTATAACTATTAAACAGTAAATTTATATCTATTATTCATATATATTAGACACATATGTATATATAACATTATAGATATTAATTATTTGTTTTTTACTCATTTACTAAAAATTATTTATTAAAATTAACTATTTTTTAATTAATTGTTATTTTTCTCATGCATGTTTTGATTCAACGGTTCTGGTCAAAGAACCTTGGTCATATTTGATCCCCAATATAATTTCACTCACATTATATATATACTATTTATAGATTAAGTAAACTTTTATATGCATCCATTTATGGTAGTTATGAAAAATAAAATATGTCATTCCTAGAGGCAGTAGTTTGCACCTATTCATGGATAACATTTTCATTTTTCATTGGTTGGAAGGAAAAGAAGGTAGATTACTATTTAACATTATATAAAATTTATTTTTTCATAAATTTTTTATTTATTCAGTTACTCCATATATAAAATTATCTATGTGATGTGGTTTTGAAATTTCAATTACATCACTTTGTGGAGGTGGTATCATGCATGTATGCATAGGTGGAATTTTCATTTTCCATTTGACATAAATGAGATTAAAATGGTTTTAGAATTAACATAATAATATATGTGTATACTAAATATATTTATTTAATTATTTTTATATGGTTTTATAATATTTGGTGGATGTTTAAAAATAATTAAACTTGAAATATTTTGTAAATAATATAAATCTCTTCCTTAGGTAATACTCTATCTAAAAATACATATAGATTCTTGGATGATACATTTTGGAAGACCAAAATCCCAAGTCTATGTAAAAAATGTATTATGATGGTATTTTTAAAAATAATGGTTGATCTAAAGGAGCTTTGGGTGTGTGTGTGTGTGTGTGTATAACTGAGTAGAGTAGGTGTCCTTTTATATGTGATAGGGGCGGAACCCTTATCAATACCCTTAACTTTCATAAATTATAAAGACATTTTCATGGAAAAGTGGAACCAAATAGACAAATATTTAAATATTGGACAATTTAATGTCTAAATACACTGAACTGAAAAAAAAAATTATAATATTTAGTGATGTTTTAATACATATCTCTCAGTTTAACCCCCTTATTATACATTTTAACCCTTACCATGGGAAAGAACATTGAGCATGGAAACTATTAATTATGAATAAAAATAAAATGGACCACATTACCATAATTGAATATTTTTATTAAAAATATGGAATCCATTTTTTGAGTTTAAATCCCTAGTGGTTCTAAAAATTAATATTAATATAAGTATATAAAACAAAAAAAACAATTTTTCATCCTTTCTTTATAAGAATAAAATCAATTTTTTTTTAAAAACCATGAATATACTTTATTATAATAAAATTTATTGATTTTTAAATAAATTATGAAATTTACGGGACTTTAAAACCAATTCATTATCAAATTTTACTATATAATTACTTAATTAATGAATACATCAAAACTAATTTTTTCTCAGAATAAAAAATCACTTAGGTTATATAATGCCAATACTAGGATTTCTAAATTCAACATATTATTTTGAAATGATTTATTTTTATTATTATATTTATATTTGGTCAGTAAAAAATATTTTGAAATCTTTTTAGCTATTATTATATCATAATGATTTTGTAAAAAAATGGTATTTTTAAAATCAGTCTATTTTACCATTCACTTAAAATTCATCCTTTTTAGAGAAATCCCAAAAATTTATAAAAATAATATTTTTAAATTTTAAATTAAGAAAATAATCTCATTTCATTAAATTAAAATTATAAAATATATAAATTTTATTTTAAACAATATTAAATATAATGGAAAATATCTTTTATCGAAAAATGACAGTTTTTAAAGTTCATGGGTTTTTAATATTATTTATTATAAACTTTTAATTAAATGAGTTTTAATTTATTATTTTACACTTTAATTTCATTCAAAAGTGATCAATTTATTAAAATTTATGAAACATCAAAATAGTTATTTGAAAAATAATACTTTTAAAATTGAATGATTTTGTTAGTGTCATGTTAATTCATTATTTTCTAATCATTAACTTCCATTAATAAAAAAATGATACAATATATGTATCATAATATATTATTATCTTTCTATTTACTGATGGTTTATTTATCTTTAATTGTAATATTTCATGATTTGTTTTAGTTCAGTGTTGTGTGTATTACACGATATTCAATATAGTATTTATTTAAACAAAAATACATACAAAAATTCTAGGGTGTTATAGTGTCGTGAAAATTCCCTCAATTTTACTTTTTATTGTTTTTGGGATGATTGTGTTTGTTAAAAAGGCTGGTTGGCATGGTCATTTATGGATTTCCAATTTGATTTTTGACTACGAATGTTGGCAAATCTTCAGGACATTGTATGGATGCATTGAAAGTGGTACATAATGTTTTGTGTATAAGTTGGCATCAAGTCAATGTAAAATTTTCTTCAAATGGTGATGCTTTTTTCAAAGTATCTTGAAAGTGACGATTTGGGGCCATCATATCGAAATATGGAAAATACTAATGTTTCCCTCATGTATTGAATCTTTATAGATGTCGCAGTTGCACGACGTAGAAATATTTGTGAACAACTATGAAATATATATGAATTTGCATGAAGGTGATGATTTTCATGAAAAATACAATTTAAAATCATTTAATTTCAATTCCCAAGGAACATTACATTAACATTCGAAGGCATGCTATGTAGTTTCATGAAGGATTATCTAAATCTATAAATAGGTGTCAACCTATCCCATTTTTTGTGCTCAACCCTAAGAGAATATTCGGGATCTTAATTGCACAATACTACCAAGAATATATTTCTTATGTGATCAAATGGCTCAAAAATTAGTTTCACATAAAAAATTAATTGTGTCAATAAGAACAAGTGAGTTCTGTGACAATCCATAAGTTGAATAATATTTTAGTGATTTTTGATGAACTGAATAGTTTGATGAAATTTGAATGATTTATGAAATTACATAAGTTTTGTGTGAATTTTGGTATAGTTTCATGTAAGTAACTCAATGGTTGTGAGAAATCTAATGTTTTGCGTACCTATAAATATTTTCACAGAATTTTTTAGATAAATTTGTATACATCATGTGGATAAATATGGGAATTGATGATGCACCAAATGAGGTGTAAAAAATATTGACTCAAGGGATAAATATAGTAATATTCTAAAGGAGAGGTGAGCACTCTTTTGTTGAGTGAGTAGTGAGATTTAGAATTTTGATTGGTTTTAAACCATAAGGGATAATGATTCCACTACAAAAATTGTAATAGTAATGCACATTAGTATATTTGGTACATAGGAACATTTACTTTATAAACTCTTTGGATGTAGTGCATTGTGGATGAACCAAGTAAAATTGATGTGTCTTGTGCATGATTTCATTTCGATTCACACATTGATAAAGTAAAGGTATTGAAGTGCGTTTTTTTAATGAAAAAACAAGATCTGAAGGGGCATTTGTTTTAAATTATCATACCATAATTCACCCCCTTATAGAGGTATTTAACCAAGTTGGTCTAAAATATAGTATAACACTTCATTTTTTATACATATTAATTCATCATATACATACAATTTTATTTATTCCTTGTGATCTTGTTTTATATCTCTATATGAAACACAAATCTTACCAATATTTATATGTCACCATAGCATATAATTCTCCATGATTTTAATTGTTTATGGATTACTCAAATTAATAATTTAATGAGGAGAATTAAATTTACACATCAAGTAATATATGTTTCCAATATGAAATAATGGTAAATTGGATCCATACTTTTGTATTACTTGAGAAATTTTTTATTCTTAATCTCATTTTTGAAAACTAAATATATTATACAATAGTCTTTATTTCATCATATCCCAGGTGATATATAGTCAAAAAAGAATTATGTTTGTTTAATTTTTGTTTTTCCTAACCACTTTATATCGTTATGTTATTTCATCCATATCCCTTTGTGATCATCTGGAAAATTCTCCCACTAAATCTCCTTAATGGGTAATATATATAATAAAATATTATTTGAATAATAGTGATAATAGGATTCATTGTCCTCATGTTTAGCTATTTTAACATGACATTCATGCTTCTTTACTTCATAACATTTAATTTTATGTTTTAAAATACTTATATTATCTAAATTATTATAACTCTTTAGAAGTTTTTATTATAATATTTAATAAATTTTAATATTCAACTTTTCATTGAGATCATTTGGTAATATATTTATATTTTATTTTTGATAATAAAATTATTTTTTAACATCATTGGTAATACACTTTTAGGATATAATTTAAATTTAAATTTTAATTATATTAATTTTATTATTTATTTGTTACATTTTAAACTTATCCAAGTCTAAATATACTCCCTCTAACCTCATAGATACAATATTTTCACTATAATATATTTCTAACACATAAATTATTTTTTGATAGGAAATAAAAATTACTTTTTTACTATAATATTAAAAAAAATTAAACTATTAAGACCCATATTTTTCTATTATTTTATATTATTATGTAGGTATTCTAAAAATTTGTTTTTATTCTTTAAAATATGAAATTGTTGGGTGGTGGGAACTTTTCCCTCATATTATGACATATAATTTGGATATAACATTTTTTTTGATAAAAATCCTTTCATTCTTATCTCCATTTCAAACCATGATATATAATTGGATCAATGATAAACAATGTGTATGAAAAACAATTAATATATCTAATTAATTATAACAACTAATTAAAAATAACCTCTATTATGACATAACAGAGGTGGATGAAAATAATCATTCTTTATTCCCATCCATTTGCACCTTCAATTATTCCTCATCTTCAACCTCTTGATATATAAACTCTTTCTCCATGACAATAATTTATACATCAATCACTAATAAATAATACTTGTTAATTTTTGAACTCACATATATAATAACAACATTTTTCTAATGTATAGTCAGTATCTTATACCCTTTAAAATTAAAGAAATGAATTCAATAACATTTATACCTGATGTGGACTCTCCATGGTTCCTTTTATAAAACATCAAGAATATGGGAATGTTTCATCTATAATGCCAATTTTCCCATTATTAGAATCATTATTCTTCATTATAAAATCATTTTTTTTATTTAAAGGAATTTTTCATGGACTCTCAATGTTGTCTTTAATTCTCCTTCTAGCCAAAACATTTACTCTTTCCTATCACTATCGTCATCAGGGCCCTTGATCTTGGACCATGTACTACTCAGAAATTATTAACATATTAAGGATATAATTATGCTTTATTAAACTCATTCATATTATAAAAACCAATTCAAACCTTTCCAAAAGTGATAAAGACTAAATTTTATGGAAGGATAAATCATGGGTAGTGATCTCATTCACTCTAAGTCATTTATATACTATATCATACTGAGTAAATGAATTAATATGTAATCACACTTTACCATCATACAAAAAAAATATTTCCTTTTAAACTTTACATCTCTCTTGTATAAATTTTACCTAATAATGTCATTTCAGGTTATCTACCATGCACAAAGAATCCCTTGTAGTATCCCCAACCAATATTTCCATCACAACATTGCGATTGGGCTGGGTTCTAATGGCTTTAGGCACACATCATCAAATGCCAAATGTTTTTATCTTGATGTTTGGGTGTGAGACAGGTAAAGTGGGAAGGTTTTACCTTCTAGGAAATATATAATACTAGCCCAATTACATATATAGAACATTTAGTAGAATTAAATGATTCAAAATACTCAAACTAGACCCACCATTTTTTAAATTATAGATAATATCAGATGAAAAGTGGAATGAATAAATATGAGACTGTAGTAGGATGAAACAAATTTGCATGCTGGAAAACTACTTTTATCCACTTCTAAAACAAACAATAAAACATGCATTTCAGAATAGGACCCACATGTGAATAGAGAAAAGAGGGTTTTATAATGGATGACCAGTATTTATATAAACAAAAAGCATCATGATGATACTGAAAGAAAGTAAACAAGAAGGGAAAATACATCTTAGGAAATACCTCAAGGTCTATGCCAATCTCAATGAATGTATCCACTAAGATCTAGGTCCTATGGATGATCCTTAACCTAAACGTAAATTCATAATGTCTACATGCATCCCAAATGGACTGTGTAGGGTGTGAGATCAAGTCTCAGAAGGATAACACCCAGAAATGTATACCAATCATAAGTGTTTAAGTGGGCATGCCATAATAAATTTATAATGTGGCACATTGTGTACAGTAAACATAGAAATTCATGAAGCTCAACAGCCACTAGGAATCCATCAGCTACCTCAGCCAATGTCAGAATACTAAAAGTAAATAGGATCCTAGTCCCATGTCCCAAGTAACCCCATATTTACATACTAGGTGATACCTCAGGTTCCATTTCAAAAAATGAACATGAATCCACATGCCTCCAAACACATCATGTCTTAACATTGTACCAATGTCCCAAAGGCATGCCTTAATAGTAGTAATTGGTCCCTCAGATCCCTTATCTATAGCATATGTTATCTTGAAGCATAAAATATACAAGAACATCAATATATATCCTCAAATAAAAACCAACATCATCTTATAGTAGAATATCCTGAGGAAAGGTGATGTTCATCCACAAATATAAATCTCGGTCATGGTCTCAAGCACGGTGAGGCTCATCCCCCAACCAATAGTCTCAATTCTATCAATCGAAGGATCCTCACCTTCCACATTGATTCTTGTAGAAATAACCCCCAAAAAAATTCCTAATATACACTATTGGGGGCCTATACCCACATGAGTGGTCAAAAACACCTCAATAATAGAGTCATCATTTGTGTAAATGACTAAATTTGGGGCTTCGACAATCATGGGTGAGTGAAAATCAATAAATAATACACCTAAGCCACATCAACTAGCACCTTGTAACCCTAAAACCATTTTTCTCAAATCTAATGGCCTTTCCATCGTAATATCACGGGCCATGCCCAACTTGACGGCCTCACCACCTCAATATGACATCCATGATGCAGAATCCTATGCTTAAAACCAATCAATCAATCCGGACCAATCCCAACTAGTGATCATAATCACACAATCTTAATGGCCATGTCACCTCAATAACTTATGTTAATCCCATCATGACCTCTTAGGTATCATTAGTTTATCACAATAAATTATATATAAATACTTCACTTTAAATCAATAAGAAATTCAATGGAATTAAATTTCACATCTAAAACTAATTATAAATAGACAATTCAAGTTAATAAGGTTTAATATCATTATATAAATAAACCTAACAATTTAATATAGAGGTTTTTACTTCCTCATATTCATATAACTAAACCAATTAAATCAAAATGGATAAATTTAGATGAAATTTGGGACCCATGAAAAAACCACCCCAAGGAACGATGAACTCTAACCTGGCATCACTCGAGTGAAAAATGATTAGGCATGCCCATATGTATCCATTATTGTCACACAATCATTTTTATAAGAAACAAAAGGAATAAATGGGTATCATTGAACATAACTAAATGCCCATTACAATTCGCGCCCCCAAAATGTCCATGAAAACATAAAGTAAGGTATGCACCACCTACCTTGGACTCGTAGACGTTAGCATGTCCAATATCAATCTCTAATTCCAAGTTGTTTGGAGTAGATAATAGTTTCGATCCAATAACCTGAAAATGGAGCTAAACGATTCAAACAAATTTATCACTCTGTGAGGAGAAAAAATGAAGAAGAGTCTTGGGTGAGCTTATCCTTATTTAGACACATTTGACACACCTGATGGATCTAAAATTGGAGTTCGGACAGAAGGAGAGGTGAAATACATGGGAGAAGAGGAAGAGGAGGGTGTCTCTTGTGTACTGCACGACCAAGGGAGAAGAAAGGGGAGGGATAAGGAAAAAACAAATAAAAATAAAAACATTAAAAAATCATGTACATGCCATATTGTTTAATCACATAGTTTAACAAAATATGTGCAAACTGTATGAGAAACAGTGTTGAGCTACTTCCAAAAAGGGCTCCTTCGCATGACATGTTCATGATTTTCCCTAACTATATACAGACTATGTGAATTCCCTTTACAATTATTAAAAATAACCATGCACATATGTTTACCTAACTTACACAAGTTATCCAAACAGTTTGGTGGTACCAAATGAGCAACATGATTACCTGGAAGGGGCTACACATTTTACCCTAAATCGTGTTCCATGAACTACAATCTCAAAACAAGAAATTCATCCTCTAATGCTTCTGAAACCTCTTCTAAAAATCCGAGGCTTTGGATAAAGATTTATAATCTTATAAAAACAAGATATAAAGCTAATGGAACTCTCAGAATTTGATTCTGATCAACAATATAGAAATGAACATAGCCACTAATTAAAAAAACAAACCAAGAGTGGTTTTGGACCCGACTGAAAATCCTGGGACGTTACAATATGTCCACATTAACTTAGATCATTCTTGATCTAAAAAAAGAAACCCAAATATGGTATCTAATATAAAAATCACGTTCAATGAAAATCCAGACTACCATTGTCTAATGGGTATAGGCCAATTACCTTAAGGGGCTCCCCAACATAGTAATTTTCAAACCTGGTCACATCCCATCCAAAACTCAAAGCATTCAACTAGTCCATTGACCAAATCCCAGACTCATAAGTCCTCATGAGATGGATCATCACTCCCTCACCTCATCAAGTTCTTCTATGTCATACCAGACACCCATTCACATCCTGCACCACATCGGTGCATGCCTCGAGCCTATATCATATATGGAACTATGAGGTCCTACATCACATCATACTCTAAAAAAATCATATTACCTCACACGACAAACAATTATCACACCACATAAGTTCAAAAATGCCTCACACCTCAAGTAACCACATCCATTGATGACCCAAATTCCAACAACCTCAGAATCATGAATCCATCAATGCTCAATCATAATACCTAATTCTTCTCACCTCATATATATATATAAATCATATAATATGATTCCACCCAATTTATCAGCATATGCTCAGTCAATTTATATAGTTTGTGCACCTCGTGCACCAAGAAGGATATGCCTCAATTATCCATGCCTCAGAAGGTCATGATAAAAAAAAAAGAAAAATCAATCACAGCCCAGCCGCAGTGCACCTAAAGCTTTTTTTGTCTCACTAGCCTACTCATCCAATAGAAGCTTCATAGCATGAACCTAACCAGACGAACAAATTCCTGAATCCAAACCTGCTTACGGTGCTACTCTAGACACCAGCCAGTGGCCATAGTAATGGGTCCCACTATATTTTCCAGGACCACTACATGCATCCAAACCTCAGCTACCCCCACTTGTCATTGATCCTGAAATGACCTCTAAAGCCTAAGGCTTCCCCTAAACATGACTACCGGCTCAATGAGAAGACCTCCTATAGACCCTCTCAAGATTCCTGAACCACCCACATCCCTAGAACTTCTTCAGAGGCCTCTCACACTGAGTCCAGACATATATTGGATTCCCACACTAGAAGAAAACTATATAAGAGCCACTACAAGGTGGTCTTCTTGATTCCTTGACCAAAAAATCCCTTTATAACTCATCTCAGCCTCACTTCCTACTATATAAACCATTTCTATTGAGATCACCTACTGTAGATAACCATCTTGATTTAGCTCTCAGCCCCCTATAGACCACCCTCACCTTGAAAAGTTGTGGGTTCTATGACTGGTCTTCTGAGTAAGATCATCTATAGATTGATCCACTCCATGAGAAACCGAGCTGATACCCTGGAAAAACTATAACAGGCTCGGACAGAGATGCTCATTGACCCATGACCCAATCATTGTATGATATGGCATCAGCCTTCCAACACTAGAATCTAAGCCCGAGTCTAGGTTTTCACCTGCTCTTCCTGGCCCTCATGGGTATGAACATGATCATGCTCCTATTCCAATGATCCATCACCCACATAATGCTCCATCTTAGATGTCCAAGAAGAACCCTCTTTTCCTATCGCAACTATTCCCCAAGGCATCCTAACCTCATGGACTCCTTACCTTCCCTCAACAGAGCCTAGTATCAAAATTATTGTGGGGCATTCCCATAATAACAACCAATGTTTCCTCAATCCCATGATCGAGTCATTCAACTTGGTGATAAAAGTCACCCCATTCCAGGGTACGTTCCGGCTCCTATAAGATTCTGACACATATCATAATTAACAAGGAAATTAATATTTATCATATGGTATAATCCTTTTACAATAAATACATGAACTTATAAATTTTAAATACACTCAAAGGTGTAAATTATAATCCCAAAAATAAATAAACCATTCCTTTACTCCCTGATCCATGGTCTATAAGATAAATCTCAAAAGAAAATCAAAATCACATTCCAAATAAACAACTAAACATGGAAATCATATAAACTCTAGACTGAGAAAAATAGAATGGAAATTCCCAACCCTGGAAACTCTATTATTCCTCATACCTTGGGCTACAATAACCCATGATTGAGTTCTAATCCCATCTTTGACTTCACCAATTATCCATTCTACGAAAAATTAAATATTAATGCTAGGAAAATAGGTAAATTAGACATTGTAGAAACCATTTTATGCATCCCCAATCCGGAGAACCACCCGAACAGTGCTATTGGGCTGGGTACCACGGGCATAAAGTGAACCTCCCCGAACACCAGAGGATATATAATTTCAGCGAGGGTATAAAACAGGTAATGTGGGGAGGTTATACCCGATAAGAAAGATATAATATAGGCCCACATAAATATATATAACATTAAACAGAATTAAACGACTCATCAAACTCATACTAGACTCACCATTTGTGGAAGCACAGATAGTACCAAATGAATAACAGAAGAAATAAATAAAAGACTCTAGTGGAAATAAATAGATCAACATGCCATAAAAATACTTATAGCCACTAATATATCAAATAAGAAAACATACATTTCATAATAGGTCATACATTTCAATATAAAAAAGAGGGTTTCCAAGGGTTGACTAGTAGCTATATATATATATATAAAGAAGAATGATAACACTAAATGAAACTAAAAAATAATGGAAACTCCATGTAATGAATGACCTCAAGGTTCATTCCAATCTCCCAGCAACCAGCTACTAACATCCAACTCCTGAGCTTGATCCTTTACATGAACATAAATTCATAAAGTCTACACACATCCTTAAGGGCCCATGTAGGGTGTGAGGTCAAGTCACAGTAGCATACCACCCAATGTTATGTACCTTGTATATGTGATTATGTAAGAATGATATAGTAAATATATAAAGAAACATAATTTATTAAGTGAACACAAACCACCCTTCTCCTCAACAGCCACCAGGAATCCATCACCTGCCTCAACCAACACCAGAATACTAGAAGTAAATAGATTCCTTAGACCGTGGCTCAAGGCACCCCTAATGTCAAGCCCAGTTGAACCCTCAGGTTACTCCTCCAATAAGAATCATGGAACCACGTGCCTCCAAACACCTCATGTATTATCCAAGTACTGACATTCTAATGGCATTCCCCAATAGTAGAAACCAGTCCCTCATACCCTTACTCAAAAGCATTTATTGGCTTGAAACCTGACATCTTGAGGAACAATGATATTTTTCCTCAAATAATAACCATATTCAGCTCATATAAAGATGTCTTGTGGAACAGATATGTCCATCCATCAAAATTAATATAGACTTGCAGCTTCAAGCATAGTGGGTCTCGACCCTCAACCAATATCCTCAATACTATCAACTTAAAGATCCTTACCTTCCATATGGATTTACACATCCAGCACTCCCAACATAATTTCATAATTCTTACTACCAGTGTACTTTACCCACATAAGTAGTAAAAACCACATCGTAAATGGATTCATCCTATGTGCACATGAATCAATTTAGTGCTTTGACCATCACTGGTGAGTAGAAATTACCAAATAAAATACATAATCCATATAAACCATAACCTCATGACCCTATGACCATGTAACACAAATCTGATTCCCTTGGCTTCCCAATATCATAGGCCATACCCAACTGGGTGGTCTCACTGCATCAATCCCACATCTATGACACCCAATTAGTTGGACGAAACCACTCAAGAAGTCTATGGAAATCTCAAACAGTGGTCATCATCAATAAATACTGATATCCATACCACATAAATACCTAGATCCAAGCCCAACATGACCACTTAGGTCTCATTAGTTTATCACAAGAAATTATGTATAAATACTTCACTTTAAATCAATAAGAAATTAAATGGGATTCAATTTCACATATCAAACACAAAATAAATGGACAATTAAACTTAATAAGATTGAATTTCATTTTCTAAATAAACATAAAAATTAATATAGAAGTATTTAATTCCTTATATTTAGACAAAAAAATAATCAAATCAAAATGGCTCAATTTGAAGGAATTTTGGAAACCACTATCAAACCACCCCAGGGAGAAAATGCCTTCAACCCGGCATTTATCGAGTGAAAAAGGGTTGGGCATGCCCATATTCATCCCTTAGGGTCACATGGACATTTTTATATTAAGTTATAGGTATAAATGGGCCACACTCAAGATACCCAAGATGTGAGCTAAAAGTAACCCATCCAAAACAACCATGAAAACTGAAAGTATGGTATGAACAAGCTACCATGGACTCATAGACATTGGTATATTTACTATCAAGCTCTAACTCCAAGGAATTTGGAGTATATATGAGTTTCCATCTAATGATTTGAAGACAAGGAGAAATGAATCAATGAAATTTATCACTCTATGAGGAAAAAACAAAATGAAAAAGTGTCTACGGTTTGTTTAGCCTTACCGATATGCATCTGACATACCAAAAGAATCTTAAATCAGAGTTCAGATGGAAGGATAGGATAAATCCATGGTAGAAGAGGAGGGGGAGGGTTCCTCCTGTGCAGGGCAAAATCAAGGGGAATGAAAGGTGAGGGAGAAGGAAAAAAGAAATAAATATAAAAACTTTATAAAAACCCTGTACATGTTTCATGGTTTACTCACATATATTTCAAAACCGTGAACAAACCGTGAAAGCTAAAGTTTTTTCATACTTCCCAAAAGGATCCCTCGCATGGCTTGAGCATGGTTTTCCCTAGTTGGGTGAAATCCATGTGAAAACCCTCTCCAAAAACTATAGAGAACCTCACATGGCCATGCACCTCACTCACATGGTTTACCCAAGTCATGTGGAAGTTCAAAATGAGCAACATGGTTACCTTTAAGGGGCAGCAAAGTTTACCCAAAAGAGTGCGCACTAACATGAAATTCCAAAATAGGTCATTCAACCTCTGAAACTTCTGAAACCTCTTCCAAACACCCAATGCTTTATATAATGCTTGAGACTCATACAAAACATTATAAAAATCTGATGGAACTATCATTCATTTATTTTTATCAATGATATAGAAAATAGCATAGCCGCTAATTGAAAAATTCAAACCAATAGTGGTATTCAACATAACTCAAAAACTTGGGATGTTACATCAATATTTTCTTATCATTTAAACTCGTAGTTGGTATAAATAAGCCTCAATTTATAGATGATAATTTAATACTTACTATTCTTACTATAATGATCTTTCTCTTCTAGGCTAGCATAATCAATAGAATCTATTTCAGGAATATTTTCCTCAAGAACATGGAATTTTTTTTATTTGTGAAAAAATACAATTTCTATACTAATCTAGACAATTGTATCCAATACTCCTTTTCACTATTGAATTGATATAAAAGTTAAAATATATGATGATGATTATTATTCGATGTTTTTATTTAATAACAGTTCTTTCATATGAATATACTCTTTTAAAATCATTTAATAATGACACGTATTAAATTTTATCTCAAAAAAATGATAACCCATTTTAATCATAAATAATACCAATTAGTGGGAAAACATATATATATTACTGAATATTGGAGCCCACTTAGTAATTTCTCCCATTTCATAGATATTTAGATAGAAAATTATTCCAATCATATCATAAATCACTATTGGATAGTTGTGTAGACAAATCATTACCCAAATACATCATATTAATTATCCTTAGATTATTCCTCTAGTAACCTAACCATATGGGTTTTCCAAATTAGTACAACCCAAATCTCAAGAAAAATATGGCCAAAAAATATTATAATAGTTTTCCATAATTTTATTCCACTACACATGATAATCCATGTGAACTAAACTTTGTAAAAACCTATCGAGTTGGATGATCAAGGTAGTAATAAGTCTTTTCATTTGAATGAATCTAACACATATCATTTTTAACAAGTTTAAAATATCACACTCTTATCTCATGTATTCTATTTAAGTATACATTTTTTAATTATTTTGTTTCAGTGTCCTCTAATATCAATAAAATTTATATATTTAAAACAAATTAAATTTTAATTCTTTATACAACACTTTATTTCTGTAAAATTTACAAAAATAAAAGCCTTTATATTTTAAAATACCCAAATTAATATAATTCATAATTTACTTGAAACCATATAATGTAGATTTTTATAATCATATAAAGCCAAAAAAACAAAAATATAAAGAATGTAGTTACAGTTCATAAACCCCCACTTTTTTTATAGAGTTTAAGCCCACAAACTCGTGGGGAGTCTAACCTAATGTACCAATATATAAAAATCAATATACACATGTACCTTAATTAAATTATAATCCTAACACCAAATATGAATAAATCGTAACCAAAATTCAGTCTTAATATCATATCCTATAAAAAATTATTGTAAATTTTTAACATAAATAATTATAATTTCATGCCTTTCATATAATGCATGGTATGCAATTCATAAGAAGAATATTATCACATTAATATAAAACATTATTTTATTAATAATATGAACATTTTATATTAATGGACTATAATTCTGGGAATAAACTAAATAAAAGAACATTTAATAAATTTAAACATTAGATAAACATTCATAATCATTTCATGTATAAGAAGTTATAGATATTTAATAATTTAATATACTTTTATGAGCATTACATAAATGAAATAAACAATAAAATTTAATATTTATTCAATATGAACTCATTCATACTGTAAATATAATTGGAAATAAATACAAAATCCTTTGTATTTCAATTATTTTATATTCAGGAAAACATTTTTAATCATATAAACATTTCAAATTCTATGTAAAAAAGTTCACATAAAGAGAATGTCACATTTTTTATATTATTTAAAACAAACTAAAAACCCTCAAATCACCATTTTTTATGGTTTAAATATATATAAAAAATAATTTCATATATTATGAACATTTTATATTCTCATTTATAATAATTTTATAAATTAATATAAACACATTTATATTTAGCCTAATTTCATAATTTATAAACACAATAAATTAGTAAAACATATAGAAGCACATAAAACAAAAAAAAATGTTTTTGTTTTGGTATATATCAGCACATGGAATTTAACATGGGCCTAGAGGTTCTATATAGAATAATTTTTTTGAAAAATTTATCCAAAAAATTCTTCAAAATAAAAAACACACATGCTTTTTTTAAAGAAACTATGACATGGTTTTCCCAAAGTGAAACCTATTTCCATGAAGAACCATATCTGTTTTCATTAAGACAACTCATTTTGGGTATATCATATATAATTCATACTTCTAAAAAATTAGTTTATCCACCCAACTACTTCATTATTATCTTATGGAAATCAAATTTTTATAATATCCATGGGCGAATTTCTTGTAATCCATGATGTAATATTTTAATTTTCATGACGTAGTCTTTTTCATGAAACCTTGTCATAACTATGTTAATCAAAACACGATGTGATTTTGTAAAATTTATTAAACAAAACATATTTTCTTCCCAACACACGTTATGGATATGAGAACTTTGAAAAAAATGACTATTTTTTAGAAAAAATACCATGATTCGGGAAAAATCAGTTTTCAAGTCTCTTAATCGATTAAAAAATCAGTCAAATCATAATCGATGTATGTTTAAATCAACTGAATATATTTGAAGGAGGTAATTATTATAAAAACAAAACCAAAAAAATCTTCCAAATACCATTTTATCACATGAATCATCTATACAATTTATTTGAATAAGTATAATTAAGAACATGTAGTTATTCTCAATTGAACTTGATCACTCTATGGCCCTTTATAATTGATGATTAGGATTTCTAAGAAGTTTCTAATAAAATCCATCCTTATAGGGTATCAATATATTTTTTTAACCTCCCAATTAATTAGTAAGGTGTTATTCAATTTGTATTTTATTAAAATCTTAGGTTAAATTATGAAGGAAAATGAGGATAAGAGAGATATATTTTAATGATTTTTCATATCCTGAATCATGTATTTGAATGAAAAACATTTCATTAAGAATGTGTAAAATTTTTTAGTTATAATATTATAGAACTTTGGACTCAAAACATTTGATTATAAAGTGAAATATTTCATAAAAATTTCAAATGTTATAAGTCCTTTTAACTTATGTATTAGTTATCACATTGATTATTGGATATTTAAATAATCAACTTGGATGTCCAAACACATAAAATAGTTATACAATGATTATTCATCCTTACATGAAATATTATAAGAGAGAGAGCCAAAAAAATTATTTTTAACTTATAATAAAAGCATTTCAATGCACTAAAAAATGACATAGTTTTATAATCTATGACATGTTTATATGGTCAAAAACCATGAAATGGTTTATCTTACCATTCCTTTAGTAAATTAGTCATTCAAAAATAATAGTATAAAACCTTAATAAATAGGATATATATTATATTAAAACATAATAAAATGTACTAAAAAGATAAAATGTAATGAACAGAAAGAACAAATATTAAATAAGAAAACCTACAGAAAAAAATTATTATTATTACTATAAAATTAATCCAATTATCATAATATAATCATTAAAAAAATAAAATAGTACAAAAAACCAAGGTATATGATTTTTTTCAATGATCCCTCTTTGGGATTTATAAAAAGATTATATGAATAATCTATTGATGTAAAATAATTAGAAATGATTCCTATATTGGATAGTCCATATACTAACATTCATACTTACAGATAAGTATATGAATCTATAAAATTAATTGAATTGATAAAATTCATGTTGTCGGTCCATTGCCGTATTAAATGTGATGATGGATTATTATTTTCCTTAAAATTAAGAATGGTCATCATTGAATCAATCTATATAAATTTTTTATTCCTATTATTTTATTTTAAAGTATGAGACACAAAAATAGCCCCTTTTGTTAATCTTCATGTTTTACCTTCCAAATTTCAAACCATAGTTCTTGAATCACTACTCATTCGCATGTCTACCATATCCTATAAAGATTCCTCTAGAACCTGTTGGATTGGCACTCCCTTTAACAACACCATTCACATTTATTTTGTTAAATCCATCGACTAGATCCTTCTAAACTATGTTAACAGAATAATGAATATTTTTATATATTATGAATGTATAAAAGTAGTAGAATTCATATTTTGTACACTAGTAGAAAACCAAATTATACTATGAGATATGGCATTACAACCTATAAAGAGATATATTTGGAATTATACATTAGCATGTTTCAATTACACTAGATTAATTAAATAGATATGCATATAATAGTAATAAATTTATATTCTTGTTGATTATATATTCCAATTTGCTAGAAAACATTTATTTTTTCATGAAAATATTATTCTAAAAATTTCTTCATCATAAAAATATATTATATAAAACACCAGTAAAATCATGAAAATTTGGAATTAATAAAGTGTTATAAAATATATTCTTCATCTTATACATATTATATTCACAATAAAGTTAATGGAATTAAGTTTTTTAAAATATAATCAATAAAGGGTAGTCTATTATAATAAATCCTCCATAATAAAGTAAAACATGTAGGTTTAGTTCATGGCTAATTATAGTGAGAAATCCAATTCAATAATAAATTTTTCCATCGATTCAATAACTATTAGAAGGGACTAGAAGTTAGGATACCATTATAGAAAAGTTACCAAATAAGAATATCTTTGAAGGGGATAATTTGATATCAAATTATTCATACCATTTGGGGATGATAAATAATCTATTTTTATCAAGGAATCCCAAATGATAGTTATTTATAATAAATTTTATGTAATTAAATTAAATTAGGAAAGATATATATATTTTTTAAAAATTGGGTTGAGGGAGATATGAACCCTATATAAATTTTTATTAAATTTTATTTCTATGTAATAATTTCAATGTTAATATAATTCAATAGTGAGGTTATTTATATCTATAGGGGTTTTAGATATTTTATTCCACTTGCAAGAGTGGAAAATATTGATGAAAGTGGGAATATAAATACATGTGTGTTTATGTGTATATAAATATATATATTATTTTTTAGATATTGTTATATTTAATGTTTCTATTTAGAGAACATAATAAGTATAACCAAATAAAATTATCATTATTATATAATGATTTATCTTGAGAAGACCAATCATTATGTGATTGAAATTTCATGTCATATTTTTTTGTATATTATAAATTAATTTCTAATAATTGACTAATCAAGAGATGTCAGATGGTTGAAATTCACTATCATTTTTTATACTCTTAAATAATTTTTAATAATTTCATTTTTGTTTAATAATTGATGAAATTCATGTCAATCAACTATATATGTATGTATGGACCAACATTTTTGTGTAAAAATGTATATATCTTAAACCCAAAGATCCCCACAACTTCACGCTAGTAACACTATAATAAAATAGTGTATGATAACAGGATTTTGTTTTTTAAGATAGATCTTTTCACTATTATTGAAATGATAATTATGGTTTCAAAAATATGAGATAATAGAGGCTCTAGGATTTCCACCTAGTTTTTTGATTGGTTTATAAACTAATGGAAACCCAATCTATAGAAAAAGTCTCAATATGAAGTTGCAATTATTTATTCAAAACCTATTAAAAAATGTTAAAATTTTTATGATGTAATATTAACATTTTATTTAGAAAAAATTATAAGTAATAATGTCTACATCAATATACTGTAATGGTGGGGTAATTTATACTATTCAAGGTTTTAACTATATTTTTATATCAATAAGACTGGAAAATATTCATTAATGTGGAAAATTGGATTAGTATTGTAGGATGATTATTATTTGATTAAAACTATTGTTTGATAAATTAATTAATTTAATTATATATCAATCTATTCAATATCATGATCTTCTATGAATCATTTAGTATCCTCTACCAGATGATGGGATTTTGGTGCATGCATTATCATTGTTCATGAAAACATGTAAAAATGGTTTAATGAAATTATATGAGTATATTTATGATATTGAAGAGGTGAGACCTGACACTATAGAACCTTGTTATTGGAGATATTTTAATGTCGTTCCTTCAAAAAATTATCCTTTAGTTTATTCTTATATGAATCAATTAATGGTTATAAATTAGGATTAAGATGATCAGAATATGGAATAAAATATAGGGGACAAACACATTGATAGCCTTGGTTTAATGAATGATTCTTTATATGATGAGATATGATTATGGAACTAGAGATGAATTATGTGGGGAAGATATAGGTAATGAACCTTCTATGGTTATTTTGATAGATAAGAAATAACCAATTAGTTGTAATCATCTTATATAATCAACTTCCACAGTTAAATAAATGTTGCATGAAGAACATTTTTATTGGTATGACATTACACCAACAACAAAATTACATTGCATTATAGGTAACACAAATACATAAACAGATAATACTTTATATGTTATATAATATTTTTAATGTAAAATTTCATTTAAAATTTTCTAAAGTAATATGAAATTGAGAAACATTTTTTTAATTGGATGATGAGTCTAGAAAGGAAAAATACCCCATTCAGTGAGGTAAATACTAGGAGGAATGTAAATTTATAATGATAGAAATATATAATAAATTATTTTCATATTTAAAGATAAATAATATGTAAATCTCATGTACTATTGAATGTCCAATATTATCATCAGATCGCTATTTAATTGATGAAGTGTGCATATTGAATGTTATTATATAGATGATATGAACGTGTTAGGTAATTCTTGTGTCCCTTGTCTACTAATGAATAAAAAAACAATTCAAATAAAAGATACGCTATGGGATAGATTGGTATAAAAAAATAAGTCAATTTTGAAAGTCTATGGTGATTAGGATAAATCCTATACAGTGTTTACACAGTTAATGGGATTGTTGTCTCTAAAAATGTAGGTTATTTATCATTTTGAGACTTCTGATTATGTCTCTATAGATCACTGAGTTGGTAAAAATAAGGTGAAATTCCATAGTATTTTTCATTAATTCAGGCCATATGTCACTGATTTTATTTATTCCATGAAATTCCTTAATATCTATGGAAATTTTCTATATAGAATTTATATATGTGTTTAACTCATTACTATCACATGGGATTATAATGATGATCCAATACAGCTTTTATTTTCCATTTTTGAAAAAGATAATTATCAATCATAGAGTTGGTTTTTGGATGGTGTAATCATTCATTTTACACAAATCCAAGGAATTTTTCTAATATCCAGTAACCATCAATCAATTATATAGGATATTAACAGTGATAGAATTTCACAGTGTGAATCAAATTCTTATCATCGATATTGCATTTGATATACTTCAAACAATGTGAATTATCATTTTAAATATGAGGTTATAAAGAAAGATATCGTGAATTTGGGTGTGTTTTCTGACATATATTTTTTTAATATTTAATATACCTTTGAAATCACTTTTATCTCCCAGTTTCCGTATATGAGCACAAACAAGAAAAATTCGATAAAATAATTTAAGAAAGAAAAAGTTATAATCAATATGTTTAATATTATATATATATATGTATGTATTATTGATTAATGTTTTCATAAATTTTTTTATTTATTAATAAATTTCATTAATAAAACTGTTTATGTGTGGTAGTGTTGAAAATTGAATTACATCGCTTTGTGGAGGTGGAAGCTTGAATGCTTGCCTGAGGGGAATTTTAAATTTTTATTATATGGAAAAGAAATTGAAAATGGTTTCACCAGTAACATAAAAATATTTATGTATACCAAATATACAAATTTCATTATTTTAATATGGTTTTATAATATTTTGTGGATGTATAAAAATAATGAAACACGAAAGAGTTTGGCAGGAGTATATACCTATTCTTTTGATAATCCTCTATGAAAAACACCTTAATGATTGTTGGATGAGATTTTCTGGAACACAAGAAAATCTATTCCATGTTAAAAGGTACTAGGAGGGTATTTGTACAAATAATTATTATTTATGGGAGATTTGGGTGTGTATGTGTAGAAATGAAAAAGATTAGGTGTCCTTTTATAAGTGACGGGGGTGGAACACTTATAAATACCATTATATTTAATATAATATGAAGTCATTTTCATGGAAAGGTGGAACCAAATGGAAATATTTTAACATATAGGATATTTTAAGGTCTAAATCTCCCAAATAATAATATTTAGATAAGTTTTAGTGATATTTTAATATTTATCTCTTAGTTTAAATCATTTATTAAACCTTTTAACCATTATCATGGTGACAAAATTTGAGCCAGGTAACTACTCATTATGAATAAAAATTAAATAGACCACATTACATAATTTGAATATTTTTATTAAAAATATGGAAACCATTTAATGAGATTAAATTCTGATATGTTCTAAAAATTATATTTAAAATAAGTTTTTAAAAAAAATTGAAAATGTCTTTTTATGAATAAAATATAATTTGTGAACAAATATTTTATGGAATTGAATCTCATGAAATTTACTATTTTTTAAATAAATTATGAATTTTTTTTTCTTTAAAAAAATAAAAAAATAATTTTTTTATTACTTAATTAAATAAAATATAAAAAAATTCATATAATAAAACTTCAATTAGGTTCTAAAATGTCAATAATAGTTTTCTCAATTCAAAGAATTATTTTTAAATAATTAATTATTATTATTATATATATATTTTCAATAATAAATGTTGCATAAACTTTTATACCATTCTTACACTAAAATGATGATGTTAAAAATAGTATTTTTAAAATTTGTTTTTTTCACCATTAACTAAAAAATCAACCACTTTAGAAAAATCCTAAAAATTTACTCAAATAAAATTTTTATATTATTAATTAATGAATGATGTGAATTTAATTAAATTAATATTATAAAATATATATTTTTATATTTTAAATAAAATTATTAAATATAAATAAAAATATCTTTTATAGAAAAATAAACTTTGAAAAATTTCAATGATTCTTAATCTGATTTTATATCAACTTATAATTATTTGAGTCTCGATTTATTAGTTAACACATTAAATTCCTTAAAAAGTGGTCAATTGTTTACAATATTCAACACATCAAAATATTTATTTTTTAAATACTCTTTTTAAAATTGAATTATTTGAATAGAATCACATTTATTATTTGATTCCTAATCATTAAATTTTATTTTTTGAAAAAAATGATAAAGTTTTTGTATCATAATAGATCAATATATTTATATTTACTAATGGTTTATTCATCATTAACTTTAATCTATCATCAATCATTTTAGTTCTATGTTATGTGTATTACAAGATATTTAGTATAGTATTTATTTAGAATAAAATACATACTAAAATATTAGGGTGTTATAGTGATGGGGAAAATCACTCAAGCTAACATTGAAGTGTTTTTGGGTTGGTTGTGTTTGTTCAGGAAGCATGTTGACAAGTTTAGTTGTCCAATTACAACATGATTCTTGACCATGTATGTTTTCAGAGCTTCGAGACATGGGTTTCGAACCACTAGAAGGGGTACATAATTTTGTGTGTAAAATGTCGAATCCTATAAATGAAAATGTTGCATAAAAGGGTGAATCTGTTATGAAAAGTTTTTTTCAAATTAATATTCAGGGCTGCCACATCAAAATAAGTCAAAGGATAGTGTTTTTCACATGTTTTCAAACTTCACAGAAGTTTATATTTCACGAAATAGACATATTTGTGTACACCCATGAAGTATATATGCATTTTTTTGAATGATGTGAGTTTAAAACTAAAGTATACTTCAAATCATTGAATCTTAGGTCCCAATGAACTCTTCATGCGCATTCAAAGTTCTTCAATGTAGTTCAGTGAAGGATAATAGGCATCTATAGATAGATAGATACACCTACCATTTTTTGATCTCAAACCATACATAATATCTGGGATTCAAATCAAATAAGAGTAGTGTAAAGATATTTATTTTGTGATTAAATGCCACAAATATCAGTTTTGTGCAAAAAAGGTACTTGTGTCCATAAAACCAATTTAGATCCATAAAAATGAAAACTTTGTGTAAAATGTGTAATTTTTTTAATGAACTAAATAACCACACAAAATTTGAAAGATTTATGAAGTGACATTAATGTTGTGTGAAAGTTTTGTGGAGTTGTTTACAATTAAAAAAAATGTTGTGTAAAATCCAAAGTTATGTGTGCCTTTAAGTATTTTCTTATAATTTATATGGTAAAGTTTTATTCATAAAGTGGATAAATGTGGGAATAAATGATACATCAAATGAGGTTTTAATCAAACTGATTTATGTGATCCAAAGAAGAATCTTCTAAAAGATCAGTCAACACACTTTAGTTGAGAGAGTAGTGACATTTCATATTAATATTATTGTAAATGAATAGGTATAAAGATTATTCTCTAATTTTTGCAATAATATTGTGCATTAATATATTTAATACATAGGATCATTTCCTTTGTATTCTCCTTCAACAAATCCAATTAAGGGTGAACCAAGAAAAATTGATGTGTCTTTTGAATGCTTTAATTTGTATTCATACATTGCAATTGGAAATGGATAGAATTAATTTTTTAATGATGAAACAAGATTCTAAGGGGCTGTTGTTTTAATTTATCATACCTTGATTCACATACCCACCTCTCAATGTAGTTAAGTTGTTTGGTCTAAAAAAATAGAAAGGTGCTTCATGTTGTATATGTTGTGGGTCACCCTACACAAAGAATATTTTTTATACCTCATGATCTGATATTATATTCCTATATTAAACCCAAATCATTCTATATTTCGCCAAAACCTATAATACTCCATGATTTTTATTAATTATTGATTACTCTAATTTATATTTTAATGAGTTTCATTAAATTTTCACTTCAAGTAATATATGTTTCCAATATGAAACATTGATTAATTTGTGACATCCTTTTGTATAACATGATAGATTTTATATTCTTAATCTCCTTTTATAAAACTAAATATATTATAAAAAATTATTTCTTTAATCATATCCCATGTGATAGACTGCCAAAAATTTCTTATGTTTATTTCATGATAAGGTTTTTTAAATACATTACTTCATTCTGTTATTTCTTCCATATCCCTATGTGATCACCTAAACCCCCCCCCCCCCACAAACTCCTTTAATGGGTAACATATATGAAGAAATATTGTTTGAATAATAGTGATGTTAGGATTCATAATCCTCATGTTCAACTATTTTAACATAATATTAAAACTTCTTTACTTCACAACATCTATTTTTATGTAGTTAAATACTTATATTATTCAAATTATTAGTCCCCTTTCAAAGTTAATCATTTTCACCCTTAATGCATTTAAATATTTATCTTTTCATTAATATCATTTGGTAATAGATTTATTTATGAATTTTTAAAAAAAATTATTTAACAATATTATTATTTTAGAATATAAAGTGAATATTACAAGGAATTATGTTACTTTAATTATTTATTTGTTAAATTTTAATCTTATCCAAGCCTAAAAATTTTCATAATAACCTATTAGATACTATATTTTCTCTATAATATATTTCTAGGACATAAACTCTTTTTTGATATGGAATGACTAGCATTTTTTTTATAGTAAAACTCAATAAATAAACTTTTAAGTCCAATATTAATATTTTATTTTATATCATTATATTGGTATTTTAAAAATATGATTTTATTTATAATAATATAAAATAATTTTAGTTTGGGAACTTTTCTCTCATTTTTTTACATATAGTTTGTATAAAACACTTTATTATTGATAAAACTAATTTTATCCTTCAATCCTTTTCAAATGATGATATATAATTGGATCATTAATAATCCATGTGTTTGAAATTAACTTATCTTCTTCATTACATCCACTTTTCAAACATAAATTATATTACAACATAATAGATATGGATTGAAATAAACATTATTTATTTTCATCCACAATAAACTTAACGTAATCAACAAACTCCACCTCATTGATATATAAACTCTTTATCTACCACTTAAATGAATACTTCAATAACTAATAATTAATCATTGTTATGTTATGACCTCCCATATATAATAACGGATGTTTTCTAATGTTGCTTCAGTATCATGTCCCCTTTAAAAGTAAAGAATTGAATTTCATAACATTAATTCCTGATGTGAACTCTCTATGGTGCCTCTTATAACCCTTCTATAATATTGGAATATACTATCTTTAATGCCTAGTTTCCCTATAGTTGTATCATTATTTTTTTTATAATATCATTATTTTGTTTAAATTAATTTTTCATGGACTCTCAATATATCATTTTATTTCCATAATAGCTAAAATGTTTACTCATTAATTTCAATAACATCATCATGTAACTTGACTTTGGACCATATCCAAATCAGATATTCTCATAATGTTAAATATTTTGGTAAATTTTTTTTAATCTTATTCATATTATAATAAATTGTTGAAACATTTTAAAAAGTGATATAGACTAAATTTTTGGGATTAATAAATCATTCGAAATGATCTCATTCACTCTAAGTAATTTATATACACAATTATATTGAGTAAATGAATTAATATGGAAGAAATATTTACCATCTTACACCAAAATATTTCTTTTATACATTATATCTATATTATCAATATTTTTTCTAACAAATTCAATTTAGATTAACTATCATGCCTAAACAATTCATATTTTCTTGTTTTTTTATCTTTAGATCCATCAAAAAGACCATCAAATTAGAGTTGATAATTTAATCATTTATATTATTACTATAAGTATCATAATATTATAGGATATAATCGTCAACATAAGCTATTTCAGGAATGTTTTCCTCTAGCGCATAGAATATTCATTCTTTTTTATGAAAAAATTTAAATTTCTATACCAACCAAGAAAATTATATCCATTGAGCGTGTTCATATAGAATTGATATAAAAGTGAAATTAGATGATGGTGATGATGATTCCATATTTTTCATTAGTAAAATTTATTTTATATGATATCTTCTTTTATAATCATTTAATAAATACATTTATTAAATTTTATCTCTCTAAAATGATAACCCATTTTAGTTTTTTTTATATCCATTAGTGGGAATATATATATATATATTACTAAATCATGGTGATCTATTTTTAATTTCTCCTATTGATTAGATATTTAGATACACCATTATTCAAGTCATATCATATATTAATCTTGGATAATTTGGAAGACAAATCATTACAGAAATACATCATATTGGTTATCTTAACTCTATTCTTCTAGTATCCAAGCCTTATGGGTTTCCCATATTAGTAAAACCCAAATATCAAAAGAAATATGGTCACCTAGTATTATTAGGTTATCTATAACCTTCTTCCACTACATTAGATAATCCAAGGGCACTCAACATTATAAGAAACTATCTATTTGGATGATCAAGTTCTTAACAAGTGTTAGATATTGAAGGAATATAACTAATATCATTTTTAAAGAGCTTCAAATATCACACTCTTATCTCATGTACTCCATTAATATATACATCTTTCTAATTATATTTGTTTTTTTATCCTATAACCTCATCAAAATTAATATATTTAAAACACATTAATTTTTCATTATTTACACAAATTTTTATTTGTGTTAGTTTCCAAAAATTAAAAGTATATTATATTTGAAAATATTCAAACACATGTCATAAAAAATGTACATGATACCATTTCAAGTAATGGTTTAGAATTATATGAAACCAAAATTACAATAATAGAAATCATGTTGTGATAGGCAATAAACCCCCACATTTTAGGATAGTTCTTAGGCACCCAAACTAATGGAATGTTTGACCCAAAGTCCCAATATATACAAATCACTATAAACATATACCTCAATTATATAAAAATAATAAAAAATGTGAATACATAATATCCAAATTTTACACATAAGTTTATAGACTATAAATAAATCATATTAATTGTTGAATATAACTAATTCTAATTTAATTCCTATCATGTAAGGAATGGTATGAAATTTATACGAAGTTGTTTATTTGTTTAATATAAAACTTACTTTTATTAGTAACATAAAAACATCAGATTCATGGACTATAAATATTGGAATAATCCAAATAAATTAATATTTAACAAATTTATTCATTAGATAAACATTTATAAACATTTCATAAATAAGAAATTATACACATTTAATTATTTAATATTCTTCAATAAGAATTCAATAAACTAAATAAACATGAAAATTTATTATTTAATAAATATGATCTCATTAATAATATAAATTTACATGTAATTTTCTATAAAATCCTTTATATTTCAATTATTTGATATTTATTAAAAACATAATCATATAAAAATTTCAAATTCTTCATAAAATGATCACATTAAAAAATATCACATATATTATTTTATTTAAATCTTATTCAAAACCACCAAAACATAATTTTTCATGGTTAAAATATATTTAAAAAATATTTCCTTATAATATAAAAAAAACTTTATTCTTATTTATAACAATTTTATAAATTAAATTAAAAACGTTTATATTTATTTTAATTTCAAAATTTATAAACACTATAATTTATTCAACCATAGAGACTCCCTTTAAATTAAGAAAAATAAAAAAATAAAAAGTTATATATCCCCACTTGGAATTTTGAATTGGCATAGAAGGTTTATGTATATAATGGTTTTTGATAATTTTAAGAAAAAATAATTTTTAAAAAAAAAATCCACATCAATTTTTTCAAAGAAACTATGACATGGTTATTACCAAGTGAAACCTCTTTAAATGAGGAACCATATCCATTTTTATTCAGGATATTCATTTGGGTTAGATCATAAATAATTCATACATTTAAGAAAAATGGTCTCACCCGAACCCCTCAGGAATTTATTATGGAAATCAAATTTCAATACTATCCATTTTCATATATATAGTAAATCATGATGTAATATTATAATTTTTATGATGCACTAATTTTCATAAAACGTTTTCATAACAATTTTTATCAAAAAATGGTATTCTTTTATAAAATTAATCAAAGAAAACCTATTTTATTCTAAACACAAGATTTGGCTATGAAAACATCAAGAAAAGTGAAACAATTTCAGAAAACATTTCATTGTTTTGGAAAATATCATTTTTCAAGTCTCTACATCTATTAAAAACTAAATACAATAATAATAAAAGTATATACTTTACTAATTAATATTTTTTAACGAGATAATTATTATCAAAACCTAAAAAATCATCCAAGACCAATTTTATCACATGATTCATCGATAAATTTGAATTGAATAAATTTAAATAAGAACATGTAGATTTCATTATTGAACTAGAGTTGTCTATGATCCTATATAACTAATTGATAAGGATCTCCAAGAATTTTTCAATAAAATACATCATCCAAGTTTATATAAAATTCTTTTGAATCTTCTAATAAATGGGAAGGATATCATTGAATCCATAATTTCTTAGAATCTTAGGTTATAGTATCAAAGAAAATGAGAAGAAGAGAGCTTTAGGTAAGAAAAATTCACATCTTGAATCATGTATTTGAATGATACACTTTTAATTTAGATTTTATCGTGTTATATAATTATCCAAGTATGGTCCTTGTAACTCAAAACATTTTATTATATATTGATATATTTCATAAAAATTTAAATTGTTGTAACTCTTTTTAAATTATGACATAGTCATCACATTTATTATTTAATATTTAAATAATCAATTTGGATGTTCAAAATCCTTCAATAATTATCACAAGTGGGACTATCCAATCATGATATCTTATATGGGAGACCACCAACAAATTTTAGTGTTATATCATAACACAATCATTTTCATGCACTAAACCATGAAATATTTTCCTAAACTATGACATGGTTTAAATTATCAAAAACCGTGATATGGTTTATCCTACCATATCTTTTAATCATTATTCATTTAAAAAAAATTATATAAAATTAATACATTAAATGTATATTATTTTAAAACATCATTAAAAGAATAAGAAATTATAAAATTTCCACAACACAAAGAAGAAATATCACAAAAAACACATATATTAAAAAAATAATAATGATATTATTATTCTAAAATTAAGCATGTTATCCTAAAATAATCATTAACAAATTGAAAATAGAATAAAAACCCAAGGTCTATAATATTTAATATGATCTTTCTTAGGGATTTCTGAAACAAAATGATGTTCATAATATAATAAAGTAAAATAATTAGTAATAACACCTTCATTGGTTGGACCAAATGATAATATGTAAACTTCCTGAAAATCATAGGCAAATAGAAAATTTATATATTTGATAAAACCTATATATTTAGTCCATTGTTTTAGTAAATGGTATGATATATTTTTCTTCTCTTTAAAATCTATCATTGTCATCAATGAATCATGCTCTATAGAATTATTATTCATATTATTTTATCATTAAATATGAGTTACAAAACAATCCACTTTTATTTCATCTTCCACTATAAACTTATAAATATAGTTATTCCAATATTACTCAATCACCTATCTACCATATCCTTTTAAGATTCCTCCGCAACATACTGGGTTGGGACTCCCTTTAGTAACACCATTCACGTTTATTTTGATAAATCCCCCCACAAGAGCCTTCCAAACAATGTTAATAAAATGAGGAAAATTTTATATAGTAGTAGTGGATAGAGATATTTGAAGTATTGTTTTTTACACTATTAGAAAACCAAATTATAACTATGAGATATGGCATAAAAACCTCTAAAGAGATTTCTTTAGAATTATACATAATCATGTTTCAATTCCACTAGACTATTTAAATATATTTATATATAATAGTTAGAAATGGTGCATTTAGTTTATTAGAGATTCTAATATCCAAGAAAACAATTATTTTTTTATGAAAATGTTATTTGAAAAATGCTCCACCATAAAAATATATAATATGAAACACCAACCAATTCTAGAAAATTTGAAATAAGGAAAGTGATATAAAAAATGTTCTTAATATTATTCTTATAATAATCACACTGAAGTTAATGGAATTAAATTTTCAAAAATATAAACAAAAATTGGTAGATATTTATTAGAAATCCTACATTATAAAGTAAATCTAGTATTTTTTGTTACTGTAAAATTAATGTGAGTAATAAAATTCAATTATAAAGTTTTCAATCCATTCATGAATTAGTAAAAGGGACGACAAGTGAGGATACCAGTGTGGTAAAGTTCCAAATTAAGAATATCCTTAAATGGGATAAATTAATATCAAATTATTATCATCCATATGGGAATATAAATCATCGAGTTTTATCAAGGAATCCCTATAGAGAGTTTTTAATAATATGTTTTTTGTATTTACAAAAAAAAATCAGAATAGAGATCTATATGTTTCTAAAATTGGGTTGAGGGAGGCATGTACCCAATTCACACTTTTCTATTTAGTGGAGAGTCATGGATGGATTTCAAAATTATTTTTACACCACCGGGGAAGTGTGAACCCTATTGAAACATCCTTTGTAATATTCAAAAAGGAGGTGTGATCCCCATTCAGGCCACTAACATAAAAAAATTATAAATAGAGGCCCACCCCATCATATATTTATTGTGTTCCCACATGATATTTTGATGAAAAGGTCCAATATATTTAATTGTCAACTTATATTTCAATATTTTATGAAGAAAAATTTTATATTTAAAATTATTATTTTTATAAGTATTTTATTTATTTTTTTGTATGATTTATTTGTTAAATATGTGTTTTGTTATGAATGTATAAATTATTTTTATTTTTATGACTAAATTATTTTATCTTTTATTATTCTTTGTATAATTTAATTATTAATTATATTTAAATATGGTGTTTTTATAATTTAAATAGTACTTATAAAATATTATTTATCTTATGGGAGATATTTTGTTTAGAAAAATTTATATGTTTTCAATTAAAATTTTCAATAATTTGATTTGTATATATTTATATGTATATACTATATAATATTATATATCTAAAGTGAATTAAATATGAAATATAATATTTGATACCCATAGGTAAATAATTTAAATTTTCCTAAACATTTTATAAGAATTATACTATGAATTTTTTTTACAAAAAATATTGGTCATATTGTGTATAATAATTTAAATTATTTAAACATACAATGTATTATTTGGTATATTGATATATACAATATTTATTTATTAATGGAACTACAAAATTTATATAAATAACTATTTCTAAATTATATTAATTATAAATAATTATTATTTCAAGTAATTATGTAAAAAATATAATTATTTAAATTTTCAAAAGATTAATTACATCAAAAAAATGTGTAAATAATAACATAATTTTATTATATTTAATATCACATAAGTTTAAAATATTTTAATTGTTATTTATGTTAAAAATATAGTACTTTTTTAATTAACTTTTAAAAAAATACTACTAATGATATTTTGAGCTGTTATGCATAAATTATTAATATTTTTCTTTAGAAAAATATATATGTTTACAAAAAATATTTATACTTATATTTTAAAATATTAATAATACATTTGATGACATTTTAATGTATATATATCTACAGACAAAATTTATAATTAAATGAATATAAAATATATTAGTATACACATAAAAAAATAAAAGTATTGTAGTTAATTATTTAAAGAAAAATATAATTTTAATAATCATTATATACAAACATGTATATCTTAAATTAGTTCAAAAAATGCATATCGTTATTTACATAATATATAATATATAATTTGAATATAATATTAGAAAATAAGATAATTAGTTTTTTAATAACACCAATAAATTCCAAAAATGCCTATATATAGATATATATATATTGATATTTAAAATAATTTAATATAAATATATGTTTAAATATTTTTTATTTATTATATATATGTATAGGTAATTTTATAAAATGCAGAATAAAATAATTATCCCAAAAAGGGGTTATAGTATTATGCGATGATTGATCATGAAATGATAAACCGATGTATGATTGAATTGCCTCTCAAGAATTGTTTTAAACACAGTTATAAATTTTTTAATAATTACATTTTGTTATCCTTATTGAAGACCTGCATGTTTTCTAAATTTCTATGTATGTAATGACCTACGTGTCCATGTAAAAATGTTATGTATTCGAAATCCCTTGACCCCTTCACTCTCATGTGAGTAACATTGTAATATATGGTTTTTGGCAAGAGAAATTTTTGTTTAATAATGTTTTGTCCTTATACTTAAATAGTGAGGTTATTTATATCGGTCAAGTTTTTAGATATTTTTTCCCTCTTACAAGAGCGGTAAATCATCATGAATGTAGGAATATAAATATGTGTGTGTGTGTGTATTATTTATTATATACTTCCATATGTAATGTTACTATATAAAGAATATAATAAGTGTCCCAAAACATGTTATCAGTATTGTATGATGATTGATCTTGTGATGACTGATCAATGTATGATTGAAATTTCATGTCGTATTTTTTGTATATGATTATTTAATTTGTAATAATTAACTAAACTTGATTTCATTGCAGGTTAAACATTAATTTCATGTTTTTTTATTTGGTTATATAATTTTTAATAATTTAATTTTTGTTTAATCATTGATGACCTATATGTTATCCCTCTTTTTAATTATGCAGGTACCTTCATGTCTATGTAAAAATATTATGCATATAAAAAACCAAGACCCCCACACCTGGATGTGAGTAACATTGTAAAAAAAGGTGTCTGAAAATAGGAGTTTCTTTGTGAAGAAATTTTTTTTCACCATGACTAAAGGAAGAATGATGGTTGCTAAAGTCTAAAATTATAGATACTCTAGGAATTCCACTAGGTTTTGATGAGTTTACTAAATAATGATATACCAATTTATAGAAAACGTATCAAGATATAGTCACAATTATTTATTCATAACCAATTAAAACAAGTTAAATATTTGATGGTGTAGAATATAACATTATTTTAATAAAAATTCCATGTAACCATGTCTACATTAATATACTACAATGGTGAGCTAATTTATACTGATCAGGGTTTTATCTATATTTTTCCATCTTTAAAAATGGAAAATCTTAGGGAATGTCTGATATTGGATGAATTTTGTAAGATGATTCACTATGGAGTAAAAATGAGGGTTGGTCAATTAATTACTTCAATTACATATCTACATATTCAATATTCTATTCATATATAGGACATTGAGTATCCTCTACTCAACAATTATATTTTTGTGGTGTAATTATCAGTGTTTAGGGAACCGTGAAGTAACATTTTAATGGAATTGTATGTGGATATTTCTTATATTGAAGAGGTGAGACCTACTACTATAGAACCATGTTATTGGATATATTTTAAAGTCATCACTTCATAGAATTCTCATTCATTTTCTTCTCATATAACTCTGGTAATAGAAAAAAATTATGAAGAAGATGATCTGAATATGGAAATAATTATCAGGGATATCCACATTGATAGCTCGAATTTAACAAATGGGACTTTATCTTGTGAGGAAGTATCTGATGATGAAACTGGAAATGATGTAGGTGATGAAAATATAAGAAATTAACCTTCTAATGTTCCATTTATATATAATAAATAACCAGTTAGTGGTAATCATCATACATTATTGACTTCCTTAATAAAATAAATGTCACGTGTAAATAATTTTTTTGGGATTTCATTACACCAACTACTTAATTCCATGTCACAATAGGTAACACATATACATCAAATTATAACACATTTTAAATGTTATGTATGATTTTTAAAGTAAAATTTCATTGAAAATATTATAAAGAAATACCATAGGGAAACACATTTTTCATGTTTGGTTGATGAGTCCCAGGAATGAAAAATACCTCAATCAGTTTGGAAAATAGAGGCAGCGATGTAAATTTCAAATGTGGGAAATATATAATAATTTTTTCCTTTGTTGGAAGATAAATAATTTGTAAATCCTATATACTTGTGAATAACCAATATTGTCATAGGATTACACTTCACTTGATGTAGATTTTATATCAAATGTAATTATAGAGATGATATGTATGTGTTTGGTAATTCTCAAGCCCCTATCTAGAAATGAATATAAAATCTATTTAAAAAAATGATACCCTATGGAAAATCATTGAGTAAAAAAATGGAAATTCTGAATGTCTTTAGTGATTTGGATAAATCATATGCAGTGTTTCAATATCAAATGGGGTTTTTATCGCTCAAAAATAATGTAATTTATAATTTGTATATCATTTATTATGTCTCTTCATATAATCATGTTGCTCAAATGAAGGTGAAATTATATAGGATATTTTAGTAATTCAGATCATGTATCATAGATTTTCCTTATTGTGAACAATTCATTAATTTCATTGTAAAGTTTCTTTATAAAATGTATATATGTGTTCTACTTATTGCTACCACCAGGGATTTTAATCATGATCTTATAAAAATTTCTTTTTCAATTATTGAAAAGTATAATTTTAAATCATGGAGTTTGTTTTTGGACAATATATTCAATCATGTAACACAAATAGAAGGATTTTTTTTCTAAAATCAAGTCACCATCAACAAATTATAGATGCTATTAATATTGAGTCAATAAGGTTTATTTATGAATTTTCTATTCCTTTATGTTTTTAAAATCACAAACACACTATATCATGGAAAATTTTGTTTCCCTAAGGATTAATATAAATAAAAAAACTTTCCATTACCAAGGAAATTTTCTCATTACCACTATTTTCATTGTTCATTTTATAGTTTCTATAAATCTATCACTTTTTATTTCTATGTATAAAATTCGGTTTCATAACTAAATCCTCGGAATCCTATAAATAATTAGTTATAGTGTATTCTATTTTTAGGTTATGAATTCATATTCAGAATTCTCAAAATTCAGATTTTATATTCACTGAATCCAAAATTCTTCTAATTCAGATTCTGAATTCTCTGAATTCAGATTCCAAATTCTCTGAATTCAAATTCCAAATTCTCTGAATCCAGATTCTGAATTATTTGACTCTATATTCTGAATCCTCTGAATTATTTGAAATTTATATTCCAAATTCCTCATAATTCATGTCACGACCCATCCCCCGGGGCCTGTGTCGTGACTACCCAAAGCCCGCCTTTCATAGGCCAAGGACTGGCAACTGGAACTGAAATGCATATCCCATAAAACTGGGAAGGCATTGCCTTTATATCCTATAAACACACTCAACCAAGCACAAAGCAAGATACGAATACAAGTAAACTGTATAGAAAAAGAGTGCTAAAAGTAAGTAAAAATGGGACAGAAGAAAAGCCCAACTGGAATGTACCAGAAAACTAAAAGGTACAAGTAAACTGAAACAGCTCTTGTGAACACCCACCAAGGATCCCACCTGAAGAGTAGGTACAGATCTCGAACAGCCATATCTGCGGTACTACTCATCTAAGGTCTTCCTCCAAGCTTCTTCCAGTCCTGATACTCTCGTCCTCAGTCACCGATGTCTGTCCTCTACACCAAACACAACAATGTGCGGGCATATCCCATGTAGGGGTGAGTATAACAATACTCAATAGGGCTCTTGAGACCATCAAAGGTCTCACGAAATCCAAAAAGGATAAACTACAAATCATGTAAACATCTGACAACCCTACTTAGGTATATGACCATACATATACACAAGTTATCAAGTATACCTGTCTCATTCATGGGGAAACACAAGGTCAAAATCAAAAGCCCAAAGCTCAACTATTCCACAAAGGAAGGATTACCACGAAGGTAACACCATAAAAGAAAGTACCACATAGGTACTCCACACAGAAGATTACCACAAAGGTATCACCACGAAGGTAAGTACCACATAGGTATGCCACACAGAATAATATCACAAAGGTATCACCACGATGGTAAGTACCACATAGGTGCACCACACAGAATAATACCACCAAGGTATCACTATGAAGGAAAGTACCACACATGTATTCCACACATAAGAATACCACAATGGTATCACCACGAAGGTAAAGACTCAACTCACACAAGGTATAACTAAGGTACAGTAGTAAAGATTATTCGATGTCACTATTGAATCATATTACTCTGTTAAGAGGCGGACCCACACAGGATCTTAAATCATCATCAGAACCACATAGGATCGTAGTACATCGTCAGACCCACATGGGATCCTAGTACATCATCAGACCCACATAGGATCCTAGTTCAATGTTAATACATCTTCAGACCCACACAGGTTCCTAGTACAATGTCTGTACATTGTCAGACCCCCACATGATCCTATTACATCTTCAGTACATTGTGAGACTCACAGAGGATCATAGTACATCGTTAGTACATCGTTAGTCCCACACAGGATCCTAGTACATCTTTTGTACATCGTTAGACCCGTACAGGATCCTAGTACATCATCAAACCAACACAAGATCCTAGTATATCATCACATCCAACTACAGGGTACCCAAACTAAGCTTGCTCGTCTCTAGGAGAGTCTTCTCCTCAAACTACTGTTCGATACTCCAACATCCAATAATACCCAAGAAGAAGTTTCCCAAAGTACCTCCACGTAATAGGGGTCTCAACGCAATAGACGGTGCATCAATCGGACGCCCAGTCTATAACTTATTAGCATTTTAGTTTCGAGGGCCTGATTGGATTCATGCTCGATCTAGCCCAACCATACCCCAACTTTATCCAATCCTCATTTGGGGTATACCAAAATGACCATCTTGCTACAAGGTTTCCATCACCGTAGAAGATTTGTAAAATGGACACACGGTGACAATGTTATGACCAAAACTATGGGATAGGTTGAAACCGGTATGGGTCCAGCCGGCCCATGCTGGGTGGCCTCGCCAGGCGGTGCGGGGGGGGGGGGGGGGGGGAAGACGTGGCAGCTGAGGTGCCACAGGGAGGGGTGGTCACGGTGTAGTGGGGTGCCACGGGGCGGCCGTGGCGTGGCAGGGTGCCACGGTGTGGCAGGGCATCTGCAGTGTGGCAGTCCGCCACGACTTGTTTAATGGCCAGTCATCCTCCCTTTGTCACCATGACACAAGCCACAAATCTCTTCCATCGGGCGGCGAGGTCGCGCCATCTCCTTTGTTGTGGATGGCGGTGTGTCGTCCGCCATATCTGAGTCCCACCAGTTCCATTCTCCAGCACTGGTCGCCGCTCTCTTCCATTGTGAGGAACACAACAAAAACCTCAAGGAAATGATGAGAGGTCAGGCCATGTTCGTTTGGCATGCACCCTCCTCATTAGGATGGTAACAAGAGGCTTAATAAATCTTGTATGCAGAATATCAGTAATGGTAAGGGAGGTAATAAAAACATCCAACCCTACCTCGAAGGTTTGTTGACGTCGTGAGGAGGGAAGTACAGAGATAGGTTTTTCATTGTTGAAGATGTCCCACATTGGAGGATGTCATGAGGAAGAAGCCAAAGTAGTTGGGGAACACTGGCATTCTTCGTTGGAGAATAATTCTTCATTGTAGAATAATAATTCCTCCAAAGTTCTCTCCCAAATCCCCTTTTCCAACACTTCCCCCAATTCCACCAAAAAAATGAATAGCCAAAATATTAAATTATGTTTCAGTACATTAAAATAGAATTGGCCATTAATTATGTTTGTGTTGGCATAATTAATTTAGAGGATTCCAAAGGTCACCTCCCTCATTAATGAGGGAGTTCAAGAGTCTGGTGGACTGCACCATTGAATTCAAATTGGGGGTTTTAGTTCGGGTGGTCCCCACCTCCATAACCCCATTGAAGGATACAAGGAAAATAAAATGTTAAATATTTTTATTTTTCTATTCCTCCACGAAAAGGTGAAAAACTAACTTCTACCCTCGACATACTGTAGTCGAGTTGAAGGTATCCTAAAGCGAATACTGGCGCTGCGATTTCAAAAGTGCCTCTGGATTTCAATTCTGAGCACTGGTTCAAATGTTACAAAATGCCGCTTGCACGTCTTTTGAATGTACCTGAAAAAAGTTCAAAAAATTATTAACAGTCACCCTCAACCTACAATGGTCGAGGTTAGGCTCTGCCCGAGTGAAACATGACCCAAAAACCTAACGGTACTCTCATATTTCCAATCCGAGTTACTGTTTAAAAGTTATGAAATTTACAATAAAATAATTGTAACTTAATTATTTTATTTATGGCCAAAAAATAACTTTAATTTGTGGCATGCACCGGCCAAAGTTAGTATCTAAATAAATAAATAATGCCTTCACGAGTTCAGTGGTGGTCTCAGATTTTCAATCCGAGCTACTGTTTGTGAGTTATAATCATTTGAAAAATAAAATAAAATAATTAATTATTTTATTTACGATTATGCCATTTTTGGGTTTTCTCATAGGAGGCATGCACCGACTAAAATTAAGTCGCGCCTAGGGTAAACCCTCTATCATGACCACAACAGTGCCCCCGGATTTCTGATATGAGTAACTATTTAAGAGTAAATCTTCTTTTTCAAGAAAACTGCTTAGGTGTGCTAATTAAAGCTTAACAGAACTTCGACGGATCATTCCAGGGACTAAGGGCCTCAGAATCATGTGCCGTTATATTTCACAGTCTCGAAAAATTCCCATATAATTAAAAAAATTTTATGGAATTCTCGAGTCATAACAATTTAGGTTCGGAATTCCTCATAACTCAGGTTCCGAATTATTTAGAATTCAGATTCTAAATTCATTGGATTTCATACTCCAAAGTCGATAGAATCCTGATTCCGAATTCCTTAAAAAACCAAATCTTAATATCCATGAAATATAGACTCCAAATGTTCATTTTCTTAGACTCCATATTTTATTTTTTCCTAGACTTCATTAAATGGATTTAGTTAAGAAACCATATTTTTCTTACCCTTGTTTTAATTATGAAATGTTGTCATTTATTCAGTTTCTAATTAACTGTTGTTTGAGTGACAAGTGTACAGGTCCCTCTGAGATTCAAGGAAAAATATGCATGTTGAAGGAGGGAGTCGACCGTTGAAAAAATTCCTATAAATAAAAGATCATTTGAACAGGCTCTCAACTTAGCTAAAAAATAGACGTTGATCATTCTAAAGACCACAGGCTGTTGAAGTGATTTATAGAGAGAGATACTCTCGGTCTTTGTGCATACTAAATGTCTTGTCTAGCTTTCATTGTGTGACTCTAATTGTTGTTGTGTACAATCTAGGGATTCCATGGATAGGAAGATAGAGGTATTGACAACCTTAATGATTGAGGACTTCCTTGTTTAGGATGATAGAGGTGCCGACTACCTTGAAGTTCTAGGGCTTGTAGGGATAGCAAGATAGATTCTGATATTTCTATTGAGGGCTTACCCTGGTGTGGGTAAGACAGAATTTCTTGAAATTATAAATAAAGGGACCTTTATCCCAGGTTTTTGGATACCCTTCTCTTTGGGTTAAAAGATTTCATACTTGTTACATGCATTGTTTCAAGTTTATTTTCTGCTGCATTTTGATTAAAAAGAAAAGTATAACTATATTATACGTTCCCATATTTTTATACTCTGTTTAGAAAGATTATATATCCTTTAAGGTAGAATCTTTTTCCTTGTAAACTTTTATTAAGTTTCTTTTCTGGAACAAAATTTCTGGAATCTAGACAGTTTGTCAAACTAAGAGGTGCTCTGAATTTTCCTTGATTAACTTTGTTAAACATAGTTTTCCTCAAGGTTAAAAATGAAAGTTTTATACCAACTTTAAAGGTTTGAAATGAATTTTTAAAGAATAAATTTCTCCCCCCACTCTTGTATATTGAACATATATATCATATTTAGATTCTACAATTGGTCTCAGATGAGGTTTATGAAGTACTTATATTCACATATAAGTTTTCTTTCACAATTTTTCATTATTCTAAATATTTTCTTTGCTTAGAAATTTTATCCACGTTTACAAACTTTTACTATTAACATGTTTCTATGGAACGATAGTTTCTTTTAGATGGTAATAATGAATGTTGGTTCGATTAACAATATAAATCCTTCTAGACCACCTATATTTGATGGGAATGATTATGAGTATTAGAGAGATCGTATGGAAACATTTTTTATTAATACAATATTGGATAACCTCATTATTCTTACCGGATATTACAAGATTTCTGATAAGGATGTTGGAACTTTTTCTAATCAAGAAAAGTGATAATATAAAATAAACTATAAGGTACGCAATACATTGTTCTGTTTTATGACTAGGAATATATATAGTCAGATTTCTTCTTGTGAAGCTGCAAATTGTATTTGGAAGAAATTATAGGATACCTATTTTGGTACATCCAAGGTTATAGAAACTAGAAGAGCTATGCTCATAGCAGAATATCATGGATTTCTATTACCTTATGAAGAACCAGTGTGCAAGCTATAACAATGATTTATTACTATTTCCAATAGCTTATAATCTATGGGTGAGAATGGTTTATTTGACAAGACACTTGTGGATAACATTATAGAAATCATGCCTAATGAGTTGGAATCTAAGAGAACAACTATTGATGAGAATAGGAAATTATCTCAGATTACTCTAGATGAGATTTTTGGAACTCTTCTTAAACATGAGACATGAATGAAAAATAGATGCTAATTCGAATAATAAAAATAATGGAAAATGAAGTGTATCATTTACTACTACAATTGAAAAGACTCGTGAAATGGTTACAAGGTCTAAGTCAAAGAGGCCACTATTTTTTATGAATCAAGTGAAAGTGAACATTTTGAGAATGATCTAGCTATTCATGCTTGAAGAATTAACAATATATTTGGGAAGAAATACTTTCAGTAAATATATAAGAAGAAAGAAAGAAAGGACAAGAAAGACTCTAAAGTTACTTATAATTAATTCCAAAGAGTAGGGTATATAAGGTCGGATTTTCCTATGTTTAAGTGAAAGGATATAAAGGAAACACATTCTGAGAAGAATATAAAGAAGTACTAAAAAGCTAAAGATAATCATTTCCTGAAAGATACTGACACCTAGAGTGCTAGTGGTGGAGATTCTTCTGATGAATCCTCAGAATATGAATCTTCATATCAGAAGAATCTTGGTTTATTAACCAGATTACCCATTGAAAATCATTGTTAAATGGCTATGGTACAAAAGGTTGAATCTATTACCAATGTTTCCTTAAATACAAATTATATTGATAATAAATAGTATGAATCTTCGGATGAATAATATTCTTCTGATGAAGATAATACTTTACCTACATATGATAATGTTTCTACGTTTGCAAATATTCTTGAGAATAAAAATTCTAAAGTGATGAAAAAGCTTGATAAGGAAAATTCTAGAATTTTTGTTCTTATAAATGAAGTATTGGATCGTTCTAAACATCGTGATAAGAAAATTTATTATTTTGAAAGTATTTCAAAAACCCTTGTGGAAGTTAATTCTTAGAATAAAAAAAATTTATAGATCTAGAAAAAGTAATTTAAAAGAAAAATGTTGTAGAGACTGACTCTAGTGCTAAAACTGATGTTATTGAGGAAAAAAACATAGTTATTATACTAAAGTCATAAATATTTTCTTTGAGGAAGTTTTTGTCAAAATTTACCTTAGTTAAGGAAAACATTAATGAGATGTATTCCCAAATTTGACCTCTAAGGAATAATCATGGTTTTGGTTATACCCATTCTAAACCAGTTTTTAGTAATAATTATTTTGTTCCTCAAAGTTATCTATTCTACAATATATGTCAGTGTGGTGGGCATTGGGAAAAACATTCCTTAAACAAAACTCAGTCTTTATGTTTTTATAAAGTGTATTTTTCTAAAAAAATGTGGATTCCTAAAATTTTTCCTTCGGAAGTTTCCGGATCTAATAAAGTTTGGGTTTCGAAAGTCTAATACTCTTTTTTCAATAAAATAAAGATAGTACCAATAGCAATACATGGTACATCGATAGTGGATGTTCTTGGAATATGACTGGGAACAAAAACTTCTTTTAAAATATTATCAAGACAAATGGAGGAAAAGTAACATTTAAAAATAAATATTAGGGAGAAATTATTGGTATAGGTAACATTGTTATTATAGGAAAAACATTGTTTTCAAATGTTTTATTTGTTAAGGGTATTATGCACAACCTTATTAGCATATGTCAATTATGTGATAAAGGTTACCTAGTGAATTTTAGGAATTATAAGTTCTTAGTACACAATTGCAAGGATGATTTTATTCTTTCTGCCCATAGGTAAGAGAATGTATACACAATAACCTTATAAGACCTTATGAGCCAAGATCTACCTTGCCTTAGTCCAATGGAAGATCATTTTTGGTTATGGAATAGAATTTTAGGAAACTGTAAACATAGGAACCTATGTATACTTTATATTAAATGACTAGTTAAGGATCTACCAGATCTTAGAATTGATTATTCAAAAGTTTGTGATCCTTATCAATGTGGAAAGAAACATAATCCGAGTTTTAAATTAGTTGGTGAAGTCTCAACTACTGATGCATTACAGTTGGTGCATATGGATCTTTTTGGTCCAATACAAATTGAAGGCATTTTAGACAAAAATTATGTATTTATCTTAGATGATGATTACACTTGATTTACGTGGGTCTATTTTCTTGCAAAGAAATCTGAAACTTTTTCTAATTTCAAAATTTTTAGAGCCCAACCTAAAAATGAGAAAACCCTTCCATTGATAACTATTCATAGTGATCATGGAGGATAATTTTAAATTTATGATTTTGAAACTTTTTGTAGTAATAAATGCATTACTAGTAACTTCTCAACACCAAGAACTCCTCAAAAAATGTTGTTGTTGAAAAAATAAACTGAGTTCTTCAAGAGATAACAAGAACCATGTTGAGTGAATATTCGATAGCTAAAAACTTTTAGGATGAAGTTGTGAGTACTAATTGTTATACTATAAATCGAGTTTTGATTAAACCTTTTTTTAATAAAACCCCTTATTTGTTATGAAATGGTATAAAACCTACAATTTCCAACTTCAAGGTATTCAGATGCAAATTATTCATTCTCAATACTAAAGAAAATCTACATTATTTCACACCCAAATATGATGAAGGATTTTTCCTATGTTACTCCACAACTTCTAAGGCTTGTAGAGTTTTAAATAAAAACATGTACTATTGAATAAATAGTACATGTTAAATTTTATGAAACTAATACCTTTGTTTTCAAACACCCTCAACCAATATCTACGAATGTTTCTTCAAAAACTTATTATCAACCCTTGATAGAAGATCCTTCTAATAAGGAAAATGTGCATGAAAATATTTCTGAATCATTTACCCCCGAATTTTTTCCAACCATATGTTGATGAACATGCCTTTCAAATCCCAAATCAGCTGCATATAAAGAATTATCTCAGTGATAGTATCATTGGTGATGTAAATCAACTTTTAAGGACTAGTTGTTCCATAAGGAATGAAGTAGAACATCTAGAATTCCTTTCTCAATTAGAACAAAAAATCACTGATGAATGTTTATGGGATAATGATTGGATAAAATCGCTACAAAATATTTCACTTTTTCCAATATGATCATATCTGTCAGTAAAAGTGAATTTTTTGTTGGTAAAACGTTTTACCAGCATATATGGCCTTGTCACTAAACTGTTGGTAAAAACTCTGTCACAAAATACTTTTGCGACAGATAAAATCATTCTGTTGTAATTATAATAATACCAACAGATAATATATATATTTGTTATAATGTTTAGCAACAGGTTATAATTAAATTTTGTCTGTTGGTAATAATATTACCAAAATATAATATATAAGGTTGTTAAATTTTTTAACAATCGGTTTTGATTAAAAAATTATATGTTGGTAATGATATTACCACCATAGAATATATATTTAATTATAAATTACATTTGAATAAAATTTATAAAATTTTATTGCTTGTAAAATTAAATATCATATTTATTATTTTATCATATATAATATATTGATTTTATTTAATAAATAAAATAAAATTTTATCACATGTTCATAGAAGTTTGATATTATAAATATTAATTAATTTAACATAAATAATACATCTACATTAATTATTAAAACAAAGAAGATTTTAACAAATGTTAAATCTTAAAAAAAATTAATTATATTAGTAATGAAATTTAATACAAAAATATTCATCACACCCCACCCACACAACGTCGAGACCTCCCCCGACCCGTCCATGCCTCCACAAGAGAATCCCATCCATGGGAGAAAACATTGATGCCACTGAACCAACTCCCGCACCAGACACTAGTGAGTACCACCATCAAACCATCCATGGAATGCAAGTGTGAAATCCATGCCAATGAATCATATCCAGCACCAGTCAATCCATATCTCCAAAACCATGACCCCTTCATGCACAATGCCCAGCATCTAAAGTCCATTACTCACAATCCATCACCATAATCACCTACTCAGAAAATAAACACAACAAGAATAATAAAATTAGAATGAAAATGGATAATGTAGTATGAATTAAGTCACATTCATATTATAAACTCAAATCTACAAATGTCCATCCAAATACCCCCATCTCATTGTACCTTTTTGTATTCAAAAGTATAATACCATCTTGATCACCAAATTAAAATGGATCTGGATTGTTCAACCAGCAGGAAGAATCCATGACAACTGATGTGGGTGCCAAATTCAAGATGAAGGGATAGAATACAAAACTAATAGTTGTAGCTGCAGGGGAAGTCCCCAACACAAAGAAACAATGTGACCAATATTGATTAAAAAATAATTATATTGAATCCTAAATTGCAATAATTTTCTTGATTACTATTCATGAAAATATAAATAATGTCTTTCATCAAACAGTAATAGTTCAATTCAAGCACGAAAAGATTAGTCTATGAAGAAGAAATTCATTCTTTATTCACAAGAAGCAACAAGAGAGTGACAATCCTTATGGAGACAAATTAATTAGAATGGCTAATCAAAAAGTTTCAGATACATTTTATGCATTAAAGAAAAATTAGAATTCACCATTCAATAAAAACATAAGCAAAAAATGAATAAAAAAGGGAAATATCAACTGAGTTTGAATTTATGTTACACTAGCAAACCCTAGAATGGGCCGAGAGAAACTGCCATGAAATGTATACTTTCTTGTTCCTTCCTATACTTGCAACATTTAAACAAAGAATAGAACGGGCCGCCACATGCATAACCTTTAGCTCGATACAATACTTGTACAACCATCCCCGGCACAACCCGGTATCTTGAAGAATCTTCTGTTTGATTCTCCAACAGCAACAACCTAGGTTGTCTACTCCTCTTTTAACTGTAAACCCATGTTCAGCTGCTACCAATTATTACTCAAGGTGGATTCCATGCACTCATGTTTTCAGTGTGGCGTGTTGGGATTGGAAAATTGTCGGACACTAATCTATCTTGGCTTCCATACGAACCCCTTCATCATGTCACCTGGGAAACCTGAACTAGAAATCCTATATAGAAAAAAACAAAAACATACCAAGATCAGGTCTTTGGATAAAAGATGTAAAATCCAGCTTTAAGTCACCTTGACCCCAAGTCACAACCAGCAGCACGCCCACTAACACTAACCTCCATTTCTGCTTATGTGGGGAGTAGCTTCGTAGCCATACCCAATGAACCCAGAATCATCTTCCATATCTGGACATTCAACACATGCTTTAATTGATGAAGGGCACCAAAACTGCTAAATCATTGTGGCATGACTGAGATTTTCAATGGCCAAACACAATTTCAATGATGATCATCCCAATACATCATGATCAACAAGGAACTTTGAACCATCCATGACCAGACAACTTGTTGCAGCAAACAACCACTCTAGTTTGGGTTAATCATGGTGCCGACATGCTTGCAAGGTATCATTGAAAACATGATGAGAGACTCAGGTTTCCTACAGAAAGAGTTAACCAACAATAAAGGATGAATAAAAGGCAGAAGAATATAATAAAAAATCAAGGAAAATATAATGCTGACATATTGGTTGTAAATGATAATGCTGCTGGTAAATAGATTCAAGAACATTCATTTAGAGTGGATAGTGGTTGGCCTATGAGACTTAGGTTTCCTAAACATAGTTTTCACATATAGAGGTAGATTTCTCACCCATACCACACAATGAGATTACACACTGAGATTACAGACACAGATCACACATTAATATTACAAAAATAGATTACACATTGAGTTTTCACACACATATTGCACACACAGACACATATTGCAGACACAGATTACACTGAGCTTACACACAGTTTAGACAGACAGACACAGATTTCACACAGATATTATACCATGATTCTACACATAGATTGTAAACACAGACACAAATTGCACACATAGATTACGTATTGAGGTTAAACACTGAGTTTACACTAAATTTTACGCACAGTTTTCACACACAGACACAGATTGCACACAAATTACACACTGAGATTTCAAAGAGATTACACACAGAGTTTATGGACACAGATTACACACCGATTTTACAGACACATATTACACATTGAGTTTACATGCATAGATTTCACACATAGATTTAACACAGACTGTACACATTAATTTTTCACACAGATTGCACACACGGATTTTTAGAAAGATTGCACACATGGATTTTTACACATATTGCACACTAAGTTTACAGACAAGAAATTTTATTACACATATAGAGATTCCAGATTTCATAGTGTAGAGTATAATAAAAATTATGACATGTCATTTATAATCAAGATTCGTACAGAAATTTTCTTATTAAAAGGAACATGTTATAAAAGTAATTATAGGTTATATAATACCAAGTATAATGTTAGTGAATTGAAACATATTTGTAGGACCAAATTTAATAGCACAAGTGCATCTATTCATAAATATAATATCTATCAGAGAGGGTGCTAATATTTAATAAAATTTTGAATAATATTTAACAATTTTGTGCAAAAAAATACATATTTAATTAAAGTGAAATGTATAAAATGAGGTCATGTGCTACATATAAAACTCTTGATTCTCCCAAATTATGTTAAATGTAAAATAAAAGGAATGAATAATCTAAAATAAAACCTTTTCTCTATCTAGGATAAACACCACCAACTGTTATGACTAGAACATTTCCAACTAATGCTTTTCTTTGAAAATATCTTGCATGCAGTACATAGCTTGTATCATCAGACACATCAATGTATGTTACCTGTAAAATCAAAAATAGAACCATTAAAATTAAAATCAAAACACCCCCCAGGGGGCAAAGACATTAAACAAGTTAGGAAGGGTGGAACACATTAAAAAACAATAATTATTTCCTTGACTTATAGTGCACTAAAAAAATTGAACATCATGTCGCTATTATGCCACACCCTTCAGCTGAATGATCAACAACACATAACCAAAGAGAATACCCATAATAAAATGGGGTGAATAATATAATAAATATATAAATACAAAAAAGTTAACATAGTTTGTAACAGAGAAGAATCATCTAAATAGAAAAATACACCCCTACCATAAAACCACCCAAAGAAAGAACACTCATCATATGTTCATCGTGTAGATGGCCACATTAGTATTTCTGGTGGAATCCATCTTAGATACTCCACTGACGTCGTTCCCTATATTCCCATTGGAATTTATCCCCTTTTAATATTTGCGTAGATTCTGGAAAAGATACTTATCCTCTCTATGCCCATTAACAATGACAAGTATTCCACAAGGTGGAAGCTTCTTGTGAATTGAAAGTACCTTCTTATAAGCTAGTCCAATATAAACAACAATCTATGTTCTCTTTGAGAAGTGTACGGTTACTAGATACTATCTGTATTGAACATCTATAACTGGCGATGGACATTGAAATATACTCCTTCCAAAAAAAAAACAGATTTCAACACCTAGTGTGGTGCTCATCTACACAGCTTTGAGAGGAAAGCTATACTTTAAGGCTGTATTATTTCTCCTAAAATATTCCTCTACTGTTGTTCCTTGAATAATTTCTTCCATTTAGCACAATAGGAGTTGAAATCACAAATATCATAAGATTTAATTTATAAATAAATCAGAAAATATATGGATGTAAATAAATTCACCTCACAGAAATGAATAACATGAGAAAGAATTTTGATAAGTGTGTATGTATTCAATCTCCTCTCTTGAACCTCATCAATAATTATTATAGAGCAATGATTTAATAATATATCAGTCTCCATCATGTAATCTTCATGAAATCCGCAATGTGAAGACAATGAATTTTGATAAGCATAATAAATTAAACATGCTAAACATTTTATTAAAAAATCTCTATAAAAATTGATAACAATGAAAAATATTACAGTAAATAGGACTTTGTTAAAAGTAATAGTTCAAAGGATGATATTACATTAAACATAAAAAACAAATATTAAAATAAGTATCAATCCATTGGTATTAATTTCATAATAAGTAATTTTCACTCCAATAGAGTGAGTATTGAACTTGAATGTTTAAAACCATGCATCACCCTAACTCGAATAAAAACAAGGCATGCTGAACAATCAATAATAAGTAAAATAATAGAGTGAAATAACTTTTCATCTTGAATGAAACACAAAATCTTCATCAATGATGACAATTAAGAACAATGATAAAACAGATAACTTAGACAAGAAAGATAGGAAACATCCAAGGATAAACATAATAAATTATAATGGGTAATATTACAAGATTGAAAATAGGTTGTAAGAATCACCTGTTATAAGAATTATTACCTACAATGGTACAAATAATACACTAGAACCTTAAAAAGAACTATTATAGAAATTTAAGGAATAAAATTCCATGATTTTTGGATAAAGGTGATTTGTTGTGTTGGTGTTAAAATTATAGTCACGCATACCACACAAGGGTAATCACATGTGTGGGTATATATAAAAAACATTAGAAAAACTAATATCTATTCAAATTTATCAATTTTATCAGTAAATATATTATATGTCACAAAATTTAAATTGGTAAGAATTACTTTTTTATAGTGGTTGTCTAATTAATTGAAAGTATGAACAATAACTATTGAAATATTCAACCACTAATAAAAGCCATATATCACTTTACCATTCCATATATTTAAAAGCATAAGAAGATAGCTACCTCATCAACTGCATTGTGAATAAGTTGTCAAGAAACATTCTTACAGATACAAGAAAGAAAAATAGAAGAAAATAAAACCATAATAATATTCATTTATTAATAAACATTGTACACAAGGCCATGAAAAAAATCACCAAAAGTCATAAGATACATACTACCATAGACCCACTTATGAGAAGTGACACTTGAATGGAGGGACTTCAAATGAATGTGAAAGTACCTTTTATAACTGCTAACAAAAAATAAAAACATTAACCATATAATTGAAAATCATATGCCACCAAAATAAGAAAACATTAATCAACTATAAAGACCACCAGTCACAATGATGCAACCATATGGTTCTAATGTATATTTTTTCAAACAATATTGAAACTTGTTAATTATTGTCTATTTCCCATTAAAAATGATGGGATCTAGTTTCATATTTCTAGTATGTGATTATGTTTTCCCTGATTGAAGAATCTGTGAGATATTCCCAAATTATACCTCAATTGGTTTAAGCACCTCCAAGTAACTTTGTGACTAAATTGTGATTAAACTATTGAAAGTAAGAACTAGTCAATGGAGACAAAAAACCTTATATAAATCATGTAACTTTTAATAGAAGAATCATAGAAGAGTAATAAAAAATAAACTTCCATCGATGATGAATTTTGAGTGGATTGTAGTAGATATGGTAAGAAGAAGAGTACATGCAAGGCTGGGAATAATAGAATATGTAGAAAGAATAATACAAACGAAATAAAGGGGAGTTCAATGAAACAAAACATAGGATATGATAACATTTAACTGGTGGATATAAACTTGTAGTGACAAATAGTTTGTCGATGAAATGAATCCTAAGCGATGATTATGGACAATGTGTGTAAACTTAGTATATCATATGACAGTAAAGAAACACTGAAAATCACCTGAAATTAGAGTTAGGCTCCCACATCATCTGTCTCTAAATATGGAATATTTTTCAATTCTTCCAGCTCCACCTCATCATCACAGATATATGTTGAGTCATGACTACTATATAGAGTTACCCCTTCCATGCTGTTGATATAATCCTATTTTGAATATGAGATAGCGAGAAAAAAACTCACAAGCATCTTCTAATCAGGCCCAAATGGATATCTCCCATGATATTTCTGATATGAAGATTGTATGATCTTCATGATAGATGACCATGTGCCCTTTAAACCTTGGGATGATGTGAATAAACCCGATAATAGATTTACCACTCTCTGTGAAATTTCATCAGTTTTCAAGGACATATAAGGATCCCCTGGTGTTAGAACTCATTGGAAGAAAGTTCCTTGTCCTTCAATGTAGTAGTCCTCCAATGATGTTAGAGCTAGATCAGAATAGCAAGAGAAATTTGCATTTGGTGTATACAAAAGATTATCTAGCCCTGCAGCTTTTCCTAGTCACCTTGACCGATCTGGATCCTACAACACTATCACCCACCCATCGTATCTAAGTTCCACATCACGACCTTGATAAAAAAGATCTAATACAGTTGACATACCAGCAATCCCATCACCAATAATTATGACTTTTTGATTTGGTCCTCTATAAAGAGTAGGTTCTGGTGGAAACAGTCCCTTCGGTGCATTAGCACTCATATCGAAAGTGATTCTATCCAACGAACACTGGGGAGTGATTTTTCTGAGTCTTTGGCTATGGAATCAGGAACAAACCTTGGACGAGGATTTCGGTAGTGTCACAACCAAAGCTAATTGAACTTCCAATAGCCTGAAAACCGATTGGAAAGGCCATAAATGTGTATTTTAAAAAATTGTAATAAAAGTGGGTAGGGTAATTTTAGCTAAAAAATCTTGGTTTATGCATCAAAGATAGAGGGAGAAAATAACACATAAGAATATAGGGTGGTTAGGGAATTTGGCAGGCGTACCATCCCCAACTACCAATAAGCGATTATGGCATGGCATCAAAAAACTACTACGAACTGAGGATGAAGAATGATGAGAATACAGACTAGATCTCTATTTCAGTTTCTTGGTTTAGGGTTTTCGGGGTATCAGATCAGGGAAGGATTTTGCACAGTAGATAAAATTGGGGGTGCGAGATGAGGATTTGGCCGCGGGATATCTCGGGCGACAATGATGAGTGACGATGTCGGGTTGAAATTGGTGGTGCAAGAGATTGTGGGAGTGGCAGTCCTCAGTGGTGTTGATGGTTGGGACTGAAGGCGAAGATAGATGAAGGTGTCAACGATACCAAAGAGAGAGATCACGCACATGTGGGATTGTATTAGCGTATGAGGCATGTTATGTCAGTGGACCTATGGGTTACAAATTTCATGGTATCAAATAATTAATGTCAACCAATATATACATTAGTAAAAATAATTATCAACCCTTGAAAATAATATCAATAAAATATAATATCGGTTGGAGTTATAAATTTTCATTAACATATTAATAATTTAGCCCTAAATTCAACAAGACATTTATTTATAGATATTTGAATGATCTATTTCAAAAAAAAATCAATTTTTTATTAATATTTATATTGATTATCATGTTTTAGTTTATTAAGTTTATTAAATTCAAAATTTTCAATGTTTTAAATTTTTTATAAAATGTATTTAAATGTTTTTGAAATGAAAAACATTATAAAATATAAGTATTGTTGATAATTAGCGAAAAATTAAAATTAAAATAAATTAATGAGATATTTTTAATAAAACCTCTAAAAGTAAACATATATTTTGGTCATATAAATAATAGTTTGTATAAAAAATGGTTTCTCTTAATTATCTATTATCATCGTATGATTTATTGTAATATATGTTATAGATAGAAAAATATTTGTTGGTAATGGTTATTATTAATAATAGATTCAAGTGTTGGTAAAAAAAATGTTGGTATTGGTATGATAAAGAAACATATTTAATTGTTTGTAAATGATTTTTTGGTGTTAAAGGATAAATACTAATAGATATATCTGCTTGTAAAAATAAGTGTTGGTACTCAAAATTAATACCAATAAAACTTAATATGTGTTGGAATTTCTCATTTTTGCCAACAGATATATTATCTGTAAATTATTTTCTATTGGTATAATTCATTTTTTTGTCGTGAATCCATGAAATATGAGCTAAATGAATTCAAATGAAATTAAGTCTCGACCTTGGATGAAAGACCTAAGGAAACATCTACTATTGGAGTAAAATGGGTCATTAGAAATAAGTGTGATGAAAATGGAATAATAGTATGAAATAAATCTAGATTGGTTGCTAAAGGCAATAATCAACAAGAAGGAATACACTATGAAGAAACCTATTCTCCAGTATCTGGACATGAATATATTTTTATTTTACTTTCCTTTACAACATTCTTTAATTTCAAACTTTTTCAAATGGATGTTAAATGTGATTTTCTTAATGGTTATGTTCAAGAGGAATTTTTTGTTGAACAACCTCTTGGTTTTGAAGATACAAAACATCCTGAACATGTTTTCAAACTTACCAAAGCATTATATGGACTTAAACAAGCACCCAGAGCCTGGTATAATAGACTTACAGGATTTCTGCTTCATAACAATTATGTTAAGGTAAATGCTGATCCAAACCTTTTAATAAATAATGTTAATAAAAATGTTTTGATTCTTAAAATTTATGTAAATGACATTATATTTGGTTGAACTCATCAATAATTAACTGATTCTTTTGAGAATCTAATTAAATCAGAGTTTGAAATGAGTCTGATGGGTGAGTTAACTTTTTCCTTGGTTTTCAAATTTCTAAAAACCAGAAGGTATCTATATATCCCAACATTAGTATATTAAATATCTTCTTAAAAAGTTTGGATATAAAAATACTATAAGAATTATTACTCCCACCGGTACCTCAAATTCTCTTGATCTTGATGAAGCTGGGAAACCAGTGGATCAAACATTGTTTAGAGGTATGATAGGAAGTTTACTACACTTGATAGATAGTTATCCTAACTTCATGTTTTCAGTATACATATGTGTCATATATCAATACAATCCTAATGAATCTCATTTAAAGATAGTTAAAATAATTTTTCGGTACTTAAAATGAACCATGGATTTAGGACTCTTTTATACATCTGAAAATGATTTCATCTTAAAAAGATTTTCGAATGTTGAATTTGGTTGATGTTGAATGGATATGAAAAGTACAACTAAAAAATGTCATTTCTTAGGAGACTCAATAGTTTCTTGGTCATGAAAAAATCAACACTCAGTAGCACATTACACTACTAATGCTGAATATGTAGCTACTGGAAGTTGTTGTACTCAAGTATTGTGGATGAAACTCACACTCACATACTATAGTATGAGTTTTACCAAAACATAAATATTTTTTGATAATACTAGTTCCATTTTCTTATGTAAAAACCATGTACATCACTCTTTTGAAAAACACTTAGATAATAGGAATCACTTTGGTAGGGATCACACACTAAAAGGAGATATCATTATTCAATTTATCAGAACACAAGATCAACTTGATAATATTTTTACAAAGTATTTACCCTCTAATAGATTTGAATACATTAAACAGAAGATAGGAATGATAACTATAGGGTATTTTTTCCATATTAACTTCTTGTTAAAACCTATCTCCTTACAGTAAAAATCTCCTTTTCATAGGGGGGTAAATTTGTTTGTTAGCCAAACTGTTTCCATAGTCAACATATTTTTTGTAATCTAAATTTTTAGTAGTCTAAATTTTTCGTAATCTAAATTTTTCATAGTCAAAATATTCGTAGTCTAAATTTTTCAGAATCTAAATTTTTTGTAATCAGATTTTTTTAATCAAAAATTTTATTAAATATGTTATAATTTTTTTTGGTACCTAAATTTTTTCAAGAAACATTTCCTCATTACGAAAAATCTTCCTAGAAATCAGGAAGGTATATTTCTTTTCCTATGTTTTCGTAATAATATTTTTACATGTTTGTATTTTCATTTTTTTTTAATTTTTTAAGATTTTTTCTTTTACTTAAATATGAATTTTTATCTTATAAACCTCAAAAGATCAGAACTTATAAAAATCCTTCTTCGGTTATCCTCTCAACCATCAGATTTGATTAGAAGTTTTTTCAATTGATGGATCAACCAATGAAGTGGAACCATTGCCTCAATTGCCTATATAAAGTCCCTCAAATGGTTGTCCCACATTGGATTTTCAAGATTTCATAGGCTGATTCTCTTCCTCTATACTTAAGGCTGTTATGAATGTTTAATGTTTTCCTAGTTCTGAATGTCTATTGAAGCTTCTCCTCAGAAAGATACGTCGAATGTTAAGAAAATATACGAATGGAAGATAAATAAACAAAGTTCAGTCGATACAAAGATTTATTCCAAATATGATTCTATCATATCAAAGAATGTTATGTTTAATAGTTGGGAGAGCCTTTGTGTTTCAAAGCCAAAGGCACAGGATCTGGTGTATCCAAGCTTGTTGATTGAATTCTATGAGACAACAAGTTTCATTATGGACGAAGGCAGAGACAAGTTCAATTTCAAGTGTTATGGAAATATATACTCTCTTTCCTTCAACAAGGAATAAAGTCTTATTGGAATTCCTTATGAAGGTAAAGTAGAATATTGTACTCACAAATTACATATGTAACAGGATATTTTGATAAGTAAAAGGCTATAGAGTGTCTTGGCCTGAAAGGAGTGAGAACTCAAAAGATTTTTATCTTTCTACGAACTTACAGAATCATGAATTGTGGGTTCAATGCTTTGTAATTCTGAGAAAAATAGATAAGGATATTCTGAAGAAGAATGATATCTACATATTGTATTTCTTAGTGAGTCATAGGAAGATAAACTTGGTCGAGTGTATCCGGATTTTAATTGATAAGAACAAGAATGGAAATCTGAAATCTCAAATCATTATGAATTCGGATATTCTCTCAAATATTATAGTTCTTTGTTTATAATCATTCAAAATTCTATGTAGATCCAAGACAAGAAATATCAAGGTAATGTTGTTGAGTGATGATACCTTAAGGAGGATAAAGACTAGTTTCTCCAATGAATCTAGAGAATTTTATGATTTATCTGATGAATAAGTTAATGCTTTTTCAAAGAAGGCAGAAGTGGAGAAAACCTCTAAGAAAAGAGGAATGAAGAGAAAGTCTACGGAAGTGGAAGAGAAAAGAAAAACCCTTGTAGCTAAGGAAACTTGGTTATCACCACCAAATCCAAAGAAGAAAAAATCTTATCTTGATGAGGTAGTGCCTAAGTGGAGAGAGGATAAAAAACTGAAGGAAGGGGAGTCTAAGCTTGGCTTGAACCCTACTGAGGAAAAAGCATTAAAAATAAAGGATTCTGAAGAGATTGAGAAGCAATAGAAAGAGATGAAGCAAAAGATGATGTCTGAGGATGAGATAGTACAATATCTTCTTAAGGATTCTAAAAAAGCCTCTGAGAAAATTCCGGTACTATAATCCATTCTACAAGAATCACTAATAGGGACTCCGAGAAAGACATTGGTGATTCAATAGTGAGATCAAGAAGAATAAATAGTGTAAGAAGATGATCTAGAAGAAGAAGAATAAGGAAGTGGTGATACTGAGGATGTGATAAGGCAGGTAGTGGATTATCATGAGAAGGAAAGTCTATCTGAGAAATTATCAATCCGAACATCTGAATTCGAGTATTCAAAACTTGATACTCCAACAAAATATAAGAAGGGCGAGGAAGAAGTTAATAAATTGTTTGAAGAGGAAGGTATCAATCATGATTTTATCCAGCAGGAGGATATTAAACAAAGAGATGAGAAATAAGAAGTAGATGAAGTAAATTTTGTTCAGATATCAGATAATGAACATGAATCCCCCAAATATCAAGACATCATTCTGAGAACTAATAAGGGAATGAAAGTGGTACTAGATACACCTAGTTAATATATGGTAAAGAAGAAAGATACTGGTGATTCATCAAATAGGATAGCTAAAGACATAGAAAAAGAATCCTCATCAACCAAATTATCATATTTAGAGTCATCTTCCCTCAGACCTGATTTTGTTGTTCAGTCATTGAAAAAGATGGATGGTGTTATTCCCTTATTCCCAAGAATAGACTCAAGATTCCAGATGCTTCATCATACGATTAATCATAAATCAAATTCAGTTTCCATCTTTATGGATATATGTGTTGGACTCGAGGAAAATTTCAAATATTTACTCATTGGTTATGAGGCTGATAAAATATCTTGCATGAAGATAACAAGTCGTTCAAAGAAGATAATAGAAGAGATGAGAATCATTGATTAATTTCATGATAATGTCAATGATGCTTTTGATATAGAAAATGGGAAGATAAGGGATCTTTCAAATAGTTTTGAGGAAACGTTAAGCCTAGAACAGATTTCTTGGAAGTAGGAAATTAAGGATCTGAATGGAAAGCTTAATTCTATGGCCATAAATTAAATGCCGGAAAGGAATCTCAGAATTGAGATTGAAGAGAATCTTATTAATAAAGATGAACTGTTGAATCCCCAAGCATAATTTCTTAAGGCTGTGGAAGAAAAAAATTAAATCCTTAGAGAAGAAAACTAAAGAATGGGATTAGTTGCTTAAGAATGTAGAAGAGGATCACAAAGATCTAAAGAAGCTAAATACCATTGGGAAGAAGCTAATGTTGAAGGAGAATGAAGGATAATTTCTTTCCATTCCGATATTTTTTTGTACTTTTCCTTGTAAAAATTCATTCAACATTAATGAAATGCGGATTTTTCTTTATATATTTAGTTTGTGGTTGTTTAGTACTAATTTTTCAGGTACCAATTTTTTTTCTTTCCATACCCTCTATTTCTTTTTAAAAATAACAAATGGGGAGAAAGTAATGATAAAAAGAATACAAAGTAAAGAAGATATTTATTTATATACAGGGGATTTCATCGAGAAGAAATTTTATATCGATGAAGATGTTTGTATGCAAGATAATGTAAAATATCATTCAGAAAAACAACAATATGATCCATAGTGATTCGAAAGCCTAAGGGGGAGTTATTCGTATTCACTATGATCCATAAGTAAAGGGAGATAAGTTTTTATTTTTAAGGCTATAAAATTTCTAAGTCTTTATAATTTTTTTGTAAGAATGTTTATTCTTTCCCAAAAGGGGTAGATTGTTTAGTAAATAAGGTTTCCTTATGATTTTTCCATTCCTTTATGTTTTTAAAATAACAAACACTCTACCTCAAGGAAAATTTTATTTCCCTCAATATTTATCTTAATAAGGAAATTTTCCTTTCCCAAGGAAATTTTCTCCTTACCTTCATTTTCATTGTTCATTTTATAGTTTTTCTAAATCTAACTCTTTTTATTTCTAAGTGTAACATTTAGTTTCATATCTAAAACCTAGAATTACTATAAATACATAGATATAGAGTATTCTATTTTCTGGTTCTGAATTCGGATTTCGAATTCTCTAAATTTAGATTTTGAGTTCTCTGAATTCTGATTCTGAATTCTCTAAAGTCATATTCTGAATTCTCTGAATCTAGATTCCAAATTCTCTGAATCTAGGTTTTGGATTCTCTAAATTCAGATTCCAAATTCTCTAAAATTCAGACTCTGAATTCTCTGAAATTTTGACTCCGAATTCTTTGAAATTTAAATTCATAATTACTTAGAATTCTGGTTCCGAATTCCCTAGAATTCAGGTTCCATTTTCTTCAGAATTCAGATTCCGTATTCATTTGAATTCAAACATGGAATTCTATAAAATCCTGATTCCTAATTCCCTGAAAAATAGAATCTGAATATCCATGTAATATAGACTCCAAATGTTCATTTTCTTAGACTTCAAATTTTATTTTTTCCTGGACTCTAAAAAATGGACATGGTTAGGTAACAATACTTTTCTTACTCTTGTTTTAATTATTAAAGGTTTTCATTCATTCTATTTTTAATTAACCATTGTTTTAGTGACACATGTACATGTCCCTCTATGATTCAAGGGAAAATATGACTGTTGGATGAGGGAGCCTACCATTGGAAAAATGCATATAAATAGGAGCTCATTCGAATGAGGTCACAACTTAGCTAAAAAATGGACGTTGATAATTCTAGAGACTACATGTTGTTGAAGTGATTTATAGAGAGAGAGAATCTCATTCATTGTGCATACTGAATGTCTTTTTATTCTTGCTTCATGTGACTCTGATTGTTTTTTTGTACAATCGAGACTTTCTGGGGATTGGAAGACAGAGATGCTAACTACCTTAATGTTTGAGGACTACCTTGTTTAGGAAGATAGAGGTGTTGACTACCTTGAAGTTTGAGGGCTTACGTGGATAAAAAGATAGATTCTGATATATCTATCAAGGGCTTACCCTAGTCTGGGTAAGACAGACTTTCTTGAAAGTATAAACCGAGGGACCTTTATCCAAGGTTATTGGATACACTTCTCTTTGAATTAAAAGATTTCATACTTGTTACTTGTATTATTCCAAGTTTAGTTTCCACTACATTTTGATTAATAAGAAAATTATAACAATCTTACACTTTCTCATATTTGTATACTCTGATTAGCAAGATTACATATGCTTTAAGATAGAATCTTTTTCCTTGTAAACTTTTATTATGTTTCTTTTCCAGAACCATATTTTCATAATCTAGAATTTTTGTAGAACTAAGTGGTCTTGTGAATTTACCTTGTATAACATTGTTAAACAAAGTTTTACTCAATGTTAAAAATGAATGTTTCATACCAACTTTAAAGGTTCCAAATGAATTTATAAAGAATACAATTCACCCCCCCCCCCTCTTGTATATTGAGCATCTCCATCATATTTTGATCCTACAATTAACAGTGATTGATTTTAATGGGGAGAACTGAATTATTATCATTGATATTTCATTTGACCTGATTCTAATAATGTGATTAATCATTTTAAATATGGGGTAATAAAGAAATTAATCATTAATTTGGGTAATCTTTCTAAACATAATTTTTTTATAAAAATGTTTAAAATACATTAAAATACATTTTTATCTTATTGTTTCAACATATGATCCCCCACAAAGAATTTTTATCAATTATTTGAAGAAATTAAAAGTTTTTATCAATATCTATATGATTATATTCTTATATGAAGTATATTTAAAAGAAAAAATGGTTATTAAAATTTGATGGAGGTAAGATAGGTCCATATGAACATTAATATTGTGGAGTGAATAAATAGGGTCTTCAAGGGTGTTCGTAAACTACCGATTAGAGGGTTAGTACATGAGAAATTTTACAGATGTGTGAACTATGTTATTTAGTATTCCAAATGGACCTATTATAGAACACAACATGGAATGAATTCCGGTTGGAATTTAAAAATACACATTGATAAAATACTATAAAACACAGCATTGTTGAATGTTCGAACCTTTGATTGAGTATGGATCCAGAATCACGTAATAGAGAATTATGGCCTTCTCACATGAAATAGTGGTCAAGTTTTAGTGGTGATACTGGAAATTAGGTAATTTGATTTCATTTGTTTCTAGGAATTGATATATCTGAGTTTATATTTCATTATAGTTTATACATCAATGAAAATATCATGAGAACCCTATGTTGACCTGGTGTATCATGTGACCACTATGGTTGACTCTAATAGCGATCCATGGATTCATGTTGGAGATTTTTGTATTGTTACCTTACCTATTTTTCATCTAACTGTGACCCCTAATATTACATGATTTTGTGTTCATGATTTTTCATGTATGGATTCTTTCATCTTTGGATTCTTACATTTATGACTTGTTATATTTCTATTTTGAATTTGGTTGAATTTATCAATATTTCATAATTTTAACTTATCTATTAGTTATTCAATTTTGGTGCCTTGTCTTACCAGGTTTCACCCTTAGGGTAGACCAAACTGTACTCACATAAAAAGATACAGAATAGCCTTGGATCTATATGCTCGCTTTCCATTACTTGATTATATTTTTCAAGATTCCCCACATCGAAGATGGTATGATTTTCCTTCCTTACTATATAAAAATAAACAATATAAATTTATATTAGATAATATAAGTATAAAAATGTTATCTAATGTTGGAGTAAAGAATATTGATATTTAGATACCACCAGACACAATATCTTTTCTTATAGACTCAGGTTGGATACTCTTCGACTAAATGACATACATAATTATTTATTATAGAGTAAACTTATTATTTTTTAAAATACATGACTGAATTATTTAATTAATTGATATTTATTTTGGAAACATCAGGTTTCTATGATGCCATATATTGATAATGTCATCCAGAGTCTCCCGCCTTATTACACAGTGATGTTTGCTGCTACCTCATGCATCGTACCAATGACTCATTTCCATACTGTTTTTTGGAATCATTATGATAGATTTATAAGGAAGTTCAAGTTTTATTAACAAATTCCCACAACACCTAGTCAGTTTCCTTCACTTCATTCCCATAAGATGTTAGGGAAACAATCCTTTGAATGGAGCTGATATCATTCAGGATATATTAATAAGTTGGATAGATCACATGGGTCCCAATTATGATGGGCAAGCATTGTATGTATGAATCTACAATATCATCCAGATTATGGTTCATGGTACCACATTTCCCTAGTGAAATATCTTATATGAATCATATAGGGCTATCTTTATTTGGTAAAAAAATAATTCCACTGTTGAATGGTTTTTTATTAACTTTAGTAAATTGCGTACTATTTTATAGGATTCTCATATCACCCATTTAACTCACATCTTTGATCCCATTAAAGAGGTGAATTTGATCAGGCCTATTTTCAAATATTAATTTCAGATATTCTTCTTACTATGGATGAGATTTATCATGGGATTTTCTATGATGTTGCAGAAAATGCTGGGGGTGTCCATCCTGATATAAATATTTCAAGGGTGAAGAGCATGTTATAGATCAATATGTGGAATCATAAGAGGATATTCAACATTATCATCCATATGATACTAATATTATAATTTCATTTAATCCATATCCATAAAAACATCAACTACTTATGTCACAATTTGAGGAACGGTTATAAGCATAGACAAAAAACACAACTAAAAATTATTCATCTAGAAGGACCCGATGTATCATAGTCTGTTAGTGTGTAAGATTTTGCTTCAACGATAGAGATTTGTTATTCTGTATTTTATTATTTATTTTCCCCTAATCCATAGATATTCACTATATAGTTTTCATCTTCTATACATATTGGATAGAGTTCCTGTTAGCATCCACTATCTTTAAAGCTAGGTCAGGGTATATGTGGAGAGACTATAGATCCACTGCCTATCACGCAAGATTATGTGGTGTTAGGTTCTGAGGATTCTACATAGGAGGTTTATACACTGGATCCTAAACATTGATAGTCATGGCATTGACAACTTATTTATACACCTCAATGAGTCACATAGGAGCACTCGGGACACCGATATAGATTTGACTGATATGTGTTATATATTTTTTAAATCAGTACATGTATATTATTTAAAAACATACAAACATATTTTATTTTGTTATAAAAAAAATAAAAATTATAGAATTTTAAATTCATAAAAAATTTTCTTAACGAAGAATAAAAATTAATTTTAATAACTAGCTTAGTAATAATAATAATAATTTCCAATTTTTTTAATTATATTAATACTTCTTAATATTACTATCCACAGTAAGTATAATAAATAATTATATTAGATATATTATTAAATATTAATTATATTTTTATTTTTAATTCTATAATTATTATTAACATTACTAATAAATAAGATATTATTTTTTTATAAGTGATTAATTAATAATAAACTGTAACATATAAAAAATAATATAATTATTGACTAGTAAGTATATTTTTAAATAACATTTTTTATTAATATCATTAAATAATAAATATTATTTATAAAACTAATAATTAATTCAAAACATAATAATATATTATTAAATAATAATAAATAAATAAATTGATAATTAATAAATATAATACCTATTAAAAATTTATAAATAATTATATCATCCAAAATTTCATAAAGATTTATAAATAAAATATTTATATATATTATTTTTCATATTATTAATTAATTATAAATAATACAATTGATAATTGATAAATATATTACATATTACTAAATTTGTAATAAATATATAAAAATGGAAAATATTTTTAAAAAAATTATAAATATTACTTACTAACTAATATTTTAAAAAAATATTTTAAAGTGTTGTAAATAAAATTCATGCCTCTTATAAAGAATTTAAATAGAAATCATGAAGATGTTTGATGCATCCTTAGCGGTGGCCAAGAACTGTGAACCCTTATCACACATATTCTCAAAATGGAGATGCCTGAATAAGTTCATGCCTCCCTCGACCCAATTTTGAAAGTATGTGAATCCTTATATCTTTTTTTATATTTTAAATTACGTAAAACCTATTATAAAAAAACTAAACCCTAATGGATATACAATTATTTGAAATAGAATCACCATCCAACTTAGTATCAATCATAGGAATACAAATCTAGTAATAAACATTGAATTACAAAAATAAAATTATATGAAATTTCCCATCCATAATATGTTATGATTTATATAAAAAATATTTTAACAATGAAGGTAAGGGAATCCATGTATTTAATGTTACTATATTATAGCCTTTTCGTAACATTATATTTCAAGAAAATTATTAGAGCAGAAATTATACTTCAATAATATTTCCATAGATTCTACTTTCCAATAATAATTAAACATAGATAGGATCTTAATTAAAATCATTATAGATATTTTTAAGCCTCTAAGAAGTGTATATCTCATATCCTTCTCATCATATGGTTACTCTCATGAGTGATTTGGAGGGGGAGGAATGTGTAGTTTCTCTAGCATTGTCTTCCCATTCCCCATGTTTCCACTCTATTTTTTTTCCTTCCTCCATCCTTTTACATTTCTCTGACCCATAATTAAGTCTTGGTTTCAATGGTGGTTTTTATAGTGACTCTTCATAGGATGGATCCAATGGTCTGGTGAAGGTCATATCTTACTATGGTTTATTTTTAAATATTCATCTTCAATGATGACGATGATAATGATGTGTGGTGGTGGTTTCGATGGAAGTAGTTTATTGTCATGAAAAAGGTTTTAGTTTTTGGTTAAGACCCTAGATCATTCACCCTATTCTCTGGCCCCACAATCCTGAATATGTATCCCATTTAGGTAAATTATGGTAGAATAGTGAATTTTTTGAGATTAGATGTTTGAGCAGTCACCAGTGTTCAAAATGCATCTTGAATTGGTTATTCTCTTATTTTTGAGCTTCCACCAGCCTATGGGTGTTTAAGTTAGCTTGTTAATAATAGTGTCCATATACTGAATATGACACTAAAGGGGCATCAAGGATTGGTATAATGGTCCTATAATTGTAGACGTTCAGTGTTGAATCCCTTTTCCACTCCCACTCTACTCTGTCTCCTTAGTTCCACCCCCCTAATTGTGGTTCAGTGAATTAGTTCTCTATGGGGATTTGGAATGTACTATTTGGGAAGCCAATGGTGGTCTAGGAGGATCATATATCATATCCCATGTTGGTGGTTATGATAGTGTTTGTTATTCAAACATTTTTGTGTAATTTCTTGTTAGGGTTTATCCCTTGAACAAGTAATAATAATTTCAGATGATCCTTTATTTAGAATGGTGATCTTCAGTGACCATATAATATCAGTTCTAAAGAAACGACTGGCATAGTGATGTGACTTTATTAATTTTATATTTGGTGTATGTGATTATGACTAACAATTACTACTCAGAGTTTGAGTGAATCTTATCTATGACTTGATAGAGGATGGAATAGGGTTCGATTGCGACCCTCCACCCATTATGCTTTAATTTTTCAAATTTGAATTTTCCTTATTTTCATATTTTGAAATTAAATTTATGGGGAAGCATTTATAGTTTCATGTTTTGTGATTTTGTACACCATTCAATTCATTTTAATGGTTTTTTATATAGTTTTTGGGTTTTTTTAATTCATTGGTGTCACATAAAATACCTAACGACAATAAAATTGGAATTTTTTAAAATAAAAATATGAACTAACTAGACAAGGCCTTTATCCTTTCCAGGTTTTCAATAGAGGTGCTAATAAACAGTGAAAATATTCTAATCAAAACCACTATCATACTAAACAATGTTTTTTGAATGCATGTCATGCTAAAAAATAAAGGAAATGTTCTATTTGCATACAATAAAATAATAGACCATTTTTTCTAAAGTAATAATATTGATGAGGTTTACCTTTCCAGCAATAAATAATGATTTCATTCCATTAAAGGAGCTTTTAAAAACAAATTTTTTTATTAATGTATAAAACTTTAGCACTTATCTAGTTGGGCGAATACCTAAATCATCACTTGGAATCGAACAATTAGTAATATTTAGATTTCTAAGAGTGGAAACCTTACTTTTTTTTAAAAATATCTCCCAAAAAATTTAAGACTCGGCCAAATGAGTACATTAATAAAAAACATATCCCTAATATTCACAGTCACTATGTAAATTTTGAATATTTTTTAGAGATCCATATCACAAAAATATTTTATCATTAGTACAAATTCAATAGTTGGGAGCTTCAAATACTCTTACTACCTATATGGAAAAAATATGACCATTATAAGCCATAATCCAAATGATCCTTCTAATATAATATTCAATTGTGAAATAAATTATATGAAAAAAAGGATATCATTTCCAAAATTCTATAGAGTAGCTAAAACTACCCCGTAGGGAACTATGGAGTATAAAAAAACATCCTAAAAATTCTATAAAAATCCATAATTCACTTTATAAAATTTTTTTCATGTTTTTTTTAAAATAATCTAAATAATAAAATCCCATATAATCGTATCAAAATAAATTTTAAATTCCCATTTAATGGAAATTTTTCATCCCCTAATATATTTAGTATAAAATAATTTAATTTTGAGTTAAAAATAAAACAATTTAGAAATTTACTACATTCAATAAAATTGTGTTACTTTTTAGGTATTAATTTTTTGTAATAATACCAAATGTATTAGTAAGAATCTTACTTTGAATTTTATGACAATAACTCATCGTTGTCATAAGTTGATACTGAGAAATATTATTAAAAATATCTAATCATGTAAATGAACACATAATATTTAATTTTGACCATTAATATGATTCATCTTAGAAAAAAAAACATTAAGTACTCTAAAAACATAAAAATAAATAAAATCGTAAAATTCATAAAATTGGTTATTTATGAAGCCATCTAAACTAGAAACATTATCTTAATTTAAGGAAAATACATTCTTACCTATATATTGATCAATAAATTGAGTGGGAAATAAATTTTATTCATTATTGGTAAGACTGTGGATGACATCATGAAAATAAATATAATTAATACCTTTATGATCAAAAAAAAGGGAGTGATCATAATTTAGAATATAAACCCTAATTTTATCACATTCAATAATAATTTCACCATGAACACTCAAATGTTTAAGTGGTTAACCAACCATTCTAATTTTGTCAAGGTTATTAAAAAATTCAATATTTCTATCCCATTCCCTAAACCATTAAAGCCTATAATTATATTAAATAATTTTATATTTCATTCTTAGAAGAGAGTTCAATGTGGGAAAGTCATAAACTTATTTACTAAATAGATCCTCATTGAAATCTTATTGAAAATTAGAATTATGATTTTGAGAATAAATTCCATTCAGATTTCTAATTTCATCATTAATATTTGTGAATATTTTGAAACCTATTCCACGAGATTAATTTTTGTGGTTGTAACACCACTAGTTTTTATGAATTATTTTGTTCGAATAAAATGATAAAAATTGATGGATAGTATTGCATGACACACCATATTAATCTTTATTTATACACAACACCAAGTTAAGGTTGAACTACACAAAAAACAGAGTTTAGAATTTAGTACATAGAACACCAATTTTCTATTGTGTAACCCACAATAAAAATTTACTTTGATAGCTTGTGTTACATAGAATACCATGTTTTACTGAACTAAAAGATACAATGAATATTATTATTACAATAGTATTATAGTTGTCACCTAGTTGTTGAAATAAATGTTATGAATAATATTAACTAAATTATGCCAATATTGTTTAAAACTATCAATAAAATAAATTCTATTGATACCAATTAATTAGATATGTTAGTAAGAATAATTTTTAAATTAAGAAATCCCTTTTCTGAAAAACTATTTTTCAATGCACAAACAGGTTTTATATCAATAAACTAAAAACACAAATTTTGATTAATGATTTTAATTAAATATATATATTAAATATTGAACAAAATATTTATAATACTTATTATTTGTTTTCTAGATAATAGATAAGAATAATTCTAATTAAATGCATAGAATGATGTATTTTTCTGAAATATTTCATTTTTGGATGAATAGTGAAAAATAACGAATTTTAATTGAAAACTTATTTTTTGTTTATTTAATTTATATAGATAAATTAAAATTTTACATTCTTATAATGTATATATAGTTAATTTATTAATCTATTAATCTAATATATTTTATTTTAATAAATTTCACATTGAAGTTTGATATAAAAACATTTCAAACATTTCAACATTTTCACTTTTAAAACTCGTTGTCCCATCCTGTCTGTGGGGTTAATTTTCAATTAATTAATGAAAATTATGTAATCTTAATTTTGAAAATTTTGTAATATATTTTTAATGATAATAATTTATAATTTATAATTATCCCAACTTAATTTTTTTACTCTAAGGATTAGTGAAAATAGTTAAAATTAATCACATCGATTGATAGAAAAACTATTTTACTAAGGGTCTAAAATTTATGATTTAAGAGAAAATGACCAATACAATTTACAAGAAATAACTTCATGGACATATTTCCAACATATACCTTCTTTGAGAAACAATGGATAATTATTAGAAGAAATATATGTAATATATACCTCCCAATAGTGTGTACCTTTTACTGTTTACAAGAATGTCACTCCTCCACTATAAAAGGTCACTCATTCCCCTCACCTATTCACACCACTAAATATATTTAGGTCATCCAACCCCTAAAATAATAAAATCAAAACATCCCTAAATTAATCCTATAATCCTGTATTTGGAAAAAAATCCAACCAAGTAGGTCTTTTTGGGAAAACCAAAATGTATTTCTTGAAGAAGTTGCAATGTTAATCAACAAACATTTTCGTTTTAGTTCTTCCTCAAACCCATTTAGTTATTTTTATATAAAAATTATATAACAACATAATTATCTTCAATATAATTATAATTTTTGTATCTCAATGTTATGAAATAAAACCACACACACTTTCATCAAATGGGATATGCAATCATCATTCGTGTGTGCGGAGTACTACCACCTCACGAACTAATGTCGTTCATTAATCCATTACCACCTCACAACAATGAGAATAATGACGTAAATTATTTTTATATCTGATATATATGATTTATTTATTCTTTTTTAATTATTATATAACACATTTCTTTATTATTTCAATTCTGTGAGAATATGATAATGTCGTTTATATGTACGGCGAATTATCATCTCGCGAAAGGATGGGATTCATTCACTCTTTCCATGGAATGTATTATGGAAAGTTTTAATATAAAAAATTATATATATATATATATATAAATAATTCCATTATAATGATAATATATATATATATATCATTTAATTTTCTTTATTTTAATATGATAAGAAAATAGAAACAACATTCATGCATACGTACGGTCTACCGTTTCCTGGAACAGTGTATTTCATTTCTATTTTTTATATTTTATAGATTTTTATAAATACATATATACTAAATATATATGATATTGATATCATGGTGAAATTATATAAATTTGGAAATCAGGATCAAATTATGCAGACCAAGAATAAAAAGTCCATGCATACACAAAAAACAAAGCGATTATTGCCTGGAATGTAACGTTAACATTGAATTATTAATAAACAGGTAATATAAATACATAATCAAACCATATATGGTAGATTATATATGAATATTTTTAATTTATATATATACATAAAAATATATATATTGTATACATGAGTTTTCAATAACTACAATGAGAGTCAATACTTAAGGTAAGTGGATTTCTATTCTCACTTTTATTTCAGTGACACTTATTCCATATTCACCACTAATTTCATTTTTTGTGGTGTATATAGGGCCCTACCAAAAGTTATATAATTAATTTAATTTATTTAATGATATTTAAATTTTAACAATTTTTTATTCTTTCAGATATCTCATGATTAAAAAGTTAGTCAAGTGGTAAGAGATTTTCATCCCACTTTCTACATTTGTCAGAAAATTGTTATATTTACCACATCTTTCTTCTATGTGGTGTGTATACTATCCATGAAATTACTTGATGATTATTATATTTAAATTTTTTGTTACATACATTTTAGGATCTCTCTTTTATGTGGTTATAGTTTCAAAGTTTCCAAAGCTGTTAGATAATTTTTCTCAATTTTCCTTCTTTGAGACACATGTTATGTTATGAACCTATATTATTTTTACTAGGTGTATATAATTCCCCTTTGACATGTTATATTATGAATATACTTATTTTCATGATATTTTATACTTCATGAAATTTTTTTTCCATGGGTATTTTTATTCAAATTAATCAAAGTGGTAAGATTTTATATCTATAATGTCATCATTTATCGGGATTGTATATGGTTATGCATCCATTGATAAAATATTAGGATCCATATGTCAAGAATTCTTATGACCTTTACTATACTATATTTATTCATGATATATTCGAGTAATACTATCACTTTACAATGCTTTGTTACATATGATAATTAAGAAAGTGTTTTTAATAAAATCCAACATCATTTCTATCTTCGGGTGGAAATCTGTTTTATTCAAAATCCAGGTTTTCTAAAAAAATATTTTTTTTAAATGATCATTTATGTTTGTTTTCAAGAAAAAGGATTTTAAAACTTTTTATGTCTTAAAAAGTGTTTAAAATTGTTTTCAAATATTTCTTCGTAATTATTCAAGGTTATTTTCAAAGAAAATGTTTTTAAAAATGATTTATGATTTTAAAAAAATCAAAACATAAAGGGTATTTTCTATAAGAAATGTTTTAAATGATTTTTAAAGATAACTTTTTAAGTTTTAAAAGTGGTTTTCAATTAAATGATATTTTTTTAATAAAATCCTCATGTGATATTTCATAATACCTCCCCACCTATGATGGAGTCCTTCAATATAGTTTATGATTTACTAGAGATGTGATCCAAGGACACCCATCTTATTCATTATTTGAATTTTTTCTGTTTATGATAAAATGTTTTTTAAGAAACCCAGTTATCTTACATAGGTTATAACATGATAAAATGCTTATGAGACCCACTTCCTTTAATAGCTTATTCTATGATAAAAGGATAATACAACTTTTCTGTTTTCCATATATTATGATATAATTAAAAGTTTATGATAACCATTTCATTTAATTGTCTATAAAATGATGTCTATGAAACCCATCTATTTTAATTGGTCATGATGTGATGAATTTTTTATTATAATGTGGAACATTTATTTTTGATTTCATTATGTGAGGGGTGGGAAATATATCTACCTCTAATGCATTGGGGGAAAATTTATATATCTCTTGAGATAGATAAGGTTGTAACAGGGAGTGAACCCAGTATAGTAAGACAAGGCTTCTACTAGGGATAGTGGTGTGCCCCCCCCCCCATGAGTTGTACCCACTGATGCATTAACCAGATTACATGTTCATAATGTTATGCATGAACCTGATTATATGATCACAATGTTATTTGTGAACTATATTGGATGTTCAAAATGTTATTAGTGAACCTAATTATATGTTCACATTGTTATTCGGGAACATGATTTCATATTCACAATGTTTTTAATGAACATTATTAAATGTTCAAAATGTTATGTTTGAACTTGATTATTGTTCAAAATTTTTTGCGTGAACCATATTATATGTTCTCAATGTTATTTGTGAACCTGATTACATGTTCAAAATATTATGTTTGAACCTAATTACTTGTTCAAAATGTTATGAATTAACTTTTATTTCTTATCCATAATGATATGTGTGGAATATGTTTCTTGTCTTTAAGTTTATTTGAGGGACTTATTTCTTATCCTTAACTAAATGAGTGAACATTTTTCTATTTATACATGTTCACAATGTCATTATATGATGTGTATGCCATAAATCCATGTCTTATGGAAATGTTATGCTCTCATGAATCTTGTTCACTGATTATTTTGTTATTAATATCTTTTGAACTATTAATATTTATTCATTGATTCTTGATTATTATCCTAGATATGTAGAGTATGGTTTTCAAATGTTAGGTTCATGTTCGCATACCCTTATGTTCGTGTTATGATTATATAAATCCTTTATTTACCCTTATTGAGCATCTGAGCTCACACTTTCTTATGTTTCCTTTCCCTAGGTTATAAAGAAATTTTTTAAGTAGGAGTAATAAAGGGTAATATCTTTATAGGATATATTGAAAATCATTCACCGAATTGAAAATATTTGTTTCCAAGATTCCAATGGAACTAATCAATTACGGTCATCATGATTGTGTTTTTAATGTAATTAATACTCATAAAATATGATATAATATACATTTAGGAGAATCCTAGGTCTCTATAATTGGAAAAAAATAAAGCTTTAGTCAAAATTATGAAACTATTACTAGAAATCTTTAGTGGTATCCCCAGTTATATTTCTATGGATATGACTAGGGATGTCTCTATGGATGAGTCAAAGATTAACAAAATGTCCTAGAATTTTGGTAAGGGGTTTAGAGATTAGTTTCCTTGAAATTATATCCATGTATCGATACCAAATGTGGATTTGGATATGGTGTTAATGTACATAAGAGTAAAAACACTCAAAACATTGTATTGAGCTAGACTCAATCAGGAACTAGTACATGACAATGAGCATTACTTCAAACCTAATTCAACACTCCTAAGGGATATTATTTGGGAAATAAAAAACTCTTTAAAAAATAATTAAGGATTTAAAAATAATATGACTATGAATAACCTATTATTTTCCTTAGGTGTCATATAGTAACTAAGTATGTGTACTAATTTAGACATTCTATCAGTTATTTATCATGATTATTTGGTTTTCATCTATCATAAGTGTTTCTCATAATATTCTTTTTCATTTTATTCAATGGTGGGAACTATAATGAATTAGGTTATCATTAAATCTGATAGAAAATTTTTAAATGAGAATCCAAATGGGATGATGTTTGTAGTAAAGTATTTTTGTGATTATGCCTAATCAATTTTCATGAAACATGATTAATAATTTATTCCTTAACCAACTCTCAGACTCACCGAAGAAGAGAAAGAATGATTTATTTGAGATATCAGGTGATGGTATCCAAGGAGGAATAATGATTAAGTTTTCTATATGATAAAATCTAGGAAGAAAGACTCATGTAAATGTCTCAAATGAATGATTAGCCCTCTTTTGTTTGGGGAATAAGGCCACATAGTAATTAATTTTAAAGTTAAAAAGGGAATATTTTAGTTAACGAAATGGATGGGAATATTTTTGTCCCTATGATATTATCAATAGTTGATTGTTTAATGTTTTGAAAGTATGGTCATTATGAAAATCAATGTTTTAGGTGGAAATATCATGAAGGAGATCAGCAAGGTTGTAAGATTTATGATTTTTATTCGAATGATAAAGAGAACATGAGTGACATATGAATGGTATGTTTTGTTCTAATCGAATTTCTTATCAGAATAATTAAATTGAGTTCCATTAATGTTAATAAATGATTCATATTACATATTTTATGAAAGGTGTATTTAGTAATAATATGATAAATCATCTTTAATTATTTGTAAAAGAAGTGGGATGATTAAATTTTATATGTATTGGAATTCGAGAATTATGTTATATGAATCATGAAGTATATTGTTTCATGAATTATTTGAAAAAATACCTAGAATGGTAATGATGAACTAAAAAATAGATTTAATCGAAATGTGATATTTTGATCAAGGGAAGGAAACCCTTAACGTGTAGCTCATGTTGAGAAAATAATATTTATCTTAGACATAGAGATGATTGATTTGTATAAAGTAAATTGGATTCTATTTTTAGCCTCAGAACTGAAAAAGGATTTTTAGAAAAAGTGTTGTATATTATCATTGATGAATTTTTTAGAATTATTGGGCTTATGGAATATATCTAATACTCTATGTTATGTGAAATGAATAAAGTGTTTGGGTTTTCAATATGGTTTTATTGTAATATAGGTTATTACCATATTTCAAGAGAATTCATGATAAGTGTATTCACATGTTTGCAATGTGACAACCAATAGCTACTTTAGGATATATAGGGGATCATTATTTAGCTAATTTTGAGAAATTTATTGACCATCCTTCTAGAGTTTTAAATTTTCATATTTTAGAATAGTCAAAAAGGTTAACCATTTATGAAATTATATATGATGAACTTTGAATGAGGTTTTATTGATTGATGTATTATCTTTATACATTAGGATTTATTCATATCAGATTACCTGTGATAACCATTTTTATGTGATTTAACTAAGGATATATGGAATGACCTATCATTATATTTATGAATCTCATGATCTTTTTAATCATCATTAATTCCAAATTCACCATCATTTCATGGGGTAAGATGTGAACGGTAAATAAATTAAGGAATGACTAAAGGGTGAGATTATATATATTAAATGGAATGAAATCAAGTTAGTATATCCCCTTGTAAAAATTCTACAATTTTAGGAAAAGGATCTTGAAATCAATGTTTTTTCTTATTATCATCATTTTTTGTGATATCAATGACCTATTCCCACCTAAATGAGTTATGGTTTAATAGTTACTAACCTTATATGGATAAACCAATTTCTTTTGATTAGTGATCTTTATCACTCTCTATAATTATTTATGATTTTCTTTCAGGTCCAAATCTTAACTTTTCACCTATGTTCTATTATATGGAAACCTAGTTATGAGTTTTTTTGGGGTAACTGTTATGTTTCCAACATTCCCTTTTAAAATTAAGACTTATAATTAACTTTTACAAAGAGGGTTTATATGAAAGTAAATTTCAACAATTAATACAATAATGGCCAGAAGTATTTTTTAGGGAAAAATTTTTTGTAAGGGGGGTTAGGATGTAAAACCCTTAGTTTTATGAACTAGTTTTTCCAAATAAATTAAAATTATTTGATGTATTATGTGGCAAGATAAACTAGGTTAAAATTACATTATATGAAACCCCAAGTTAATCTTGTGATAAACACAACAATAAGTATATATTTTTTTACATGAAACACTAATTTTGGACTATGTTACACACAATACCATGTTCCTTTGATAACATGCATTATGTGAATGATCGAGTCATACCGAACTACAATATACTATTAATATTATGATTAAAATATTATTATAGTTATCACCTAGATGTTAGAATGGATTTTGTGAATAATATTTACCAAATTTTTAAAACATGGTTTACAAATGTATTTAAAATAAATTCCTTTTATACAAATTATTTTGAAATGGGAGTTAAAATAATTTTAAAATAAAGAAATCTCTTTTATGAGAAACTATTTTTCAATGCGCAAACATGTTTTATATTAATAAAATAAAAATATTTGATGATTAATTTTAATTAGATATATATACCTTATATTAAATAAACTATTAAACATTCATCTAATGTGTATTCTAGTAAATATATAATAATAAATCCAATTTTATGCATAAAAATAAATATTTTTCTATGTGGTTGTATTACCACCTTTTAATGGAACACGTATTTTAAAATCAGATTTTGAAACATTTATAAATTATATTTTAAAAAATAAACTTTATTTTTTATATTATAATGTCAAAATTTCATGAGTTTTAATTTTTACTATTTTCCTAGAATATTTCTTTTTTGGATGAATAATGAATATACTAAATTTTAATTAAAAATTGCTTTTTTGTTTGATTTGTTTATATTGTTAAATTATATTTTTATTTTTTATTAAATTATAATTAGTGAAGTAATAAAAATATTAGTCCAATTTATGTAATTGGAATAAATTTCACAAGTAAATTGGATATAAAAACATTTCAAAAATTTGATCATTTTTACTTAAAAACTCAGTGTTTTTTACCTCCCACAAGATTAAGTTTGAATTAATTTCTAATGATTATGTTATTTGAATTTGAAAAAATGGATTCCATATTTTTTAATAATAATAATTTATAATTTATAATAAGTCAAAATTAAATTTTGATCATAATTATTTTTGAAAACAGATTAAAATTAATCATGGCGATTTAGAGAAAAAACGACTTTACAAAGCAATTAAACAGTAAAATTATGGGAATATTTGACCTATAAAATTGTAAAAACCCATTTTATGAAAATATTTAGACCATATAACATATTTTATCTAATTTTTTTTATTATTGGCGGGATCTGAAGTAAGGGAATCCCCCAATAGTGTTTACCATTTGTTATTTATAATAATGCCCATCCTCCTCCAATTTAAAAGGGAACTCACCCACCTCAATAATTCGAACCTCTCAAGAATTTTTTATCAAAAAAAACTACCCAAATAAACTACCAACTTCTCTAAATTGATTATAGAATCCTAAATTTGGGTAGAGATCAAACAAATAAATTCTTTTAGTAAAAACAGAAAGAGATACTCAAATAATATGTAACAATCATCAACGAACGTTTTTGTTTTTTTTCTTCCTCAAACACCTTTAGTTATTTTTCTATGAATTTTATATAATAACCTCTTCATATTTAATATAATGATATTTTTTTATGTTAATGGTACTACCTACAACCACACACTCTTCTATTAAATTAAATACACATACATCGTCCATATCTACAGTGAACTGCCGTCTCACAAACTGATGTCGTTAGTTCTTCCATTACAACCTCTCAAAGTTGAGAATAATGGTGGAAATTTTTTTTATATATGATATTTATGATTTATTTGTTCTTATAAAATTATTATATACCACATTCCATCATGAATTTTATTTTGTGTGAATATGATAATGTCATTTGTGTGTACGTTGGAATACCATGAAAGGAAGTGATGTGATTCACTCATCCTTTATATGGAATGTATTGAGAATGGGTTTAATATAAATATATGATATGTATAAAATAACAATGAAATTATCATGATAATATATAAATATATTTATATATTTATATATATATATATATCATTGACTTTTGTTTCTTTCAATATGATATGAAAATTGAAAGAGTGTCCATGCATGCGTATGGTCTACCGTCTACATGAATGGTCTATTTTATTTCATATTTCTATATTTTATAGATTAATATAAATACATATATGATAAATATATATGATATTTAAATCATGTTTTACATTCGATAAATTATGAAATCATGATCAAAGTATGAGGACAAAAAATAACAATTTAAAACATAAACGAAAAACAAATCATTTATTACCAAAAACATAACTTTGACCTAGAATTGTTAATAAATGGGTACAATAAAGTCATAATAAAATCATATATTTTAATATATATATATGAATAAGGTTATTTGATATATAAGTAACAAACATATATTTATTATACATTAGTATTGAATAAGTACAACGAGAGTCGAGACATAATGTAAGGGGATTTCTAGTCTCAATTTTATTTCCCTGAGACTTATCTCATATTCACCAATCATTTATTTTTTGTGGTTAATATACATATATATGAAATTTTTTATCATGTAATTTATTTATTACAAGGTATTAATAGTTTAAATTGATTTTCTTCTTTCGAGAATATCATGATTCAAAAGTTTCTCAAGTAGTAAGGGATTTTTGTCTCACTTTTTACTTTTGTGAGACACATGCTATACTCACCACCTCTTTCTTATATATAGTGTAAATAAATCAAATTAATATACTTTAGGATTATTTTTATTAAATTTTTTTTATTTAAACATTGAGTATCTCTCTTTTATGGGGTTATAATTTCAATGTTACCAATGCGGTAAATTCCTTCTTTGAGACACAGGTTATGTTATTCACCTATATTATTTTACAATATGTATATACATCCCATTTAACATGTTATATCACGAATATAATTATTTTCATGATATTTTAATCATAATTTAATTTTATTCTTTCATGTGAATTTTGAAAAAAAAATTCCAAAGTGGTAAGAGTTTATTGCTACAATCTCATTGTTAATCAGGATTGTCTATGGTTATGCCTCCATTGATGACATATTATGATCAATATATTAATAATTCACATAAAAACTATTCATCTCTATTTATTTTTGATTTCTTCAAGTAATGGAACCATTATTCAACTCATTTTTAGTTAATATAATTAATAGATTGTTTTTATGAAAATCTAACCTTATTTCTCTCTTTGACTGGAAATTTTTTTTATTCAAAAACAATGTTTTATAAAACGGTTTTCAAAGAAGTTTTTAAATCATCATATATGATAATTTTCAAGTAAAAGAGTTTAAAAAATGTATTATGTTTTAAAAAGTTTTTAAAATGGTTTTCAAAGATTCCTTTATAAGTTTTCAGGGTTATTTTCAAAGAAAAATATTTTCATAATGTTTAATTATTTAAATATATTTTTTCATAGTTGAAAATATATTTTCATTAAAAAAAGTTTTAAATTAATTTTAAATATTACTTCATATGTTTTAAAATTGGTTTTCAATGAAAGTTGATTTTCCTTAAGAATATGTCTAAGTGATCTTTATAAATCATTTCCCACCTAAGATAGAATACTTTGATATAGTTTTGGCTTTACTGAGGTTATCATCCAAGGAAACCATTCTTATCCATCCTTTGAATGGTTTACTCTTAAGATGACATATTTTTTATACAACCCATTTATCTTCCAGAAGTTATACAATGATAAAACGCCTAAGAATCTCACTTCCTTTCACGAGTTATTCTATGGTGAAATGATTATGAAACCTGTATCTTTTCAATAGGTTATGATATAATGAAAATTTTATAATTCTCATTTCATTTCATGGGTTATGATACGAGGTTTATGAAACCCATCTATTTTTATGGATCATGATATGATAAATGTTTTATTATATTATGGAACACCTTTGTATTATTTCATTAAGTTATGGTTGGGACCTATATCTCCAACCAAAAAATTTCCAACAAATTTATATATATTAAAAGTTAGATAAGTATAGAATAGAGAGTGGACATGGTTGAGTAATATAGGGATCCCATTGGGGAAGGTGGTGTGTACCACCCAGGAGGTGTTTTCACTTACTTATGAACCTCATTTGATATTCACAATGTTATGTGTGAAACATATTACATGTTCAAAATATTATTCATAAACCTAATTACATGTTCAAAATTTTATACATGAACCTGATTGCATGGTCATAGTTTTATGTGTGATCTAGATTACATGTTCATAATGTTATGCATGTACCTAATTACATATTCACAATGTTATGAATGAACTAGATTACATTTTCAGAATTTTATGATATGATGTGTATGCCACATATCTCGGTCATGTGGAAATAGTATGCTCTCATGACTTGTATTCTTTTAATATCTTATTATTCCTATCTTCTGAACTACCAACCCTTATGCCATGATTCATGATTATGTTCATTGATATGCGGGGTATGGTTTTCAAATTATAGGATCATGTTCACATACCCTTGTATTCATGTTATTCTTACATATCTTCTTTATTTACCCTTAATGAGCATCTAATCCCATGTTTTCCTATGTTTTCTTTCCCAATGTTATAAATAAAGGTTTTAATTTAGATTACTATAAGAGGACATCTTAATGGGAAACATTGAAGACAATTCACAAATTTTGAATATTGTTTTCAAATATTTAAATGGCACTAAACTATTACGGTACCCATGAATGTTTCTATAATGTAATCATTATTCATCAAAAATTATATAATATCCATGTTTGAGAATCATGGGTCTCTATAAAGGCACTTGAGGTTTATATTTCAATCATAATAATCATGTTCATAATGAATAGAATTTCATCCATTCAAAGCAGAATTATTTCATTCAGGTGAATGGAATAGATATTATTCAATCTAAATGTATTAGGAATAATTTTCTTTTCTATAAAAATCATGGTCATAATATAATTATAATTTGAGTTCATATTAATTAGATTCAAAGAAGACAAACTTCTCTAGAAATCATGACAGTGATTATTAAAATAATACAATGAATGTTTCTAGTATAAATTCAATAATTAACCCTAAAGTACCCTATGTATTTATCTCTAATAATATTTTCCTTAAGAAAATAATTCCTTTAAATCCATAATTTAAATTCTCTAGAAGCAATGGGAACATAAGATAGAATCTTCTCATTAATTTCCATTACAACTATAATGATTCCATTAAAAATACTGTGGATATTAATATTAAAAGCTAGATAGATAGATTATATAAATATATATCTCTTATCCTCAAAGAAATTTATTATATATAGAAAGGGGAATATCATTTTTTTACCTACATAAGATAAATCACAAGTAATAATTTTTATTCAAATCTATATAATCTAGATATCCATTATCTAAAAAGAGAAAAAAACAAAGGGTTTCAATGGCCTAATCATGGTCATTGATATCAATTATTTTATAAATAATATTATTCTAATTAAACACATTAAATTGATCAAAACATACTATAGGATTCTCATCACTCATGACAATACGGTTATGAAGATCCCAATTAGATTTTGGTGATGAGAGATATTGTAGAACACGATATTTTTACAATGTATATTCATTCAATTAAATATAATGTTCTATAGTTTGTACCACATTTAAGATGAAGATTAAATGAAATACAAAATTATTATTTAACTGTGATCATTAAAACCTAGCTATTAGATTTTTGGGTATAAATAGGGGTAACCAAATTTTGAAATATATATATGGAAACGTTTACTTAAAAAACAATAAATTAATTCCTCAGAAATAAACACTAAATTTTTAATTTTAAGAAATAAATCATATAAGTATATAAATATTTAAAGTTAAAAGGTTTATTTTTCTCTAAAATTTGGTTTTCATTATTTTTTTATTTTTTATCTAAATCATATATTAATTTTTTTAAAGTATTAGATTTATTGAAACGTGTTGTTCATAAATATAAACTATTAAATAATAATTCATACACTGATTATAAATTTGTTTGAAATTATTTTTAAATAATTTTATAGTAAATATATATATTTTTAGAAAAATATTATTAAGTGAAAATTTTATATTAATCTCAATAAATTAAATTATTCACTATGGATAAATGACTTTGATGAAATTTATTTATAATATATTCCATAAAATAAACAAATATTATTTTAATGGTAGTTAAAAGGAAAATGATGATACTATAATCATGTTATGCTTCAAAAATAGTTTTTTTCTAAAAATGGTTTTTACATGTTTTGTATGTGAATATTAAAATTATTGTCCAATTTTTTTAAAAAAATTTGTATTTTATTTGTATGTGAATATTAGAATTATTGTCCAAAAAATAAAAAATAAATTAATAAAATAAATTTATTTTTTGGATTCATCATATTGAATTTTAAATAGGTATAATTTTTATGATTTTCTAAAAAGTTTTATTTTTTGTTAAATTGTGAAAATACTAATTTTAGAAAAATATTTCTTTTTTTAATCAAAATAATTTAAATGTTTCAATTTATTTTGTATTTTTAGAAATCATATTATATTCATTTTATTAAAAAAACCAATAAATTATTTGGGAATCAATATTAATATTTATGTTGGTGTAAAATCCTTTTGTGATAAAATAGGGTGTTTTCGAAAAAAACATTTTTTATTATGATTTTCGCACATAAATTAAAATTAATTTTATAAAAATTATGGAAATTTAATATTTTAAAATTAATTTAATATTTGTAATCATATGGTTTATAGATGGTCAGTTGGTCAATTTTATTTTTTCCATATATAAAATTTACTTATGTAAAATGTTGTCACCACGTTAATGGGTGAAACTAGTTAAATAAGGTTAAAACTACAAGATAAGATCACGAAATCTTATCTCCAAATGAGTGGATGAGATTTTATTATACATTACCTTATCCCAAAAAATATTTTATCTATTTATTAATCCTCTTAACATGATTATGATTTCACTTTTAATATTAATGAAATCATATTTTCATAAATGTCACTTTAAAACATTTAACATCATAAATATGATTCCATGGTAACGATGTGAGTAAATATACATTATGAATGAAAAAATGTGACTTTAATGATGTTAAATAAATTATATTCATGTATATATTTTTTTAATTTCAATATGTTTCATAATTTTCTAAAATAGTCTTGTCAAGTTAACTCAATGTTTATAAAAACGAGAGAAACCTCAAGTAACTGCTTTAAAAAACATTAAAAGATTTTTTTTATAAATTATGGATTTATATAAATTTAATGTATATTTATAAATAATAATTAATGATGCATATGTTTCAATTCTATTTTCATTGTTTTCTTGATATGTTTAAACTCATATTTTGATAATAGTATTGAAAAGAACTTTAAATGATATTTAATGTATAAAAAATATTTCTAAATCATTAGAAAACCAAAAAATAATATATTAATTTTATCACCCATAGTTTTAGTTATTTAAACATTTATTTATTTATTTTATGTATATATAATTTTTAGGTTAGGTTTCACGAGGTTTGGATGAGTTTTTTCATGTTTTGGGGTGTTTTATGGTGGTGTGTGGTTATAGAATAGTTAGTAGAAACAATGAATCATCTTGAGGGAATCATGAAAAGAAATATAATAGGCACTGGTAATGCCCATTGTTGCTGCACGGTTTTTCCAAATTATGCATATGCCAAGGAGAAACAGTACAATTCTAAATAGAGGGAAAATCGTAGTTGGTGCATCATTTGTCTAACCATGTGAGTCGGCTGTGTGAGGAGTTGGCTTAGGTAGTATCATCCACATGGTTGGAACAATATCTTCTAAACTATGTGTCCTAGTAGTTTGGTGTATGTTTAACCCTTTGAAATTAGTGGATCTCATTCTATTTAATCCCTTTAAGCTTCTTTTTACCCCAAATTCGCTAAAACTTGGATTTCTTTTCCTCTGTATTTCTGAGAGGTGATTCCCTTTGATCTAGGAGAAAGTTTTAGATGATTCAATGCTTGTTGGAGATATAGATTCATCAGTATATCTCTACTCAAGGACATCCTTCCCATATCTCATCTTCTTCTCTTTCTCATAACCACATATCTAATCCACTTGGGATATATCCTTGTTTTTTAATGGGAATTGTGATGTTTTATGGTTTCATATAGGAAATGAAAGGTAGTTTGTGATTAGATCAATATAATAAATATGTCACTCTTCATTTTCACTAATTTTTTTGAGGTATATGGATTCTCTCTTGATGCCACTAGATTAGAACATGAAGGATTAACTTGAAATTAATGTTTTTATGTAATTATTGTGAAATGCTCCTTTGATTCTCATTAGAAACCTCTTTAGTGACGGTTTTGGGAAATTGATGAAATTGGATGGTTTGTGTAAAATCCTCTTCGATGGTATAGATTTTGGAATACATTTTGGGTGTGAGTTCATTTGAATTATACCTGACATAGTGGAAGGGTTGTGTTCTATTAGGTCACCAAGTTTTGGTTACCATACGATAACTTGGTAGATCGATGTGAGACTCCGCATGAGTATGAAACTGTCTCTTGGGAATGTATGTGTGAATGTGAAGATGTGTGGAATCCTGGAATGGGTATGTCAAATGGATTTGAGAAAGGTTTTAAATTATTTTTTTATTTATTTCCATGAAAAACTATTTTTTATTTGATATAAATTATTTTAAATTATTTTTTTATCAATTTTATATAAATGTTCTAATAAGTATTGTCCCTATGGTATGAGTTGGGATGTCATTGGGAAATCCTCATGAATTTATACTCAGCACAGCCTTGGGACTATTGTGTTCTTGTAGATGTCATATATTGAGAGAAAGGTGAATTATAGGTATCCCAGTTATTTAGTGAAAACTCTTGATACTGTGGGAATGGCTTACCATGTTAGATCTTAGGGTAGGCTAGAATATTCTTGTTGGTTGTCCTTGGTGCCTTTTGGGATTATCATATTTTGTTTCCTTTGGTTATGTCACTTTGTTTTTCCTTTTTACTCTGATATGGTTGTTGGTTTAGTCATTTTTTGCGTTTTATTTTGTACACATGCATATTATAGAGGTTTTCTAGTTATTAAATAATGGTTGTATGATTGTCTTTATATTGGAAAAGCATCCACTAAATGTTCTTGAGTCCCTTCAAATTTATTTCCAACCTTTGGTGTCTTAGGGATGTCACCTAAGGCCAGTAACATCCACCGCCTCTTCTTAAGCCAATGGGTGAGGGGCATGATGTTACAAATGGTATCAGTTTGTTTGATCCTTTGGTATTAATTGTGTTCAATATGGGAGTTGAAAAATCGTATCAATATTATCAAGTTCATTTGTTTCTTTGGATTCTATAAAGCAGATAGTATTTTAAGAAAAAGAAATGTATAGCTTAAAAAGGAATATCTAACCTCTTTATGTTGGACATCACATTACCTAAAATTTTGTGTACATGTGTGTTTTTAGACACTTCTAGGAGAGTTTTAACCTCCTCACCATGGGTTTAATCGATGATAGTTTCATGAAATAAATTGATAGTATCACTTCACTCAATTACTACATTGTTCAATTATGAGTTAATGTTTTATGGAAATGGTAAAAAAAATTTGTTGTGAAGAATTGAAAATTTTTGTTTATAGTGATGTTTTGAAAATGATGGGTGGTGGAAATTTTATAATCCTTAAAATGATTTGTTTTGGATAAACGTAATTGTGAAACATTTTTAAATGGAAATTGTAAATAGTAATGCCCTGAGTTGTTAAATAGTGAGACTCTATTTAGGTTATAGTGAATGGAATTGGGTAGGCACTATAAGAACCAATCAAAAGTGGTTTCTAGGAATGTGGTTGCACCTAATACATAGATTAACTAATAGTTGGTCCAAAGTATTTTCCATATTTTTCAGGTCATGGATATAGGGAACATAAATGATGAACCAAGAAAATGTATAATTCAGTTTGGCTCCAGAAGCATAACATGCACACCTTTTAGAGGGATTCTAAATAAGAAAAAGAATAACTCTGAGTGAATATGATGAATTTAATCTTCAGTTTCATTATCACACTAGTTGATATGAAAGTGATGTTAGAAACATATATGTTAGAGGATATATCAGAATAGTGGTTAGATTTAGTCGTTCAGGCTAAATTTAACCAAATCATGGAATTGGAGTATTTTGAAGAATTATTTAATAGAAAACTCTATCGTCACACATATATAATATATAGAACAATAAATTACATCAGTTTTAAGTAGCATAATCACTCAATAATAGAGTATGTAGGTAAATTTATGAATTTAGTCCACTTTGTAGTAGAATTTTCTACAAGTGTTCCCTTGAAGGAATGAATTTTTTTAGTCGATGTTGAAACTAGAAATTCACTCAAGGATTATTGTTCTATGTATTACAGATTATATATATGTTCTTATTAGAGAATATATGGTATAAAGTGACATCTCGAGATAGATTATTGGAGGAACCATGTTTATTCCTCTAATAACATAGGGGAACTCCAATGTTGGGAATAAGTGAAAGAGGAACATCTTTTCTGAAGGGGGCGATATATCTCAGAATCAAACTATAGGATATGTAATGTTTCCTACTTAACCAAAGAGTAAACCATGATTTTTTTAGTGTGGTTATTTTTTGTATATAAAGTGAGATTGTACGAAATCACCTAGATCATGCCACAATTGTAACCTGATGGGACATCTACAGCACTATTGTCACAGTTCTCTATGGTCGGGTTCTAAAGATACATCCCACGATTCCCATGAATTGTATTATTTGATGATATGAGTGTAGTATAATATATCTGATCATTAATTTGGAGAAATTTTTTGTCATTATAGTAACTCCATGAATCCTTAACCTATTCAATCTCCACAAGGTCATAAAGAAAGAATACAATGAGTAATAAATTTTATGGAGCCAAGAAAATGATTGTAGATGATCAATCGGTACCTTTTACGGTGAGAGCTATGATTCTCTTAAATTATAAACTTATGTTGTATTATTTTGATATTATTTTTTCACATTAGTTTATTTCTTCTTGTTTCATTGATCTGATGGGTTTACATGTTGAGATGATGCCTTATTTTTTTAATATCCAAACACCTTTAAGGCAACAAGAGTGTTGATCCATAAAATGTGCAGTGTTTTAGAAAATAATAGATGGGGCTATGTTGGTCTAGGATTTATTTATGATAAACATAGGTGTATATTATTTTATTCTAGGAATTTAATGGATGGAAAACATTGAGGCCCCTATTAATTTTTATGCAGTTTATGTGACTTTAAGATTTATAATGATGATAGTTGTCTCTTTAATGTATATTGGGTGGTAGATTCAGGCAGAGAAGAGCCCTTAGTACTGGTGGTTGTAACAATATCTTACCATTTTATTGTAGTTTCATTAGAATTTGTATATGAGTTTGTGAATAGAGATTTATCAGCCATAGTGGTTCATTTCCTTGATGTTTTTCCTAAAAATATAGCGGGGTTCCACACAGAAGATAAGTAGAGTTTACGATTGATCTCCTACTGGGGACCATTATAATTTCCCTTTCATCTTATTAGATGGAACAAATTTAATTCAGGTATTTAAATGATTAGTTATAAGATTTGAATAGTAAAAGGTTCATCTGACTGATCATATCTCTTTGGGAATCACCAGTTCATTTTATGAGGAATGCAGTTATAACTCTTAGGATTTGATTGTATTGTTATAATCTGACCTAAGATATTATAAATAATATATATCCTCTTCTATTCATTGATTATATGTTAAATCTATTAAGGGGAGCCTATTGGTTCTCTAAAATTAGGTTACATTTGGGATATCACCAACTGCAGGTTTGCAGGTTTGGAAGAGGGATATATTGAAGATAGATTTCAGAAGAAAATATTACCATTTTGAGTTTCTTGTTATGCCTTTTGGTCTTACAAATGCATCATCCATCTTTATGTATTTTATAAACTATATATTTCATATTAATCTAGATTCTTTTGTGGTGGTTTTTATAGAGGATATATTGGTATATCCTAAGATAAAGGAATATCATGAGAAATACATGGTTATAATGTCGATCATCTTTCAAGAGAATCATTTGTATTGAATTTTATAAATTTGTGATTTATGGATACAATACAAATTTTTCCTTATCTATATAAATTCTAAAAAAATTGTTTCTATAAATCGTGAAAAGATAAAAGATTATATCTATTGTAAACCACCACATTATGTCTTTGAGATTTGTAGTTTCCTCATATTAGTAGGATACTACAAACATTTTGTAAATGAATTTTTAAGCCTGGTATCACTAGTGACAGCCTGTATTAGGAAAGTTGTTCCTTTCTAATGGAATAATGAATGTTAGAAATAATTTCAAGTTCTTAAGGATATATGTGCATTATCACCTATTCCCACGTTCCTAGAGACTCAATAGGTCTATATAGTTTCTTGTGATTCATCAGGATCTAGGTATGGATGTGTTCTCATACAGACAGATCTTGTTGTTTCTTATGTCTCACAGTAGTTAATGTTTTGTGAGAAGAAATACCTAACAAGTGATTTGGAATTGAATGTTCTAGTCCTTGATTTTAAGACATGGTGTCATTATATATTTAGTGAGAAATTTATGTAGTTTATGGATCATAATATTTTTATACAACTTTTCTCAAAAATATGTTTTAATCTAAGGAAAATAATATGGATATAATTCCTTGAAATTATCAACATCAACTTTATGTACACACTAATTTGAGGGAATTAATAGGTAGATAGATTAAGTAAGATATCATATATTAAGTTAGCTAAATAATCATTAAATTAGTGGTACATGATGTTGGTTATAGCTTACATGCACCTATATTGTACGGACTAGGGTGATGTTGTAGTTTTTTCCCAATTATATTTATTCCTAACTTTGTTCAGCATGTGAAAGAGGCTCAGATATCTAATCATGAATTTTTTAGCTTGAGGTAAAAACTCAATGGTGGGAAGACCATTTAGGGGTAGAATATGGATGGTAGTTAGGTTTTTATGATTATAGATTGAATCATGGTACCATAGGCTTTTCCATAAATGATTCTTAGTTTTAATAATCATTCGAAATGGGTTGTTCATCGAGGAACAAAGAATATGTTTGGAGTGATGAAAGCACCTTTTTTGTTGGTTACAATGAAAATGGAAGTTGAAGAGTTTGTTTCATTAAACCCCACCTGTCAATAGATTAGGTTGGAACACCATCTACTAGAAATCATATTATTTTCTTTAAGATCCTTTTGTGGAATTAAGGGAATATAGTTATGGATTTTATGACATGTTTACCAAGAATGATAAAAAAACTAGATTTCATATGGTAAATTTTGGATCGTATCGTGAATTAAAATCATTTTACCCCTATTTTTTAATCCCATATGGTGTAGTATTTTCCCAAAATCTATATTTAAGAATTTATAAATATATATGGTGTTCCGGTCATTATTTTATCTGACTAAGGCCCCAGGTTTATCTAACATTTTTGGAGATCCTTTCAGAAATACCTTGGAAAATAGTTGAATATGAGATAAGTGTATCATCTTCAAATGGATCAAAAAATATAAAACAATCATCCAAATGTTGGAGGACATGATTATGGATTTTGGAATGGATTTTGGTGTCTCATGGGAGGATCACAAACCATTATTGGAGTTCTTATAACAAAAAATCCTCACAACCTGATATATATTGATCCTTTTAAATATTTGTATGGGTTTCTTAATTTTTCTACACTTTTTTGTTTGAAATGGGTTAGAAATAACTAGTTGGACTCATCCCTGTACAAGAGACAAAAAATAATATTTAGTTGGTCAGGAAGAGAATGGATATGGCTTAAAGAAATCAAAAATCATATGCTGATCATCTTCAATGACTTTTTTCATTAGAGTTGAGTGATCACATTTTCATTAGAAGCTCTCCTAGGCTTGGGAATCATCATTTTGGTAAGCAGTAAAAGGTTTCTCCTTAGTACATGAGACCTTTTGAGGTATTTGAATTATTTGGTGGGGTGGACTATTAGTTAGATTTTCTAACAAGTTTCAATTCAATACATAATTTGTTTCATGTATCTCAATTAAATAAGTGCCAATATGATCTTTAACATGTTATTAAATTTGATTGCATTGACCAAGATCTAGATTCTATGTTGATTCATATTCTATTATGGATTTTGGATAATATAGAGAAGGAATTATATTAGAAAATAAATGGCCTAGTGTGGGTTTTAGGGAAACATATTCAAATTCACGATAAAATGTGGATGTTTGAAAACAAAATAATACATAAGTGGTCCGGACTATTCTATAAAAACTCTGGTTTTCTACTTTTCAGGGACAAAAAGACCAATGGTGTGGATAGTTTACCACTCATAGCTTCAGGTATTTGACCCTTAATATATGTATTACATATATATATATAATATCCATGTTAAGATTCAAGATTTTCTAAGGTGTTTACTCTTGTTTTTTTGGATTTTCTATGGGTTCATGGTTTCAGAACATTTAGTACAAATCATGCATCATCTCTTAGAAACCATGCAAGGAAAGACATTGTTCACTTGGAAAATTCATGATTGGTTCTTGATTTGCCGAAATTGTGTGAATTACCATGGTAAAACACACAATTATGGTGAGAGGGAAAAGTATGTTTGGTGTCTAGTTTTTCTAATTATACAAGGAAACTACGTGAGGGGTTGGATTTGGTAGTTGCATCCACATGGTTGGTACATGTTTTGAAAAACTATGCATCCAAACCATGTTCCGTATAGTTTGACCAATGAAACTAGTTGAAATAATTTGAATTAATCCCTTTATGCCTCATTTTATAATTATCTCACAATTCATATTGTTTTTCCTCCCAAGGCTTGAGAGGAGACTTCCTTCGACCTACGAGAAAAGTTTAGGCATTTCAAGCCTATTTATGATCCAGATTCACCTCTAAGTCTCCTTTCTTGATCATTATTATAAAATATATTCTCCTTCACATTCCCAGATCCATAGATATAATCCATTAGGGATATATTATTTTTCCCTAATGTTAATTTTAGTGTTTCAAAGCCATAACTGTTGAAGGAAATGTGGTTCATGATCAGATATATAGAATCATTATGTTGTTCTTAATTTTTTCCAATGTTTTTGAGGTAGGTGGAATTTCTCATAACCATACTTGATTGGAAAATTAATGTTGAGTTGTAAATAAGTGTTTTTCTTGGAATTATTTTGAAATTCTTGTGTGATTCTAATTACAAATCTCTTTAGTGAAAGTTTTTTGAAATTTATGAAATTTGTTTTTTTAAATACTCTTTGAGTATAATTTTAAAATAGGTATTTTAAAATTATCTTTTTGATTTTGATGCAAGGAAAAAGTTTTTTGAAATGTTTTAAATAAAGAACTGTTTTATGTGAAATTTATTGGCATTTATTTTGGAATACATGGTTGGTGTGAGTTCATTTTCATTATATCGGACCATATGGAAGGGTTTTATGCTATTGGGGAACCTGGTATTGGTTCCCTTATGACAAATTGGTATATCAATGAGGGAATTTTCATGACTTTTTAACTATCTCCTGGGCATTCATGCATTTATGTGTGGATGTATGGATGTGTGTAATCATAGAATGAGTATGCCAAAAGGATTTGAGAAAGGTTTTAAATGATTGTTTTATTACTTTCCATGGAATTTTCTTTGGATTTGATATAATATGTTTTAAATTGATTTTAAACTATTTTATATAAATCTGATAACTTGTTTTGTCCTGGTGGAATGAGTTGGAAAGTCATTCTAGAGATCCAATTGGGTTTATACTCACCCATTGATTGGTTACTATTGGGAATCTGGAAATGTCATCTATCAATACATAAGTAAAGGAAATGTATCAAATTTATTTAGTGATAATTATTGATACCGTGGGGATATCTTGTTGAATTGGAGCATGGAGTATGTTGGGATTTATTGTTAGGATGTCTTTTGTGGCTTTGGGTTTTTTTGTCTTTTGACCCCTTTGGTTATGTCACTTGGGGTCCTATTTTTACTCTGATGTAGTTATTTTTTTGGGTTATATTTTGAGTTTTGTTTTTTACTCTTTCGTCATATAGAGAATTTTTTATATTATGTAATGGTTGGATGTTTATCTTTTAATTGTAAAATCGTCCCTAAATGTCCTTGAGTCCCTTGTCATTTATTTTCAGCCTTTGGTTTCTTGGGTATGTCAACTAAGGCCAGTAAAACCCACCACCCATTCCTAATCCAATGGGTCAGGGGAGGGATTTTACATTAACTCAAGCAGAAAAAAAAAATTTATATCCAGTCGGGAAAGGTAAATTTATGTGACACTTCTAGTTTTATATTCAGGACCCTTAAGGATTGAATTTTTTTTTAAATTGCCATAAATTATTTCTAATAAAAAGATATTTTCTTTAATATTTTCAAAACTAATACACATGTTTAGTTTTTTCTCAAATATATTCCTAAATCCCTATCTAAATTTCGATTTCCACATCCATAATCTGTCACGAACCCCTCCCACCAAAGATGGCCCTCCTGAGCTGGCAATGGTGAAAGGGAGATAATGTCCCCCCGATTCCCGCCTCCAGTAGGCCCCGGGTTGGCGACTAGCACCGAGGGTATGAGTTTTCACAAATATGGGAGGCATTACCCTTTTTATTATTTAGGATTGGGAAATAGGATGAGTCAACCACCAATAAGGAAAAAGGATAAGTGTTTATAAATAAACCCAAACCAAGACCACATGCATGTTTAAACAATTTTTATAACAAGGTATAAGTACAAGAAATCTCAAAAGTACAATACCCAAAGAAAACAGGAGAACAGCAATTGCAACAACTCCAACTGCCTGACTAGTAGGGTCCCGCACGGCCCTGGTAGTCCTCCTGGAAACCTAAAAGTAAACGTAGGGTGAGCATACAAGTATACTCAGTAGGGAAACCTAAAGCTCTCGTGCACAAGTGGGGAGGCATCCTAATGTCCCGTGAGAACAACAGAAGAAACCTAACAAGGGATTCTATCCACCCAACCTCACCAGACACACTCACCAAAACACAATCACAATAGGTAGTAGTAGTATAAGAACAAGAGTATTTGGTACCCCGCACCATTTCCCAATAGTCAGTTGAATGTCCTGACATTGTCACACTCTCCCCGCCCGCACACACCTGGGCCTCACAACCACACATCCTGCCCGCACACACCTAGGCCTCACCACCACGTATCCCTCCTGCACACACCTGGGCCTCACAACCACAACCACAACCCCTCCCAAAGACACCTGGGCCTGAAATCGAAACCTACCTGAAGAGTCTTAGGTGTAAGGTCGCCTCAAGCCATCACAGCCTATAAGTCTGCCCAAAGAGTCTTGGGCCTAACCACCCCAATCGGAACCTACCCGAAGAGTCTTGGGTGTAAGGTCGCCTCAAGCCATCACACCCTAGGGGAGAAGGAGCAGGAAGGAGCTAGTAACTATGGAAAAACACCCTCTCCCATGAAATGGGAGTGTTCGGCACTAAGTGCTCAACATCGGTGTGGTGCGATAAAACACAAAAGATACAGATATATATATATATAGAAACCACTCAGCCCAACCTATGTCTTCTAAAAAGAGAAAATGAGCACGTGCCTCGACACTGCTAACATGAAGCATGCATACAACAAACAACCCCAACCCCATTAAGGTTTTCACGTTTCTGCAGAAATTAGTTTATTTAGTTCCTTAACTACTGGGCAACTATCTACAACCAACCACTTCAATCGTTCGTAAAACATATCCCTGCCATCCATAAAACATGTTAGGGAAACATAAGCATCACAACACAACCCTTCTTAACAACCAACCAACCCATTGATTATTATATTTGTTTCATTACCAAGACCCTTCATTCATTATCTCTTCCACATTTATTATTTATTAAACACAACCCATAGTCCGTTCATATTTAAACCCATCCCTGTAGCCCTACTTCCAACCACCATAACCACACCACACATCATTATCCCTTTAATACGATTTATCACAGCCCGACTGCCCATCACCATTAAACATTCACACCTTCCCACAACCAAGTCAACCGCAGCCCCGCTGCTCACCCAAACCACAACAGCCCACAAAACACCCCCGTCACATGCGACGTAACCAAGACAACACCCACATGTTCATTATTCCATTTTTTTTAACCAGGGTGACCACACAAGGGTTCAAAATTTTCATTTAAACAGTCAACTTTACGTGATTATCAAATTTCCACATTCAACAAAGTTCCACTCACAAAAACGGTCTAGAAAGATAGGGAAAAATTTAATTGCGCAAGAAAAGGCCCCCAACGACCGTGATTTTCAGTAGGCATAAGCCTATTTATTTCACAACATAATATCACAGGATATAAAAGTTAAAGTAATAGCAACCACAAACTTCCCATCCCCGTTATTTAACCAGTTATTATCTTTATTTAAAGGTTCAACTGTTTCTCATGAAAACAAAAAGGATACCCACCCCTCATGATGCAAAAATTATAGATACGAAGGTAAAACCCCTACCTCAACAGTTTCTGGTCACAACGCTCCCCCAGATCAACTTTAGAAGACATTCATCGGTGTCCCGGCAAAACCTCCTCGGGTGGAAGTTGGAGAGGAAAAGCTGAAGGGAATACAACGGATCCAAGCTCATAAGTTCCGCCTCATCGTTACGATCCCGTGGCCGCTGACGGATCGTAAATCGGAGCTCGGACGAAAAAGTTATGCAAGAAAGAGCCTTCGAGTCTCTTGAGAGAGATCTACTCAGAGGAGAGGGGAGGAGAGGTGTGGGTTGAAAGTAGGAGGGGACCCCTCCTTTTATATGCATGAAAAGAAAAAGTACACGGAATGTACTTATGGAAAACAGTGTGTACTAGGCCGTTTTCATACGGTCTCCACACGGCCTCCAACACGGTTCTGCGGCCGTTGACTGGTCAACACATGGTTTGAAGGTAACGCATACGCAGGGAAGGACTACATGGCAGGTAGATTGGACACACGGCATGTACCCATTTATTGCACACGGCAAGGACATGGCTCCAACGCGTCACATGACCGACGACTGGTCAACACATGGTAACGCGTACGCGGGGAGGGACTACACGGCGTGTAGTACTAGACACACGACGTGTACCCATTTTCTTCACGCGGCCAAGACACGACCATCCACATGGGGTATACCTGGAAAGAGGGTACACGGCGTGTACTCAAACTACATGGTGTGTTGTTTCAAAATTCTGGAAAGTGTGGGAAAAGTCCATTTTACCCACCAGAACACTTCGTGGCCTTCTTTTTGACAAAGGAATGGGTCGGAGAGGTCCGGTCCATTACATCAGATACCTCTTAAAACATTCTCATCCCCGAGAATTCAAAAACCATCCAAGGGGAACCCAACAAGATACCTCTTAGGGCCCTCGTTATAACATGAACCCAATCAACAATCCTAATTATAGGTGTTAGGAATTCCTTCTCCTATGTTGAGATATTATCCGCTTTAGGCGGAACTGACTCGCCTGCACGGGTTTAATCCCATCCTCATTAATGCGTCTCGATTAAAGATTGGGTCTTCCCACTTCCATACATTAGGATTTCTAACTCGAACTACCCCCCCCCCCCAACACCACACAACCAACACACTTCCCGAACACATGGTTTTGGGAAAATCCTTATCCTATTTCTAGATATTATCTGCTTTAGGTGGGACTGACTCACCCGCACGGGTTCAATCGCATCTGCATTAATGCGTCTCGATTAAGGGTCAGGGTTTCCCCCTTCCCACACATCCAGAAATGTTACACATTACCAGGGAACAAGGAAACAAAATGTCTCACAATTGACAAGCCAATCATTCCATATATCAAAGGTACAAAGTACAACATTAACAAAAATCTCAGAAGAACAAGGGAACACAAGTCAAAACAACTCCGGGTACTGAGCATGCATCTGGTTCTCCCACTCCCAAGTGCTCTCCTTGAGACCGCCATGCCTCTATAACACACGAACCAATGGAATGGTTCTTCCACGGAGAACCTTCTATTTACAATCCTCGATTTTGACTGGTCGTTCCTCGATGGTTGCGTCATCTCCCATATCTAACTCTCCCCAGTTGATAACGTGGGAGTCATCGTGTAAGTACCGACTAAGCTGGGAGACGTGGAAGACATCATGAACCCTCTCCAACTGAGGTGACAGGGCTGGCTGATATGCCACCTCGCCGACTCGCCTCAGCACCTCAAAAGGTCCGATGAGCCTTGGTGAGAGCTTGCTCCCTTTCCCAAACCTCTGCTGCCCCTGTCTAGGGGAAACCTTCAAGAACATATGATTTCCCACCTAAAACTCCAAGGGCCTCCTCTGACGATCAGCATAAGACGTTTGTCAGTCCTGAGCCGCATTCATCCTCTCACGTACAAGCTGGACTTTCTCTGTGGTGCTCTGCACTACCTATGGCCCAAGAGCACCTGTCTCACCAACCTCTGCCCAGCAAATGGGTGAACGACATGGCCTTCCATAAAAAGCCTCAAATGGTGCCATGCCAATAGTAGAGTGGAAGCTGTTTTTGTAGGAAAACTCTACTAAAGGAAAGTGTCGTACCCATGATCCTCCGAAATCCAGAACGAATGCTCGCATCATGTCCTCCAACTTCTGAAAAGTCCACTTTATATGCCCATCGGTCTGGGGGTGGAAAGCAGTGCTAAGGCGTAGCTGGGTGCCAAAAGCATGATGTAACCCCCTCCAGACTCGTGAGGTAAACTGAGTATCCCGGGTTGAGACAATGTTCCTTGGAACTCCATGCAAACGCACCACCTCATCTACGTACCTCTGTGCTAAGGTACTCACTAGGCCCGAATCCTTGATTGCTAAGATGTGAGCGGATTTCTTCAGATGATCCACCACTACCCAGATAGAATCATAACCTCCCTGAGCTCTTGGTAGTCCTGTGACGAAGTCCATCGAGATGTCATCCAACTTCCACTCAGGGACATCTAAAGGATGCAACAAACCACCGTGAACACGGTGTTCAACCATCACTTGCTGACACACTAGGCACTTAGCCACGAACTCTGCCACTGCCCGTTTCACCCCAGGCCACCAAAACTGATCCCTCAGGCCTCGGTACATTTTTGAAACACCTGGATGTACCGCTAAGGCTGAGCTATGGAACTCACGGAGAACTCCCTCACGAATTGCATCTGGGACAAGAAACCTTCCATGGAAAAGCATCTGATGTTGGTTATCCTCTAACAATCCCTCTGGAGCATTCCGCTGATCGACATGATCCCGCATCACCATTGCCTCAGAGTCCCCCCACTGAGACTCCTCCTCCTGCTGCGACACGGAGGATTGCACCATCATCTTGAACAAACAGCCTCTAACACCTTCTTTCCTTGCATCTAAGTGCAGACAAACCAACTCTCTCATCGCCTTCCAAGCATCAGTGGATTTCCGAACCACTTCCTTATGTGACTTCCTACTCAGGGCATCAGCCACAATGTTGCCCTTACCTTCAGTGTAAGAGATCTCAAAGTCATAGTCTTGGAGAAACTCGACCCATATCTGCTTCCGTAAGTTCAGGTCATGCTAGGAGAAGATATAACGCAGGCTCTTGTGATCTGAGAAGAACACAAAGCGCTCCCCAAAGAGGTAATGTATCCAAAACTTCAATGCAAACACTACTGCTGCAAGCTCCAGGTCATGGGTGACATAGTTACGCTCATGAGGGCGCAATTTCCTAGACCCATAACAAATCACTACCTTCTTCTGCATCAGCACGCACCCCAGACCAAGGCCAGAAGCATCACAAAATACATCATACAACAACCCTTCCTCTAGAAACCTGAGTACGGGGGAACTGAACAACGTCTCCTTCCGGTAGTCAAAAGATTTCTGGCACTGCTTTCTCCATAGGATGACCTGGTTCTTCCTAGTCAAAGTTGTCAATGGAGCAGCAACTCGAGAGAAGTCCGAAACAAACCTCTGATAGTAACTTGCTAACCCCAGGAAACTACGAACTTCTTCCACACTCTTGGGTGCTGCCCAAGAAACAACTGCCTCCACCTTCGATGGGTCCACCGATACTCCATGCTGAGACACCACATGCCCAAGGAAGTGTACTTCTTGTGTCAAGAACTTACACTTCGACAATTTCCCGTAAAGCTGGTTGTTTCGAAGGAATTCCAAGACTTCCCTGAGATGCTCAACGTGCTCCTCCTCTGATCTTGAGTAGATCCGGATGTCATCGATAAACACAACGACGAACCGGTCCAGAAACTCTCGGAAGACAAAGTTCATAAGTCCCATGAACACAGCTGGGGCATTCGTAACTCCAAACGGCATCACTACAAACTCAAAGTGCCCATACCTGCACCTGAAAGCTGTCTTCGAGATGACACTGTCCTTCACCCTCAGCTGATGATATCTGGATCATAGATCAATCATAGAAAATCAACCGTAGCCCCGCTGCTCACCCAAACCACAACATCCCACAAAACACCCTCATATCATGCCACGTAACCAATCTGACACCCACATGTTCATTATTCCATTTTGTTTAATCGTGGTGACCACACAAGGGTTCCATATTATCATTTAAATAGTCAACTTTATGTGATTAACCAATTTCCACATTCAACAAAGTTCCACTCATAAAAACATTCTAGAAAGATAGGGAAACATTTAATTGTGCAAGCAAAGGCCCCCAACGACCATGATTTTCAGTAGGCATAAGTATATTCATTTCACAACATAATAACACATGATATAAAAGGTAAAGTAACAGCAATCACAAACTTCCCATCCCCATTATTTAACCAGTTATTATCTTTATTTAAAGTTTCAACTATTTCTCATGAAAACAAAAAGGATACCCACCCTGCATGATTCTCAAATTAGAGAGACGAAGGTAAAACCCCTACCTCAATAGGTTCTGGTCACAACGCTCCCTTGGATCAACTTTAGAAGAAGTTCTTCGGCGTCCCAGTAAAACCTCCTCAGGTGGAAGTCAGAGAGAAAAAGCCGATGGAAAGACAACTGATCCAAGCTCGGAAGTTCCGCCTCGTCGTTACGATCCCGTGGCTGATGATGGATCGTAAATCGGAGCTCCAACGAAAAAGTTATGGAAGAAAGAGCCTTCGAGTCACTTGAGAGAGCTCTGCTCAGAGGATAGGGGAGGAGAGGTGTGAGTTGAAAGGAGGAGGGGACCCCTCCTATTGTAGGTGTGAAAAGAAAAAGTACATGGCGTGTCCTTATGGTACACGGTGTGTACTCGGCCATTTTCACACAGTCTCCATGCAGCCTCCAACACGGTTTTGCGGCCGTTGATTGGTCAACACACGGTTTTAAGGTAACGCATACGCGGGGAAGGACTACACGGCGTGTAGATTGGACACACGGCGTGTACCCATTTATTACACACGTCAAGCACACGGCTCCAACGCAGCACACGACCGACGACTGGTCAACACACGGTAACACGTACGCGGGGAGGGACTACCCAGAGTGTGGTACTGGACACACGGCGTGTACCCATTTTCTTCATGCGGCCAAGACACAGCCATCCACACGGGGTATACCCGGCCAGAGGGTACACGAGGTGTACTCAAACTACATGGCGTGTAGTTTCAAAATTCTGGAAAGTGTGGGAAAAGTCCATTTTTCCCTCCAGAACACTTTGTGGACTTCTTTTTGACAAAGGAATGGGCCGGAGAGGTCCGGGCCATTACATAATCTCATAAAGAGACAACAAATAACTAAATTAAAATATATATGATCAGTCAAAAGGAGAATATCAAAAGAGTCTTTATAATTCAATATTTGATTCTTTTAAATTTATTTCTTCTTACACCTCCATAAAATATATATCAATAATGATGATTTAGTAAATTAAATATCTCTACTATACTTAAATATTATGATATTGACTTTAATACCCTTTTCAATCACCTTTTTCATTCAATGAAAAATGAAAATTTTTCACATTCGTACATATGAACTATTATCTCCCAAGAACTGATGTATTTTTTTCCTCATTAACAAAAATTTCTTGTTATAATGATGAATTTAATATATATATATAATTTATGACATAATTATGATTCTATAATGAAAATAGATTTCATATCCTCTTACCCTTCCATCTGTTGGAAAACAGAAATGTCACTTGTGCGTACGTACGTACGTACTACCATCTCTATGCAGCGATGTGATTCAGTTTTAATTACCATCTCACATGGATAATAATAAGGTTGGATTTTGAGAAAAAATGTGATATTTATTAATGAATATAATTTTTTTAAGGTCAATTTTAATCTAATATATTTATTTTTCATCAATTAGAAAAATGTAAACATCATTCATACATACATATGGGCTATCATCTAGATGAAATTATGTGCCTTATTTTTCATGACCACCATACATGGTTGGTTTACAAAGATTAACTGGGTATTTGACTTGAAATAAGTCAATTTAATTATTTATAAAACTACACAAATCAAATATTTTCTTAATAAGAGTATCTCTTAGAGAAACCAAAGTTGTGAAGACCAATGCAAAGTAAAAAACATTTAAAAATATTAAAAAAATAAATAAGTTGAGTGATGGTGAATTTTTGATTTCATATGAGTAAAATAGTTCAATAATACAAATAGAGAATAGGATGAGGAATATTATCGAGTTTGGGGAACTAGATATGATGAAATTGATATAAATTTCTTTGTCCATTCATTGAATTAATCATAGAGGTTTTAAATATGTGTGCAAAGGAATGAGATACCTCATAATGGTTATATAAATCAACCTCACCTAATCTATTTCCTAATTATTATTACTCATAATATCTCTTGATATGAATAGGCTTCCTCTTGAGGAATAAAAGACCACATCCTTTACTAAGTAGTACTTCGTCTGCAACCCAAAAGTTAAAAATAAATATATCTTTTTCCTATTAGTACTTACGGTAGAGTGAAATGATGATCAAATAGAATAAGAAATTAAAGATATAGAAAATAGATAAATATATCTCAATGGATTAAAGTAATGTAATTTAATACAATGAAAACATTTAATCAATACAATCCAAATCCCCAAATCTACTTATTTTCACATCACAGAATCAACAACAACAATGTATTTCAGTGAAAATTTTTTAATATAGGATAAAAATAATAAAAGGGAGAACAAGATTATTTGATGAGATCAGCTTATTTATTTATCTCCAACTCTACTAATCTACTATATTGACTATGGTCAAGCTTATCATCTAGATATTATCTTTATTACATTATGTATGGATGATTATCAGTGAATGAAATGGAGATGGTGGTGTAAATGTAATTCTTAATAGATCTATAGTGAGATGGTATATAGTATATTTCATTAATGATGGTGGTCACTTTATGATTTCTTTCGTATCTTCCTTCAATATCATACTCATTACAACCACACTTCTATCCTTAACAGAATCTTATTTTGTCCATCCTCAATAGCCTATATGTGGTGAAAATTCACTGTGCATATTCTTCCCCATAAGAGTCCCTAGAAAAATTTATCCTACCATAATGTTTTTCCCATAAAAGTTTACAGTCTATTGGTGTCAACGATCCCAATTTTATGTAGAATACATAGGTAAAGTTCATGTTTCATGATTGATGAAGTGAGTATCACATGGGAAGATATTATTGAATTGTCTATACCATTAGAATGAAATGGTATGTTAAATTGAGGTCAATATCAATGATTTGAGAAATTTTATTTAAACCCCATATGACATGATATGATCCCAAAAATTAATATACAATTATTTACATGGGAATATCTCCTTAATTTCAAAAAAAAATTTATTACCTTATGTATGATGCATGATTTTTGCTTTGCATAGTCACCATGAATGAGACCTGAGTAGGTAAAATCTCTGTTGGAATTCCATAAATCATCATAAGTTTTATAGATTCAATAATTTTATTTCATTATTTAAATGTTAATGTAACTTTTTGCTGTAATTTAATTATAAATTTCACCTTTGAATCTTCAAGTATCAACATAAAATCTTAGTACATATTGCTCTTCAAATTACCATGCATGCACATTGTGTCTTGAAAATGATGATCTCACTTTTTCATCATGCTTCCATAATATAGATCTAATAACTAATAATCATTAAAATAGTTTAAATAAGCCCTATTACTTATCCTTTTTTCTTAGATAGAATTTAGTTGCACTCAAATTTTTAGGATGATACAACCCTGAGTTTATCGATTAAAACATATTGGTTTATTATAAAACCCAACATCAAAATTCACAGGTTGTGTCTTTATCATCCCTGAAATAATTTATATATTTTTCATTAAATGAATTCAATCTTCTATTCATTGAGCATGTTTGATAAATATCATTCATTATTCATGGTAAAATAAATTATTGGACTCATAATCGAGCTCATGAAACCCATGTGTTTTCCTTTTCATGAAACATCTCTAAGGCATTATTTTGAACACCTTTCCCTCACCCCTACTCATATTCTCACCCACAACATCAGAGATCACTGAGTTCCGCATTTTTTATTAAATAGACTTAAAATGGTACTATAGACAAGATATTGAAGTATTATTCCCTTTTTTCCATCAATAATCTCATAAATAAATCTGATTCATTCATGTGGCTTCCCAAATAAACAATCCTTGGATCATTAATATCCACCCAATTGAAACTAAAACATTGTTCATTATTGAAATAGGTCTCCCTAAAACAAGTTTGAGTATGCTCAAGTTTTTGATCTATTAAATCATTCTCATTGTGGGATTTGGGTTCAATTAGTTATCATAATGATAGCCCCTATTCTAGTTGAAGCTTGGTTGTCCTTTTCTCAAATGGCATGGCTGTGACACATTACCTATCATCTGGCATTGTATATGGTTCTAAATAAAATGGGCATTGTCTCCTATTAGAATATCATCTCAAAGGTATAGAATTTATCCCCAATTCAATGAAAGTATAAACATCATCTTCCCCTTGTTTGGCTTCATCATAATTTACATGGGAACAACTCGCATTAACTCATCATCTCAGCATGGAATTCATCAGTTTATGGATTTCAAAATTAATTGTTCCATCCTTGATGATTTTCGCTTCAGCATCATTAGAATCACCTATGTTTTCAAGCTTCTTCAAGAATATACAACTTCAATTGACTGGAATCAATCAACTATTAATTCATGACCAACCTCTAATAGGACATCATAATATTTACTCCTGAAATGAGTTTTCGTAGTAATTCCTTATTTCTTAGTTAATTGTTCATAATATCTTGATTGAAAGAGAATGGTCAATACTCATCTACAACATCTTTTTCATTCACGTTCGATCAATTGATTACAAAACATACATTTTCTTACCTAATTGCTTAGAAACAATCGATCGGACGAAAATATTCATAGTTGCTTGATGCTTTCCATGCATTAACTTAAGGAATTTTCTAATTTTTTAGACAAAGTTTTTTCTTTTTTTATCACTATAGCTTGGAAAGGTATCTTGGTTGTGGGTACTTAGATTTTTCTCTTGATAGATTTTTCTTCTGGTCACTTCACTTCCCACAAGATATGTTTATTTTTTGATTTTAATAAAAAAACATAAACACATGGAATATAAATTTCTGTGAAAATAAATCCAATATGACAAATTAAAAAAATTAGAACCAGATTAAACTCTTTTCCAATAATCTGATATTAAAAATATAAATAAGGATAAAATAAATAACAAACTCCAAAATACTCTAAACAAATATTTTTCAATGAATTCGCTCTAAAAAATGACACAAAATTCATTTTTAATTAAGATAATTGATTATAAAATAATATTTTATGAAGATAATAATTAAATAATAAAAATTAGAAATAAAAAATAATGATTACAATAAACAAATTATCTGAAATAAACTTAGGAAGTTTAAAATTATTAATTATAAAAATATGAAATTAACCCAATAATTTAAAAAACAGATTGTCAATGATAAATCGCCAAAATATTTTTCTTAATCTATTCTGTAACAAAACACAAAAAAAATAATCATTAAATAAAAATATCATCCATATTGATTAAAATATTCATATAACAACAAAAACATCACAAATTTAAAAATAATAATTAGTTCTCTATTAAACACAAATTGTATACTTTTTGAACACTGTTAGTTCATCAAAATAAATTTGGAAAATTGTATTGCAATATAGCCATGTAAAATTATGCAACACTTAATCAATTTCACTCCCAAAAAATAAAATGTGTTTTATTAATTTACATAAATCCTAAAAGAAAATTGATTATTCTACTCACGTTCAATTACACATACCATAATTAAATAAAACAATTATTTCCTTGATTTATTAAAAACTTTCATTCTTAATATGTGACTATCACTCACTTCCTAAATTAAATCCAAATATAATTCCCATTTCAGAGAGTACATACCCATTAAATTAAAAAGGAATTAAATTTTTTAGATTAATTACTTCCATTAATCGCTTTCTCACAATTTGATTAATCCAAATATCCACCTTTTACTTCATCATTATAAAATGAAAATAAACCAATTTACACCTTCATATTTTTTTGTAAAATATTCCTCTTATCTTAATAAATTCATTTTTTAAAACTAAGAACATTATTCGAAATAAAATTCTACCTGGAATGTGAAAATAACATATTGAATTTAGATTTTATTTTTTTTACTCACATGAAAAATGCATAAGTTCCTAGAAACTCACCATGGGATCTCAATTTCACATATTAATCTATTTTAAATGGAATTATATCATTATCCTTTAAGTAGAACCATTAAGTTGTTATATTTCAAAAATTCCAAGTAAATAAGATCAAATTAAAACAACTAGTTCTCTCATGTTTTAATTCTAATTTCAGAATAATCTCTCTTATTCCAATCCATTTCCTAGTTATTTGTGGCCTCCCATGAATTTAAGTATAATTTTATATTTATTAAAACATAATAAATAAATTTTATTAAAATTTAATACAATAAAAAAATATTTTTTGATAATATTTTATGAAATAATCATAATTTTTTATGTTATAAAATATAATTTTTCATCATGGCATAATAAAATCATAAAATAATTTGTTTTACAAAAATATTATTTTTATTAAGACTATTTAAAAAGGAAATATAATTATTTCTATATTTATTTCAAATATATTTTTAATAAAATAAGGTAAATATATATGATTCATTATTTAATGTTATTTTATTTCAAAACATCATGCTTAATATTGAATTTTTTAAATATGTTATTATTTTTCAAGAAATATTTTTATATAAATTATATGTAATATAATTTTTAATTATTTATAAATTCCATTTTTGAACATCATTCACAATTTATTTGTAATAATGGTTATTTTTAAGACAGTTTTTTATATGTAAAATTACTAACTTTCAAAATATTTTAATATCATCACATTTGAATTACTTTTTATTTTTAATTTAAAATATTTACTACCCTTGAATAGTTATACTATTATTCATCTAAAAATATTTAATAAAATTAATTAATATTAAAATGTTATGTTTTGAAAAAATTCTAGTTTTTAATTTAAAATATTATAAGACATAGTAATATATTGAATTGAATTTATAATTACGGGAAACATGACATGTATTAAATTTCAAAATGAAAAAGAATTAATAGTCTATGTATAACTAAAATAAAATTATTAATAGGATGCATTGTATTATAATTTTAATTAAAGTAAACTTATATATTTAGTATTTAAAAAATTACTTATCCATTCACTATTTAGGGACCCATGCACCACTACTGAGGTGTGCATGTTAGTCAACCTGGTTGGGCCACGGTAACTTATAGAGGATTGAGGAAAAATTGTTTAGGCATGTGTAATATGCCCTAGATGAAATTTGGGAAAATCTCCCCCGACATATGGGTAGGCCAGCATATAAGGCTTGTAAATATTATTCCACAAATGAAAAAGGGTTTGGGAAAGAAGCCTGTTGGGACTAATCTTTTGAGTGGTATGTACATGGTTGTGGATGTTGACCTTACTACTGACTCAAACAACCACTACTATATATTAAGTAATAAAGAACCCCTAAAATGATCAAAAGTTCAATGTCGAACGATGTGTATTGGGTACTATTCACTTGAGTTAAAAATTACACTTATATCAGTACTATCATAACAAATCAACCTGAACCAAACTTTTAGATTTGCTATACATCATTAATCCTAAGCCACTAAAACGAAGCCCTTGACACTGTCACTTTCCTTCATCCTTCTCTTGACTTTTACATCAATGAGCCTTAGCCTAGCCCAATGTCAAGTCGTCAAAAATGGATTGAATGAATTATAGAATATATAATCTAAAACATAAAATAATTAAACCGAATCTATATAAATAATATTCTACTAAATTAATCTAGCCTGGTTAGAAAATTTTTATGCGTATATATATTTACAAATATAATTTTATCATTGTATTATTTTGAAGAGTTTCTTATATTTTTAAACAATTATTCATCGTTTTTCTCCTTGAATACATCATGTAACAATCATAAAATATATAAATTTATGTCTATCACTATATCATACTTCCTGGAAAAATTTATACCTAAACTGTATGTTTTGAGAAATTGAGATTTCTCTCAATTCTTCAAAAAACTATATATGATTATATTTTTTATAAAAGTAAAGTCATGTCTATGAATAATAGGAACCCATTAAGATTCTAGAGGTGTCAACCATTAATAAAACCATTGTGAGGGATAATAAGAGAGAGTTGGAGAGAGAGCGAAACTAATAGAGAGTGAGAGAGATAGAGAGAGGGGGAATCTCCTATATAAAAGAAGGTATTATGTATAGGAAATGGATTTTAAAAAAAATTATTTTTTCATGTTTATATTTTGCAAAGGAATTTTATTATATTCAAAACATATATATTTTATGATTTCATGAATAAATATTATTATTTCAAAACCCTTTTATAGTGTATTTTATTGTATAAAAACAATGATTTAATATTAAACCCTATTTTGGGAGTTTCTTTTAGAAATAAAATTCTATTTTATTTTTTAAGGGAAATATTTTAAATTTAAAACATTTTATTATTTTAAAAAACTCAAGTAAATCTAAATTATTATTTCATTAAAACCCCTTTTCAGAAGGGGAGTTTATTTTAAAATAAATCTTCTATTTTATTTCATTCAAATTTGAGTTTTTTTTAATTTAAAAAATATAGATTTATTATTGTTTAATATTAAAACCCTTGTTTAAAAGAAATTGAGTTCACTAAGATATATATGAATTTTATCTTGATAAAATCTATTAGTAACTATGTGTTTTCTTTTTAAGGTTGTAAGGATAAAAGTTAACATTTTATATATAAAATGTTCTTTTTTATCAGTGAATTTCATTCATCATATCAGATATAAACATTATCTATAATTATTGTTGACATTTCATAAATTTTAATTCAAGAATTTTTTTTAGTATCAAAACATTTATGTTTATGATTTTTAGATAAAAATAATTCATTTAAAAGAATTTATTTCTCCTAACTATTTTAAAAAATAGATTCTCCCAAGACTATAAGTTATAAAAATATTTTCTTTTATAAAAATAATTTATGTAATATTTTTAAAGATATTAATGGGTCATTAATGAGAAAGGGATACCCTACAAAATCTTAAAATTAAATATTAGGATTTCATATCAATGAGATTATGAGGATTGGGGAGTGATCCCACTACCTAAGTGGATTTTTTCCTTAAAGTGATACTACAATTGATCTCATGAATTTTAAAACGTTTTAAAATTATCATCATAATCCATAGAAATTTTTTGTTTTTCAACTAATTTTTATGGAGAAGTTGCATTATTTTAAAAAAAATTCAAAATGGTTTTTCAAAATCATAAATACATTAAGGTTTCTTAAAAGTATTTTTTATATAATTTTATGAGAACCCTATTTGTCTAATTTTGGGAAAAATAAAAATTATATCAAATTTTTTATATTTTATATAAAATTTATTTCAATAGAATTTTAATAGTATTTCATAAAGGATTTTATTTTTATTATTAAAACAATTTTCTAATAAATTTTATGCCCACACCATATTTTATAATATTTTCATGGGTTTCTAGGTATTCTGAAATGGATGGATTTATTTTAGGAGTAAGCACAAGATAATCCAATTAGTTGTTTTATATATTTTTCTGTAAACTTGATGTGTTTAAGGTATTTTCATAGTCCTCTGAATCCCAGACTGAAAAATATCCTCAGTTGTGTAAATAATTTTGTATTTTTCAGTAAGTTTTAATAAAAAAATACAAAACATATTTTAGTACAGAATCTGTAGGTTGGGGTTGTCATATTGGTTTTATAGAGGAACTATTTAGAAAACTTTAGAGGTTAGGAATTTTTGTTTTACAAAAAATATAAGTGATATAATTTTTAACTTCTAGATAATTAAGATCCCTTAAGAATATAGAAGCTCTGGTTTTTCCTAATTCTGAATAATGAAATTCATAATTTTCATTTAATATAATGAAACAATTATGAGAACGCGAATCATTTAATTGGGTATAATGTTACATCCCCAAAATTTTAGTATAGTATTATTTTAAATTAAAACATAATAAATATATTTTCTTATAATTTAAAACAACAATGAATTATTTGAAGATAATTTTTAGGAAATTAAGATAATTTCTAAAGCTATCAAAAAAGGTTCTGATCATGTGATATTAAAATAAAAAATATTTATTTTTAAACAAATAGTATCATTATTATAAATATTTTAATAGTAAATATATTGATTTCTATATTTATTATAAATGGATTTTTCTTAACACAAGATAAAATATATGATTCATAATTTAATGGTATTTTCTTTCAAAACCTCATATTTAATATTGAATGATTTCAGTATGTTATTATTTTTCAAGAACTATTTTTATATAAATTCTCTATAAAAAAATTTAAATGATTATATTAACCCTCACTAAGGGAATTTATTTTAAAACAAAGATTTTGTTTTATTTATTTCAAATCTTTGTTTTATTTGAAAACTTAAAAAAATACATTTTCTTGTTATTTTTTAATTTTAAAACCTCTATTTAAAAAGGTTATTTGAGATCACTATATTATCTATAATCACTTTTACGATAAAATATAACATTTTAGGTGTCTTTTCTATTTAAAGTTTGTTTCAATGATAAAGGTTATCATTTTATGTGAAAAATGTTCATGTATATCCATGAATTCCATTCATGATATTATATATGGCCATCATATATAATTAATATTAACCATTCATACATTTAAATACAATCGTTTATTTTAACTTCAAAAAAGATATATTTATATCTTTTTTATAAAATTAATTATTTTAGAGTAATGTATTTCGCTTAAAAAATTTCCAAAAAAGTATATTCTTCTAATATTTGAATTTATAAAATTATTTTCTTATATTAAAATAATGTATGCAATATTTAAAAAAAAATTAAAGGGTTTTTAATGATAATGGAATATCCTCAAAAAAATTCTAAAAGTTAAATTTAGAACTTGCAAATCATTTTAGATGATGAGGACTAGGTAGTGAACCCACTACCTCAAGGGTATGTTGGATTAAATGTGACACTACAAGTGACCTCGTGGATTTAATTAGATTTTCCAAGTATCAATATAATCCATAAAATAATTATTATTTTAAAAATTATCTATAAAGAGTAGTCACATTTTTTTCAAAAAAAATTAAAATGGTTTTTAAAATTTTTTAATTATTTTAAAATCGTTAAAAAATTTTCTTAATGGAAATTTTGGAAAACCATAGTAGTTCAATTTTGAAAAAAAATATAATCAATATCAGTTGTTTTATATTTGATATAAAATTTTTATATAAATTATTTCCAAAATATTTGATAAATGATTTTATCAATAATTTAAAACCCATTAAGAATTTTATATTCAACCCATGTTTTAAAAAAAAATTACCGATATTTAAGAAGTTATAAGATCGATGGAATCATTTACAGAGTTACCAAAAGAGAATACAATTATTTATTTTATATTTTATTTAAAAAAATATGATATTATGTAAGGTATTTTCTTAATCATCCAAAACCAATACTGGAAAATATACTTAGTTGTGTAAATAATTGTGTACTTTTTAGATAATTTTAATAAAAAAATACACTGCATAAATTAGTACTAAAGTAGGAAATATGGGTTTGGTTTTTTATATTCTAAAAAAATTAATAAAAAGGTGGAAAACAATCACTCAATAATCATGAAAATCTAGTAATTTTTGAACTAGTGAAATCCTCAAAAAAAAAACATTTTATTATTTTTCCCTTAGACATGAAATATTGTATTTAAATTTCCTATAACAACTTGGAAATTTTATATTATTTTTTCATTTTTTATTTTTTTGAAAGGATAAGGCTCAATGACTCCTTTATTAAATGAAAACTAAGAAAAGAGAGGGGGACATAAAAAGAATAAAAATTACACAAACAACATAAAAAATAGATATCAGACAAAATCAAGAATCTTGAGATCTAGTACTCATACTATGGTGGGACACATGGCCACCCTGACCATGAGGATTCTCTCCCCTTATCCATGTTGTGACCTGCAACCAAAGCCAATATCTATTATCTGAGATTCCCTCACCAATGATAGTCTATATTTATTTTTATCTAGGAACACGATCATTGTTTTTTCAATCCATCTCATTACTTCTAGAGGTACGGAATTCAAAAGAGTTATGCGTACTAACCCATGAATGTGATTTATCCTTCATTGTTTACACACAAGAAAGGAAAGTGGATACACTGCTCCCTATCTCATATATACTAATGGAAAGTTCCATCATAACACTTTGTGTTCCCTTTATCTGAACAATTTATGAATTTATCTATTTTTAAACATTAATAGGGGTCTACATTCCATCATGGTCAGAAACTATCGACTAGAAACCAACATTTTCATGATCCAAACTCATTGAATAATTATCATATATAACATTTTATTAGTTCGTGTCAGAATTATATTTTGATGTTAAAAGTATTATAGTAGCAACATTTTGATCTCCCATATCAATATGGTTCTTTCCCCAGTCCATAGTTCGTACCTGATCATTTAAAATTACCAAAATCTAATTTTTACCCCATAATTTTTCAAACACATCTTCCATAAAGGAAGAGACAGAACGAATATCCCTTGAATTTACAAAATTAAATACTTTATCCAACAACCCAGTACAAGCTTCAATATATTCACATTCATTAGACTAACTTGCCTACTTTAATCCTTTTTAGGTTCAAAACTGCACATTCTAGTTTACCCCTGATCAAGTGAAAGAGGATACCTTTTGGTTTTCACCACAGTGGTTGCCTCAATTTTTACATTTCTTTTGCATCCCTTGGAGAAAATTAGTTTCTGCTCCTTCCACATATTAAGATCAATATCTTCCTATTCTGAGAATTATTTAACATCTTGAATATCATCATATCCCTCTATAGAAAGCCCATACACTAATCATTTTTGCAAGGAATCCTTAAAAGAACCAATATTGGGAAAATGAGGCTCATTTAATTTTTTATCACAACACAAAGTGGGATTATCAAATTTTAGTATATCATGAGAGTGTATTCAACTTGATTGAACATGAAATAAGGGATTATCAGACATAGTAGATCTCATTTCACACTTAGTTATAATAGGAAAATACTCATTATGTTTTTCTTGATAAGGCCAATCAACACATTCCTAATTGTATTCCTCAAGGGGGTTTATAACTATAATAGAAGAGTTCACATAATAACCTCTTCCTTTTCCAATGGGCAGGTCAACAATCTATATAGTATCATCATTATTCCTCCAGCATTGGACAGAATCCTAACCCATTAGTATAAAGTTTGAGAAAACAGCATTACTCCTCTAGATAGATTTCAAATGCCTAATAATACCAAAATAATCACATAAGGGTGATATATTTCATACTCAATTATAAGGATAACTTAATACTTTATAGTGGAAATAACCACCCAATAAATTAAGAAATGTCTTAAATCTACATCAACAAGAACCCATTAAAAGTTGAAAAACATACCATTGTAGTCACATTTTCCATGAAAATTGGAATTCAAATAGCAGAAGCAATGTTAAAGAGAATTCAAGACTCCCAATTACCCAATTCAAGAAATATATTTTAACCTAGACCTATACGTAGGTTTCCTTAAACTCATTAAGTTTGAAATTTAAATTCCAGGCATGGAACCTTAGGGTACCCACTCTAAGGTTGATTGAACCTACACTCCAGGCCATATCTTTCAACTCAACAGGAAGGGAAAATAACTTGGAAGAATCCATAGATGAGGGAAATAAATTTGAAAAAAAAAATCCAAATAAAGGCTAAATGGGAACTATGTTCAGAAAATTTATATGGTTTCATACCATTCAATAATGAAACCCGAGTGATGAAGGAGAACCTACAATGATCTATCCACTCTTAAATAGAGCTATCAGGTGCTAAAACATGGGGAATATTACATTTTTTAAAGATCCACTATGAAACCATGCATATGGCTGAGGAACTAGAAGGAACCACATGAAAATATAGAGTTACAAAATTACCTTTTAGGTTTCCCCTCCACGATCCGTTATGATTGTCCCCTGTCACTCAGCATAGTGAATCACCACAAAGGATAATAGACTCAAGCTTCTTGGATAACCCTGACCATCATGATCACCATGGATCGTCGACTAATGCACCTACATTTAATCCATATACATATAAATTTTACATATTTATAGTGAGAAAAAATAATATAATGCTTAAAAGGATGGAAAATTTTTAACATGTTTTGGGGGGTTCTGACGTACACAACATTGAATCACAATTAAAGAACATTTTAAGACCACTCTTCCCCGCACTAAAAAATTGAAATTACCCCAAATGTATTAAATCAACATGGGATAACATTTAAGATAATTTTTTATAAAATAGATTAAATTCTCTAGCAGTTCATAGAGTGTTTAGATGGTTTTCAGTGAAGTTCATAATGAATGTTTCCAAAACAACAAGTAAATAAACATACTTACAATGAGAAATCACCAAAATATTATTCTTAAAATAAATGGAAACGAAATATAAGAAATTTCTAATCATTTTAGAAAAAATAACCCATTTTAATAAAAATATTTAACAAATAAAAAAGAATCATAAATTTATAAATAAAAATTAGTTCTCCATCAAACACATATTTTCACCTTTAAGAAAACAATTAATTAAACAAAATATATGTGAAAAAAATTATTAAAACACAGACAAATAAACATTAGTAAATGTATATTTTATGAATAAAAAATATAATTATAAATTGTTTATGATTTTTGAGATGATTGAACTATGAACCCTTTGACCACAATAAATTCACCTACGTTATTTTAGAGATTTTGAAACAAATGACTTCAAAATTTATATTGTAAATATAACTGACTAAGAAACTAAATTAAAATTTATAATAAATGTTAAAAGGGATAATAATTAGGGAATTAAAAAGAATTTTTTTTTAATAAATTATGTAATTTATAAAAAATTTATTTTGGAAATAAAAAGAATGTATGCAATGATTCAGGACATGAGATAAGGGAATTTTCTATAAAATATTGCATTAAATTATTTTTCAACCATGTCCATATTATTTTAAATGTTTCAATAATGTTATTGTGTATACTTAAAATATATTTAAAATTCATTTTCAACTACATTTTAATTTATTTATGAGGGTTTAAAAAAGGAAAATTTTAAATATTTTTTGTAAAGGATATTTTTTAATTTCATTACAAAATTTTAGAAATATTGTTTTTATTAACACATATAAACAGAAAAAAAAATTTCTTACATAATTTACATTATTTATTATCATAATTCCTTAAAAAAATTCTATTTTTTTCAAAGAAGATCATTTTCCTAATATTTTAGGAATTTATATTTTTAAAAAATATTTTTACATTAAAAAAAATATTTTTTCTAATTTTTTTGAGAAAAATAAATGTACTTTTAATTTTGAGATAAAATGTTATTTATTATGACTATTATGATTAAAATATTAACTTTAATATCTTTTATTTATTTTATAGGTCCTGGAAATTTTGGATGATGATGGGTGGGTATAATATATCCCTCTAATGTATTGGGTAATATAGATGGAGTTAACTATTTATATGTTACTTCAATGAATTTGATGGATTTAACTATTTATAGAATAATCCTATGATGTGGGAAGAGTTAAATATTTATAATTTACTCATATAATTTGAATGTATTTAACTATTTATAAGTTACTCATATATGTTAGAAAGGTATAATAATTTATAAGTTACTCCAATGAATATATTACAATTAACCAAGTGAGTTATTCTATTAAAATAGTTATTATAAGAGTGATATGAAGATACTATCCCAAGATACCTATATATTTACTCTATTCATTCAAATGGGTTTTTTTTGGAAATATTGTAATTTAAAAATGTTAAAAAAATTATGATTTAAAGGAAGGTTTATGATTTTATAAAGTAACATGGAATTTTTTAAGAAAAACAACTTTCATATTTTTCAAAAAACCCACATGAATTATAATTTTTGGATCAAGATTTCTTATACAAAAAATTATGATAAATTTTAGAATTTAAGTTATTTTCTTCAAAAATTAAATGAAAATTTGAGGTAAAAGTTTAGTATTTAAAAAAGAAAAACTCACTTATTGATTTTCATGAATATATAATGGATTAAGTGCTTCCATTTATTTTTTAATACATTATTTAGATTTGTTTTTATAATCCCTCATTTTTTAATGTTTTTCCAAGGTGCATAAATATTTGTATGTATTATAAAAATATTAATGGTTAAATGTCCTAAATGAATGAAAATTTTCATGAAATGAAATAGGAGTGTAAACAAAAGAACCTATTTTTGTGGAAAAAACTACAACATGTATAAATGTCCACTACTTCTTGTAATAGATTACCTAATTCAATTAAACCATAATCCTAAAAGTTCTTGGTAATCTATGAAAGTAAAATATGTGTTATTTAACACATAATTATGTGTTTTAAAAGGAATGAGTAATTATATTTGGTATCATAGAATGAGTTTAAATAATATTAGAGGTTAATATGTCATTTGATCATAAGATTGTATACATTTATAACCATAAAGGAAAATATGTTTAGTAAAATTATGTTTTTTTATGAATTGAATGATTTTAATAGTTGATCACATGTTTAAGTATGTCTTAGTATTTATCCTCCCCATATGATGGTTTTTTATAATATTATCTAACAATAGGTATTTTTTGTTTTAGTAAATGGTTGATCCTAGCAGGAACTATGTTACCAATGGATCTGGAGGACACTACGATGGTTTTCTGAATGAGAAACCAAATTGGATAGTATTTAAAACTATTATTGTAATGAATACTCAACTATATTTATTTTAGATTACCATACTGAACCTAGGTGAGTTTCTTAACATTCCATATAATAGAAAATTTGAGTTTGATGGGAGTTTAAGTGATAAATAATATAGAGGAAATAAATTTTAAATTTCTATATGTCATCAATCTATGAAAAAACACAAAGGGGAATGTCTAAAAACAACAAGAATATTATTTAAATTGTGAGTGTATTGGGATTATTCAAATTGATGTCCTTGGTAGAAACCTCAAAATGGGAATAGATAAGGTCATATGTACAAATATATTAAAATAGAAGAAGGAGAACCTCCAAATTTCATATAAAAGGGATAAATTACATTGATTATGCTTAGAGTATGAAATATGATTAGATTAAAATTAATAAATATTAGTATTTGATTCATATTTATAATTTTAGAATAGTAGAAATAAAGAATAAGATCAGAAATAGTGGTCAAAGGTTTATGAAAAATGTTCAATGATTTATGTGTATATATTTAGGATTTAAAAAGTTTTTATTTAGTGTTATTTTATTTAATAATTGATATTATTTGATAATGATAATAATTTCAAACGTTTTGATGCCATTTTGGGTTATTATATGATCATTTTAAAATTTGATTAATGATATTTTGTGAGAACCTTTTTGGGTTATAATAGATTATTTAGGTACATGTAACCCCAGGTATATCATGTGACTTACTATCAAAGTTATTTGGGAGGAATATTAATATATTGGGGGAAGTGATGTAAGTTAAAGATAACCTTTATGGGTAATTTGAGATTTGGTGATAATATGTTTAATTGAGATAAATGGTTTTTACATTTCGTGAAAATTATACTATTGAGGTAAATGGAATTTAAGCAATAAATAATGAGTTAGTTTATCGAATCATATATGGTTTTATTATCGATCTATGGTTATTTGGATAATTTTTTGAAATGATTAACGTCTCTTTGAGATTATATGATTAGGGAATATATTTTTTTGTATGTGAATTTATTAGTAATTAATGTTATTGCACTATAAAAAAACTGGGTTTAGCGGCGGTTTTGTGGCGGCGGTTCACAAAACCGCCGCTAAACATTTTCGGTGAAGGTTTCACGGCAGTTTTTAATAAACTGCTGCGAAACCCAAATTTTTTTAAAACACTGCGACCCTTTCCCCCACCCCAACCGCGTTCCCAAACCCTCGTCCCCGATCCCCCCCCCCCGGCCTCGGCGACCGCTGCGCCCCCCGCACCCTCCGGCAACCCCCGCACCCCCCGCACTCCCCACGCCCTCCGGCGAAACCCGCACCCCCCGGCGCCCCCCTCGACCACCGGTGACCCCCACTATAAGGCCCCAGCCTTAAACCTTACTTAATATTGAATTAAATGAGTAATTCTCATTGAGGATCTTTTCAGGTTTAGAGTTTTAGAGAATTAGGACATAACTATTACATCTCAAAAGATTACAAAGTAGTCGATTCTACTAAATTTCCATAAAATAAAAAACTCTTTAAAAGAAACATGTATAGTTCCATGTTTTAGGTAGCATGACTTTCCCTTGATCCCATCCTTGACCCTATTCCACGCTATGTCCTGTGAAAAACATTTCAAAAACTTGGGATGAGCATAAGAAGCTCAGTAAGGGATACACAAAGAATGAAAACTGTTAGATTTTAAAAACAACAAATAAAACCATTAATACTTTATCAATGTAATACTTTTCACCTTCATGAAGTAGTAAAAACTTTTCACTGAAAAAAAAGTATCATTACTTACATTTTTGTAACCAAAGGATTACCATAAAACCCATATAAAGAACACATAACATATATAAAGGTAACTTGGGACATAAACATACTTATGTGGAATAACCATACGGTCGAATTCCACACATATCACTTAATGGAATAGCCATACGGCCAATTTCCATACATACTTAATGGAATAGCCATACGGCCGACTTCCATACCAAATGCATTGGAGGTTATAACGTAACCACCCATCCTGGTATTCACGGCACCACCCGTCATAATGTCCAAGTACCATTATTACACATAAAATATGGAAAATATAAACATTTCAATAACAATATTTCATTTTCAATCACAATAAATAATTCCCAGATATTGAATTAATCAATCCATTTTCAAAAACCATTTAAAAGAGATTTTTGAATCAACGTGTCCCATACCACTTTGAAGCTTTTAATGGAATTATAATTTTAAAACATTAATGTCCATATAAATAAATACTGAAATCCATTTTGAAAACAAGGGCATTAAAGATATAGATTTAGAATAATAAATCTTTAAAACATTTAAAATGATATTTTTGTTAATGGGGTTTTACCAAAATTAGAGACACTTGAATACAATAATTGAGGAATAACATTTAGTCAGAACTTTATAATATCATGAGAATAAATGGATTCATGATATAATACTCCAAAGGACAGTATATACACTATATAAGAGTGAATTGGTGCATAACAACAACGAACCCTCAATAGAAATGTCAAATGTGATGAAATCCCTTATAAAGAAGGTATCCTTAAATTAAGGACAAATCAATCTCAAAAATATGTGTGAAAAATATAAATACACCCAATATAAGTGGATATTAAGTGTAAAACAATAAAAGGTCATTCACACATATTCCATCGATGACATATTCAATGACTACATGTTGGACCCAAAGAAATCGAAATTGGGTTATGAAGTTCCCTTGACAGCCTAACGGCGTCACATCAAAATGAGTTGATGAGAGATAAAAAGTGTATCTCATCACTTGGACATAAAATTTACATCAATAAGGATATATGAGAACATATCCCAACATAATAATATGTAAATTAAAAGACCCAACAAAAGAAGTCTTTTAAAAAAAGAGGTTGAAAGGTTCCCTTACCGACTTGGGTATCTTTCGAAACATACGACCCATGAAAGAAGGACAATACATCATTGATGTAAATACTCATAAATGAAGGAATATTACACAATGAGTAAAATAATGGTCAGTACATACACCACTCAAAGGAAATTGTGGCAAATGTATCATAAATCTCACGATAATAAAAGTGAGATGAAAAATCACTTACGAAAACTCGGCAGCCTAACGGCGCCACTTAAAACTTCCAAAATGGATTGATGAGAGAGAATAGGGTCTCTAATCACATGAACATAAAAATTACAGTAAGTGTAATATAAAATAACATCCCAATAACAAGAAATATGAGCTTTAGAGGGAATGACATAAAAGAGTGTACTTAAAAAGAAAGAGAGGAGTAAGATCCCTTACCTCGGGTCCGACTTGACTCGATCATTCTTTAATCTCCTGAATAATAAACCTGAGTTAATTTATACTTCCTTAAGAACCTTTTTAAAGTTCATTATTACTTTTATATCACTTATTACAATGTTATAAACATTATTTAATCATTTAAGTTAATCATGTTTGTTTTGTCTATATTTGGTTCTTAAGTCGAAAGTGGACTTCTTACAATTACATGTTGTTCGTGTGGTCAAAGGTTCGTCATATCCAAAAATGAAATTCCTGATTTGGATATCATATATATAATATATATCCAGCATATACATGTATTTATAAAATCATATAATCATTTAGAGGAAAGAAATGAAATGCACGGTTCATGGAGACGGTAAGTTGTACGTACGCATGAACGCTACTTTCATTTCTTTGTCATATTAATGGAATTAAAACTAAATGATAGGTATGTATATTTTAATTCCAGAATTATATTCATCATTTAGATATATCATTAATTATATATATCCATTATATACATGTACTTTTAATAGTACATTGCATTTGGGGATAAGAAATGAAATGCACCGTTGATGGAGATGGTAAGCCGTACGTATGCATGAACGCTACTTTCATTTATATATAATAATTTAATGGAAAGAAATAATAATTATATAGAGGTATATTATAATTCCAGTATAACATCATATATAATAACTTTAAATCCATCATTTACACGTCCCACATATGGCATTAACGAATCACATCACTTTGAGGGGGCGGTAGTCTGCACTTCCTTAAATGAAGATATCGTGTTTACCCATAATGGAAACCATAAAGTTATGCACAAAATGAAAAATACAGAAGCTTAAAGAAAACATAAACATATTATATATCATATATAAAAATAGTGACATCATAATGGCCACCTTTGAAGGTGTTAAATGAGTATTGAACACTCATCGTTTCGGGAGGCAGAATTTCGCCATCCACGGAAACTGTATGTTCTTTAACCATTTGATGTAGTTGTGTGAGAGTGTAGCTCGAATAAATCTTATAACAACATCCTAGTATATTGAAGATACTGGTGATGTTACAAAATAAGTAAATAAAAAGAGTTTGGAGGGTTGGAGAAGAAAATTAAAACAAATGAACAAGAGAGAATGAATTACCTCTAAAAGTGTAACTACTATTGATTTGAGCCTAAAGGCTTCCTTTGAAAGGATTCTGCCCAAAGGTAATCCTCTAGGATGAGGAGAGGGATGTGTAGAGAGTAATTGGGCAGGTTTTGGCCGATCCAAAGGCTTGAGGAGTGTGTGAAATGAGGTAGAGGTGGGGGCCTTTTATAAGAGGAGAGGAGGGGCACTTTTGGAATGTAACGAAATATTACATTATTTGAAAATTTGTTTCGGTTTTAAAAGGTCCCAAATAGATAGAATTAGTGTATAAGGTGATAAGGGTTCTAAATCCACTCATCCAATCGGTTTTGGACATGTTTAGTTCATAGATTTTACATTATCTTTCCATTTTATTTAAATCGTCAAATAATGATGTCATCACTGCATCATTATTATGTCATAAATAATTTAATTTATTTAATGTCTAAAAATTATAAAAAAACTACTATGATGTAGGAATTCTTTTTAGCTTTCCAATTATTATTTATAATCAAAAATCTGATCTTTATATCCCCATATAAAAATTGTTTTCGTAAAACATATTATGTTTGTGTCATTTTTACTTTTACATTAAATAAAAAGTTATTTATGTCATTTCCCAACCAAAGTGTCTCCATGGGGTCCCCAAGTTGACCCATGGCTTGTCTTGGTCTTCCATGACACATCCAATAAGGTTGGGACATGTGTCTAGGTCATTTTATATTATTAAAGCATTATTTATACCTTAAACTACCCTAATTACCACTAATCGCGATTAAGAACTTAATAAGTTACTATTCACAAAAAAATTATTATAATCTCATTGAACCACATTTTACTTATTAATTACAACCATGTATGTAGGATTTTTGAAATTCAAAACACAATGATGGAAAATTTTCATTTAAACGGAAAATCAGTCTTTATAAGTACCACTTAGTGGTTTCACTTTTCATCAAAAATTGAAGTTTTTCAGAAAATTACCAAAAATTCACCCTAAGCTATATTTGATATTACGAATTCAAAAATGAAGTCCGTTTTAAAAATTTCAAGACATATTAGTCACATTAATTAATTTAATAATTAATTCCCGCTGTCAGAGCAAATAGCGTGTTTTTATGAAACAATAAGTATCAAAAGATTGACACTGGTTTAAGACTGATTTCAAAGTGAAATTAATTCCAACGACCACTATTGGATTTAATGGTAAAAATATATTATAATTTCAATTTAAAACCAATTAAAAAGATAATCTAATCATATAAAAAAATTAGATTAAAAAGAGGTTTTGAATTAAAATACAACATTTTACACTATTCATTAAAAAAATGAACTTTATCGGAAAGATACCAAAAATTTACACAAGGTAAATTTTGATGTCCTGATTCTTAATAAGAGTTTTATTTGATCCAAAAGAATGTATAAGAGTGATCAAAACTATATTTACTGATGGTTCTCCATCAAAAGGCGACAAGTGAACCTTTAGTGAAAACTAGTGCATATACGCCTAAAATTGAATTCTTTCCGTATTTTAAGCCTCTATCCTCTATTGGATAAATGTAAAAACATTTAAAAACATATATAATCACATTTTAGTTATTTCTATACATTCCTTCCAATAAAACGGCTACATGTTAACTACCATTTAAAATAATATTATTTTATTATTAGAGTGCAACGTAAGATTCCCAAGAAACTCGTTGTTGCGTGTTGGGTACGCCATCGAGCATAGCGTCCCCTTTAAAGTCATATCAATATTTTATTCACAAATATGGATAAATATGAAAATGTCATATTCTTTATTTACCTGGGGTGTTACATCCTTCCCCCCTTTTTTGAATTGCGTCCTCGCAATTTTTAAAATTGCGCTTGGAAACATCCTTGCAAGTCCCACATAGGAACAAAAGTCGATAAAACAAACACATTAAAATAAAGAAATATAAGTACAAAGGTCACCTGAGTTAACCCATACTAGGATCCCAAGTATAAAAATATGGACATGGAGGAAAAAACAAAGGGTCATCTTCTGATGGAGAGTGATAGAAAACATGTTTAGGAGAAAGTTAACCATGAGAAAATCACAAACTTGTGATGGGTTAAACGGTATTCGATTCCCCAGTAGGAAAAGTTAATAGACAACATTTTTGTTTTAAGTTACTTTTTATTGAGGAATTTATTCATAAGGAAACATAATTACTTATCATATTTACTTTCAACTTTTATTAGGTTCCTTACACAAACTCATATTTTCTCCAAAAGACGAGTATTTAGGAAGACTTGTTCACATTAAGAGTACTATAATCAACTTCTAGAGAATCACCTAATCCAAAAAATAGAACTATATACTTCCCATGTCTTTAGGCTTTAACCAAAACCAAAACCAAAAAGGCTAGTACAAGATCATATAATCCAGAAAAGGATAACCCTTTATAAAAAGAAAATCTATTCTTAATCTCCAAAATTTGTCCAACAAAACCCAAAGTTCAACGAGGACCATTCTATAATCAATTTTTCCATAAAATTATTCAAAGTAAACCAATATAAGATTGAAACCCAAATATTTGAAGGATTTAGTCGCACAGTCTTCAAAGATAAATCGTAACATTTATCTCTAAAAAATATCAGTTGCTTCTAAAGTCTCGTTTTGAAAAGTAATTAAACTAATCACATATCCTCCATGATAGGTTAATCATTTTCATAAATAACCCAAAATGAACTTACTCTTAATTCATAAAATCATATAACTAGAATGAATCAGTCAAACTAACCAGGGACTTCACGTAGTCCAGTGGTAGGCGATAAATACCGGTCGCACATTGGTTGTGGGTTCGATTCCCGCAGCTTTGTCTGACGCGACGGGATGTCACACGGTCTACGTGTTGTCCTTTTTTCAAAACTATATAATTCTTTAAACATTCCCCAAAATGAGATAAAATCTTCAAGAATAATCATAACATATTTTAACCTCAAGTTTATCTCATTCCTATCATTTTCCATCATATCATAGAGTAACCCATAATTACCTAAAAATTAAGTATCATATAAACCCTAATGGTTACCTTAATAATTTTTACCTGAATTTCCACATCGGGTTGTCCATCTCGTACATGATGCATTAGAGAACTCACCAAGGTTGAAGTGGTTTACCATGACTTCTTGATATTTGGTTTAGAACAATCACGATTTTCCTCATTGAATCCTCCATTTTATCTAGTATCTTAATTAGAGAACCACCAAAGTTTCCTTCAAACCTGTTGTCTCTTTGGTGCCTGCTAGATCTATCCATTCACTAAAAATAGAAATGTCAGTGTGAGTATATCAACAAAACCATCATGTACTAATGAGGAAGGTAAACACTAAGATACACTTACTCATTCACTTTATCTAAAACTAGGACTCTTTCTGAAATCCTAACCATTATGGTAATGTCACTTATGCTTAAAGAATACCCTAACCTCTAAAGTTATCTAAACCGGCCTTTGATACCAACTATAAGGCCCCAGCCTTAAACCTTACTTAATATTGAATTAAATGAGTAATTCACATTGAGGATCTTTTCAGGTTTAGAGTTTTAGAGAATTAGGACATAACTATTACATCTCAAAAGATTACAAAGTAGTCGCTTATACTAAATTTCCATAAAATAAAAAACTCTTTAAAAGAAACATGTATAGTTCCATGTTTTAGGTAGCATGACTTTCCCTTGATCCCATCCTTGACCCTATTCCATGCTATGTCCTGTGAAAAACATTTCAAAAACTTCGGATGAGAATAAGAAGCTCAGTAAGGGATACACAAAGAATGAAAACTGTTAGATTTTCAAAACAACAAGTAAACCATGAATACTTTATCAATGTAATACTTTTCACCTTCATGAAGTAGTAAAAACTTTTCACTGAAAAAAAAGTATCATTACTTACCTTTTTGTAACCAAAGGATTACCATAAAACCCATATAAAGAACACATAACATATATAAAGGTAACTTGGGGCATAAACATACTTATGTGGAATAACCATACGGTCGACTTCCACACATATCACTTAATGGAATATCCATACGGCCAATTTCCATTCATACATAATGGAATAGCCATACGGCCGACTTCCATACCCAATGCATTGAAGTTTATAATGTAACCACCCGTCCTGGTATTCACGGCACCACCCGTCATAATGTCCAAGTACCATTATTACACATAAAATATGGAAAATATAAACATTTCAATAACAATATTTCATTTTCAATCTTAATAAATAATTCCCAGATATTGAATTAATCAATCCATTTTCAAAAACCATTTAAAAGAGATTTTTGAATCAACGTGTCCCATACCACTTTGAAGCTTTTAATGGAATTATAATTTTAAAACATTAATGTCCATATAAATAAATACTGAAAGCCATTTTGAAAACATGGACATTAAAGATAACGATTTAGAATAATAAATCTTTAAAACATTTAAAATGATATTTTTGTTAATGGGGTTTTACCAAAATTAGAGACACTCGAATACAATAATTGAGGAATAACATTTAGTCAGAACTTTATAATATCATGAGAATAAATGGATTCATGATATAATACTCCAAAGGACAGTATATACACCATATAATAGTGAATTGGTGCATCACAACAATGAACCCTCAATAGAAATGTCAAATGTGATGAAATCCCTTATAAAGAAGGTATCCTTAAATTAAGGACAAATCAATCTCAAAAATATGTGCTACAAATATAAATACACCCAATATAAGTGGATATTAAGTGTAAAAAAATAAAAGGTCATTCACACATATTCAATCGATGACATATTCAATGACTACATGTTGAACCCAAAGAAATCGAAATTGGGTTAAGAAGTTCCCTTGACAGCCTAACGACGTCACATCAAAATGAGTTGATGAGAGATAAAAAGTGTATCTCATTACTTGGACATAAAATTTACATCAATAAGGATATATGAGAACATATCCCAACATAATAATATGTAAATTAAAAGACCCAACAAAAGAAGTCTTTTAAAAAAAAGAGGGTGAAAGGTTCCCTTACCGACTTAGGTATCTTTCGAAACATACGACCCATGAAAGAAGGACAATACATCATTGATGTAAATAATCATAAATGAAGGAATATTAAAGAATGAGTAAAATAATGGTCATTACATACACCACTCAAAGGAAATTGTGGCAAATGTATCATAAATCTCACGGGAATAAAAGTGAGATGAAAAATCACTTACGAAAACTCGACAGCCTAACGGCGCCACTTAAAACATCCAAAATGGATTGATGGGAGAGAATAGGGTCTCTCATCACATGAACATAAAAATTAAAGTAAGTGTAATATAAAATAACATCCCAATAACAAGAAAGATGAGCTTTAGAGAGAATTACATAAAAGAGTGTACTTAAAAAGAAAGAGAGGAGTAAGATCTCTTACCTCGGGTCCGACTTGACTCGATCGTTCTTTAATCTCCTGAATAATAAACTTGAGTTAATTTATACTTCCTTAAGAACCTTTTTAAAGTTCATTATTACTTTTATTTCACTTATTACCATGTTATAAACATTATTTAATCATTTAAGTTAATCATGTTTGTTTTGTTGATATTTGGTTCTTAAGTCGAAAGTGGACTTCTTACAATTACATGTTGTTCGTGTGGTCAAAGGTTCTTCATATCCAAAAATTAAATTACTGATTTGGATATCATATATATCATATATATCCATCATATACATGTATTTATAAAATCACATAATCATTTAGAGGAATGAAATGAAATGCTTCGTTCATGGAGACGGTAAGTTGTACGTACGCATGAACGCTACTTTCATTTCTTTGTCATATTAATGGAATTAAAACTAAATGAGAGGTATGTATATTTTAATTCCAGAATTATATTCATCATTTATATATATCATTAATTATATATATCCATTATATACATGTACTTTTAATAGTACATTACATTTGGGGATAAGAAATGAAATGCACCGTTCATGGAGACGGTAAGCCGTACGTACGCATGAATGCTACTTTCATTTCTATATCATACTTTACTAAAAAGAAGTAATAATTATATAGAGGTATATTATAATTCCAGTATAACATCATATATAATAACTTTAAATCCATCATTTACACGTCCCACATATGGCATTAACGAATCACATCACTTTGAGGGGGCGGTAGTCCGCACTTCCTTAAATGAAGATATCGTGTTTACCCATAATGGAAACCATAATGTTATGCCCAAAATGAAAAATACAGAAGCATAAAGAAAACATAAAAATATTATATATCATATATAAAAATAGTGACATCATAATGGCCACCTTTGAAGGTGTTAAATGAGTATTGAACAAACATCATTTCGGGAGGCAGAATTTCGCCATCCACGGAAACTGTATGTTCTTTAACCATTTGATGTAGTTGTGTGAGAGTGTAGCTAGAATAAATCTTATAAAAACATCATAGTATATTGAAGATACTGGTGTTGTTACAAAATAAGTAAATAAAAAGAGTTTAGAGGGTTGGAGAAGAAAATTAAAACAAATGAACAAGAGAGAATGAATTACCTCTAAAAGTGTAACTACTATTGATCTGAGCCTAAAGGCTTCCTTTGAAAGGATTATGCCCAAAGGGAATCCTCTAGGATGAGTAGGGGGATGTGGAGAGATTAATTGGGCAGGGGTTGGCTGAGCCAAAGGCTTGAGGAGTGTGTGAAATGAGGTAGAGGTGGGGGCCTTTTATAAGAGGAGAGGAGGGGCACTTTTGGAAAGTAAAGAAATATTACTTTATTTGAAAATCTGTTTCGGTTTTAAAAGGTCCCACATTGATAGAATTCGTGTATAAGGTGATAAGGGTTATAAATACACTCATCCAATTGGTTTTGGACATGTGTAGTTCATAGATTTTACATTATCTTTCCATTTTATTCAAATCGTCAAATAATGATGTCATCGCTGCATCATTATTATGTCATAAATAATTTAATTTATTTAATGTCTAAAAATTATAAAAAACTACTATGATGTAGTAAATATTTTTAGCTTTCCAATGACTATTTATAATCAAAAATATGATCTTTATAACCACATATAAAAATTGTTTTTGTAAAACATATTATGTTTGTGTCATTTTTACTTTTACATTAAATAAAAAGTTATTTATGTCATTTACCAACCAAAGTGTCTCCATGGGATCCCCAAGTTGACCCATGGCTTTTCTTGGTCGGCCATGACACAACCAATAAGTTTGGGACATGTGTCTAGGTCATTTTATATTATTAAAGCATTATTTATAACTTAAACTACCCTAATTACCACTAATCGCGATTAAGAACTTAATAAGTTACTATTCACAAAAAAATTATTATAATCTCATTGAACCACATTTTACTTATTAATGACAACCATGTATGTAGGATTTTTGAAATTCAAAACACAATGATGGAAAAATTTTATTTAAATGGAAAATCAGTCTTTATAAGTACCACTTAGTGGTTTCACTGTTCATCAAAAATTGATGTTTTTTAGAAAATTACCAAAAATTCACCCTAAGCTATATTTGATATTACGAATTCAAAAATGAATTCTGTTTTACAAAATTCAAAACATATTAGTCACATTAATTAATTTAATAATTAAATCTCGCTGTCAGAGCAAATAACGTGTTTTTATGAAACAATAAGTATCAAAAGATTGACACTGGTTTAAGACTGATTTCAAAGTGAAATTAATTTCAACGACCACTATTGGATTTAATGGTAAAAATATATTATAATTTCAAATTAAAACCAATTCAAAAGATAATCTAATCCTATAAAAAAATTAGATTAAAAGGAGGTTTTGAATTAAAATACAACATTTTACACTATTCATTAAAAAATGAACTTTATCGGAAAGATACCAAAAATTTACACAAGGTAAATTTTGATGTCCCGATTCTAAATAAGAGTTTTATTTGATCCAAAAGAATTTATAAGAGAGATCAAAACTATATTTAATGATGGTTCACCATCAAAAGGCGACAAGTGAACCTTTAGTGAAAACTAGGGCATATACGCCTAAAATTGAATTCTTTCCGTATTTTAAGACTCTATCCTCTATTGGATAAATGTAAAAACATTTAAAAACATATATAATCATATTTTAGTTATTTATATCCATTCCTGCCAATAAAATGGCTACATGTTAACTACCATTTAAAATAATATTATTTTATTATTAGAGTGCAACGTAAGATTCCCATGAAACTCGTTGTTGCGTGTTGGGTACTCCATCGAGCATAGCGTCCCCTTTAAAGTCATATCAATATTTTATTCAGAAATATGGATAAATATGAAAATGTCATATTCTTTATTTACCTGGGGTGTTACACCCACGCCCCCCGCACCCCATGTGCCATCCGGCGACCCCGACACCCCCCGCGCCCCCCGTGGCCTCCGGTGACCCCCGCACCCCCCGGCGCCCCCGCTACCCCTTTCGACTTTGGTAATTTTTAGTTCTTCTAAAAATTAAAATTATAGACATTAATCTAGACTTTTAGTTTTTCAATTGTTATTTATACCGTAAAATCTATGTTTTTATCTTTTATCTATTTTCAAAAGTGTTTATTTTCATGGTTTCTACACTATTTGGAAAACTGCATTGGTAAAAAACACAACCCAATATAAGGATGATATTTGGGTCATTTATAAATTTATAGTTAGAGTATGAATCCATTCATTCCCCACCTCAAACAAAAAATCCAATGCATTATCCCAATTATGTATCCTCTCATATTTATATCCCACATTGAATTATTATTGGTTATAAAATGACTTATCCTCCCAATCTCTTTGATTCATTTCCATTATCTATTTTACTTATATATATATATATATCCTCATTGTGGTCTATCAGTTCCCTAAAAATAATGGCCATGGTATAAATGTATCATAACAATTATTATCATAATGGTTGGATTTTAGCATTATGAATTTCGAATCACCTCTTTTGTTCTAATATAGATATTTTCATTAATGAATAATATTATATTTAATTATAAATAATTATTTTATTACACATAAAGGTCCATTTTAATAAATAATTATAAAAAATTTACTATTATAGGTGGTCTATTTATGGTATTATAGGTATTAATATGGTTCTAGTATACAAGTATAATTATTTATAATTTATTATATAGAAGTCTAGAGAAATTATTAATAAATAAGATCATTTGGTAGTAGATTTATAGTAAAATTTCACTATTACTAGGATTTCACATGATTAAATATATGATAATGTAAATAATATGATCTATCATTCTAAAATATTATGTATTTTATTCAACTGTGGTTATGTCTTATATTACTTTTTATCATTAATTCCCTCTAATTAAGTACTCCATAAATATAAATGATTCCATTTAATAAAAATCTACATCATTTCTCTATTATTTCATTATCCATGTTAATCAATATATATATTTTTTATATAAAATAACTTCATGAATATGTCTATTATTTTGCAAAGATTTCGTAAATTCATTTTTATAAATTTTTCAATTCAAATATTAATTACTAAAAATACTCCGTATAATTTTTTGGATTGTTTTATTATTTCTATTGAATAAAAAAATATATTCGTAGTTTTATATACACGATGTGAAAGAAATATTTTCTCATTAGGACATTACCATTCATCTATGTTTACGATGAATGTTTCAATTCTACAATACGATTAATATTTTTTCTATAAATATTTTTAATTTATTAGATTTCAAAAAAAGTGATATTACAATGATAATGTTATTTCCCCCATAAAATGATTTGGTGATCATTTAAATGTTGCTAAATATGTTAAAAATTATTTAATTGATTCTTATACATTAATATGTAAATGATCCAATGTTACCATAATTATTCATTCTCTAGACAGTTTATGATTATGATCAGTAAATATTAATGAAATGTATTATGTTAATAATGAGTTAATCACTTATGAAATTCTAAATGTTTTAATTATCTTTTAGTGTACATAAGAATTTAATGTGGTTATGTAATTAGTGGTGTTGTTTTATCCCTTTAATGAGTTCTATAATAATTAATCATTTTACAGATCAAAGCATATTCAAGTAGTTATCACATGCCTATAATAGGCTACAGAAGTCATTAGACCATTCCAAAAATGGCTACATGGTAGCCTATCACTGGCCAAAAGTAAGAACTTATGATTTTATCCCAAACCTAATATGTGATTAATATTTTTCAGGGTATCATCGACATAATATTTACACAAATATTATTATTAAACTATGCCACATTTTTTGAAAAAATCATATAATATTGTTAAGATATAATTCATCGTGTTATTTCACTCAATAATGTATCATTTCTTAAGAATTTACAATTTTTTTTCCATAAACGTGATAGTGATTTATGAATTTTTCATTATCTATTTAAATTTTAATGATAATTTTTTGTACCATTATTATCATTATCTTCTTACATATGACCATTGATTTGGCAAAAAGCCTTTTTATTAATATTGATAATCTATGATCACCCATTCACATGTTTCACCTTCTATAGTATGTGATGAATTTTTTTACATTTGATATTTATAAAAAGTATGCATGTTGTGAAGAACTAATATATGGATGATTTATAATATTTACGTACAGAATTTTTATGTATCCATGTTCCCAATGAAACTAAATCATCATTATTTTCCTGTGCATTGTAATGATATATAATTCATATCCATTTAATTTTGTGTAAATATTTGGGTTTCATCACTAATAACATATATAGTCACTATTTTGGGTATATATTTATCTTGATTTATTTAAGTATTTGGGTTATTTATTTTGGGGGATTTTTATTTTATATTTTTTTGAGATGTTTATAAATGTATTTTTGGGGGTTACATGGTGTAGCATAGTAGTTTGTTATTGGTTTCTATAGACATAGTAGTTTATATTTTGAGTGGTTTTTATTTTCCTCACCACTATGACCATAGTTTTTAAAATTCTATAATTGAATATTATTTTATGTAAAGACCAAGAAATTCTGTGTAAATTTTTTTTCTAAAAAACACAGTAATTTCTTGGAATTTATATTGACCAGTTGGTTCCTTTGGGATATCACTTAATATTATTTACACCTCAACTCTTTCCAAAAATATAGATATGTTCAATAGATTAAATCCCATCCTATAGACCAATTTCAATTCCAATGGTTTATTTTACAAAAATCCATGTGACTTCTATCCCTTGTAAATTTGGTCCATAACGACATGTCTTATCATGGATAATGAACTAATTAGGTGCTTCATGTTCTGAAAACATAACCCATTAGAAACCATTAAAAATAGTTGGGTAGATAGTGTTATGATAAGTTTGTAACCCGATATTCTTATTTCTCCTCAATGAGGTGTTGACGCTGTCTCTTATGGACCAGACTAGTTCGGTTGGTCTGAAGTGGTAAATGTGATCAATGAACCATCTTTATTATATTATGCATACTTTATGATCAATGGTTCATCTTTATTATATTATGTTTCTGTAATCTTACACTATCATATATTTTGTGTAGGCACATTGTGATATACATGGATAAAAGCTGGATCACATTACCGAGGAACACACCTCAGTATGTTAAGGGTTTGAATGAGTTTTTAGATTTTTCAATTTCTAATCGATCCGTTGAAGGGAGAATAATATGTCCATGTCTTAAATGTAAATTTATAACATGTTTGAAGAGAGATGAAGTTTATTAACATTTAATACTGAAGCAATTCCTAGATCAATATTTGTGTTGGATTTGGCATGGAGAATCAAAAAATACAGAAAGGTTGACGACTGATGTTAATCCACAGAATGAGGTCCCATGTTTGTCGCCAATGGAAAATGAAATGAAAAAACTCATAAATGATGCATTCGGCACTGCAGGACACCACTATGAGCATCAAAACATATCAGAACAACCAGAAGAGGGTGCTACAAATTGCAACGTGACAAGTGATGTTTTTGAGACTGTAACACAAGAAGATCAAGATTGTAACATATCATTGGATCCTACTCTTGATTCTTTGGAGCCAAATGTAAGGGAAAACATCAGTGAGGAAAATGTGTTTCATGATTTATTTGATGATGGAAATCAAGAGTTGTATAGTGGGTGTTTGAAATATTCAAAGCATTCATTTCTGCTGAATTTGTACCATATCAAATGTCTATGTGGAATTACAAATAAGCTAATGTCCATGTTGTTGGAATTGATTCGTGATGAATTTCCTGATGCAAAAATCCCAGAATCATTTTATGAGATGAAAAAAGTTGTAAACAAGGTTGGTCTGAATTATACAAAAATACATGTGTGTCCCAATGATTGTATGCTTTACTAGGGGGAGGATTCAAGTAGATAGAATTGTAAGAAATGTTCTTCTTCTAGATGGAAGTCAAAAGGTGATGTTGGAAGTATGAATGAACATAATTTCATGGAGAAGAAGAAAAGGAACACACCTGCAAATGTTTTGCGTTAATTTCCTTTGAAGCCTCGATTGCAAAGATTATTCAGGTCATCAAAAACTGCTGAACACATGAAGTGGCATTCTATAGATAATAACAATTATGGGTTAATGAGACATCTATGAGATTCCCAATCATGGAATACATTTGATTCATTACATCCATATTTCTCAGCTGATCCTAGGAATGTTCGATTGGGATTGGCTGCCGATGGATTCAACCCATTTGGGACTTTTAGTACGAGTTATAGCATTTGGCTAGTTGTTTTGATCCCTTATAATATGCCTCCATGGATTTGTATGCAACAAACATCATTTATCATTTCGATGATTATTCTTGTAAAACAAATGCCTGGAAATGATATTGATGTATACCTGCAGCCTTTGATTGAAGAATTGCAGGAGTTATGGAGAAACGGTGTTGAGACATTTGATGTTTCTTCTAAAACAATGTTCAAAATGCATGCTGCTATAATGTGGACCATTAGTGACTTCCCTGGGCTTGGGAATTTATCTGGTTGGAACACATATGTGGGTTTGGCTTGTCCTGTTTGTAACTTTGATTTCGATCCCAAACGGTTACCTCACAGTAGAAAATGGTGCTTCTTGTGCCATCGAAGATTTCTTGATGCATCTCATAGATTTCGTCTGAACAAATCAAAATTTAATGGTTCCATTGATCGTAGACCACCTCCAATGTTGTTAACCGGTTCTGAAATATTGACACAGCTTGAAAATGTTAAAACAGAATTTGGGAAGGTTCATCATTTGACTGATAGCGGAAAACGAGTGCGAAGTGCATCGTCAAGTGAAATCAGAACGCAACAATGGAAGAAAAAAAGTATATTCTTCAAACTTCCATATTGGGAATTTAATTCCTTGCGCCACAATCTTGATGTGATCCATATTGAGAAGAATGTATGTGATAATTTGATTTTCACATTACTTAATGAGCATGGAAAGTCGAAGGATCATCTCAATGCTCGCAAAGACTTACAGGTAATAAACAAAAAACGTGATCTCTTGCCAGATGAGAATGAAAAGTATGCTCCTTCCATTTTTTCAATGAAAAATAGGAATAAAGATGCATTCCTTAGAATTTTAATGAATGTGAAGGTATCTGATGGGTATTCGAGTAACCTCTCAAGGTGTGTTGATTTGAAGAATCGTAAGTTATATGGATTGAAAAGTCAGGATTCACATGTTTTGTTACAACATTTACTACCATTGGCATTGCGTACATTATTACCTGAAAAACTTACTACTATTGTATTGCAATTCTGCACATTTTTCAGGAGATTATGTGAGAAAACTCTACATCCTTTACAGCTTGAAAACCTACAGGAGAGGTTTGGATTGCCCCTTTGTGCAATAGAGATGATCTTTCCTCCATCATTTTTTACTGTCATGATGCATTTAACTGTACATTTGGTTGATGAAGCTAAATTAGGAGGCCCAGTTCATTATCGATGGATGTATCCAATTGAGAGGTATTTTATTTATATGTTTCTAGTTAAGTAAACAATATTTGGAATTTAAATTAATGCATAATATTATTATTATTTTTCACAGATATCTTGAGCATTTGAAAGCATACGTGAGAAATAAAGCTCAACCAGAAGGCTCTATTGCTGAAGGCTATTTGGTCGAGGAGTGTCTCACCTTTTGTTCCAGATATTTGGATGATATTGAGACAAGATTTAATCGAGTTGGATGTGTTTACGACACATCAAATCAATCTCAAATGCATCAGAAATCAAAAATATTTCCTTCTATTGGCCGATCAGTTAGGAGGACCTCATACGCGACACTGACAGAATTCGAGTTATTACAGGCACATAGATATGTGATACTGAATAGTGAAATTGCTGATCCATTTATTGAAGAGTTGAGGATACAAACAAAGAGATGAATAAGAGGACGAACACGAAATGAAAAAGATATAACGAAAGCTGTGAATAAAGAGCTGGTAGAATGGTTTGCACGACGTGTATGTTTATAAATATTGCAGTAAATACGAATATTAGTTTGACACATAAAATTTGAAAATCTATTATATTATATTTTTATTCTTTAGATCATGAATACTGATACTCGAGCAGACTTGTAAGAATATTTGAAGTTTCTTGCTAGAGGTCCTATAAAACAAGTTAGAAAGTTCGACGCTTATAATGTGAATGGTTTTAGATTTCGTACAGTCGATCGAGAAATGGGTTTGAAAACATAGAATAGTTGTATATTTACATTTGATGAAGTGGAATACTACGGAAAGTTTCATGATATTATTGAATTAAACTACCACGGGCATTTTTCTGTTGTTTTATTGAAATGAAAATGGGTCGATATTATCATAGGTGTTAAAAGAGATTCCTTGCAATTTACTTCTGTAAACTTCTCTCGCTTGATGGATGTTGGTGATCGTGAACTGCATGACCCATATATATTAGCATCGTAGGAAAAAATGGTATATTATGTGAATGATGTTGTGGATGAAGGGTGGAGTGTAGTTACTCACGTAATACAAAGAGATTTGTATGATATGGGTGATGAAGTTGAAGATTTGACCTCTGCAATTGAATTTCATCATCAACAGGAAGCAGAATTATTTGTCCATTGTGATATTAAAAATATTTGTCTAGCAAGGCTGAATGAAGTGGATGAAGCAATGGAGTAGGAAACCGACATGATTGAAGGGGAAAATGATTTTATGTACAATTATTTATTCATTCAGCAACCACTTGTTTCATTTATGTAGTCATTCATTATCATTGTTATATATATTTTGTTTGTTAGTACTGGGCATCTATTATTATTTTAAATTTTTTTTCTACATATATGTTTTGAAATATATATTCTGAACATAATTTTATTTGATTAAATGACAGGAATGCCAAGGAAGAAGCGGTACCCCATTTCATCTACTTCTGCGATAGATGACGATTCGTCTGTCCCCATGGCATCTGAGGTAGTAGCTGCCTACATCCCTGCATCATCTCCCCCTACACCATCATTGACACCGTTAGTGGATGTCTCATTAAAGGATGAGTCATCGCCTCCCCCTATAAGAGCCTCAGTAGCGAGGCAGCGACACGCCCCTTCCAGTTCATCACGGATATTCTAGATGGTCAGAGTCATAGGTACAAATTTTAATTAAATTAATTTATTGCATTTTGTTTATAGTAATTGTTCTCTAATTGCAGATGAAAAAAATGCAACCGTGGAAAAAAACATAAAAAGTTATGATGTTTGGAACATGAATAGCGAGAAGATAGTGGTGCCATTTGATTCTTATGGGGTCCCAACGGATGACGCCGCAGGTTTACTTGGTCAGAATATAGGTCAGCTTGCAGCGGAGCCTATTTCCCTGCCTATTTCATATGATGATTAGAGGTACATTCCTCCAAAATGTAAAAATGAAGTTTTTGATTCTCAGATAAAGGTAATTTTATTAATTTATGATTTAATTGAATGTCATGTTACTAATATATTCAAAATGAATTTCTGTATACAGATGTTCATCCACTTTACCGTTGCTGATGTGATAGCACAGAAGTGGACATTGAAAAATCCTGGAAAAAAATAGAAAGATTTCAAATGGAGGTTGTGGTGTGATGCCAATGATACTTCGTTGACCGTGCAGCAGATGTATGAGAAGATACCCAGTGGGGTACCGAAAGAACAATGGAAAGTTTTTTTCGATAGCCATAGTGATGAGAAACGGATGGTATTGAAATATATATTATTATATTATCCTCATTTTACATTTATACATGTACATGAGAAGGAGATAGGCATTGAATACATTACTGTTAAATTTAATTTTATTTATTTCAGGATATCTCAAGACAGAATGCATCAAACCGGGCAAAACAAGTCATCCCTCACACTGCGGGCTCAAAAAGCTTTTCTAGAAGCCGAATGTCATTGGTAATATTTTAATTAGTTTAAATATTTATAAGACAATATTATCTATTTAACATATTTAATTGTTGATTTATCTTTGTTTAATGCAGTCACAGAGTTTAGGGCATGAAGCATCCCGAATAGAACTGTGGCGGGATGTTCATAAAAAAACAGATGGATGTTTTGTTAATGAACCTACCAGAGAAGTTGGGGTATGAAGTAAATTATTTATTATAATAACTTATTATCAGTTTTTACTATGTTAATATATATTGATATTTGATTTATCGGTAAAAATTAAAGAAATATGGGATGTCAATCCGGAGCAATCCTACTCAGTCTCCCAGGATGACCCGGTTGGTAAAGTCCTTGGGAAGGAGCATCCTGGTGGAGTGCGCGGGATGGGTTTTGGACCCGTACCATTTGAGGTCTTTGGCAGGCCATCAGGGATTTCGGGTACATCTACTCCTGGTTATAGTCATTTCATACCTGAAGACACTCAGAGGGAGATGTCTTCTATATGAAACACAGTTCACCAGCAGGGGGATCAGATATCTGCTTTGCAGAAAGAGTTTCTTGAAATACGTTAGCATATGAGCAGATATGCCCCCAGTGGTAGTGCATCGGCTAGTGGTGAGCAGGTAAATCACAAAAAAATCAAAATCATTTAGTTTTCACACTTTTATTGGTTTTATGTTTAATTATAAATATGCAACAATATTTAATTTTCAATATAATGTTCGTATAGGTGGCAACAGGTAGTGGAGATGAAGGTGGAGAGGGTGACGATGCAGCATCAGATGATGAGTAGTAGTGTTGTTGATGTGTTGAACAAGTATGAGAACGGTTGGTTTGTATATGTAACATGTATATGGCACATAGTTTCCACCAAACATTTCCATGTCCTAACATTTTTTTGATTTCTCATGTTTCCTTCTATGCATTTTATTTATTTATGATGTTTCATTTTATGTCTTGATTTCTCGAGTGTGCTATACATCATTCCATTTAGGCCAGTGATTGAATTAGTACCACATCCAATGAGAATACCATATATGTAACCCATATTCATACCATTTCTACTATATAGCAGCATTCAGGTAGCCCCATCGTGTAAACTCGATTCATACCATAACTGATTCATAGAAGTACCTAGGCAGTCCAACTGTGTAAGTCCCATTCATATCATTGTTGCTCCATAGCAGCTCCTGGGTATCCTAGCTGTGTAAGCCCAATTCATACCATCACTATCAAGGCCCAATGAGCCACAACACATTACACAAGCATGAAGAAATTCTTACCTGACAGGATAATCTTAGACTATACAACCAACATACCAATTATGCTTATAAATAACTCACGCTTTTACTGACATGGAAAGAGTGTATCTTGGAAGCCTCCCATAATACATAAATTTAACCGTTATCAGTATAACATGAATCCAAGCATTCATACACTCTATTAAAACACCTAATATGCATCATTACAATAACATCCAAATAATCATAGTTTAACTTAACTTATCCCCCAAATAACCATGTCAATTATTCATGTTAGACTTAACAAAACACAAGCACTACCCATGTTTTTACATTCACAATACCAAATACAATGATATTACTAACTGAATACCAAACCACAATCCACCTATATACCATCACTATAGAACAAAGTGTCTAAACTTACTTTCATTTTTTTAATGAACTCATAGACCTTGGATAAGTCCTCTCTTGGATTACATACATACAAGAAAACACACATCAGGTGGAAATGAGAGTCGCTATTTCACTTGATTAGAACACTCCAGTCACCAATATCCCACGATACATCTCAATATTACTAGTCTCTCTCAACCCTAGTTCACATGTCACATCCTATATAGGATACAACTCATGGAGAAGCATCTATGATCCCATCTCAAATATCACGAGGAAAATCATAGGCCAATATACCCACTCGAGGGTTCTCATGAATATCACAAATCCCATACCCAATCCAACTATGAAATCTAGGTTACTAATCATAACTAGAAATCGACACACCATACTTCCCCTGAAGGATAAAGATCACATACATGCACATATATTTTAATGACATTATCTTATGATAATAACTATTTTGAAAAATAAATATCCTTTGGTTTGGTTAAGTATAATTCCACCAATGAGGTATTTGGGAAAACATTAGATAAGTTGTTGAAATTTTAAAAAACTCAAACCTATTTTCTTTAACGTAGTAAATAACAACTATATCATGATGCATCCCATCCAACCTGCAACATGATGACCATCTTAGGATGTATACATGAAACTCTTATCTCATATCCAATGACATAACTCAAATCCTCAATAAGAATCATGTATAACCTACAAGATCATAAACCATACTCTCTCAAGAACCATGCACGATTAGCGTGTTGTCCAACCTAAAACACACGCCAATTCACAAGTTACCCATTTTCTATAGTAGGCATTAACAACCAACCCAAAACACACAACAAACCATTCCATAACATACATTCTATAACTACCCAAACATCCATCTTTGGGACAAATTCTATACGCATATAAACATAATTTGTTCTATCCCATAACACAAATCCATTGTTAAAAAAACCCAACCCATATCACAATCCACCCATGGATGTTATATCGGCCAACTTAGAGCATAACCAATTACATATCATTACACATCACCATGGTAAGAATGATCACATAAATTTTATCAAAATTCATAACCATTTATTATATAGAGTATTAGTATCCATATAATATAAATCAACCCTTCTTAAAACACATAAGAAATTAAAGAACCTAAAAACACGTATACATCTTGGGGGTCACATGGATTGGTTACTCACCAAATTTTGATACATACCTTTCCTTAGGTTTGACTCAATAACATACAACATTTTCTCATATCCTATTTTTCAATGAATACTACCATGTTATTTGTTTGTATGGTGTCTCCTATTGAATATTCTGGTTTGATTTGTTTTTCAGGGCAGTGGTGTGGTAAGAGCAGAATTATTTTTTTTCCAGTTCAACATTTCGCGGCGGTTTTAACCGCCGCTAATGCCTTACTGGTCAGCATTAGGGGCGGTTATAACCACCACTAATGCCTTATTGGTCAGTATTTAGCGGCGGTTATAACCGCCGCTAAATGTATTATGTTTAAATTTAGTGGTGGTTTTCACCGCCGCAACATAGATGCTTCAAACGCCAGAATATAGGGGCGGTTAAAACCGCCGCGAAAAAAAAGTATCATGTACTCATAAAACCTCCGCGAAATGGAAAAAAACCGTCACGAAAAGAGGCATCTACGACGCTTTTCCTATACCGCCGCGAAATAGCAAAAACCGCCGCTAATAGATTGCTGACGCCCAATTTCGCGGCGGTTTTTGTAAACCGCCGCGAAACCCTATAGCGGCGGTTTAAACCGCCACTAAATGAAAAAAAAACGCTTCTAGGGGCCGGTTTTGTTGTAGTGTTGGGAGATAAATGTTAAGTTGATTTTAGACTAATATGTTATTAAATAAATATAATATTTCAGTTTCAACTTTGTTATAGAAATTTTTGAAGAGTTTTATGCTTATTTATTTATGAAAATAATTTTGTTGAACACTAGATTTTGTTATTGAGGATTTACAGATTAGTGTATTAATTTTTAATATGAAGGATTATTAATAATGGATATTTTCTTAAAATCTTCTAACCATTTTTTGTTTTCGTTAATGGATATAAATTTTTCAAATAACTTTACATCATTTTATTGATCTTGTGTTCTGTGTTACGTAAATTTTAGTGATTCAAACATGAAAAATTCATCACTATTATTTATCTTTAATAATGTGAGATTAAGAAAAAAGCCCAAAAAAACTCCTCTAGGCACTACCAAATGATGATGTTATGCTAGTGGAATGGAAATAATCAATGTAAGTATGTTATCTCACATTTAATTTATAGATCCACAAATGATATACTCAGCGAAATAGGAAGAAAAATATATTGAGTCTTATATGGAAAATAACACTCAACTGTTATGAAACTCTTTTAGAAACTCATTCACAAGTATGAGTCTCACAATGAAAAATTCAGGGTTTAAAAAATCATTTTGAAATTCTATGTTTCCTATTTCTTTATGGGGTATAATATAACACCAATATATTTTTAGAAGTTATATTACTTTAAATTAACACTATGTTAGATAAAATGTAGCACACAAAACATCAAGCGTAAACAAAAAAACATTATTATATAAATCTGAATGTTCCAACCAATTCATTCTATAGGCGGGTATAAATACGGGTAACCAAATTTTAAAATATATTTATAAAAGTTAACCAAATAAAAATTTATTAATTAATTACCATGAAATAAGTACTCAATTTTGATGAATCAAGAAAATGTACTCAATTTTGAATGATAAGAATTAAATTATATAGGGTAAATTATAGTTATAACATTAAGGGTTATTTTTTATAAATGTGTGTATTCTTTATATTTTATATGCTTTATTTAAAATCTATATTTAAATTTTAGAGTATTTAATTTATTGAAAATTAATTATTACACTTCTAAACTGATTAATAATAATTTGTATATTGATAATAAATTTGATATAAATGAAGATAAAATTATTTCATAGTAAAAAGATATATTTTTTAAAAAAAATAAGCGGGGAATTTTTTTTATTTTGAAAAATTAAATAAATCAATAATTACAGATTATTTTGATGAAATATATTCAATAAGTTATCTACAAGTCTCAATTTTTATTATTATCAAATTAATTAGAAAAAAATTATTTTCATTTTTGAAAATATTTCTTTATAAAAAATGGATTTTATGTGTTTTAGGGTTGGATATTATAATTTGTTGGCCACTATTCGAACTTTTATTCAATAAAATAAACATTATTTTTGAATTCAACATCTCGTTTTTTTATTTGGTTGATTTTTTTGAGATTTTTTATTTTGAAAGGGTTTTTTTAGAGTGAATAGTGAAAAATACCGATTTTACAAAATATCGTTATTTCCATTCTTTAATCACTAAAAATTCAATGTTCCATTTTTTTCAAATTTTTTTTAAAATAATGTAAGTTTAATTTTATTAAAATAAATCCAATTAATTATACAATAATCAACATTATACTTTATTTTGGTGTAAAATCCTTTTATTCTTAAAAAGGGCATTTGTTTTAAAAAAATCATTTTTTTGGACATATATTAGAATTAGTTTTTATAACTTCTATAAATTGAAATTTTCAATATAGATTTCATATTTGGAATCATAATGGTAAAATTAGGTAATTAAGTCCCCATTATTTTATTCCACATAAATAATTTACCTAGTTAAAATTATATCACTTTAGTAATGAGTAAAATTAGTTAATTAAGGTTTAAACTAAAACACCGAAGATTCAGTTATAGTAATTCAGATTTTTCCATCCCATGTTGTTGAAATAAATGATTTTGAGATATGTAGTTCTTTACCATATAAATAATTTTATATAAGTTTATCATGATTTGAATGTATATTTATGAAAACTATGCTTTATATATGTTTCATGTAATGGTGAAACGAACCCCTGAGAGAGAACATTGACATGTGAGATCATTTGATGTGTATTATTCCATTGTAATAAATTCATGGTTGTTATTTATAAGTTGTTCTATGGGTGTATCCTAATGATAAATTCTCATGATATGTCATGTTGTTCATTACTATGATATGTATTGTATTTGGTATTGAATTCCTTCTAGAACCTTGATTCAGGTATCTGGATCAGTAAATGGTTAGTATTGGTTGGATGACCCCTTGTAGGAGATATTTATAATGTGATAGGGATAAAAACCAATGCCTTTTCCAATGGTATTAGCCTCATCATAGACATGTCAGGTGATGTAGGAGTAGGCCACGAAGGGGGGGGGGGTTCATATATCCTTCTATTACACGATGATATTAGAGATGTAAATACATGGGTTCTGAATGCATCATAATAAAAAATACTTTTTAGGATGGACATTCCATCATCTGAGGTCTATTCCAATAATCAAGGTGTAGTGAGGGGTGTACCATAAAGATGGTACAGGGAAATTGAAATGATAGGCATCTGGTTCCAATAGCCATTAGGACATATAGAGAATATTTTGAAATGTGATAGTAAACACTGAAATAATTAATGAAATCATCTAAATTATGGTGGGGTTTCGGTTTGTTTCATGTGGGTATATTCACAATGACATGACCGAGGTGTGGTTTTATTCCTTCTTGGTTATTTTCTCTATATCAGGAAATAGGAAATTATATTTATTGTGTACTTGTTCTAAATATGAATTAGTCAAATATTAATAGGTTCATTAACACAACCTATATTGGAATATTAATGCATATGAATACAATATGATGAGGGACCAAGTGAACGGAAAATTCCCGATGAACGAGTGAATGTAGAGGATCCATAGTGTTTAGAGGTGGTACCAGTTGAAACTCAAGAGAGATGACACAATGTATTATTTAAATATTTGTCCTGATAGTACTCCCTTTCTATAAGCCACATTAATGGTGTATGGGTTAATATTACATATAAATATATATAAATTCCATTTCATTTGTCATAACAAATTTTATTTATTCAATCGGGTTTTTAATTATAATTTTTCTCCTAAACAATATTGGTACCATCTCCCCACTATTGTAATTAATACCCTTGTAGATGGTAGGAAATATATTCCACATGTTGAGGCATGAATTATTCATTGTGGATGTTTAGATTTAACCAAATGCATCAATCTGGGTATTTACAAAATATCTCCCCTTAAAGGATTAAACACCATTGTAAAGAGATAATCAAGAAAATTTTGTAAATTTTTTTAACATCATCTTTCTCATTTCAATTAATTTATTCTGCACATAACAATTCTATATTATTATTATATTCTAATAAATAAATAATATCACTATCATTATTATACATTGAAGTCATTATAATCATGGTATATTAATTGACGTCACATCCCATTCTTATTAAGAATATAAAAAATGTCATTCATGCGTTATGCAACCAGACACCTCCATGATGCAACATGTTTCTTTAATTTCCAAACCATATAATGATGGTCCTAATAGGTAATTTAATTTAAAATTATAATAATTATTATATACTTTATATTATGAAATGATAAACCATGTTATTAATTTTCGCACTTTATATAAAATGAAATCATCATCCATATGTATGTGCGGACTACCACCTCTATGTAACAATTGATTTTTGTTTTTCCTGTCATCAATAAATTGTATTGATGTTCATAATAATGGTTTCAGTGGATAAATTTGTTTTCATGGATTTAATATGGATATATAAATAAAAATATGGAATCTTATAGACAGTATGAGAATTAAATTACTAATTTTAATTCAATAGTAAAAATGAACTATCTTAGAGTAAAAAAGTACATCTTAATATTACGTAATAAAGTTGTATTGGTTGTCTATTTATTTAAATTATTCATAATTATGATATATCACACTAATAAATGATCTATAATATTTTTGTTATTTTATCACAATTATATTACAATATAATTACATCATAATCATTGTTTAAACATTTCATGTCATCGTTAAGGATGGATTAACTATCTAATGAACAATATAATAATTTTATATCATAGATTATAGTTTCAATTTTATCTATATTAATACATTTCATTAATAAGTAAATATATTATTCATTTTATTTTGTTAATGGGAATATAATAATCAACTCAATATTTTAAGAATCATAATTCATTTTCTAAGAAATATGAATCCATTGTAATCACAAAATTCTGCCTTATATATCATAACACAAACACTATTAGAATGAAATAATATAATTATGAGTAATTATTATAAATAAATTCAGGAAACAATAATAACATGGTACTATTATGTTTGTTCATGAGAATGATGAGCAACACACTATTACAATATTGTTCAAAGCTATTAAGATTACTCCCATCCGATGTCAAAAATAGATAACAAATCACTAATATATTCACAGATAATAATTATAAATTATGTTTCTAAAATAATATCTATATTAAAAAAATCATAAATTATTGATTGAGATATATACTATCGTTATACAATAGTTTAGAGAACTTTTTTACTATAACGTAAATGAGTTAAATGGGGTTTTTATCAAATTTAATTTCATGATAATTATTTCATAATGTAAACAATGATTCATTTAATATCATAGGAATTGTAACCTCCCAAGTAAGTAATGAATAATAGATATTTTTATCCATGTCTATTAATGATTAAGATAGTGTTTTAGAGGCTTAAAATGAAAATAAATACAATCTTATGCATGGAATAAACTAATATTCTTAAAAGATTGTTTTACTTCCTTTTGATGGCAAACTATTTTTGAATCTATATTTTGACAATTTTATAAACTATGTTTGTCAAAATAAACTTATCCTTTATGATTGGGACATCAAAATTTACCTTGTGTGAATTTTTGGTATTTTTCTGACAATGTTCATTTTTTAATGAATAATGAAAAATACTGCATTTTACATCAAAACTACTTTTTAATATAATTTATTTATATTATTAGATTATGTTTTGAATCGGTTTTGAAGTGAAATTAGAATATATTTTTACCATTTTATCCAATGGTGGTCATTGGAATCAATTTCACTTTGAAATTAGACTTAAACTGGTGTCAATCTTTTGATACTTATTGTTTTGTAAAAACACGCTATTTTCTCTGGCAGCGGGAATTAATTATTAAATTAATTAATGTGACTTATCTGATTTGAATTTTGTAAAATAGACTTCATTTTTGAATTCGGAATATCAAATATAGCTTAGGGTGAATTTTTGGTAATTTTCTGAAAAACATCAATTTTTGATGAATAGTGAAACCACTAAGTGGTAATCAAGCAAACTGATTTTTCAGTTAAATGAAAGTTTACCACTAATGTGTATTAAATTTTGAAAATCCGACATACATGGTTGTCATTAAGAAGTAAAATGTGGTTCAATGAGATTAAAATAATTTTTTGGTGAATAGTAACTTATTAAGTTTTTAATCGCGATTAGTGGTAATTGGTGTGGTTTAAGGTATAAATAATGCTTTAATAATATGAAATGACCTAGACACTTGTCCCAAACTTATTTTTTTGTGTCATGGCCGACCAAGACAATCCATGGGTCAACTTGGGGACCCCATGGAGACATTTTGGTTGGGAAAGGACATAAATTACTTTTTATTTAATGTAAAAGTAAAAATGACACAAACATAATACGTTTTACAAAAACAATTTTCACATGGGGTTATAATGATCAGATATTTGATTATAAATAGTAATTGGAAAGCTAAAAAGATTTCATACATCGTAGTATTTTTATTATGATTTTTAGACATTAAATAAAGTATATTATTTATGACATAATAATGATGGAGCGATGACATCATTATTTGACGATTTAAATAAAATGGAAAGATAATGTAAAATATATGATCTACACATGGCCAAAACCAATTGGATGAGTGGATTTCATACCCTTATCACCTTATCCACGAATTATATCAATGTGGGACCTTTTGAAACCGAAACACATTTTTAAAAAAAGTAATATTTCTTTACTTTCCAAAAGTGCCCCTCCTCTCCTCTTATAAAAGGCCCCCACCTCTACCTCATTTCACACACTCCTCAAGCCTCTGGCTCGGCCAACCCCTGACCATTTACTCTCTCCACATCCATCTACTCATCCTAGAGGATTCCCTTTTAGCATAATCCTTTCAAAGGAAGCCTTTAGGCTGAAATCAAAAGGAGTTACACTTTTAAAGGTAATTCATTCTCTCATGTTCATTTGTTTTATTTTGCTTCTCCAACCCCATATACTCTTTTTATTTACTTATTTTGTAACAAAAAAAGTATCTTCAATATAAAAGGATGTTGTTATAATATTTAATTGAGCTACACTCTCACACAACTACATCAAATGGTTAAAGAACACACGGTTTCCGTGGATGGCGAAATTCTGCCTCCCGAAACGATGATTGTTCAATACTCATTTAACACCTTCAAAGGTGGACATTATGATGTCACTATTTTTATATATGATATACAATATGTTTATGTTTTCCTTAAGATTCTGTTTTTTTTCATTTTGGGCATACCTTTATGGTTCCCATTATGGGTAAACATGATATCTTCATTTTAGGAAGTGCGGACTACCGCCCCCTGAATGTGATTTTATTCGTTAATACCATATGTGGGATGTGTAAAGGATAAAGTTAATGATATTATATATGTTATTATACTGGAATTATAATATACTCTTATATCATTATGATTCCATTCCAGAAAATATGAAATAGAAATGGAAGTAGCGTTCATGCGTACGTATGGCTTACCGTCTCCATGAATGGTGCATTTCATTTCTTACCTCTAAATGTGATGTAATATTATAAATACATATATATGATGAATATATATGATATATATGTTATCCAAATCATTAATATCATTCTGGATATAACGAACCTATGACCAAATTAACAACATGTAAGTGTAAGAAGTCTATTTTTGACTTAAGAACCAAATACCGACAAAATGAACATTATTAACTTAAATGATTACATGATGTTCATAACATGGTATAAAAAAAATAATGAACTTGAAAAAGATTCTTAAGCAAGTAGAGATTAACTCAAGTTTATTATTCAGGAGATTAAAGAACGGTCGGGTCAAGTCGGATATGAGGTATGGGACTTCGTCTCAATCTCCTTTCGTTGAGGCATATTTTATTTTATACACAACTTTCTTTTATACGGTGTATAACCCCCTTTGAATTTTAGGTTTATTCAAAAGGAATCATTTTATACGAAGCATTTACTAAACGACAAAAGGGAATGTTTTTGTCGTACGTATGCGGCGACAACGACTTCTCCGCCGTCGTGACCGTTATTTGAGTTTCGGCTTCCTCTATAAGCCATACCTTCTTTTTAAAAGAAAAATAAATACCATGTTTTACTTTTCTTTTATTTTAGTATTGAAAATGGTTTTCATATTTTTTTTATATCAATTTGTTGTATTGATATCTCGTGATTGAAATGTGGAAATTTTATGTTTCCTTTTTGCATGTTTTATGTGATACGATTATGTTATGGTTCTTGGGCATTATTATGAAGACGGGTGGTTCCATGATAAACTAAGGGCGGGTGAGCCCGATATAGCTCTCCAATGCATTGGGTAACGCGTAGGAGTGAAATGTTAAGGTTTCTCCGAAGAGATTTAGGGAATATACTGTGATGGGTATTCCAAATGTAACCAAGAGGGTTACTCCCTACGTAAGAATGTTATGAATGCCTCAAGTTACCTTTATGTCTTATGATTTCTATGATTTATTCATGATTTTATGAGGTATGTTAAAGTGCCTATGTTTTATGGGTAAATTATGATTTTATTCTTATGTATATATGAACTCATGTTTCCTTTCCATGTTTTTTTAACCCATACTGAGTTTTTATGCTCATCCCAAGTTTTTTGAAATGTTTTTCACAGGTCAAGGGAAAGGTACATGATAAGATGATAGAGTCAAGTATTTTTCAAGAAATAATCCATGTTTTACTTTAAATGTGTTTCCATTGATGGGAATGAAGAATACTATCTTTATGTAACCACTTTGTTTATATGTGGAATGTAATGCATGTTTTATGATCTAATTCTCTAAAACTCTAAACCCGAAAAGATCCTCAATGTGTAATCTTGTAATAACTCAAGATTAAGTAAGGTTTATGGCTGGGGCCTTATAGTTGGTATCAGAGGTCGGTTTAGATAACTTTAGGAGTTAGAATTCTATTAAATGATTATCCAAAAATATTTTTTTTTGAAATAATATAGCATTTAAAGATTACCATGTTGCTTCATCTAAGACATGTTTGTTCAGAATGGTTTTCCGCAGAGGAAACATGGAAGCAGTGCTAGGAAGGAATACAGAAGGAAATAACCTTCTGAATCAGCATCCAGAAATGGTCGGAATTGGAACGGAACAGTTTGTTGCAGTAATGGCGGTGGTATCCATGCACAAGATCAGCCAGAACAACCGCAGAGGAAAATATCAGTGGGGGAACATTTCATGAGGAAACATCCACAATCATTCAGAGGATCATCTGACCCTGTGCTAGCTGAAGGGTGGATTAAAGCACTGGAGAATATTTTTGTTGTCATGGGGTGTTCAGACAATCAAAAGGTTAGTCTTGCTATTTACCGTTTGGAGGGTGAAGCAGATCAGTGGTGGTCTATGGTTAAAAATATCAGGGACGCCGATGAGATTGATGCTCTTGACTGGGATTAATTCAAAGGTATGTTTCTTGAGAAGTACTTTCCTAAGGCTGTTCGACTTAGGATGGAAAAGAAATTCTTGTAATTGAGGAAAGAGGAAGACTCAGTGGCTGCCTATGAAGAAAGGTTCACTCGATTGGCAAGGTATGCTCCAAATTTTATCCAGGACCTTGATAGTAAAATAAATCGTTTTTACTCAGGATTAAAGCCAAAATATCAGTGGGCATTAGCTTCTCGTGACTTTAAAAGTTATGAAAATCTTGTTCGATGTGCTGAGAAGGTGGAAATGGAGTTTGCCGATGACCAAGTGTTCTATAAAAACCAGCAGAAGAAGAGACCGAGGTGGCAGGAGAAAGGTAAGAATTCTTCAAAAAAGTCTGATGGTAAGAGAACTAAGTTTCCAGTTTGTGATAAATGTGGCAAAAGGCATGCTGGGGAATGTCTTCTGAATTCTGGGAAGTGCTACCGATGTGGTAATATGGGACATAAGGCTCGTGATTGCACTGAAAAGGATCAAGGTGAAGGTAAGAACAAATTTGAATTACAGTTAGTGAAATGTTATAAGTGCAATGAGATGGGTCACTATGCAAACGAGTGTCCGACAAGGAGCTTGAGTGATGGGAAGTAGTTAGACTACAAGCAGAAAGGGGTGGTGAAATCCTTTGCAACAACTTCAGCAGATGTCGGGCCATCAAATGAAGTTGTATCAGGTACTTTGTTTGTTTTTTCAGATTATGCCAGTGTGTTGTTTGATTCGGGGTCTACACATTTTTTCAGCTCTGAAACCTTTTCTAGTAAAATGGAAATACCATCTCAAGAAATGACTCTTGTACTTTTGGTAAAAACACCTGGGGGAAATGTTAAGGCAAAAAGAATTTATAAGAATCTTCCTATCCTTATCTGTTGAAAGAACCTACTTGCAAACCTTATTGTTCTACCTCTAGTAGAGTTTGATGTTATCTTGGGTATGGATTGGCTCTCTATTTACCATGTTAAGATTGACTATAGAGCTAAAGAAGTTTCTTTTCAGAAAGACTTTCAGTTTGTTTACAAGAATGAACCCTTACTTTTGATAACATATCAAGAGGCCGAGAAACATGTGAAAGATGGAAATGAATGTTACCTTGCACACGTCGTTGAAAATAAAGGAACTATTCAGATTAATGATGTGCTAGTGGTAAATGAGTATCCTGATGTTTTTCCTGATGAGTTCCCTGGAATAATACCAGATCGGGAAGTTGACTTTACTGTTGACTTAGTTCCTGATGCTAAGCCACTTTCAAAACCCCCTTATCGAATGGCACAAATTGAACTTTTAGAGTTGAAGGAGCAATTGCAAGATTTATTAGAGAAAGTTTTCATTAGACCTAGCACATCACCATGGGGTGCTCCTGTTTTATTTGTTAAAAAGAAAGATTGTTCTATGAGACTTTTCATTGATTATAGAGCCTTGAATAATATCACTGTTAAGAACAAATATCCTTTGCCTCATATCGATGATTTGTTTGATCAGCTCCAGGAGCTCAGTTTTTTTCAAAGATTGACTTGAGATCGGGGTACCATCAGCTGAAGGTAAAGGAGGCAGATATTCCGAAGACCGCGTTCTGTACGAGATATGGCCATCATGAATTTGTAGTAATGCCTTTTGGGCTAACCAATGCACCTGCTGTATTCATGGACTTAATGAATAGAATTTTCCATGAGTTCTTGGATAAGTTTGTGGTGGTTTTCATTGATGATATTTTGGTGTTTTCTAAAAGTAAAGAGGAGCATGAAAAAAATTTAAGGGTTATCTTGCAAACCTTAAAAAAAAGAAATTGTATGGGAAATTCAGCATGTGTGAGTTTTGGTTGCAACAAATTTCTTTCCTTGGTCACATTGTTTCTAAAGATGGAATAACTGTTGATCCTGTAAAAACAAAAGTTGTGGAAGAATGGCCAAGACCCACAAATGTAACCGAGATTCGTAGCTTCCTTGGTTTGGCGGGCTATTACCGAAGGATTGTTAGAAATTTTACACGGTTATCTAGTCCAATTACTACGCTAACTCGGAAGGGTGTTAAGTTTATCTGGACAAAAAAATGTGATGATTGTTTTCAGGAATTGAAAAGAAGATTGGTGAATGCTCCAATTTTGGCACTACCTTCCAGGAATGGTGAGTTTCTTATATACAGTGATGCTTCATTGAAATGACTTGGTTGCGTCCTAATGCAGATGATCAGGTAATTGCTTATGCTTCACGACAGTTGAAAACTCATGAGGTAAATTACCCTACACATGATTTGGAATTAGCTGCTGTTGTTTTTTCTTTAAAAATTTGGAGGCATCATTTGTATGGAGTAATGTGTGAAATATATACCGATCACAAAAGTTTAAAGTATATATTCACTCAGAAAGAGTTAAAAATGAGACAAAGGAGATGGCTAGAATTAATCATGGATTATGATTGTACAATTCATTACCATCCGGGAAAAGCAAATAAAGTGGCTGATGCTTTGAGTCGAAAAAGTAATGCTTCATTAACAATGTTGCATTTGGAACATGATCCTTTGGTTAACGATTTGATGAAATTTGGCATAGAAGTTGTTGGTGCAGGAAGTCCTTCTGTTATGTTTCAGGTATCAGTGAGATCTTCTCTATCAGATAGAATCAAGCAAGCACAGAAGCAAGACAGTGAGTTGTAGAAAAAGGTAGATCTGGTTTAGAAAGGTAAGTTGCCTGAATTCAACATTGATAATGATTTATTTTTTAGATTTGGGAAGAGATTGTGTGTGCCTTGTGATTCACAGTTGAAGAGAGATTTGTTATGTGAAGCTCATAGTTCTCCGTTTTCAGTTCATCCGGGCAGTACTAAGATGTATAGAGATCTGCGGGAGTATTACTGGTGGGATGGAATGAAAAGAGACATTGCTGATTTTACTGTGAAGTGTTTGACTTTTCAGCAGGTTAAAGCAGAGCGGAAGTTACCGAAAGGGATGCTTCAACCTTTACCAGTGCCAGAGTTGAAATGGGAGAATATATCCATGGACTTTGTTGTTGGATTACCGAAGACATCTCGAGGTAATAATGCAATATGGGTTATTGTTGATCACATGACCAAATCTGCTCATTTCCTTGTTATACGAGATACTTTCTCTCTTGATCAACTTTCCCGTTTGTATCTTAATGAGATAGTCAGGTTACATGGAGTTCCTCTCTCCATTGTATCGGATCGTGATCCCAGGTTTACTTCTAAATTTTGGAAAGGCCTTCAGAAGTCGTTGGGTACTGAATTAAATTTTAGTACAGCTTTTCATCCTCAATCAGATGGGAAGTCAGAACGAACAATTCAGACATTGGAGGATATGCTACGAGCTTGTTCTATGGATTATCGGGGAAGTTGGGACCAACATCTTTATTTGGTTGAGTTTTCATATAATAACAGTTTTCATTCCACTATACAGATGGCACCATTTCAGGCATTATATGGGAAGCGGTTTCAAACTCCAGCTTTCTGGGATGAAGTGGGTGAAAGAAAGTTGATGGGACCAGAATTGGTAGAAGAGATGGCAGAAAAAGTTCAGCTGATTCAGAAACACATGAGAACAGCTCAGAGCAGGCAGAAGAGTTATGCTGATAACCGGAGGAAGTATCTATCTTTCGAGGTAGGTGATCATGTTTTTCTCAAGGTTTCTCCTTGGAAAAGCGTGATGAGATTTGGTAAGAAAGGAAAGTTGAGTCCAAGGTTCATTAGACCATACAAAATTCTGGAGAGTGTTGGATCATTTGCATACCGAGTGGCTTTACCTCCGAGTTTATCGCAGGTACACAATGTTTTTCACGTTTTGATGTTGAGAAAGTATATTCCAGATCCATCTCATGTTTTGAACCCAGAGGTAGTTCAGCTGGAAGAGAACATATCTTATGAGGAACAACCGATCCAGATTCTTGACCACAGGGAGCAAGTGTTACGGAATAAGGTGATTAATCAGGTAATGGTTTTGTGGAAAAACCACATGATTGAAGAGGCAACATGGGAATCTGAAAATGCAATGAGGGATAAGTACCCCCATTTATTCGATAAGTAAATAAATTGCGGGGACACAATTTTCTAAAGGGGGGAAGGATGTAACATCCCAAGTAAGTAATGAATAATAGATATTTTTATCCATGTCTATTAATGATTAAGATATTATTTTAGAGGCTTAAAATGAAAATAAATACAATCTTATACATGGAATAAACTAATATTCTTAAAAGAATGTATTACTGCCTTTTGATGGAAAACCATTTTTGAATCTATATTTTGAAAATTTTATAAACTATGTTTGTCAAAATAATCTTATCCTTTATGATTGGGACATCAAAATTTACCTTGTGTGAATTTTTGTTATTTTTCTGACAATGTTCATTTTTTAATGAATAGTGAAAAATACTTCATTTTACATCAAAACTGCTTTTTAATATAATGTATTTATATGATTAGATTATGTTTTGAATTGGTTTTGAAGTGAAATTAGAATATATTTTTACCATTTTATCCAATGGTGGTCATTGGAATCAATTTCACTTTGAAATTAGACTTAAACTGGTGTCAATCTTTTGATACTTATTGTTTTGTAAAAACACTCTATTTGCTCTGGCAGCGGGAATTAATTATTAAATTAATTAATGTGACTTATATGACTTTAATTTTTTAAAATAGACTTCATTTTTGAATTCAGAATATCAAATATTTCTTAGGGTGAATTTTTGGTAATTTTCTGAAAAACATCAATTTTTGATGAATAGTGAAACCACTAAGTGGTAATCAAGCAAACTGATTTTTCAGTTAAATGAATGTTTACAACTAATGTGTATTGAATTTTGAAAATCCAACATACATGGTTGTCATTAAGAAGTAAAATGTGGTTCAATGAGATTAAAATAATTTTTTGGTGAATAGTAACTTATTAAGTTTTTAATCGTGATTAGTGGTAATTGGTGTAGTTTAAGGTATAAATAATTCTTTAATAATATGAAATGACCTAGACACATGTCCCAACCTTATTTTTTGTGTCATGGCCGACCAAGACAAGCCATGGGTCAACTTGGGGACCCCATGGAGACATTTTGGTTGGGAGATGACATAAATTACTTTTTATTTAATGTAAAAGTAAAAAATGGCACAAACATAATACGTTTTACGAAAACAATTTTCACATGGGGTTATAAAGATCAGATATTTGATTATAAATAGTCATTGGAAAGCTAAAAAGATTTACTACATCATAGTATTTTTTTTATGATTTTTAGACATTAAATAAATTAAATTATTTATGACATAATAATGATGGAGTGATGACATCATTATTTGACGATTTAAATAAAATGGAAAGATAATGTAAAATCTATGAACTAAACATGGCCAAAACCAATTGGATGAGTGTATTTCGAACCCTTATCACCTTATACACGAATTATATCAATGTGGGACCTTTTTAAACCGAAACACATTTTTAAATAAAGTAATATTTCTTTACTTTCCAAAAGTGCCCCTCCTCTCCTCTTATAAAAGGCCCCCACCTCTACCTCATTTCACACACTCCTCAAGCCTTTGGCTCGGCCAACCCCTGCCCATTTACTCTCTCCACATACCTATACTCATACTAGAGGATTACCTTTGGGAAGAATCCTTTCAAAGGAAGCCTTTAGGCTCAAATCAAAAGGAGTTACACTTTTAAAGGTAATTCATTCTCTCATGTTCATTTGTTTTATTTTGCTTCTCCAACCCACAAAACTCTTTTTATTTACTAATTTTGTAACAACAAAAGTATCTTCAATATACAAGGATGTTGTTATAATATTTATTTGAGCTACACTCTCAAACAACTACATCAAATGGTTAAAGAACATACGGTTTCCGTGGATGGCGAAATTCTGCCTCCCGAAATGATGATTGTTCAATACTCATTTAACACCTTCAAAGGTGGCCATTATGATGTCACTATTTTTATATATGATATATAATATGTTTATGTTTTCCTTAAGATTCTGTTTTTTTTTCATTTTGGGCATACCTTTATGGTTCCCATTATGGGTAAACACGATATCTTCATTTTAGGAAGTGCGGACTACCGCCCCCTGAAAGTGATTTGATTCGTTAATACCATATGTGGAATGTGTAAAGATAAAGTTAATGATATTATATATGTTATTATACTGGAATTATAATGTACTCTTATATAATTATGATTCCATTCCAGAAAATATGAAATAGAAATGGAAGTAGCGTTCATGCGTACGTACGGCTTACCGTCTCCATGAACGGTGCATTTCATTTCTTACCTCTAAATGTGATGTAATATTATAAATACATGTATATGATGAATAGATATGATATATATGTTATCCAAATCATTAATATCATTCTGGATATAACGAACCTATGACCAAATTAACAACATGTAAGTGTAAGAAGTCTATTTTTGACTTAAGAACCAAATACCGACAAAATGAACATTATTAACTTAAATGATTACATGATGTTCATAACATGGTATAAAAGGAATAATGAACTTGAAAAAGATTCTTAAGCAAGTAGAGATTAACTCAAGTTTATTATTCAGGAGATTAAATAACAGTCGGGTCAAGTCGGATATGAGGTATGGGACTTTGTCTCAATCTCCTTTCGTTGAGGCATATTTTATTTTATACACAACTTTCTTTTATACGGTGTATAAACCCCTTTGACTTTTACGTTTATTCAAAAGGAATCTTTTTATACGAAGCGTTTACTAAACGACAAAAGGGAATGTTTTTGTCGTACGTATGCGGCGACAACGACTTCTCCGCCGTCGTGACCGTTATTTGAGTTTCGGCTTCCTCTACAAGCCATACCTTCTTTTTAAAAGAAAAATAAATACCATGTTTTACTTTTCTTTTATTTTAGTATTGAAAATGGTTTTCATAATGTTTTTATATCAATGTGTTGTATTGATATCTCATGATTGAAATGTGGAAATTTTATGTTTCCTTTATGCATGTTTTATGTGATACGATTATGTTATGGTTCTTGGGCATTATTATGAAGACGGGTGGTTCCGTGATAAACTAAGGGCGGGTGAGCCCGATATAGCTCTCCAATGCATTGGGTAACACGAAGGAGTGAAACGTTAAGGTTTCTCCGAAGAGATTTAGGGAATATACTGTGATGGGTATTCCAAACGTAACCAAGAGGGTTACTCCCTACGTAAGAATGTTATGAATGCCTCAAGTTACCTTTATGTCTTATGATTTATATGATTTATTCATGATTTTATGAGGTATGTTAAAGTGCCTATGTTTTATGGGTAAAGTATGATTTTATTCATATGTATATATGAACTCATGTTTCCTTTCCATGTTTTTTTAACCCATACTGAGTTTTTATGCTCATCCTAAGTTTTTTGAAATGTTTTTCACAGGTCAAGGGAAAGGTACATGATAAGATGATAGAGTCAAGGATTTGTCAAGAAATAATCCATGTTTTACTTTAAATGTGTTTCCATTGATGGGAATGAAGAATACTATCTTTATGTAACCACTTTGTTTATATGTGGAATGTAATGCAAGTTTTGTGATCTAATTCTCTAAAACTCTAAACCCAAAAAGATCCTCAATGTGTAATCTTGTAATAACTCAAGATTAAGTAAGGTTTAAGGATGGGTACTTATATGATTACTCTGTCATGAATGTATTTTACTACTTAAATGTGTTTCAAGATCCATATAATTGATTATTTCTGTAATTAATTTGATTCATATAATACCCATGTTCAATGGGAGGTAGATCAAAATGTTACTGAAACTGTAAGTGTTTTAACTACGAATATTATTTTCAAATAATTATTTCTATAGAAATATTATTCAAATGGGTAAAAATTTATATTTTTAAAAATAATATAATAAATTTCATAGGATACTAATGTGTATTTATATATCCCCTAACAATTTAATTTATCCTTAACTCATATTTTACCAGATGTATTTCTTGTTAGTGAAACTGATCCTATCTTTTCTTATTAGAATGAGGAATCTCTTAATTTTTTGGTACATATTAATTTAATGTTATTTATAATTTAATAATTCATCATTAAATATGTTATGAAGTTATTATTTTGTAATAATTTAATTAATTCTGATTTTTTTGTAAATTTTTTAATGTTTTCTACATGGGTCATTATCTGAATAATGAGAAAAGAATCTATTTTTAGCATTTAGATGATAATATTTTTCCCAAAGATGTTGTCATTCTAAATGAATATTTCTCTAGAAATTTCAATGATTTATAAAATTGATTATTCTTCTTATATATTTAATAAATAAATCATATAATTATTTTATTAGATAAAGAATATTCCATTTTTCAAATGTAGTTTTTCTAAATAAAAAAGGTTTTTTTCAACAACGTAATTATGTTTTGTAAAATAATATACATGGTCAAGGAAATTAATCAGTGTATAAATTGCACATTCTTTCATTGTGTGAATAATTTAATTTAATTTCCTTTTATAGTAATCCTTATTCACTTTTTTGTCCAATCATTTATAATATAATACTAAACAGTCACATAATACCTTTACATCATGAATAATATATCATTGATTCATATTATTTAAATCTGTTAACAATAATTTCATTTATAATATTATTTTACAAATAATTTTTCTAACTCTATAACCTTTATCTATATAATGTAATTAAAAAATTATTCTTTATATTGATTAATTGTTATTTACCAAAAATGTTACTAGATGTTATGAGATACAAATTTATTTTCAATGGAATTTTTATTTCATGAATGTTGATGGTATTATAAATGATATAATTATGTGAATGGATTTTAAAATAATATTAAACACATTTTAATACGATGAGTTCATTTTGATGGGTTTAATGAAACCAACTTTTAAGGGTATTTTCGGTAATAAAAAGTGAAATGTTTTTAATTTAATATTTTATTAATCATATTTTCTACAGGGGTTATTTATAATTTTATAAGGGATTGATTTTCTATTAGAATTAATAAGAATATTTGAATTAATCATGGGGTCCTATATCATCCTTCAATTAAATGGATAAAAGATTATAAATAATTTGATAAGAAATTCCGAGCAAATTTCAGTTTCTTTTAAGTGTGTTCAAAACTAGCATGACACGTTAAACTAATTAATTCCAAGAATAATGTTTTAACCATAATATAATAATGGTACATAATTATATTCTTGTTATCAGGATAATTTCTTTCTCTCAAGAATCATGATTATTGAAAAATATTTCTACATTTTATTGATTCATCTATTTAGTTATGTATAGACATATTCCATGATTTATGATATTTGATTTGTTAGACAAACGATTCTTATGTATCATGATTAAAATAATTTTCTCAAATTACATTCACTTATGATATTTTATTATTAATGATTATGTTTTCCCTTATTTAATATATAAGGTCAACCCATTCTTATGTTTCTATTTCTCCAGTTTTTAAAAATAAGAAAGGAAGAAATGTATAGTACATTTTCAAAAAAAAAATTATGGGTGATTTGGAAAACTCATTACCTATTTATTAGTTTAGTATATATTGGAAAATTTATCTATTGATATAAAAGGAACATGTTTTCTATTATGTTTTTCCCTAATTCTCTAAAAATGTAATAGTTAATGCTCTTTATAATTATTATAACAGAATATTTGTTTTCAAGTTATGTAGATGAGTCAATCACGTCTTCATGCATCTTTAGTTCCACCTACAAAAAATTTAACATATACTAGAGTTGTGTTTGGGATTTTTATTAATTAATCATAAACGGATTTAGAATTTGTATTCATATATAAGGGCTTGGTGGTAAAATATGTCTGATGTTAACTTAAATTCTATGAGTAATATTATCATACATGTATCTTTTAGCTACCAATATAAATATATTAAATAAAAATATGTATGAATTATTTCATTGTAAAAAATTGTGATGTAAATATTGATCAAAAGAGATTATATTACATATTAATAAATATTTAATCGAATAGTCACACAAATTTTTGTATATTTGGATCAATTATTATAATTTTTCAACACATTAACACCATAGAAATGTGAAATTTGTGGATTATAGTTCTGGAAGAAATTTTCATGCTACCGTATCCATGATTAGGATGATGGTATGGATAATTTAAATGGATTTGTGATTGATGATCCTTGAAATCATAATTGAATTATAGAAATAACATCCTTACCAAATGATGGTACAACCATCCTACTCTGAGAATATAAAGGAGGTGCATAAAAAGGATATGGAAGCATCTAATAATGGTTGGTAAAATTTAGAATATTAACACTAAAAATCATGGAATTTTATAATTATAGAAATTAATATCTGTGACATAAATATGCGAATTGTTGAGGGTTATATTTTATGAAACTCAAATCACATGATTCCCTATTTATCCTGATAGAAAAAAAAGGATCATCGGGAAAATTTCATGTTGTGTACCATGATGGGAGAGATTGTATAGTATACACCATGATGCATAATATTGTTCCATGTAAAGGATGAAAACAATTAAAAGGGTTTGATGAAATAAATATTCATAAATGTATGTAAATTTGATTACAACACCATGGATTTCAATAAAATACATCCCAATACATCTATGGTCGGTAATACTATTCTGATTTTAGTTGATAGAATTATGTAGTAAACACATTTTAATCTATTATATATTGTCTTAATATTTAATTAAATTCCATTTTATATATAACATATGTTGTAGGGGTCTTATTGGGCCACATTTTATTATATTTTATTTGGATCAATGGTTTACAAAGATGTTTTATTAATGTCAATAGCACAATTTACATACATTTCAATGGTTTAATCCCTCTTAACATTCATAGAATTATTGTAAATGAGAAATGATCATTTATCTCTATAGGACATTTTAATATAAAATTAAATGGATTTCACTGGATTTTTGGATAAACACCTTCTACTGGTAGAGGCCTAATTAAAAATATTTTCAACTTGAGAATTTAAATTGAAAAATAAAATATTATTTATGGAAAAAGGTGTAGATCTAAAAAATTTTGGGATGATGTATGGTATAGTATGTTTTTTGAACTATACCATTCACATGAGCAGATTAAAAATATACATACTATTCAAAAACACATTAAAGATATGTAGAATTTATGATAGTCCTACACTTAAAATAAAAAATGATATTTAGGTATTTATGATAGAGAAAATTTATTCCTTAAAATATAACTATGGAAAAAGAAATTATATTTGAAAATTTCAATGTAATCAATGTTTTCAAAAGCCATTCTCAAATCATAAATCATAAGGGAATGGTATCTTATTTTATAAAACCTTCATAGAACCTTTCATAATTGCCTAACGATATTCATGAATCATATTTAAGAAGTATGTGCCTGATCCATCACATTAATGAAATAATAATTCATTCATCTAGAAAATGATATCTCTTATGAGGAAGGACCATTATGAATTTATTATCGTAATGATAATTTTAAAAAAAACAATAATAATATAGTTAATGTAATATGGATGATTAATAAGTTAGAAGAAGAAAAATTTAATCAAAATAGGAAATATAAAAGATTTATTCCCATTAGTTTCCATCAGAGTAGTCTAATCATAACTTGAAAATAGGTCTATACCCTTACACCTATACTGATGTTTTTAAAAAAAATTGGGATATATGTTCTAGGTATAGTTATCCCTATGGTTTTAAATAGTCCATAGTCATACCATACCTCATATTTCATTTCTATTGGGATCATCACCACATTCCAATCACTTACAATTTATCATCTCCACCACGAAACCTTGTCTCCCCCACAAACCTTCTCTCTTTATTATCAATCACGCTCATCCCCAGTATGAACCCTTTCTTATCCCTTTCTAAACTTATTCTCCCTCGATTCCTTTGTTATCCATCACACTCATACCACCCAAATTATAATCTGTACCTTGATGCCACACTACCCTATGATTCCTTCAATCCATCTTTGGCTTTCGTCCTCCCTGTTAGTGATAAAATATAATATTTTTTTATTTTGGATTGAAAATGTAATCTCTTTTAGTATTTTTTTTCTAAATCTATCACACTTTTCACTTTGATCTTACTTATCCAATGGAATAGAGATGTATTATTAGATATTATAGGGATCATAGTGGACCGAATATTAGGGATTTTGATATTTAGAAAACATTTAAACAACCTTATTCCAACATTATCTTCTCTATACAAATAGAAAAATGTTTTTGATTTCATGGTTAAATATTAGAATTTTTGAGGACCATGTTTCATTTAAGTTATTTCATTTTGGTATTCCTAGAGTTTTTGAGTATTATAAATTCATTATAGATGAAATAATTCCTATATATGTTAATATGTATAATCTATAAATTAATCATTTAAATTTATGTCATGACATCGATTGGTACAATTATGAATCTAAAATGTATCTTTGAAATAAATATCTATCCATTCATAAATCCATGTAAAATGAATATTAGAAAATAAAAGATATTTTTGATATAAATTCAATGATTTTATTATATTTTTGTTTTTAAATAATTAATTTCATGTTTTAAATAATTTATTTAAATTAAAATAGTTTTTCAAATCTTAAAGTCCTATATGGAACTTTGTGAGTTAGATGGTGGATCTTATGAGGGGCATTATTGATTTCCCATTATTTTTTATAATGTTAGTGGATATATTGTTTATATATGATTGATAAGTGATTTTGAAAATGTGTTTTTTATGAGATGGTGTTATAGGAGATGGTGAGTTATTTTTTGTTCTTTGTTCCTCAATTTTCCCTTCCAGGATCAATCACCTCCACTTATTTGGTAATGGGAACACAGATAAAGAGGTAAAATTTATATATTTATATAACATTATATTATTTAAAGGTATAAGGCCCCATCCATAAATATTACGTAATATTGAGTTATTGCATGATAACACATTGAGGATCTTTTCAGATTTTGAGTTTTACATAGTTAGATCATAAATCATGCATTTCATTCCACATTTCAACTAGGTGGTTACATAAAAGACAGTATTCATTTTTCTCATCAAAGGAGACATATTTAAAATAAAACATGGATTATTTATTGAAACTTTCTTGACACTATCATCACATCAAGTACCTTTCCTTTGACCTGTGAAAAAAATTTCAAAAACATGGGATGAGCATAAAAAGCACAGTAAGGGATATAAAAATATGGAAAGGAAACATTCGTCCATGTATACCTAAGAATTAATGAAAACATACTTTACTCATAAAACATAAGCACTTTAAAAATACCTCATCAAATCATGAATAGATCATAGAAATCATAAGACATCAAAGTAACTTGAGTCATTCATAACATTCTTACATATGGTGTAACCCTCAGGGTTACTTTTGGAATACCCATCACAGTATATTCCTTAAATATCTTCGGAGAAACCTTAGAATTTAACCCCTTCACATTAACGAATACATTGGAGAGCTATATCAGGATCACCCGCCCTTAGTTTATCATAGAACCTCCCATCTTCATAGACAATTCCTAAGAACCCTAACTCAATCGTATCACATAAAACATGCATAAAGGAAATATAACATTTCGACATTTCAATCACAATATATCAATAACACATTGATATAATAAAAAAATTATCAAAACCATTTTCAATACCTGAATAAAATAAAAGTAAAACATGGTATTTATTTTTCATATTAAAAAAAGTTATGGCTTGTAGAGGAAGAAAAAACTCAAATAATGGTCACGGTGGCGGAGAATTCGTTGTCGCCGCACACGTACGACAAAAACATTCACTATTATCGTTTAGTAAAATTATTCATATAAAAAATGATTCCTTTTGAATAAACGTATAAGTAAAAGGTTTTTATACACCGTATAAAACATGGATGTGTATAAAACAAAATTTTCCACAATGAAAGGAGATTGAGACGAACTCCCATACCTCGTGTCCGACTTGACTCGATCATTCATTAATATAATGAATAATAATCTAGAGTTAATTTATACTTGCTGAAGAACCTTTTTCAAGTTTATTAGTCCTTTTATATCAATTTTTACCATGTTATTAACATTATTTAATTATTTAAGTTAATAATGATCATTTTGTCAACCCTTGGCCCTTGAGTCAAAAAAAAACTTCTTGTAATTACAAGTTGTTCATGTCGTAAAATATCCATTATATCCAGAATTATATTCATGATGTATATTTCATATATATCATATATATCCAGTATATACATTCATTTATAATATTACATAACATTTAGAGGTAAGAAATGAAATGCACCATTCATGGAGACGGTAACCCGTATGTACGCATGAACGCTACTTTCATTTCTATTTCGTATTTAATGGAATGAAATCATAAAGATATAGAGGAATATTATAATTCCAATATAATATCATATATAACATCATAAACTCCATCCCTTATACATCCCACATATGTCATTAACGAATCAAATCACTTTGAGGGGTATTAGTCCACACTTCCTAAAATGAAGATATCGCATTTACCCATAATGGAAACCATAAAAGAATGACATAAATGAAAAATACAGAAGCTTAATGAGAACATAAACATAATATATATCATATATAAATATAGTTACATCTTAATGGCCACCATGAAAGGTGTAAAAAGAATATTGAACAATCATCGTTTCGTGAGACAGAAATTCACCATCCACAGAAATAGTATGTACATTAACAATTAGACGGAGGTGTGTGTAAGTGTAGCTTGAATAATTCTCATAAAAACATCCAATTATATTGAAGATAATGAGTTTGTTACAAAATAATGGAATAAAAAGTGTTTAAGGGGTTGGATATGGAAAATAAAACAAAATAACTCAAGTGAAGACATTGCCTTTAAATCAGGTAACTTTTATTGGTTTGAACTAAAAGGGTTTCTTGAAGAGATTCCTACCTAAGGTAAGGCTTCTATAAGGAATAGAGGTATGAGGAGAGATGAACTGATCAGATTTTGGCAGATCCAATTTCTTGAGAGGTGTGTGTAAGGAGGTAGAGGTGGGGGCCTTTTATAAGAGGGAGGAGGGGCACTCTTGGAAAGTCAATAAATGTTACATTATATTAAAATGAGTTTTGTATTTTAAAGGTCCCAAATTGAGGATAAGGTTATATGGTTTAGAAATATACTCATCTAATAGGTTTTTTACATGTGTAATTCTTTGATTTTACCTTATCTTTTCATTTTATTTAAATCGTTCATTAGTGAGGTATCTCTTCATCATCATGGTGTGATACAAAATTTAATTTATTTAATGTTTAAAAATATAAAAAAATACTATGATTTAGGAAATCTTCTTAGATTTACATGGAATATTTATAGTATAATCGATCATTTATGTAGACAAAATTAAAATTGTTTTACTTAGGTGTTACATTCTTTTGTGATATTCTCCTTTCATTAAAAATAAAATTATAAATTGTCACTATCACCCAAAAGTGATTCCATGGTGTCCCAAATATTGGCACAAGGCATCCCATGGTCGGCCATGACACAACCAGAAACATTAGGAAACATGTTTGGGTCATTTTTTATTATTATTATATAATTTTTTTACCCTTAACTACCCGATTACTAATTAATCACGATAACTAATGATAATTACCGTCGTTACTATTCATAATTTCCAAAAACAAAGGAGTCTTAGTTACATAATATGGACCTTATTATTACAAATATGGAATCCATTTTACCAAATTCCAAATACAGATCTTTCAATAAGTAATATAAAAATAATTCCCATTGTCAAAACAAATAGTGGTTTTTTGAAAAAATATCTATGAAATGTTTGGCACTTGTTTATGCCCAACTACAAAGTGAAACTAATTATAATGACCACCATTGGATTAAATGGTAAAAATAAATTCTAATTAATCATTAAAACCAATTATAAATATAATCTATCCACATAATTAAATTAGATGAAAAATCAGTTTTGAAGTAAATTGCATTATTTTTAACTATTCATTAAAAAATGAACACTGTCAGAAAAACATCAAAAATTTATCCAAAGTAAATTTCAATGTCCCAGTACTAAATAATAAGACTATTTTGACAAATACATCTTATAAAATTGTCAAAATATACATTTAAATACAGGTTTCCATAAAAAGGCGGTAAAACTATCATTTAAACATATTAGAGGATCCAATGCTTATGATTGGATTTATTCCCATTTTAAGCCTCTAAAACACTATCTAATTCATAAATAGACATAGATATGAAAATAGATAATTCCTTACTTACATGGGATGTTACATCCATCCCTATTTAGAAAATTGTGTCCCCACAATTTATTTACTTATCAAATAAGTGGGGGTATTTATTCCACATTGCATTTTCAGATTCCCAAGATGCCTCTTCAATCATGCGGTTTTTCCACAAAACAATTACATGATGAATCACCTTATTCTACAATAGTTTCTCCCTATGGTCAAGAATCTGGATAGGTTGTTCCTTATGTGATAGATTCTCTCCAACTGAACTACCCCTAGACTCAAAAAATGAGATGGATCTGGCCTGTACTTCCTTAACATTGAACCATGAAAATAATTGTGTAACTGAGATAAAATCGGAGGTAAAGCCACTCAGTATTCAATAGATCCAACTCTCTTGAGAATTTCATATGGTCCAATTAACCATGGACTCATCATTCCTTTCTTACCAAATCGCATCACACTTTTTCATGGTTAAAATTTGAGGAAGACATGATCACCTACCTCAAAAGAGAGATCCTTCCTCATATTGTCCGCATAACTTTTCTGCCTTCTCTAAGCTATTCTCATGTGTTTCTATATCAGTTGAACGTTTTCTACCAACTCATCTACCAATTTTGGTCCCATCAACTTCCACTCACCCACTTTATCCAAAAAATCTGGAGTTCGACAGCTCTTCCCATATAATGCCTCAAATGGTGCCATCTATATACTTGAATGAAAACGGTTGTTATAAGAAAACTCAACCAAAGGAAGATGTTGTTCTCAAATTCCCTAATAATCCATCAAACACGCACGTAGCATATCCTCCAAATTCTGAATTGATCATTATGACTGCCCATCGGATTGAGGATGAAAAGCAGTACTAAAATTTAACTCAGTATCCAACGACTTCTGAAGGCCTTTCAAAAATTTATAAGTAAACCTGAGATCACGATCAGATACAACGGATAGGGGAACACCATGTAACCTGACTATCTCTTTAATATATAAAAGAAAATTTTGATCTAGGGAATCCATATCTCTTATAACATGGAAATGAGCAGATTTAGTCAAGCAATCAACAATAACCCAGATTGCATTATTACCTCGAGGTGTCTTCGATAATCCCATAATGATGTCCATGGATAAATTCTCCCATTTCCAATCTAGCACTAGTAAAGGCTGCAGCATACCCTTCGGTAACTACCACTCTTCTTTAACCGGTTGTCAAGTCAAAAACATCACAGTAAATTCAGTAATATCTCTTTTCAATTCATCCCACCATTAGTACTACTGAATATCTCTATACATCTTAGTATAGCCTGGATGAACTGAAAACGGAGAACTTTGAGCTTCACATAACAACTCTCTCTGCAACTGTGAATCAGACGGCACACACAACCTCTCCCCAAATCTCAAAACACATTCATTATAAATATTGAATTCAGAAAACTTACCATTCTGAAATAGCTCTACCTTTTTCTACAACTCACTATCTGGATTTTGTTCTTGCTTAATTCTGTATGATAGAGAAGATTTCACTGATACCTGAAACAAAACAAGAACATCCTGCACTGACAACTTCTTTGCCAAATTTCATCAAATCCTTAACCAAAGGATCATGTTCCAACCGTAAAATTGTTAATGAAGCATTACTTATTCAACTCAAATCATCAGCCACATTATTTACTTTTCTCGAATGGTAATTAATTGTACATTAATAATCCTTGATTAATTATATCCATCTCATACATCTCATATTCAATTCTTTCTGGGTGAATATATACTTTAAACATTTGTGATCAGTATATATTTTTCACGTTACACCATACATGTCACGATCCGACCCAACGGGGCTCAAGCCGTGACTCCCCAAGCCCGCCTCCAACAGGCCAGGGGCTGGCGACCAGCGCCGAGTAGGCTATCACAAACATGGGAGGCATTAGCCTAAGGTACCTGTACCCACGCACCCACAAACACCTCCATGAAATAGTGCAGAGATATAGAAACTGGAAAGTAACTGCATGCATACACTATCCCACAACCAGAGAGCAACAGAAAAAGTACAAGGGAAAAACAGGGCCCACCAAAAGAAAACTACAAAGCGTGTCCAACCTACTCTGAAGAAGGGGAACACTGCCACAAACACCCGCCGGAAAGCTCCCTCGGCATAGCTCCAGTAAACACCCCGGTCAACTCGCTCACGAAGCTCCGCCTGCTCCAGGTCCTCCTGGGACTCCGTCAAAAGGCATGTGGTCCTCACAAGACACAAACATGTGCGAGAAAAGCCCGTGCAGTGGTGAGTATAAACATACTCAGTAGGCACCCCAAAAACCCAAAACCCAAGGGAGCAACTGAAAGACAACAGTCCGCTCAACACAGTCAGAGGGAACCCAGATGAGAGAGAAACTCCATCTCGTGACCATCCTCGGCTAAACACAACTAGTCATCTCAGCTCAGCTCAGGTGTATTCCCATACATACACCATGAACAATCCAGATATACACAGCTCACGCCACAAAGCCACAAGAGGTACCGACCTCATCACCAGCAACTGTCCACAACTAGGAGAGTACACCACACGAACACTGACATACCATATGACACTCATCCAAGAGATACACTCCATCGGGTCCCAAACAAACATCTCAGACGCTCAACCGAGAGACCACGCTCGTCGGATAACATCACCGAGGAAACATCGCTGAAACAAAAAAACCTCCAAACTCCTCGGAAAGGGGATCGCCGCTAGGGTCCGCTAGGGGATACCAAGACCCACTCCGGTATACGTAGATCGCAGATAGGGGATCACTCCTAGGGTCCGCTGGGGGATTCCACGACCCGATCTGGCATACGTAGTTATCACAGATAGGGGATCACACCCGGGATCCGCTGGGGGATACCACAACCCGATCTGGCGCTCGACAAAAGCTCCACACTTAGATAGAGGATAATTGTCCATATAAAGATGGTCACGACGATATCAGAACCCTATCTAGTATAACTCGTGATGTAGGGCATTGAACCGACGATGCCGCAACCCTACCAAATCCACGCGCTGAGTAGGGGATCGCATAACCAACGATACTGTAACCCTACCACAAACCACATGCTGAGTAGGGGATCATATACCCGACAATTCCACAACCCTACTGAGCACGGCCCACCATGCAGGGGATCATATTTCCGATGATGCCACAAACCCTACGGGGTTAACCTAATAGATAGGGGATCACTGCCCGTGAATAAGCGGTCACAGCGATACCAAGAACCCGATCTAGGGTAAAGATGCTAGAGGATCCGCTCCGGGCCCACCGGAGGGATACCACAACTCTAACAGTTTAAACATCCCATCGAGAGGATCAAAAACCCAAATGAAGGTTGTAATTCCACACGAACCCTCGTAGGAATGAACCAAGGGAGAACCCTCAACCACTGCTGGTCCAAACGTCGCTAACCCGAGCGACCCGCCACAATGCCACACTACACACCTCATAGGCCAAAACCGAGGCCACCATCGCATTCCACGTGGAAGAACACACAGGATAGGCTGTTTACTCGCCTGAAACAGAGCACCGGTGAAAAAGGCACTATTCACCGTAGCTTTCTTGTGCGGGGCCCACTCAACGTTCCCGAAACTCATCGAGCGGACCATACCATGAAGATCCCCTCGAAAAAACAAGCAGAATCGACTACTCGCTCCTCCAAAACGAACACCCGGTGAAAAAGGTACTATTCACCGAAGGCCAGCTCGGGTGGGGCCCACGCCTGGATTCTGAAACTCATCGAATGGAATGCACCACTGCGATCTACTCAGAAAAACACACAGGATCGACTATTCATCCGCCAAAGTCGGACTCCTGGTGCAAAAGCTGTGTTTCTCCGCAAACGCCAAAACCCGGCCTCGTGGGGCCCGCACCTCGTTCCCAGTCCCAACACCCGGAAACCATCTCAACAAGTCCGTCGTACCATCAGGGTCTCAACGCCACTGACGGCACGTCAATCGGACGCTCTGGGTAGAAGTTACAACGGCCCGAGGTCGTAAAATAATAAAATAATATTATTTTATACGACGTTTCTAACTCCTGGTCCACGATATCGAACCCTTAAACCCTCAAAATGAGTTCAAAAGGTCCGTCTTGACGCAACGAGCGCGTCGCCGCAAACGGCTCACAAATCGGAGTTACGGTTTGCGAGTTACGGGGGTTTAAAGAACCCCAGGAAAAGCCTGGCCGGACAACCGCCAGCCTCGACGGAAACCACCACGCCGCCGCCGGATTCTGCCGCGCCGCCGCCGCCCCTGCCAGAAACCGCTGCACCGCCGCCCTGCCTCGCCGTATTCTGCCATGGCCGCCGCGGGTCTCTCTGGAAAACCGGGTTTTCTCCGGAAAACTTCCGGGAGCCACCGGGAGCACCCCGGTGCTCCAAATTATGATCCGAAAAACGTTTTGGAATGTTCGGGACCCGAACTACCCAACCCTTATAAAGATTTCATGAAAAACAACACATAAATGAGGTCCGGGATTTTAAAACTCAAACCGCCTACCTGGTGGCGGATCGCCGAAGCATCGGGTGCATAACGACGCCTGCGACGCGCTGAAGCTCGATCTGCTGACGATCGACGCTGAAAACGGACTCCTGGAGCTTGAATTGGCAAAGAACGGAGGAGGGGAGAGGGGAGGACGTCCGCTGCGCGTTGGAGGATTCATGGGAGGGGGAGATTGATTATGTTTTAATTTTTTTTTTAAAACAACTCATTTAACTCTCCCCTGCCAACTCGCCTCCGTCCCGACACCCGACGCGACCAAAAGTAAGGTCACCCCTAGGGTAAACGCACCATTCTGAACACAACATCGGACTCAGATTTTCCATCCGAGAATCCGATCAGAAGTTATTTGAGCCGAATCTCGCACACCAACTTCACTACTTATTTACGAAAACACCCCTGGTGGTGTTTCTCACCGCAGACCCGCGCCCGCAAAGTTTACACCCCGCCTAAGGTAAATGACACGTTCCAGATGCAACCGTGCCATCAGATTTCCGTTCTGAGCTACCGTTTATGAGATATCACACCCCCGCCACGTGCATAGTATAAAAATACTTAATATTTTTATAAAATTAATTCCGGGCACACCGGGCCTCGGAATCGCACACCGTCTTCGCGCCTAGCTCTGGAATTATTCGTAGAAATATTCCAAAGTGTGCCAGGGCCAAAAACCCGAGTCGCTACATCCTCCACCCCTTATAACTTTTCATCCCCGAAAAGCCCTAAGTACAAGGAAAGCGATCAGACTCTCAACTGAGTCTCACACACCAGCGAGCTCACCAACAAACACCCACACAGAGTCTTACCAACGCCCTGAACAAAACTCGAGCAAGCAACAAAAGGAAAGAGGACCGCTAAACAGTGTCTGACCAACTACTGCATTAAGTAGAAATGACACAAGGCGTACCTCTATCCATCTACGGTGCCTCTGGGTCGACTGCCTCCAGGGCATGCAGCTATCCTCGCCCTCGACCACCATCTCCCTGAGCTTGGCGTGGACCACCTGGGGGTGGGGGTGGTGGCAACTAGTACTGCCTACCACCGCCTCCCGCTGCACCAGCTCGGCCGCCACGTCCGCCGCCCTGAAGACCTCCTTGCTCGAGACGCTGCCTCTGCCAAGGCGGTCCATTGACCGACTCCCTCTCAGCAGCACGTCGGGTCAGACAATCTCTAGCATGATGTCCCCGACCATCGCAAGAGTAACACTTACTCTCCTATGGCTGAACTAAACTAGCCTGTGAGCCCTGTGAGCCCTGAGGCATAGATCCTCCATCCTGGGGTCGCCTCCTGAAATGTCGGCCACGTCCAGACCCCTGAGTCTGTCATCGGCTACCAGATGCCGATCCGACTGACAAAGTCTCAGCTCTTGTGTGCCCAGCACTAACAGGAAAGATATGCTCGGCCAGAAAACGTTCCACCACCAACGCTCGCTCCAGCACTCCAGCATAGGTGGGCAGGCACAAGGAAACCACACCTGCTCAGATGTCCCTGCGTAAGCCCTGCTCGAAGGTCCGAGCCCTAAAGAATGGGTCTCGAACCATATCCAGGAAGTAGCGCGACAGGTCTGTAAACCTCACTGAGTACTCCGACACAATCATTCTCTCCTGTCGAAGCTGCAGAAGCTCCTGGATCCGCACTGACCTCAGCGTCACCGGATAGAACTCCTCCCTGAAGAGCCGCTCAAACTCTACCCACGTGAGCGTCTCCTCGTCATGGGACTGCGTCACCAAACTCCACCATCGCCCGGCAGAACCATGCAAAAGGCTTCTGCTAGGACCACCATCTGATCTAGAGGTGTCCTCACTAGGCGGAAAACTCGGGTGACTGCCTCAAGCCAGTCATCAGCTGCCTAGGGGTCTGGATCACCCCGAAACCTTAGTGGTCACTGCCTCTGGAACTCGTGCAGCGCACTCAACCTGCACGTAACCTCATCCTGCACTGCCGGTACAACCAGCTGCTCGAAAGGTGGCGGCTCAACTGGCAGACCACCTGGAGGTGCAACCTCAGAACCTGCGCCCTGCTCCACAGCCTCTACACAGGGCAGGTCGTCAGCACAATCTTGCTGTGGAACCCTCACTGGCTGTCATCGTGGAGGCATCCTAAAAAATATTCAAGACGTACCATAGTCAAAAAGTATATCTGGAGAGCTGACACAAGAAGGACAAGGAAATACCCAAAAACCCAGTCCTATAAGATGCATGTACCGTTATGTCCCTACAACCAGTGTACGAATGTCCTGAGTCGAATGGCAGGTTATCAGAGTCCTGGTGTATGGATACGTCGGCTGCCGCACCAACACTGGAGTCTCTGGCCTGAAAGCCGAGCTCGAAACACCTTAACACTGCCGCTATGCAACCCAAACTAAACTCACAGCTAGACCAGCTACGCTCTGAGATCCCAAAGGTGGAACCTCCTCTAATACCACTCTGTCACGACCCGACCCAACGGGGCTCGAGCCGTGACTCCCCAAGCCCGCCTCCAACAGGCCAGGGGCTGGCGACCAGCGCCGAGTAGGCTATCACAAACATGGGAGGCATTAGCCTAAGGTACCTGTACACACGCACCCACAAACACCTCCATGCAACAGTGCAGAGATATAGAAACTGGAAAGTAAATGCATGCATACACTATCCCACAACTAGAGAGAAACAGCAAAAGTACCCGGGCAAAACAGGCCCCAACAAAAGAAAACTATAAAGCGCGTCCGACCTGCTCTGAAGAAGGGGAACACTTCCATAAACACACGTCGGAAAGCTCCCTCGGCATAGCTCCCGTAAACACCCCGGTCAACTCGCTCACTAAGCTCCGCCTGCTCCAGGTCCTCCTGGGACTCCATCAAAAGGCATGTGGTCCTCACAAGACACAAAAATGTGCGGGAAAAGCTTGTGCTGGGGTGAGTATAAACATACTAAGTAGGCACCCCAAAAACCCAAAACCCAAGGGAGCAACTGAAAGACAACAGTCCGCTCAACCCAGCCAGAGGGAACCCAGAAGAGAGAGAAACTCCATCTCGTGACCATCCTCGGCTAAACACAACTAGTCATCTCAGCTCAGCTCAGGTGTATGCCCATACATACACCATGAACAATCCAGATATACATAGCTCATGCCACAAAGCCACAAGAGGTACCGACCTCATCACCAGCTACTGTCCACAACCAGGAGAGTACAACACATGAACACTGACATACCATATGACACTCATACGAGAGATACACTCCATCGGGTCCCAAACAAACATCTCAGACGCTCACCCGAGAGCCACGCTCGTCGAATAACATCACTGAGGAAACAGCGATGAAACAAAAATAACTCCAAACTCCTCGGAAAGGGGATCACCACTAGGGTCCGCTAGGGGATACCAAGACCCACTCCGGTATATGTAGCTCGCAGATAGGGGATCACTCCCAGGGTCCGCTGCGGGATACCATGACCCAATCTAGCATACGTAGTTCTCACAGATAGGGGATCACACCCAGGATCCGCTGGGGGATACCACAACCCGATCTGGTGCTCGACAGAAGTTCCACACTCAGATAGAGGATCATCGTCTATATAAAGATGGTCACGACGATACCGGAACCCTATCTAGTATAACTCGCGATGTAGGGGATCGATCCGACGATGCCGCAACCCTACCGAAACTACGCGCTGAGTAGGGGATTGCATTACCAACAATACCGTAACCCTACCACAAACCACATGCTGAGTAGGGGATCGTATACCCGACGATGCCACAACCCTACTGAGCATGGCCCACCGTGTAGGGGATCATATTTCTGATGATGCCACAAACCCTACGGGGTTAACCTGCTAGATAGAGGATCGTCGCCCGTGAATAAGCAGTCACAACGATAACAAGAACCCGATCTAGGGTAAAGAAGCTAGAGGATCCGCTCCAGGACCCCCGGAGGGATACCACAACTCTAACAGTTTAAGCATACCATCGAGAGGATCACAAACCCATATGAAGGTTGTATTGCCACACGAACCCTCGTAGGAATGAACCAAGGGAGAACCCTCAACCACTGCTAGTCCAAACGTCGCTAACCCGAGGGACCCGCCACAATGCCACACTGCACACCTCCTAGGCCAAAACCGAGACCACCATCGCATTCCACGTTGAAGAACAGGCATGATAGGCTGTTTACACGCCCGAAACGGCGCACCAGTGAAAAAGGAACTATTCACCGTAGCTAGCTCGTGCGGGGCCCACACAACGATCTCGAAACTCATCGAGCGGACCATACCACGATGATCCCCTAGAAAAAACAAGCTGAATCGACTACTCGCTCGTCCAAAACGGACACCCGGTGAAAAAGGTAATATTCACTGAAGGCCAGATCAGGTGGGGCCCACGCTTGGATTCCGAAACACATCGAACGGAACGCACCATTGCGATCCTCTCAGAAAAACACACAGGATCGACTCTTCATCCGCCAAAATCGGACTCCTGGTGCAAAAGCTGCGTTTCTCCGCAAACGCCAAAACCCGACCTCGTGGGGCCCACACCCCGTTCTCAATCCCAACACCCGGAAACCATCTCAACAAGTCCGTCGTACCATCAGGGTCTCAATTCCACTGACGGCACGTCAATCGGACGCTCCGGGTAGAAGTTACAACGGCACGAAGTCGTAAAATAATAAAATAATATTATTTTATACGACGTTTCTAACTCCTGGACCACGATACCGAACCCTTAAACCCTCAAAATGAGTTCAAAAGTTCCGTCTCGATGCAAGGAGCGCGTCTCCGCAAACGGCTCGCAAATCGGAGTTACGGTTTGCGAGTTACGGGGGTTTAAAGAACCCCCGGAAAAGCCTGGCCGAACAACCGCCAGCCTCACAGGAAACCACCGCGACGCCGCAAGATTCCGCCGCGCCGCCGCCACCACTGCCAGAAACCACCGCGCCGCCGCCCTGCCTCGCCGGATTCCGCCATGGCCGCCACGGGTCTCACCGGAAAACCGGGTTTTCGTTGGAAAACATCAGGGAGCCACCGGGAGCACCCCGGTGCTCCAAATTCAGATCCGAAAAATGTTTTGGAAAGCTCAGGACCCGAACTACACAACCCTTATGAAGATTTGAAGAAAAAAACAAATAAATGGGGTCCGGGATTTTAAAACTCAAACTGCCTACCTGTTGGCGGATCGCCGAAGCTTCGGGTGCATAATGACGCCTGCGACGCGCTGAAGCTCGATCTGCTGACGATCGGCGCTGAAAATAGACTCATAGAGCTTGAATTGGCGAAGAACGGAGGAGGGGATTGAGGAGGACGTCCTCTGCGCATTGGAGGATTCATGGGAGGGGGAGATTGATTATGTTTTAATTTTTTTTAAAAACAACTCATTTAACTCTCCCCCGCCAACTCGCCTCCGTCCCGACACCCGATGCGAACAAAAGTAAGGTCACCTCTAGGGTAAACGCACCGTTCTGAATGCAACGAAGGACTCAGATTTTCCATATGAGATTCCAAGCAGAAGTTATTCGAGCCGACGCTCGCACACCAACTTCGCTACTTATTTACGAAAACGCCCCTGGTGGAGTTTTTCACCGTAGGCCCGCGCCCGCAACGTTTACACCGCGCCTAAGGTAAACGACACGTTCCAGATGCAACCGTTCCATCAGATTTTTGTTCTGAGCTACCGTTTAGGAGATATCACACCCCCGCCATGTGCAAAGTATAAAAATACTTAATATTTTTATAAAATTAATTCTGGGCACACCGGGACTCGGAATCGCACGCCGTCTTCGCGCCTAGATCTGGAATTATTCGTAGAAATATTCCAAAGTCTGACAGGGCCAAAAACCCGAGTCGCTACAATACAAATCATGCCTCCAAATTTTTAATGCGAAAACTATAGCAGGTAATTACAAATCCTATGTAGGGTAATTTACCTCCTGAGTTTTCAAATGAAATGATGTATAAGTAATTATCTGATCATTCTGCATTAGGACACAACCAGGTCCTTTCAATGAAGAATCAATGTAGATATCAAACTCACCATTCTAGGAAGGTAGTACCAAAACTGGAGCATTCACCAATCATCTATTCAATTCATGAAAACAATCATCACATTGTTTTGTCTAGACAAACTTAACACCCTTCCAATTTAGCTTAGTCATTGGACTAGATAACCGTGAATTTTTTTTAACAAACCCTCTGTAATAGGCTCCCAAACCCTGAAAACTACAAATCTCTGATACATTTATGGATCTTGGCCATTCTTCAACAACAATTGTTTTTTCAGGATCAACAATTATTCCATATTTAAAATAATGTGACCAAGGAAATAAATTTTTTGCAACCAAAACTCACACTTGCTAAATTTCCCATATAACTTTTTTTCCTTTTGGGATTGCAAAATAACCCATAAATGATTTTCATGCTCATCTTTACTTTTAGAAAAAACCAAAATATCATCAATGATAACAACAACAAACTTAACCAAGAACTCATGGAAAATTCTATTCATACGGTCCATGAATACAGCAGGTGCATTGGATAGCCCAAAAGGAATTAGTACAAATTCATAATGTCCATATCTTGTACGAAACACAGTCTTCAGAATATCTTTTTCCTTTACCTTCAACTGATGGTACCCCTCAGGTCAATCATTGAAAACTACTGAGCTCCCTGGAGCTGACCAAACATATCCTTGATATGAAGAAAATGATATTTGTTCTTAACAGTGATGTTATTCAAGGATCTATAATCAATGTAATGTCTCATTGAACCATCTTTATTTTTAAAAAATAAGAGAGGAGCACCCCATGGTGAAGTTCTAGGTTGAATGAAACCTTTCTCTAATACATCTTGAAATTGCTACTTCAACTCTAAAAGTTCAATTTGAAGCATTCGATAAAGGAGTTTTGATATTGGCTTAGCATCAAGAACAAAGTAAACAGTAAATTGAACTTCAAGATATGGTATTATTCTATGAAACTTTTCAGGAAAAACATCAGGGTACTCATTTACCACTGGCACATCATTAATCTGAATGGTTCCTTTGTTTTCAACAATATGTTCAAGGTAACATTCATTTCTATCTTTTACAATTTTCTCAGCCTCTTGATATGTTATCAATAGTAAGGGTTCATTCATGTACACAAATTGAAAGTCTTTCTGAAAATAAACATCTTTATCTCTTCAATCAATCTTTTCATGGTAAAAAGAGAGCCAATCCATTACGAGGATAACATCAAATTCTACTAGAGGTAAAACATTAAGGTTTGGAAGTAGGTTCTTTCCACGGATAAGGATTGGATGATTCTTATAAATTCTTTTTGCCTCAACATTTCCCCTAGGTTTTTTTAGCACAAGTTTAGGAGTCATTTCTTGAGGTGGAATTCCCAATATACTAGAAATGTTTTCAGAGATGAAATAATGTGTATACCCTGAACCAAACAACACATTAACATAATTTGAGAAAACAAATAAAGTACCTGATACCACTTCATTTGTTGGCCTAACATCTACTGAAGTAGTTGCAAAGGATTTCACCACTCCTTTTTTCTTTTAGTCTGACTGCTTCCAATCAATTGAGCTCTTTGTCAAACACTCATTTGCATAATGACCCATCCCATTGCACCTGAAACATTTCACTAACTGTAAATGAAATTTTTTCATACCATCACCCTGATCTTTTCCATTGAAATCACAGCATTATGTCCTATCTTACCACATTGGTAGCACATTCCAGCATTCAAAATACATTCCCCAGCATGCCTTTTAGCACATTTATCACAAACTGAAAACTTAGTTTTCATTCCATCTGACCTTTTTGAAGGATTCTTCCCTTTCTCCAGCCACCTCGGTCTCTTCTTCTATTGGTTGTTATAGAACACTTGATCATTGGAAGAGTCCATTTCCAACTTATCTGCACAACAAACAGGATTTTCATAACTCTTGAACTTGTGAGAAGCTAAAGCCTTTGATATTTTGGCTTTAATCCTGAGTAAAAACGATTGAATTTACTATCATGGTCTCGGATAAAATTTTGAGAATACTTGCCAATCGAGTGAACCTATCTTCATAAGCAGCCACTGAGCCGTCATCTAGCCCCAATTCCAAGAATTGTTTTTCCATCCTAAGTCGATCATACTTTGGAAAATACATTTCAAGAAACATACATTTGAATTCATCCCAGTCAAAGGCATCAATATAATCCGTGTCCTTGATATTTTTAACCATCAACCACCACTGATCTGCTTCACCCTCCAAACGGTAAACAACATGACTGGCCTATTGATTTTATGAACAACCCATGACATCTAAAATCATCTCCAGTGCATTAATCCATCCTTCAGCTAGCACAGGGTCAGATGATCCTCTGAATGATGGGGGATGTTGCCTCATGAAATGTTCCACCACTGACATGTTCCTCTGCAGTTGATCTAGTTGATCTCGTGCATGGATACCACCACCATTTATCGCTTGAGTCAACTATGCCATTACTGAAAAAAAAATGTCAGTTCCAATTGAAAACATTTTAGGATGCTGATTCGGAAGGTAATTTCCTTATGTATGCCTTCCTAGCGCTGCTTACTTGTTTCCTCTATGGAAAACCATTCTGAACAAACATGTCTTAGATGAAGCAACATTGTAATCTTCAAATTCTATATCATTTCAATTTTTCCATAATAAAAGCTTTTGGATAATCATTTAATAGAATCCTAACTCCTAAAGGTATCTAAACTGACCTATGATACCAACTATAAGGCCCCAACCTTAAACATTACTTAATCATGAGTTATTACAAGATTACACATTGAGGATCTTTTCAGGTTTAGAGTTTTAGAGAATTAGATCATAAATCATGCATTTCATTCAACATTTGAATTAGGTGGTTACATAAAAGACAATATTCATTTTTATCATCAATGGAGATATATTTAAAATAGATCATGGATTCATTCTTGATGCTATCATCACATCATGTCCCTTTCCCTTGACATGTGAAAAACATTTCAAAAACTTGGGATAAGCATAAAAAGCACAGTAAGGGATATAAAAATATGGTAAGGAAACATTAGTCCATGTATACATAAGAATTAATGAAAACAAAATAAAACAAAAGAACACAAGTGAAGACATTACCTTTAAATTGGGTAACTCCTCTTGGTTTGAAACAAAAGGGTTTCTAGAAGAGCATCCTGCCTAAGATAAGGATTATATGATGAATATAGGGATGTGGAGAGATTAAATGAGTAGATTGTGGCCTAGAAAAAGGCTTGAATGGTGTGGTTAAGGAGGTATAGGTGGGGGCCTTTTATAAGAGGGAGGAGGGGCACTCTTTGAAAGTCAAGAAATGTTACTTTATATTAAAATTAGTTTCGGATTTTAAAGGTCCCCCATTGATATATTTCAAGGATAATGTGATAAGGGTTCGAAATATACTCATCCAATTGGTTTTTGGCATGTTTATGTCTTAGATTTTACATTATCTTTTCATTTTATTTAAATCGTTCATTAATGAGTAATTGATGCATCATCATGGTGTCATAATAAATTTAATTTATTTAATTCTTAAAAATTATAAAAAAATACTATGATTTAGGAAATATCTTTATCTTTTAAAGGAATATTTATAGTCTAATTTATCATTTATTTAAGAAAAATTAATACTATTTTACTTAGGTGTTACATACTTTTGTGATATTCTCCATTCTATAAAAATAAAATGATAAATTGTCACTATCAACCAAAAGTGATTCCATGGGGTCCCAAAGATTGGAACAAGGCATCCCATGATCGACCATGACACAACTAGTAGCATTAGGACACATGTTGGTGTCATTTGTAATTAATATGATATTATTTTATTACCCTTAACTACTCGATTTCAAATTAATCATGATAATTAAAGATAATTAATGTTGTTACTATTTATAATGTCCAAAAACAAAAGAATCATAATTACATAATTTGGACCTTATGATTCAAAATATGTAATCCATTTTACCAAATTCCAAAAATAGAAATTGAAATATTTAATTTAAAAATAATTTCTGTTGTCAAAACAAATACCGGGTTTTTTTGAAACAATATCTATGAAAAGATTGGCACTTGTATATGTCCAAATCCAAAGTGAAACTAATTCTAATGACCACCATTGGATTAAATGGTAAACATATATTATAATTAGACTTTAATACAATTTATAATGGTAATATAACCATATAATTAAATTATATGATAAAGTAGTTTTGATGTAAAATGCAGTATTTTTCACTATTCATTACAAAATGAACATTGCTAGAAAAATACCAAAAATTTATCCAAAGTAACTTTCAATGTGTCAATAATAACAAAATAAGTTTATTTTGAAAAATATATCTTATCAAATCTTCAATAGATAGATTTAAATGTGGGTCTCCATCAAAAGGTGGCAAAACAATCTTTTAAAAATATTAGAGAATCCAATGCTTCAGATTAGATTTATTCTCATTTATGCTTCTAAAACATTATCTAATTCATAAATAGACATAAATATGAAAATAAATCATTCTTTACATACTTGGGATGTTAGAGGAGGCCTTTATAAAAACCTCTACCATGATATTGGACATGATTGAGGGTTATATAAATTATATTTGTGTGGTATATGAGAGTGGCTTGTATTTGGTAAACAAATCATAGGACAATAATTAGTCCTACATTGGTTTGGTAATTTCCTAAGGATCTAAAATCAATGATCTACGTTATACCCCATGGAACATGATCATTGAATTTTTGATTTAATAAGGTATTTTTATGTAATGGATTATTATATTTTCAACTTAATTATATCATTATAGTGGTATTATCTCATTTTCATTCATTATTAATTTCATAATGGGTGGTTCCTTCATAGTGGTATGCATTCCACTTGTGTGTTTCCTTATTCAATTTAAATATTCATTATAGATGATTTTAAAAACCATTTTAAATTAAAGGACCTATTTTTTTCCAAATAGGTTCTTAAATGGTTGTTTTGACTAAAATTATCTCAGTCTATGAAATTTTATTTGATGTTATTTTTTCATTATATAAAATAAAAATGATTTTTTAATATTTTTCATGAACATGATATTGTATTATTTTAAATATATGAAAAAAATAATTTTATAATTTTATTCGTAATTACACTTCATGAATTTCCACATGAATGAAATTGAATGGATTACGTTGTGAAATCCTACTAGAAAAGATATCTTATATTATATATATCTTTTTTTGTTATTAACTCACATTATGTGTATATGTTCAAAACTCTTTGATTAGTATAATCATTTCATGTTTGTTTATATATGGGTGAGTGGGGCTATGATGAGAAACTGATATTTTAAAATCGATATATGTGTATAATTGACTAATTACATTGTTATTATGTTCTTTTATATTTGTGAACTAAAATTATTGTAATTTTTATCATAATTACTTTGAATATTATTTTTATGGCTCATTTTTTTATTCTAAGTTGATATTAATTATGTTAATCTCAATTTTGTTATTTATCTTTTTTACATATATTTATTTTATGTCTCTATGATTTCCAATGCTCCGGTGACAAATTATATATTCTCAATAACTAATTCAATTTCATTAACATAGTCTCGTATGTGAAATTTTTCATAAGGTGATGTTTCATAATGTATTGGTAGTAGATTCCTTCCTTTATTGACCAGAAAGAATTAATGTGATATTTATGGTTACCTCTACACTATTCATATCTTTTTCAATCAATGAAATTGATCAAATACACTCCACTATTATTTATGTATTGAATTACAAATCCATTAAATATTTCTCATCAACCTATTAACCTAAAACAATCCATTGTGTTTTCCCAAATAATTCTTTATTGGGTTGTCTATTAATTGTAAATAAACTTAATTTCATTCTATTTTTATAAATACTAATAATTTTCAATAAAAATATGTGGCCCTATCCCAAAACCATTTTTTAGAAAAATAAAAATTCTATATGTGTTTTGGGTATGTTTTGTGAAGTTTCTATTTTTTTAATTTATGTGTTTTGGAGTTCTTTGTTTTTAGTGGTTTTATAATGTATTTTGGACCACATTATGGTTACTTCTTGTTTTCAATTCCAAAGGCAACATTTAAATATTTTTTGATGTAGGAATATATAAATATAAGTTCCTACACACACACAGACACACACAGACACACACAGATATATATATATATATATACAATCACGGTGGTATGAATATATATATTGGGGAATTGTGTGCTTATGTATATATATGAAAAATGAATAAATTTGTATGGTAAATGAGTCTATGAATGTATATGAATATATTTAAGGACCCACTTGTTCATATTTGGAAAAGAAGATATTTAAATAAGGGATTGGTGTCCATAAATATATATATGAGTAAGTGATATTTTCCTTAGCAAAAAATGGAATATTTGAGTTTTCATCTTCATAAGTAGATATCCTTGAGTTAGAGGTAGGTTCCCTTATGAATTGGACATCACATTTAAAGAATCCATGATTTATTGTATTTCACATCATATTTATTTCTAAATAATCATATAGATTTCTTATAAAATAATTTGTTATGAAATGAAGTGTTTACCAGATTGTATCAAATTGAATCAACCAAACCAAATTCAAATTGAAACAAACTAAATTATATGAAACCAACATGAACTCATCCAAATTAAATTAAATTAAATAGGACATAATATAAGTCAAAGAACACATTATATTATATATTGTATTAATCTGTAAAGAGTAAAATTGATTATTCATAAATGAATTTTTAATAAATTATATTATCCTAAAATGAAAAAATCAATAAAAATAACTAGATATGAAAAAAATAATATCAGGTTATACAAAAGGGATTCAAGCATAATTATTATAATCTTGTTATACCTCTCTAAAACTAACTCAATTAGTATTGCATCAATCCTAATGAACCGTGATAAACCACTATAATCCAAACTAATATGAATAATAAGATTCAAACAAAAATTAGTTTAAATAAATAAATTAGAACCTTACAAACCTACAATATATAGAATAAAACCAAATAAAAAATATAATTACACAATTTTAAAAACACATTCATAGAATAAATGAGCCTCACCGAAATAAATGAATATCCCATCAATGAAAATATATCTAAAATGATCAAAAAATAAAATAAAATAAGTTTCAAATAGAAAATAAATGAATGAAACTATGTTGGACCAAGTTAATATAATCAAAATTGAACAAATCTGATATTACAAAAAATGTATCAAATTGGACCAAATATAATGAATTAAAACCTATATTACTGAAACTAACATGAACTAAACTGAATTGGACCAAATTTATATGAATCATATTTAATCAAACTAAATCGATTGGAAGTAAAATAAATGGAACAATCTATGATAATATAAACACAAACAAGAAAAACTAAATTTAATGACAATTTACCATAAAACTTGTATTGAAGAAAACCAAACTGTGATGAAACTAGATCTAATCCTCTTATATACCATTAATATGAAGGGTAATTTTTAATTAATATTATTGTACAATTTCATAGAATTATTTTCAAAATTGGATCATTATCCTCCTATCATGAATGACCATGATATGAACCATGAGGTGTTATGGTTACAATATTATGGGTGGTTAATTGTATAGTCACAAGAGAGAAGTAATTTTTGGTTTATATTTTATTTTATATCCATTATTTCTTTTTCTATATAGGCCTTTTAATGCTTTCTAAGGATAGAGGATAGTAGTATTTTGTGAAGGGGGATGAAAGGGAACTATAGGAGGCTACATGGTTTTCTTTTCATAAGAGGTAGAACAGGGTAGTAGAGTGATTAATTATTATGATTCATTTTTTTATAACTTTATACTTTGTCTAATTTTTTTAATATAATTTTCTTCAGCATGGAAGTAAGATGTACAAATGGTTCTTTTTGAAATTTTAACTCTTTTAATGGGTTTTTTATGCTGATAATTTATATCCGTGAACAATATTAATAGAGTTTATTTTATTCTCTTTTGATAATGATGATGTTATATATGTGAATCTTGATAAATTGGAAGGTACAAGATGCTAGCTCGAACAATTTTTATGAAACCCATCATTATAAAAGAGTCATTATCTTGGAATAGTTTTATGTCATTTGGATCCAAAATTATATAAGGAAAAGTGAACAGTAAAATTTAGTAATTGAAGAATAGGGTGTAAATTGAGAATCAACACGGGATGTGAAATAAAAAATGAGTTAATAAAATATGTAATAAAAACCCCATAAATCAACTATCTTAATAAAATTGAGATATATAAGACTCATTCACATGTAGACATAATAACTAAATAATGTAATTTCAATATTGAAAATATAATAAATTTTGAGCATTAAGGGATTTCAAAAAATTTACAAATCCAACAGTAGAATTTGTAAATAAAAGCTAATAATATTGATATGTTCAATTAAGAATCATAAAAATTTGAAAACCAAACATAATAGTTGAGCTAATTAATTGGGAGGGTTTTCGGTAATTCATCATGGGTTATTTTCCTAAGGCATTTTTCTTACTCTAGGTGAATTATAATGATAAAATTTTTAATTAGAATTAATAATTATCTCAGTAAATGGTAGGTTGTTAAATTTTAATTGGGCAACAATAATTTTACTAGGGAATATAAAGATATTATTGGAATTTTATGACTGTAATAATATTTATGAAGAAATGGATTAAATTGAATGTAAATTTATATGAATAGTTATTATTTAATATAGGGAATGGGAACATATGATAAAGGTAAAGAATTATCATTTGGAACTCATGTAGAAATTATTCCCGTGTCATCGTTATTGTTTATATAGAATGTGAAAATCTATTTCAAATTGGCAGTGTAGTTTGTTTGTTGATTACTAGTTCAAGTAGAGTGAGGGCTAGCTGTGCCTTGTGGGTTGAGTGTGGTATAATTGTGATTAGTTAGGAGAGTGAGGTCGTGCAGTGATTGGTGGAGAGAGGTGGCTATACCAATGGTTTTTTAACTGTTCGAATATAGTTCTATTGAACAAAAATTGATACCAGTGGTTTACATGTAATGGTAGGTATACTATTTTGTGACACACATTTATACAAATTATATAAATTTAACCATTTTTATACTATTATTCTAGATAAACACAATTCCAGCTGTTGTAGAACTGTTGGCACACAAACAAACAAACAAACACACACACACACAGACACACACACATATATATATCAACGGTTCACCAGTAATCGATGGAATATGGTAACTTGACATAGCATTTACCAATTATTTTATAGAAACCATTGGTATAAGATTATTATAATATCCCACATACTAATGGTTCCTGAATCCATTTTTATAGGATATCCCAATGGATTTAGGTCTTATACCAATAGATAGAAACCATTGGAATATGGTAATTATTTAGTAGTGAATTTTTTTTGGGAAACTATTTCATCAGGTATAATATATCAAAAATATATATTTTAATTTTAATTTTTAATTATAATAATTTTTTTTTCTGAAATATGTTGTAACACACTACACAAAACTAAAGAAAATGTGACACATTTTATTACACTATAAGAAAAAAATTAATATACTATGAGATATTAGAATCATTAAGAAATGTATATTTTGATAAATTCCCAATTACAAAACAATAATATGAACATATAATATTTAAACTCTTAGATTTTAATGAATATCATAACATTGTTCACAAATATTTAATGAACATTAAGAAATATAAATATAATTTGAACGATAAATGATAATTAAAGTAATTATATGAATGAACATACAGATGTATGGCTATATATTGGAATAAAATATGTATGTTATATGTGGTTGTTGGAAATATGAATATTGAACATACCATCATTGCATATATGTACACTTCAAATATGGTCATTCGATATAATTATATAATATATATATAGTATTACTATATATGATATTAACCAATTATATATAATGAAATAAAAAATTTCAATTTAACTAATATATTTCAATGTAAACTTAATTTTTTTACATTAGAGATTAATATTAATAAATAATAATATAATATATAAATTAAATTTAAATAAACATTTTAATATCACTGTATCGATAAAATTATAAAAAAAATATTGAAATTTTATATTATAAAAATTTGACCTATTAATATAAATTGGGTATTTCTCAAAGAACTATTTCTCAATAAGTATTGTAAAACCTTTTTAAAAAAAATTATTGCACTCAACTATTTCATGCATGTATATTGCATAATTTAATATGAATATTGAATATTCCCTATAGCAAAAGAATTCCCATAACTATAAAAGTTTAGATTCTTTTTTGGTGTAGATATGTAAATCATATCATTTAGGGAATAATATTTAAATCTCATATAAGTATTATCGAATATAGTAAAACTATTATTCATTCAATGTATATATCATTCACATTGTTTAAAATAAATCATAATAATGGGTGAGGTAATATTCTCAGTAACAATAAACATAAAGTATATATATTAGTGATCATTAGTGGGAATAATGTAATCATATGTGTGTGAGAACATCCATAAAATATACCATTATCACGCACAACCATCCCTATATCAATAATAGTAAATCATGAAAAAAATATTTTTCATAATAGAATACATAATTAATAATGACATGGAATCCGTAAAAATCATTGTTATGAAATGTGATCATATCATAAATATAACAACCCCAAGTCCACCCTACCAAAAACGGTGCTAAATTCATAGTCACTAAATTTATAAATTAAAATATTGAGAAATGTAACAAAATTTTTTCAATAAAAACTATACTATACCAAAAGTATAATATTTTATCACATAAAAAACCCATATCTTGTTAGTATAAGAGTTTTCGAGTATTAGAAAATTCTCTAACAATATGGATTCACAAACATTGTGTTTATAATGATCAACCTCATCACCCACTATATTGAGTTTTTCATATTCTGTATTCTATCATAATTATTTCCCTTAATACACATCATATAAGGAAACATTATGGACATACATCATTAATTTATATTCTTTGTGACCAATTGAAATAGAAAAATCGGATGGGTGGACTCTAATGCTCTATACGGAAAACATCATCACTAATAATAGAATTTAATCAATGTGAATAATATGATTATATGGGTATGATGAAATAATTATTGTTCATGATAATAATATAATATAAATCATACACTTAATACACACATCTATAAAAAAATTTCATGTCAAAAACATTTACCAAATGAGAGGGTCATGATAGTAACTAACCATGAGAAATTTGATGTTAATCATGATCAAAATAAAAATTTTTATCTTATAGTAATAATAAAGAAATAATGATACTAAATACTGACATAAACCGCATAGAAACATTTAATAAACATTATAAAACCCTTCTAAATTGAATAACCATATCATGAACTTCCATATACAAGTCATTATAGCAATATCTGAGAACACCTAATGTATAAGATTTATTGGGAATACCCAAGATCTAAGATGGGGATAAAAAATTCATATAAATAATTTAATATAACAAAAAATTAATATATTAATTATATCATTCATTTAATAATAAATATTAATAAAAATATCATATTCCTTTCAAAAAATTATTAACCTGAAGAAAAGGAACATGTTCAACAAAAAAACTCATTGAAACAAACAAAATCCATCCTAAGATAGAATGGCGATGGTATCATTAAAAATATAAACTAAAATTATCATATGTAACATCAAGTTTTTTGATCATTTATTCATGTAAATTACATTAAAATAGCATTAAAAATATTGGTGAAAATAACATTTTCACTTTGAAAATCAGTTTTAGAAACTAAATGCCAAAAAGAACCATGTTTGGAAAAAAATAATAAATTTAATATTTTTTGTAATAATACCATCATTGTAAAAATTACCATTAAAACTCATAGGATAATGTTATGAAATAATTATAATTTTTTTATCAAACAAGGATTTGTAAGAGAAATGATTTTTGACTGAGAAAAAAAATAATTTCATATTCCTTTAAAAATAATTTATCAAAATGTTTAGGTATCAAATATTGGAAAATTGTATTATTATATATAAATGTAATAAAAAATAGGGTAAGAAATTACATGTCTTTAAGGAATGTAATATAAAGTGATTCTCTCAAAAATTGAACCTTGATCATATAAATCCCTGAAATAATAAATTATTTGATTAATCAATTTCCATTTTGGTATATTTTCAATTGAAATTTCAATGTAACAATAAAATTAAATGTAACATTAAATATTATGAACATAAGATATTCATGGTATATCACATCAAAGGGGAGATATAAATACCCCATAAACAAATTTAAGTGCATGACATCAATATATTTCTCAATAAAAGAGATATTGAGATGAATAAAACTTATAATTACAATATAATTTAATTTAAAATTAATCAATAGACATATTATTTTTATAAAACCAATACAAAAATAATTTTTTAAATATACCATAATAAAATAACAGGTAATTTAACACATAATCATAGTTTATTAATGACAAAAAATAAGTAGTATAATTAAATGATAATGATATTTAGGATTATTTATATAATGTATAAATACTATTATAACATAAAATTTAGGGAATTTATTAGGCGATATTCACAATTATCTTTTTAGTTTAACCCCTGGTAGACCTGTTTTACACATTACTATAGTAAAATATTTTTAATTTTTCACGATTAATTATATAAATATTATGCTTAAATTATTATATAATATAAATTATTATGATTAAAAGAATTTAATCGATTATACCAAATTAAATTCAAAGTAGTGATATAATTTAATTTTATATAAAACACACATATGTGAAGAATAACTAGTTTCTCAAAAAAATTATTATTTAGTTATAATATTAAAATATATAAGATTTAGTAATAAATAATAATCAATATGCGTACATAAATTTATATTTATAGAAACATAATATATTATTTTCAATTAAATAACTCATAAATAGTAGATTTTTAATTAATTATATTTGGGAAACATTATGCACATTAATAATTTTTCTTAGAAAAATGAATTTTAAATAATAAAAATATAATCATACTAAAATAATGCATTAAGTTATGAAAATATAATTAATTAGAATAAATAAATCTAAATAATATTTATATTAAAGTAAATAAATATATATAATTTTTTACGAATAAATTTCATAATTTATTGAAATGGTTGGAAAAATTAAAAAAATCTACACATTAAATAATTATTAAAAATCTATATTTTCTGAAAAAACTCACAATTTCACCATATGTTAATTTTGATATACTGATACCAAAAATTAGATTCATTTTATTAAAAAATTGTCTAAAATATCATTTGATTAATTATAATATGTTCTCACAAAAACTCGTAAGCATCATTTTTGAAGGAAACATATTTTTAGTGACAAAAATTAGATTACAATAATTAAATGATAATTTTCTAATATTTTATAAATAATTTTATATATACCTGTAAATTTATATTTATTTAATAAATAAGTTAATCCTATTAATAAATTCTATTTTTACGTCTAGGTTATAACATTCATATATTTCATGGGTTGTTCCAACATATTATTGAATGTCAAATTTTGATGCAACACTTCTGTTCCCATTTTAAAATCCCATAGTGTAACATTCACCCCAAATATAAATATCAATCCTTTAATTTTAAAATTATCTAGATAATTAATGGTTTGAAATAATAATATAATTTACATGAATTCCCGTATCATAAAAAGTATTAAAAAACAACCAATTGAAAAGGGATAGTGGGAAGTACGGAGTTTATTTGTAATAAAACATAACTATGTTTTCATACAAGAAAATATTAGTGGGATGTTATGATATAGAAATAAACAAAAATAATAATTCCAATATAATTATCAAATTCAGCATAGATCATAGATCACAATATTGTGAATGATATTTAGAATGTAAACAACCACAAAACCATATGTCAGTCAGGTGTGAAAAATACCATATTGTCAACTAAAATGGTCATAATCAGATAAAATTTTAATTTTCAAGATCAATTTCATAGTGTGGATGAATTAATTTCCATACATAATAATAACATAATGACAAAATACATAATTCACATTTATTAATTCATTTATTATGATACTTTTTCTAGAAATATAATGGTTTTATCAAAATGGAAAACTATTAGAGATAATTATTTTGATTTATAAATACCTAGAAAATCATATAATTGATCACATTACCATGAAAAAAATAAAAATATACTATTGTTATCATGATACATTAAAAAAACAAAATTATATATTAAAGGTAAGATGAATAAGAAAATAAAAATATTTAAATATTTTTTTCTCAAAAACTCAATAGAAATACCCAATTTCCATCATAAAACATTTGATAAATGAATATCCTTAAAATTCATCAAAATATTCTTGAAAATAAAACAAATGAAAAAAATTAAGTATTTTATTGTACATCCTCAAAAAATTTATATACAAACGATTTCAATCACTGTTAAAGTATCATTTAAAAAATTTATATGCCATGGCAATATAGAATCCAAGATATGATAAACATTATATAAATTAATTTAATAACCATAATGTCAATTTATAATTATATATGATTCCAAAATTCAATCCATCATTTATTACACAAATAAAATCCCATAATGTTTGGTTTAAAATTATCATATAATGTTCTAATAAATAATTAGCATATTCATTAGTGATATAATTACCAAATCTATTTTCAATCCCATGGTTATCTATATCATATTTTGAAAAAAAATGTATTAATCCATAATTATCCTAAAATTAGAGGTATGATAAACAATAAAGTTCACCAGTACAATTAAACTTATATCTACAAATGAAATTTTACTATTCCTAAAATAATCTCACATTGTAAACCTAATGGATAAATGTACCATAAACCATTTAAATATACCACAAAAGGTTATCAATCACTAAAAAAGATTGTTATATAAAAAGTTAAATAGTATTTTCTTAGACTTTGATCTTATGATTATTATTAAAAATTTAAACCCGTAACAGAATAAATAAATATTATGATATCCACACTAAAAAATATTGATTCTCCAAATTTATCAAAACCATTCATTAATACGAACTATATCATTCCCATACCGAAACTCACAAATATGAGGCTAAAATAATTATCATTACTTTTAAGGAATTGATATCGATAATCAAAACACACTTTTTCCATCTAAACTATACACCATCAAATGGATAGAAAATCACTTAAATAGCAAAGGATATTTTAGTTATAGAGTTTTATTGACATTTTAAAAAATATTAACAACATGGATTCAGAAAAAAATTATACCCCAAGATAAAAAGCTTGTCCCACTATATCCAACTTTTCATATTAGAAAATTTGTATTTAATATCTCCCATATAATTCATTATATATAATCCTCTTATGAACTGAAATAATTTATCTTCATTCTTCATAACTCGGGGAAGAGGAAACAAAAGATGGGTGAGCTCAAATGCTAAGATGGGATAAAAAAATTGTTAAAATTTGAATGTCACTGGTATGAATAATAAAAATATAATGGTATAAGAAAGTTATATAATTAAATTCCACAACTAAATATAAATAATACCCACAAAACAAATATTAGAAAAAATGTGACATGGAATAGTTTTTTATCAAAGGAAAGTGTCTTGAGAAAAAATACTTGAAGGCCATGTAATGTTCATATTAATCAAATGAATCATTTAAAGTCAACAATTGATGTAAGTTAAATGTGATGTAATCTTTGAAAATCAAGATAAAAATCCCTCTCATAATTTATATACAACTCTAACAAGTAGAATATAAATACAACTAAATTTCATGCCTAATTCCTAGGATTGTTATCTATGAATTCCCATCATATATGCTCTATCGGGCACACCAATGATATATAATGGTTATAGCACCTCATATAAACAATTTATAGGAGAGAAAATGTAAATAATTAACATAGAGATTTCATTTGTCACCAAAATCATTAAACAAAAATTATTCCCTTCATAACATGATTAACCTGTGAAAAAGGAATGTGTTTTGGGACAATATCTTAAAAAATTCATAATCTATCTAGGGAAATAATAATGAATATATTGTTATAAAATATAAATTTTTTAGAATAAATAATATCAAGGGCAGCATTCGTCGATGAATGAAAATTTCAGTAGAGGATTATCGAAAAAATTTAAGAGAAAAATAACTTTTCATGTTTTAGTATCAATTTTGAAAAAAAGTGGAAAATAATATTTTATGGAAAAGTATTGGAAAATTCCATTTATTTTTTTAAATCCAATCATCTAAAAAACCTCTTTAAATCATCATAAGTGAATAAAATAATATTCTTGAAAACATTATTTGAATAATATATTTTTAAGAAAATTTATTTTTGATTAAAGATTTAAATAATGTTGGATTTTATAAAAAATGTTTTATCAATAATTTTAATTACCAAAATGTAAAATATGGTTCTATTTGATTAAAATATCACTAATAACCAATGTAGTGGAAAATATATGTGTCTGAATAATATATGTGGAAGTGATTTCATACCAAAGTTAATCTTGAACAAAAAATGTCACAAAAAGAATTGATATTTTATCCTAATGTCACACCCCACCCTTAATCATTGTCCTATGAATAAGAAATATGTTACATACCATAGGTTTTCCCCATGCCACCAAATTATTGAATCAATTTGTTAGGGATTAATAAACCATTAAGGATTATTTTATTTTTTAAGATAAAATAATATAAAAACACTTAACAATAAACATCAAATCCTTTAAATTGTTCACGAATAAAAAATCACACAAATAAATGAAATACTTATAAATAATAATATTCGAGTAAAATCTATAATGAATATAAGGTTCAAGTCTATTGATCGAAATAGAATGAAATTATTATAAAGGATTCAGTATCCCATACCAATATGTTGACACTCCGTAGCTCCCAATTCAACAACCAAATAGTGTTTTCATGGATCAAAACTATAGATGAATAAAACCTTTTAGTTCTATTTATATCAGTAGAAAACATTTGAAAATGTACCAAAGTTTATATAAGTGGGGTTATTATATCAATTAGCAGGAAATATCTAGTGACTTACCCTCACAATCCACTAGGGGAAATAAAGGTAACGAAATTTAACATAACATGTTGGATGTGAATATAAGAATATTTTATAAAAGGAAATAAGTTTATCTAAGAAATATATAAAAAAATAATTCTACATTCCGATTCATTATCCCCATGTAATTCAAGTAATTTGTTCTGCACTAATAATTTAGGGAATTATAATGACAATTCAAACACTCCTGAGTGGAAATCCATAATTAACCAAGATGTCACTAACTTTTATAAACCTTTTACATCCCTATTTAAACTAAGAACCAATTATATTTTAATAATGATTCATAGAATAAAATTTAAACACACATTACGACATATTTAAATAAAAACATCCACATAAAACGAGTATCCAAAAAACCCATTTATTTTGAAATCAAAATACATTTCCAATGGTTAATTTATGTATCTCATGAGAATAATTTAAAAATACATTTTTTAATTGACATTCAATATTGATTTCTATTGAATTGACATAACATATTTACAATCAAAATAGAAGAAAAATTTATTATTTTTTATCCTAGAGTTTTCAAGAAAAATAGAGTGGGGGGGGGGAGAAACCAACTATGCTGATTATCATTAACACATAGGATATAATATGATTATGGAGATCATTGTCTTATCAGTTTTCTACTTAGAAACCAAAAAATATCTCATTAATAGAATTCCAGACCCATAGATATATTCTTACAAACTGATTTATGTTTTTAGCTAAGATAACTCAATGAGATCCATGGGTAAAAGGAAGGAGTTTTTAATCATTTACTTCCACAATTAAACTCCCAAATATTTTTTCAATAAATATAAATAATGAATATCATAGGATATTGTCTCTGATAAGATTGGATGTTATGAGAAAAATGAAATGTTAAGTATGAAAATTTAAAAATTCTAACAACAATAAAAATCATTGGGCTATAACTATTTGTGGTGAAATGATAAAATTTAAGTCATTAATTCCTCTGGGGTCATGTATGTTGAAAAACCATTTACCATGGTTATTTTTCCTGTAAAACATATCATAATTCATTAATATATAAATATAATTTTAATTTGTTTATACCATGAAATATTCTTATGGTATTAGAATTAAAGTTTTACATTGAAAATCCCTTATTTAAAGTTGAAGTTAAGAATGTGATATTTTTTAAATAACAAGATTCTTTGATCATTTCTTTATTACACCTCTATACACTTCCATATGGTATCCTAAATAATATAACGATAAGAATTTTTTTTCAAAAATATGTATCACCACAAAAAATGGTGTTACATTTTTCCCACTATAGTAAATTTAGTCTGCAAGAAGATATATTAGTATTTATCTCAATAAATTCAGGAAACATTTACCATATTGCCTTCTCCAATTTGTATGTTTCCTTGTAAACATGACTGTATTTCCATAATAATCACACTATGGAAATAGATCTCCCTCAATTGGTATTTTCTTAACTTTCTGGAGCCTGTACCTTTTCATGGATAAATGTTTTATCTGGTTCAAGAGAAACATGATCCCAACTATTTACATTCCATTGAACAAGATGATAATTCTTCAGTTCAGAAACATTGAATGAATTTGGAACAACATTTAATTTTAGCAGTAATCATAACACACATGAAATAGTTATATTCCATTATATAACATCGTATGGTCCTAAATAACAGTTATATAGATTCCCTTACTTCCCTAATGGTTGATGACATTATTTGGGGGACACATTCTATAATACATGGTCATGATAATTAAAATATAATTTTTTATAAGGGTTCTCTTCATATGAATTATTTCTCTTTTGGGACTTATACATTCATTTTTGAATCATTCAGATTTTATCTATTGTCACATGTATAGGACATAATCCATTCAAATATATCTATTCTATTTCCAAAAAACATAATTGAAAATGGCAAATATTACATGGAAAATCGTCAAACGGTGGCATAATTTTGGTCTCTTGATAAATATTATTATATGGGATTTCAAAATTTAGAATAATATCCTCAAATGAACCACCATAGTAGATCAAACATGCTATGAGAATATCTTATGATTATTGAATATTTTGTTTATAAATTAATTATATGTTTGGAATATATTATGTGATTACAATCAATTGATTTCAAAGATCTATTTGTAATGATCACAAAAACAAATAGATAAATGGCAGTCTCTGATAGATGAATTCAAATCTTGAAATCCATGAAATCTACTCATTTCTCATATAATTTTTTTCTAGGTCCTCTAATAGGTTAGATTCTCTGATAACATTAATTTTTTCTAACATAGTATGCCTATCAATTACTATACATATAAAACCATGGTTTTTTAACATTATTGGTAGTCATATGGATATATCTATCAAACTTTTTTCCAACTTCCATAAAAGTAATAGAATAGAATAAATCATACTATTAACTCAATGATGGTCTTTCATTTCCTAGATATATGTCAAATATTTCATAATATAGTCTTCAATATTTCATATAATACCTACCAACCAAAAATTACCTTCACCTCTTTATAGAGTTTTTGAACACCTAAAAGATTAACCCATACATAATTGTGATATTCCAATAGGATATATTCTTAATAAGATTGAGGAACTAAAAAATGATTATCAATCCATAAAAAATATTTTACATTTGCATTGGAGTTTATAGAAGTATCTCTAACATTTTGATTTGATTTTATGGTGGTAAAATCATAATCATTTTTTGGAGTTTCTTTTTCCAAGATTATCATGCCCTGAACAAGAAATAATGGAATGAAAACTACATGATCAAAATATATAGTAAAACACAAATGAAAATATGTGACCATAATAATTAGTTTAAATTTCCCATGGTATTATTGAAATACTTCAAACTAAATTTCAATATTATATTTGAAAACACTTTTAAGTAAAATTGAGAATCTACATATGTTCAACTAAGAGGAATGACTTCATATGATATCAATAAAAAATAAAAATAGAACATATACCTATTACATTGTTTCTCTCAAAATAACATATAAGATAGAGTCTATACATGTGTATTTATATAATTTTTAATTGTGTCCCCTATGTTGTCATACATATTTTCAAAATTATTTATTTACTCCTCCATACACATCATCCCTTAATTAAAACACATTTTTAGTATAAGGCCCTTTTTTTGATCCAGGCAGCATTCCCATCAATATCAAACACACGATGAACCTTTCAAAGAAAATTTAATCCTCTTATTGTGTATAAATGATAGTGAGAAACTATTAAACCATCTATTCTTCAGAGTACATAAGTGTCTATATTGATTTCTCATTACATACCTCCTCCCAAAACAATTATCTGCATTGTTCTCACAAAATTGGGTTTCACTACTTCACGAAATCCCAAGAAATTAACATTATTGGAATACATACATTTGATCTCCATGGATTTATTTTTTTTACCTGAACTAGTCTCAGTTCATTTTTGAATGTAAATTTAATAATTTCTCCCTATTATATTACTTCATTTAGAATAGATGAAACTTCACAAGTTCCGATTATATTTATTCCTATTCTACAATGGTTTTACAAGACTTCATTGTATGATTTCATACTCAACGCAATATCAATTCAATTACAATTTCTGAGTGTGTGTATAGAAAGTCAAAAAAAATCTAGTGGTACTATAACAATCACAATATCCTAATGTTCATGTATTTTTGAGTAAATAATTATACGAAAATACTATAGTAATCGGAAACAATGTTATTTCTCAAAATATGAAATACTACTTTGTAATTTTTTCAAGAAAAACCATAGCTAATTCAAATGAATTTTTAGGATAATTTTTTCCGTATACTCACAAATTCATTGATCAATAGAATATTATATGGCCTAAAATCATGATAAAAAAGCCAAGTCCATATCTATATGCATCACAATACAACACTAATATGTTAGTTGGTTTTATAAATACTTGGATTGGTGATCAGGTGAGGCATGGTTTTAGTTCAATAAAACATTTTTGATATTCATCATTTTATTATATTGGAATATCTTCCCTTATCAGTGTATTAATGGGATAAGAAATATATTATGTAAAAGAAAAAAAAATTGGAAAACTGATTGATTTTCTGAGAATACTATGTTACTAAAAGACATTAATTTTTGAATTTCATGATACTTCTACTTTTATCTAAACAAGTTCAACAAATTTCCTTGTTTAAAAATGACATGCCTGAGGAAATGTATATATATATAAATAAGGAACAAACTTTTTAATATTATAAAATAATAATTCATATCTTAACAAATTCCAAATATATTGAGGAAACATAACCATTGATTATATAACTATTTAATTATCATCATAAGATTAGTTCATATTAATGGATATGCTAATGACGTGTTGACAAATTCAAAATAATATATGGCCTAGACAAGTATGATCATAACCAAGAATGTCTATTTATCATAGATTTAGAGAATGGTAACATTTATAGAATTTCAGATTGATGTTGAATTAGACATTATTATATAATAGAAGAATCATAAAATATATATTTATAGTATATGTTCGGACACATCAGGATAATGACCCAAACCAGGTTCACTAAACATCCCCAATAAAATATCACAATCACACATCATAGTGTAATTAAGGGATACATATGTCAATCACATTAGTACAGATATATATAATTTTGAGAATAATGTATTTTTTAAATATATTCCCTATTTATTTTAATTTATAAATTATTATGAAATTATTTTGATAAAAATTATATTTTAAATAGAAAATACTAACATAGTTTTTTTTATGAAAATTTAAATTTCAATTAATAAATCCCATTCGATGAATTCATGGATTTTTGAAATAAATTATTTTCATAATAAAATAATATTATTGAATATTTTATATTAAATAGACTGAATAATATAATTTTATAACCCGAAAATGTAATTTTAAAAAGGGTTGGAAAACTATTATTATTATAAATAATGTATTATTTCAATAAATTTAATATTCAATTAAAAATTGTAATTAATTATTTTTATAAAAATGTTTAAATAAAATAAATATTATATTTTGAAGCATATAATTGATATTATCCAATGGTTAATTTCTCTAAAATTTCTTGAGATTTTTAATTTTCTAGTAAAAATAATATTTGGGATTAATATACATTTTGTGTTATGAAATCATAATGTCCAAATAGTTTTGTGAATTCTTATTTATAAAATGTATCTAAGAACACATATAAATTTACCCAATAAAATTTTTAATTTATTGATTATATTTGATTAGTTTTATGAACAATATATGAATCCTCGAAACAATGTATTATATTTCATTTTTATAAATAGAATTATTTGTAAACATGACCCACTTCCACTTCAAAAGGGTATTTTTTTAATTGCATTACATCATTTATGTAAAAAATATTTATAACCACTAATCTTTTAAAGAAAATATGGGTAGAATCCATGGGATGGTTTGTGGTTTTTATTACTTTTTTTATAGAGTCCAAAACCTAAATATGGAAATTAATAAATAACTCTACTATCTTTTACAATATAATCCACCACAACCTACCTCTAAATTTCCCTAAAAACAAATGTATCATGACTATTCTATATTATATCTTTACTAGATCCCTCCCAAGGTTCCCCCATGATATTAATAATCTCATATTATGATTTTGGAAAGACCCTCTTAAGGAATGGGGTCCTCTTATTCTCCTTTTTATTCATGCACATTCATTATGAAATTAATTTTTCCCATATAATAAATAGTAATAAGAAATTATTTCACACATACCAACCAATTATAATAATTAATAAAAGAGATTAGAGAACATTTTAAATCACATTAATATATCACATGATTCATTATGAACCCTATTTATCCTGTTGAAAATGTACAATGAATTTTTCTTGCCAAACATTTATTCAGGAATAAATTTTGACTTATAGATTATAATACAAAAAAAAATTATTTCAGATTATATTCTTACAAATCCATATTATAACTTGTATTATTTCAATAATAAGATACACCCTTTTCTCTATCACTATGACCAACCTTGATTCATTATATACCACCAATATGCCACCGGAATTATCATTCAATTCTCCACTCCAAAAGATTGTGTTTTGAATATCAAAAACGTTTATCAATAAATTAACTTAGCGATGGAATTATAATTACTCATTTTTTGGGGATATAAATGATTTTTTTAAAACTACATAATCATGGGATTAAATGTGATGAAGTATGAACAGTTGAATAATGATCTATTTGGCACAATTATGAATTTACTATAAATGAAAGCAACTATTACACTGAGAATTATATAGTGCTCCAATGCATTGGTTAATGGATTAGTCCCACAAAACATGATGTATTGGATTATAGAGTAAACCTAATACAACATGCATTCTTTTCAACCATCTTATGATGTATTGGTGGTTAACTGTAACCCACGTTTATGATGTCATGTTTCCTGTTTTTTCCATATTCACATGTTTCTTTTATTTTATCATCATAAACCATTATTTAATGTTCATATTATGATTATCACCCATTTTATATCCCATTTAATAGAATATTCTCTAAAATGTAGTATATTATTGACATTATGATTTATTATTCCCCTAATGAAATTCAAATATCACCCCATTATTTTGTATGTACCCCAAGTAATCCCATGGTGTTTTAAACGAGCAATGAAATTTTAGAAGCATATGAATGATGTTTTAAATAATTTTGTTTTCTCCATGTATCATGATGATTATCTTGTATGTAATATCAAAGGATCACCAAGATTATTAATATTATAGGTTATATTTAGTGTTATTATATGTAATAAATCTTGAAATAATATACATCAATGATATGTATTGTGAAACTGGTGATATCATGAAAATAGTTAAATTTTTGAAAAACAACTTTCTCCATTCAATTGATCATTCAAATCAATTGTTTGAGGAAGAAGATAATAATTTTAAGACATAATTTGATTCAAAATATGATAGTTATAGAATAAGGGGGAGTAATGTATTTACTCATTATGAATAAATTTAGTATAACCCAATTATATGGGTTTTTTCTGAAAATTACATTACATTCTTACTTTTCTATCTAAAATATAAACTCTAGTAACTCAGTTAGAGATATTTTGTAAGATGGTAGTGACATGGGTATTCTTCAATGGACTAGGATTATAGTAAAATAGATTTACCTTTAATGGAGTAACCTAGAGAATTTTTTTAAAATGAAATATGGGTGTCAATCATCTATTTTAAAAAGATTAATATTTCATGTTTCATCAACATCACTCAGGAAAAATTCTTCAAACTTGATTTGTATTGTTCCATCAACTATCACAAGGAATCTTTATCTTACAATATTTTTATCTCAACCCCCATTAAAGGACGAAAGAAGCCATCCTATATTATTAGCACTACACATAAAACATAATAATCGATATGGTAATGAAATCCCTTTATTCAATCCATTTCAAATTCTAAATCACACAAATCCATATCCAGTATTGTATCATCTATGTGAAATACACCACATCAGTGGTGATAGAATAATGTGGGAATATAAATCCTCCAAACATCCATTATCATGCTTTTTTTATTATACTCATGACATGAGGAATCATTCCCACATGTATAATTTACTTTTTTATCCATAAAAGAATAGAGGAAAGAATATGACACCACAATATCAAAAAATAAATGCATATGAGTGGTTCTTAAATGAATTGTACATATAACCAGAGAGGGACCTTATTGTTCTCTCACAATAGATTGTTATACTCTATAAAACTATTTATTAAATATAATGGGATAAGTGTTTCTTTGTTTCTCATGATTTTAATTAAGAAATAATGTTTTAAAAGAGATAAACTTTTTCACTAGTTCCTATGCATGAAAAATAATCATATTAAACTATTATATAGGTATATATGAATTTTATGGGTATGATGAGAATTTTCTAGATGTTGAGCTTTGATGTTTAAGAATAAAATTTTGGATATGGACTCTATTTTAATAGTGGTTGAAATTCTATGTGGGCATAGTAAACTCATTATTCTTGTGTATTACCGAACCACCATGAAGAAAACATTTTTTAATTTCAAATATTTCATCAAAATTAATTTAATCTTTAGTTTAATTCTATGGTTCTCTACTTTTATGAGAGTGTTTATAAAACATTATCTTATTTCTAGCACTAAATATGAAACCATTCCTTATAGAAAATTGATAAAAAAAACCTCTTAAAAGACTCTCAAAAATATAATATTCTTCCACTATACCCAAATAAACCAAATTCATATAATATTTAATACATATAATAACTATCATGGATATAATCTCCTATGATAATCCTAACTGAAAAAATTATTCCAGAAATAACTCACTAACAACAACATCATGGGATAAAAAAACAGTGTTAGATAAAATTGATTCCAACAATATTATAGATTTTATTTATTTATTAAGTATGGTGAAATATTTTGTTCTTTCTATAATGAATTCATGTGGGTCGAATTTTATGTTGACTAATTAATCAATAATTGGCATATATAATTTCTTGTCCAGCATTAATATGGACAGCTAAATCCTATCATTATAACTCACGATCATCCAACATAATGTTCTCTAATGTAATCTTCATAATTTCATATATACAAGGAGTGATAATGATTATTTTAGTCTTCTTTTTCCTAAATTATGCCTTTTTAGGTTCATAATAGTTATGAAACATTGGTGGATTACGATTCTGATAGTTCACTGAATAATTCACTTGACTCGGTTAATAATTTATATTTCATCTATAAATGGATTTAAATTCCAGTAGAATACCCTATTAAAGTTGTTGATTCACCTTTGGCTTGGGAACGACCACATTTTTAGATACTTCTTAATGTTGGTTTCTTCAAAATCTGCCTATTTTAATTTCATATTTTTTAAAAAATACACCATTTATAAAATATCCACTTAAGGTATTATGTCTTGAATAAATTCAAAAATATTATAAACAATTATATTCATCACCAATAAGAACCAGTGTAACAATATTTTCAAAATTATTCCTTTTTATCAGTGTTTAAAAATCATTAGGCCAATATATAAAATAGAATTCTTAGTGGTAATTTACATCACAAATTCATGATATACACCACCCAATTGGTAAACACATGAATATGGGATTAGAGCCCTTATAATTTAATTATAACTCTTATTTACCTACACCACCATGGAACCTTGATGTTTATTATAAAGAGGTTAGATATATATTTTTATGCTACATATTTTATGTTCTGAGACTCATATACCATTTCTACCAAACCAAATCAATGACTAAAAAAACTGACACCATCTCTATGAAAAATGGGGAAACAATAAAAAAGTGATATTCCAATTATATCACCCTGAACCACCTCATTTTCTTGAGAATATGTAATATATTAATAATCATAGGTGACATACCCAAGGCAACAAAGGATATATATAATTACCATGGTATTCGGAAATATTAGTAGATTGTTTTACCTTATATGTTAATACAATAAGAAAATTATGGGCTGTAATAAACCAAACATAAAAATAATGGAGAATATATAACCACACAAATTCCTAAAATAAATATAAAAAACAAAATTAGAGTAGTAGTGGAAATGTAATAAAGTTAAACTGATATGAATCCAAATAGAAATACATTATAATTAAAGTGTCTCTATCCAATAATATGATGCATAAACTCCTTGTACAAAGATTTAAAAACCTATACATTATGTAAGGTATCACCACATGATATGTATGAAATGTGGAATATAATATATCTCACTATACGACATCAGAAAATACACTAATGTTCTCAGTAAGGGGGTGAGATTATCACCCTATAGGATTCCAAAAATGACTTTCCATCACATGGAACACAGCCAACAATAGTTTAATAAATTTTACATTAAAAAATGTAGTTAATATCAAAATAAATTCAAAGATGAACAGTTTATGAATGTATTTAAACTGAATGAATCCTTTCAATTTATCATTCATATTCCCCATTGAGTACCCTTTATATGATCCTCACTCACACAAACATGAATTCCAATGAAACATACAATACCCATGAGCATAAACCTACCATAAATCAATTCATAACATAGTGTTATCACTTTATTTCATTCCAGTCACCACTGAGCATCTAGTTTTTTCCAATAGGGCCCCATACAATTATGTATGAACACATTATTCCATGTATTAAAAGACCATCATTCATATCAAATAGTTTACAACATGTTTAGTTCTTTGAACTCAAAATACAATTTAAAAATATAAATAAAATTTCACATGAGAATATTTCAAAACTAAACTATTCAAATAACACCAAACAAGAGTATTACATGTAAACTACTCAAGATATTTCCATCAGAACACAAAAATAATTTATCAATATTCAAGTTAATAAGTTCCAGAACAATTGATAGGGAATGAATACACATACCTTGAATATGATTATTGAAAAATATAAATTGTGATTTTAAATATCAATGAATTATTCATTCCCCCAAATAAAATATAAAATATCATGTACACAGAGTTAAAAACCCATTGTTTTGATCACACACACTGATTTATTATTCTAAGAGAGACCACATGGGGAGATCAAATATGAGAAAGAAAGAGGATATACTAATAATTTACATAGACAAATAAAATAAAAAAGAATAGTTTTTCCATGATTTTCGACATCAATTATTTCCAATAAATCACTTATTTTAACCCAAGGATTCAATATAGTGAATAAATATTTTGTTTTACGATTTATAACCACTAGTTGGAATAAAAATCACAAGACAATATCTATTTATAAAATAAGCAGAGAATTTACATCATAAATTAATAATTGTTCAAAGAAAAAATCTATATCACCTTAGTTGATTTTCTAGTAAAAAACATGTTACATTGTAAAATTATAATCATTGGAATACCTAGTTTATAGGCCATGAACATTTTATACAACATCAAACCAATTTCTTTATAAAACTATTGTTTACGATGTAAATTTTTTATGTATGATTTAATTGTAGACATAATTTATAATATTAAATATAGCCATATAAAAAATCATTTATTAGATAACCCAATGGATATTAATATAATGAAAACATCATTAAATTGAAATATACCTCAATCTAGGGGTGATACACATATATCCTTTCCAATTTGGTATCATTTAATTCATTAAACCAAATAAATTTAAACCTAAAAGAAGAATTATATATCATAAAAATTAGTATACTAATGATATATAATTTAAAATGGGTAATATATACACCTCATAAATAAATTTAGGGGTTTAACTTCAACATATATCCCAAATAATGTTGATTTGAGATAAATTACCCTTACAAAAATAATTTCATTAAACTGAGAATTAATCAATGAAGATATTAAGTATAAATAATTTATTTCCATAAAAAAATTAGTAATAAAACATAATAAAATTATAATTTATTAAACTCATTATCATATAATTACAAAGATAGTGAAGAATTAATATTACCTAATGTGAATAAATTTGATTATGAAAATCATTACCACATTTTAACATTCAAGTGATACCCACATGGATGAAATAATTCATATTAAATAATAATAATTTGTATAAATGATTCATCATATTTTATAATAATGGGGATGTATATACAACAAATAAAATAATTTTTTTGTATAATAAAAAAATATTTCTGAATGAAAGAAAATTTTGATGAAACACCTTACTACATTAGTATTATATTAATCAAGTAATATTATATGTGATAACCTCATATATATTTATAGATAACAATAATATTAATTGATGTAATCATAAAATACATTCATGTGTAGTATATAAACCACATAATAAAAATAATTTTTGAATATGGAATATATCAAATATATAAGTGTGATAAGAAACCTTTCCTATAATTGAGACATTCCATATATGTACATTAACACCCTTATAAAAATCTTATATAAAATATAATATTTTATAATAAAATCTTACAGTTTTAAAATGATATCCTAAAATCATTTTTTATTTTTGAATCACATATTTAAATATTTAATAATTTATGTCCATGTCTGGTGATTTAACGTTGTTCAGAGCATATTTTAAAAACTGCTTCGGTATGTTTACAATGGTCAAACAGTTCATTGTTACATTATCTATAAAATAATAATAATAAAGATATAATTAAAATATTTATTCAACAATTATACTTTCAAAACCAACAAAGTATAATGTTTAGGGAATTCTAAGTAGGTACAATCCTGGGGACAGTATGTCATGTGTATGCATAAGCAATGTATATATATTTTTTCAATTATCATCTGGGAAATAAGGTAAGTATTATATTATCATTAATAAATTATCATAATATCATAAATATTGTATTATTCTTATAAATAAATTTATATAGTTCATCACTGTGATATGGTGTTTAAATATGAATCACATCGCTTTTTGTAGTCGTCAGTTGACGCTTATGCATGAATGATGATATCATTATTCAATGAATGGAACATTTAGAAAATATATAATATATTAAATTTTCATTATTATAAATATGAAATAAAAGTCATATATAAAAACTAATTCATTGGTTATAAATATATTTAATAGGAGATGAATTTTTTTGTGTGTTGGTAGTCTGATGTACCAATAAAAAATAGTTGTGTACTCTATTTTAAGGAATAATATAATGATATTGGTAATGAAATTATCATTATAACGTGTCATTATATTTTATATACAGATTTTATTATATGAAAATATTATATGAATATTTTAATGTGTTTTAATATAAAACAGAAAAAAATGATCAGTTAATAATGGTACCTCTTCTACACACCACTACTTTATGATTATTCCTAATTCCATGGAATATTTTAATAATGATAATGAAAAGTCTAATATTTCACAGAGATGTATGTAAGAAATATATTCTAGAGTTTATTCACTAATCCAATTTTTTTTTATTTTTTGAGGTAAGAGGATTGGATTAGGGAGGCTTTATCTAAGTGAGGGAGGGGATAAAGTAATAATATTTAAAAATAAAATGTTGTACCCATTTTTTACACACAAAAAATACTAAAAATGGACTATTCTTGATCATTGATGATATAAGGTCTATATATGGCCTCCAAATAGAAATTATCCTGGTACTAGGTCATTAAACCCTTATCTTTTTAATTCATCCCCTGGTAAAACCATTTTCACCATAACTATGGTTAATGATTTTTAGTATTTTCAATATTCATTATCGGAAAAAATATGTTGAAAGTAATACATATTATAATTTATTATAACAAAAAGTATGGAATTAATTTTTTTAAAATTATTTTCATAAAAGAGGTAAATTTTAATTTAAAACAAAACTCACAAACATAATGAAAATTTGTTTTTCAAAATATTAATTTTTCAATAATGAAATGATATTATATTAAAATTTGGAATTATAATACTAATTATATGAATTTAAATTCATATTAATTGATATGTAATATTTATAATTCTATTAAATAATTATTATATAGAGGTTTATAATTCATTAAGATAGTGAAAAATTAAGACCTTTAAATATATTTCATGAAATTTTGTTAAGCATAAAAATAAATTTTTCAAAAACCTCATATAAAGGTGATTATATTTTTAATAATTTGATAAATATAAATAAATAATACTTATATTTTTGGAAATCATATTCAATTAATAATGGGACTTTTAAATTAAATTTTAATTTGAAATGAAATGATAGTTTTACAAAAAAATATTGTTTTTCTCAAATAATTAAAAATTCAATATATTACAAAAAATCCAAAAAAACTCCAACACTGTCAATTTTGATATGATTATTTTCAAAATTAGAATTATTTTTTTATAATTTTTTTAAAATGTATTTAAATAAAATAAATTAGTTTCTCACAAAAACAAATTAAAAACATTTTTTAAGAAACCACATTTTTCAATAATAAAATAACTTTTCTAAAAATTTATTAATGATTATTTAATAATTTATTAATGAATTATTATGGATTAACATATTTAATTATATATTTCAAATATTAGTTATTACTAATCATATCGACCAATTTAATGGCTAGGTTATAACATTTATATACTTTAATGGCCATTTAATGTTAGTGTTGTCTGTCATATATGCTATTGAACATAACATTATTCAATTAAAATATTAGGGTGTTGAAAAAGAATGATATATATATATTTGTTTCATAAAAATTAGTATAAAATATAATTTCCATATTCCATAATCAGTCTAAAGGCTCTCTTAGTGGATCAGGTTCAGTCACTATTCCATCATATCCTTAAACAAGTTTTAATATAATTACTATCATAGTGGGAAGAGTCCATTAACAAACAATGTTCACATACAATTCAATTCATTATTATATCATTGGATATAAATTTCTACCTAATGAATTGGTGTGATATATAATTCATGGAACACCCATGTCAAAATGATAATCATACATATCTAATCTAGAAGATCATAAAATAGTTATCATATCATCATATAATAACTCATTGGAGGGAAATTTTTTCATAAATTTTTCATAATTACATTATAGAATAACCCATATAAAAAAATTTATTTCATTAATCTTTCTTCATAAATTAATTATCTAGTGAGAAGGAAGCTTATTCCAAAGAACGATCCTTAAATTTTCATCATCATAGGATATTTAGGGAGAAAATGTTAATGATTTCATTATTTATTCTCCCCCTTTATGCATCACTATCCTTATAATATTTTTGAATAGTTGATAGTTTTCATTTCAAGTAGAATTAAACCATTATTTTAATTCAAGATAAATTACAATTTTCTGGTAATAAATTTTTATCTGAAATCCCCAATAATATAGAAAATATTTATCTTCTATAAAAATTACCATGGTACATTATAATGGATCCCCCAAATAAATTAATGTTCATGCTGATCAAAATTAATTTTCTAGCAATATTTTTTGAATGAAATCAATCTATACACAACTTTAAAAAAATAAAAAATATTCTATTTGGAAACAAATTAAAATTTTATCATAAAAATAAAAATAAAAATAATCTAATAAAAATGAAATATTTATTACATTTAATTAATACGATTATAATTTATAAAATAATTGGTAAGAGTATAGTCATTGATGAAAATGTTTCTCTTCCCAAAACAAAACGTGGTCCACTTTTCTTTGAAAACATTTTCTAGATAATATTATGTATTAAATAGTGGATTATATTAATAATAATATATAAAAAGTACAAAATTTACAACTCGATAAGAAAAAATAATTGTTTGATATGGTAAGAACTATATAATTTCTCTCAATGAAAATTCAAACATAAATAATCATGATTACAATGACATTGAAACATAAATCACATTACTGAGATTCTTTCATTCTTTATAAAAGATAAAATATCATCTATAATAAATAATTATTTGTTATACATATATTAAAAATAATTATTCATTATTATTTAATTTTTATGAATCATTATAATTTATAATCATCATATTATTAATAATCTGTCAATTAAAATATCATTCCAGTTAAAAATTGTTCCTTTTCTATTCATGTTCAAATGCAATAGTCATCGCACATGATCTTTTATCATGGTTCCATCCACATCCCAAAACATAATAAAAACATAGCTTTCATATTTACAAATTATATATCTGTTATAACATATCATAAAAATTGGCAGGGTGAAATAAATTTCATCAGTTCGTGGAGATTGAAGTCCATACATACACATATGTGATGTTTTTAGTTTTCAATGGATAGAATGAAAGAAAGTTAATTTATATTCAACCATTCCAGTATCATTATAATATCATTAAAATCATATATATTAATTAAATATTTCCTTATAATAATAATTTTAAATATAAAATGATAAATTAATCAGAACACTTTGTAGAGGTGGTTGTCTAAACATACACATGTGTGACGTTATAGTTTTAAAACAAAACATCAGCTATGATGAAAGACTATATATTATAATTTAATAATAATAGTGATATAATATATTTAATATATAATATCTAAATCCATTATAATAACCAACCATAAATTATTTGGATGGATAATGAATCATAACTCAATGAGGATGGTGGATTCCACTAATAAACACTAGTAACACATTTATTTCCAATAAAAAGTAAATGAGTTTTAAAATTGTTAATAAATCACCTTCATATAAATTTTATATAGTTATGATAATTATGTCATTTTTTTAGAATCAATATAATATATGTTTATTTTTTTAATAATAATAAATTAAATTAAAAGAACATATTATATAGCTATACATAATTAGAGAGATTTGCCTTTTGGCTTAAAACATAATCATTGATTTATTGGTATTATGTTTAAAACAATCCATTTTTTATGTTTTTATAAATTTTATAATGATATTATTGAAGATAATTAATGATAAAGAAGGCTAAATATTTCTAATAAAGGGAGAATATGTGGAATCCTTATTATAAGGGAGGGAGTGAACACATTTTTAATTTTTCAAATGATTAAAATATAATAATTTATTACTCGAGGCAGAGATTAAAAAATTAAAATTCATTGAATATATGATGTATAAGGTCTAAATAAAATCAAAAAATTGAAATAAAATATTTTTTTTTCTGATATATTAAAACTAACCTCATAGGGTAACCCCACAAGTAAAGCCATTTTAACCTTAAGTGTCATAACACAGTTTTATTGTTTTTACTATTAATTTTGGAAATAAATTAAGATGAACATATCAAAGATTATTAATTATTATTATTATAAATAGAGAATAAATTTTAGAGGAATGTTTTTTTATAATTTTATTAAATATATTTTAAAATAACTATGAAAAACATTACAAGAACTATTTTAAACAAAATTAATTTTTAAGAATAAAATTGATATTATATTTATTAAAAAAATGTAAAAAAATGTTAAAAAATTTTATTGAATATTACATCGAATAATTTCATAATATATTTTACAAATATATTTTATTTTAATTTATTATTAAAATAACACATTGTAAATATATGTTTATTTCTTGAAAATAATCTCTTTTTACGTCAATGTGATTTTGATTTACATTTCTAACCAATTCATTGAAAATTAATTAAATTTATACCTTTTCTAGTAATAAAGATTCATAATTTAGTTGTATTAATTTATACTCATCAATCCATTGGATATAAAATATCAAACATAATTAATGACAATATTTTATATTTTATCATAGTTCATTGAACTCAATGTTTCATGTAAAGAGAACCTTCAATAAAATAAAATTATTTAAGAAGAAATATATCATATAATCCTAGGGTGTTATATTCTATCACCCTTATTGGAATTATACCATATAATTTCCATCTTTAGAAAACAAAAAATTGTGGATTCTTTAATCTCATCACATATTTGGGTTCCCATGTATCTTCCTAAAATTCATTCTTTTCCAAAAAATGAAAAATGACCATGTGAGCAGTCTAAGTCTAAATTAGATATTATCTATTTTATATAATATCCAATAGTGGATAATAAAAAGTGATATCATTCTTGTGTGTTATTACCTTTGAGTTCATTATATTTTAATGTTTTGGTATGTAATTTAATAGCATAGATACATTGAACACATATTTACTTGAGTGAGATTTAGTGGAATTTAAAATCGATAGCAGACTATACATTGATGAAAAAAATCATAAGGGACCAATATATCAGGGTCATATTTTAAAATTCTTAATAAATATCATGAAATTAATCAATAGAAAAATTCAATAGATTATCATTTAACACTCTTCATACTTTAGATCTCACCAAATATTGTCAACATAACATTTCTACACATACTAATCTTCTCTATTGTGTTTTGTAATAACTATAACCATATCATATACATACTTAGATTTTTAGGTCCCAATAATTGTCATTTTCATACTTCATATAGTAAAGTGGGATTTCATCACTTCTTACTGTTGAGTTCTTCACAATGATCTATATAAATAACTATGATAATGATGTTTTTGGAAGAAAATTAGAACACACTAAGGAGTTGATACCAACAACAATTAAAATCCAATGATAGTAATCCTTACTCATATAATATGGTCTTAAGGGTACTATAAAATTGACCAACTATCGGGGTATAATTTGATGTTATAAACCTCAATTGTATGTCCAATGGTTTAAAAATAATTCTCCAGAACATCGATGTAAATTTTAGATATCAATGATATCTAATTGAGTTTGGTACTTATTGTAATCTAATGATATACTCTATGTAAATCCTAAAAATATGATAAAGATAGTAATATTTTCTTATAGAAAATAATTTTTCTCAATTAATAAGGCTATCTACAATAACCCAAATACCATTATTTCATTTTAATATTTTAGGGAGTCCATGAATGAAATCCAAGTTATTTATTTTTGATTTACAATATAGAATAGGAAATGGTTGAAAAATCACCTCAGAATTATGTCTAAAAAAATATATCTATATACTATGAATTGCGAAAATTTTTCTTATATATCCCTTTTAATGATTTCCCACAAGAAATAATCAATCAGATATGTATATAAATACATACATTTGATATTAATAGAGAAAAATGAACTAGGAGATTTATCCAACTACATCATCTTCATGTCTAGTATTAATCATACACATTCTTAGTTCTCAAATCTTATCAATCTATCCAAATTAGGGTTGAAAATAGGATTGTTTCATATCTAATTTTTAAGATCATCATCCTCCTTTTTTAGATCTTCTATACCCACCTAAAAAGATTATAAAACATTAATTTCAGGAAGATATGTTCTGTCCAATTTTTAATGATTTATGATCCAACATCAGTAAATATATTAATATTTTATCTTTTTTAATCCTTATTGTAACATCCTATAAAATTTAAACGTTTTAAAAAAAAATATTTTATCAAATGGATTTATTTATAAAAAACATTTTTAAAATGGTTTTTTTCAAAACATAATTGAAAATAATTATATTATTACAATTAAAATATCTAAAATTATTCTAAAATTAAATATTTTTCTACATTGATAGAATTAAAAATATTATAAAATATAAAATACTATTATCAAAATAATTATTTAATAGAATTTTCTATATGAATATTACTTAGGGATATAGTTGTTTTGTTTTTGATTTTCAAATATAAAATATATTTATGAAGTAAAAATTATATGTTTTTTAATTATTTTGATTAGATAACTATTTATAAAGTTGTTAATAAAGAGAATTATCTTCTATGAAATTATAATAATATATTATAACTAATTTATTATAGTATTGATATTAAACATACATGAACTGGATTTTCAATATTATGAATCATTAAATTATTTTCATTATAAAATTATAACAATATAATTTTTTTTATATAATGATAATTTATTTAAATATGATATAATTTAATTTTTCTTATTTATAATAAAAATAAAATGGGTTTTAATTAGAATAAAAAGAAGATGAAGGAAATGTAAATTGGTAGTTGGGAGGGGTTATTAAGGGTTTTGGAGAGAGGGAAATCAGGTAAAACCAGGTCAATCACAATTATAGGGGGTCTGTAGGGTTAGATCTCGATTTGAGGTCTTTAAGAAGCTATGATCATTAATGTTGAATGTGTGAGGATTGAACCACCATGGGAGTAGAGGTATGTAGTCATTCATTATATTATAAAATTTAATTTGAGTGATGGTGAAGGATGTTTCAAGAAACGCCGTTGTTGGTTTCTAGTAGCGATTGGGGATCTAGGGAAATTGAGATCGGATTTTTTGATCTTAAATAACCTAGTTTGATGTAGGTTTTCCTTTGTATGATCCTGATTTTATTTTGGATAAACTATTGTTTTGTTCACTTTTGGTCGTCTAATTTTTTTGGGTTTTATGTCATTTTCCATTGAAATTTATGTTGATTAATGATTCTATCTCGTGATAGATTCGGAAGTCCTATTCTGTAATATTAAATCGAACCTATCAATGTATTTTACTTATTTTCTACATTATTTTAAATTCAATATGTGTATTTTTTGTCAAGTTGTAGACAACAGAATTTGGGGAATCAATTTTTCTATCAACATCTATTTTTATATTAAATTATATCCTTCTAGTATGGTGGTTTTTAATTTTATGTCCCAGTCTCCATATTCAGCTTGCATTTCATGCTTGATGAGTCCCTATCTTGACTTTTTTGGTCTTTTTCATACTCCTATGCACAGAACGAGCAATGATTATAAAAAATTATTTATACTATCCCATATGAATATAGTTTTTTTTCCAATCTCTGTGTCTAGATGTCTCAAACATTGTCATTGTTTCCAGGTAAGGTATTTCTTATATTTGTTCTATCAATAATTTTTCATCCCAAATTATAACCGTTCAAGAGAATTTTATTTTTACCATGTGTTCTTCAAATAAAAATCAACATGTTTTTCACTTTTATTCTCTGATAAATTATTATAAAGATTCATTTATGTTTATGGAATATCATGTTCTATAATTTATTTTATTCTCTCTAAGGTAAATTTACATCTAGTAGGTTTTTTATGTGTTTCTTCAAGACAAAATCGATGAGATATGTGGTTTTGAAAATTTGATAAATTTTTGTAAGGAATATTATCATTAATTATTTAGTATTCATATCATAGTTTTATAGAATTATTATAAATATTTATTTATGTTTGTGTAAGGGATTTAATATTTATTTTTGTGAAAAAAATCTATTTTAAGATATTACCTATATTTTATGTCCTTTAGTTCATGAATTTATAATTTTTATTTTCTAAATTCATCTTAAAAAAATGTTTCATCTAAAATTTATTTCAAAATTTACATAATTTGAATTTAAATTCATGATACATAAGTATGGATATAAATATATGTATGTCATTTAAAGTTCATCATACATGAATATATATCAGTATTTGGAATTATTAATGACAAATTGCATTGATATAATTTAAATGGGTGCAATATATGCATATTTATTTATTTGATATATAATTAAAAAAATTATATATATATATATATATATGTATATATATCGACATCTTTCTGCATGATTTGAATGTAAAAAAATCATGTACAGACATGTGGTAAAATTAATATCAAGGTTTCATATAGGACTAAAACATCCATTTTCTCAAGGATGGAATAGTTATAGTTATATTTATAATTCTAAGAACATGTTATAATTTTTATCATCATGTTTTTTAAAAAGTTCACATAACATGTCATCTCTTTGTACTAACAATATATTCGCCTCATTTTCACATAATCATGTCTATGTGATTATACCCATCAACAACAATAGTCTCATTATAATAAACATAGTCTTTCAATTTTTATATTTAACTCCAAAGATAATAAGTACTTTGATATTATTGAGAATTTAATATTTAAAAATTTTCCTTTAAAAAATTATAATGAATTATTATGATCAATTATGGAAAATGTATTTCAGGGAAAAGGATTAAATACCTAGATTTTCCATGAAATGCCATTATGGTAGATGTTTTGGATGTGACTCAACATGTATGTCATTCAATGTATGTTCATGTGTTATATATATATATTTATATTTTAATATAAATGTGCATTTTATGGTAGAGACTTGTTTTAAAAATTAAAAACTCTACTGATATATAAAATTAATGTAAGAATAAAATGTTTTTAGAAAACACTAAAGCATGACCATTGTAAATATATAAGGGAAATGGAAAGTGAAATCATCCTTCCCCATGTGTGCAGGACCAAACAGCTTTCAAAAATTTATGCGCCCTCCGAATAGTGTTTTGTTTCTGAAAAATGCATAATGTTTTTTAGAAAAACACTAGATAATGTTCATGAAATTTTGAAAATTAGTACTTTCCAAAATGATCAAGCATTTTTAACCATGTGTGATTTCATATAGTGTTTTGAAATGGTTACTTCTAAATGTATTTATATGGTTATTTTCAAACTCATATTTTATAATGGTTTATGAATGGTTTTTGAACATCTAATAGGAATTTTATGCTCACCCGTTTGTTTTAAAATTATTTTCACAGGTCTATCCATGTTTTCTTAAATCATTCTCTTCAGTTACAGAGTTAGATCACACTGCGATTTTTTTTTGTTTTGTGATATTATTTTATAACTAAAATAAATTTTGAGCATGTATCTAACTGAATCGAACCTATATAAGTTAATGGTTCCTTACAATTTATTGTTTAAGGACTGGTTCTTCTACTTATAATGTTGAAAATGTCATTATAATTCTAAAAAAACAATCTACCACCTTATTATCCATCCAAAGGTGGTACTGTATTAATAATTCATAATTATTAATCATCTCCAACCATCACCTTTGGTTAATATTCAACACTTTCTATGTAAATATATACATCATGATTTTATGTTTAGTATATATATCAAGCCCTTCAATATTATTTTACTTCCTTTATATTTCAATTGAAATAATTACATTTTAATACACTAAATCAGGATTCATGTAATTTTTTCCATACTTTTCATTTGGGGTGAGGTATATGATATCACCATATTATTTTTTATTGTTCTACATATTAATCTGTTCCGCAATTCATCTCTAATTTTTTCAAAACCTTCTACACTTTAAAGTAATTTAATTATCAATTTAATAAAAAAATTATATTAATCAAATTGATGGTTTCCCCATATTAATCTATCCAATGGAAAATTTAATTACATTTATGTCAATTTTTTCATACGATCTGATAGCCTTGAGAAATCATTCTCCCCAAATTTATAATATACTTCTAGTCTTTGAAAACCACACATGTCAGTGACCATGGTTGATCTGTCTAGTTTATCAAAAACATTTATCAATTTAGGATCCACTAACATACACATACGTTAGATAAAACATTCTAATAATAAATCATTGTGTAACCATAATTCACATTAATTATTTCTCTCATACAACTTATCATTCACTGGGGTATTTGATATCATCTTTATATTATATTTATGATCTTAATAGATATTCAAATATAAAATTATATCATATATAAATTATTAAAGCTATTTATCAAGGAAATATTTATATAATATTTTCATTAGATCCATAAAGATGGTTAAGTATTTGTTATTTACAAATGGAATCGCTATAAATTCATAATTACCGTACAATGCATGAAAGGGCCTCATTGATATATCCACCTTATTGGAAATCAAAAAACAGATATCCAAAATTATAATCAATTATGGAAATGTTTTTATCACCATTTAGTTGATAAAAAAATTCATCAATATGTTTTGGAGGATGCTTTTTCATTATAATGATCTTTTTAGTGTCATAATAATAAATTAAGAGATACATTGGACAAAATTTATTCTCAAATGAAATAATATGTACACCCCATGGTGACAACTAGGTTAAATTAATACCTAATTAGGATTCTCAAATTTTTTCTTCTTTAATTCATATAACTTAATTGGGAACATTTTATATGGAGTTTCTGAAAATGGATTAACACTAAGTAGTATATTTTTGGAAAAAAGAACATAATTATTTCAAGAAAGAGAATATATTTATAAAGAAAATACATCATTATAATCCAAAAAAAATTAATATCATTTCTTTTATGCTCCCAAATATGTTTTAGATAAAAATTAATCTTGAATATATAATAGTTCCCATTAATGGAATTAACATTAATTTTGAAGTAAATATTCATCCATTCAATGAAGGATAACCATATATTGATTTGGAATATTATACACAACATCCGTTATAAGAAAAACTATGTGGTATCTATTATAGAGATCAAATATATTATTAAAAGCATATTATCCATAACTAGAGGGAGGTCAACATGATTTTTCAGAAGATCATTCCCACAATATTCTTTTGGAGTGGAATCACAATCATTATATGTGATTAGTGTTCAATTGGGAGTTCATATTTCTAATAAAACATTTATTCATTGATTTGGTGACATGACAAATTTTGAAAAATAATTAGGTATACAATTGTTGATATATACAAAATCAAATCAATCATTTATATTTATAAAGTGTATGGTATGTAATCATTTCTATAATGTATTCATGTGACCCACTTCAGTAGTTTTGATTGCATGGTATTTCAATTTTCCTAATCGTTTAAGAGGTTTTTTTTTCATATTTTCACAATTAACCCTAGGATTCCTATAACGAATTGTGTAATTTCCATATTCCATTAAAATATAATATTTAAGTGGGTGTGGAAAACTTGGTTATGATATTTCAGGACTCTTTTAATTTATTGGATTCTTCATATCACTTTATAATTTATTTCATTGATGTCCACATTTTAAATAGTTATCTCATTTACCTGAACAAATATGAATAACTTCCCCATGATTTCTTTTACACATATTACGTGATATAAAAATATTGTTCATTCCTTCATTGGTTTTATTATTATAATTCCATCAAAAGTGTATCATTCACATAATTTCCATGAAAAAACTTGAACACTATGATGGATGAATTTTCATTTATATATTGATATTACAGTAAATTTTTTATTTCAAGATATGAATATATCTTATAGACAATTCCATTAAAAAAATTAAGTCTCAATCCATTAAGAATTATTCATCATTTATTTCAGGATAAATGATAAGACTAAATGCCTACATTGAATGTATATTAGAATTTACCTCATAGGTGCTATTGGATTTTACATCATTCTGCCCCAGTTCCAATAATTAATATTCCATTTTTATTATAAAATATTATGTAAAATTGACATAAAAAATTACATCATTATCACTTATCATGTCATGGATCTAATTTCATTGTCTTTCCTGGTACACTTGATAAGATAGCACAATTTACCTTATTCTCCTAGCATATCATATACTTGTAAGAATAATTCTACATGTTCTTATAATGTGAGAATATAAAATATAATTTGATTGATTCTAGTCCATTTATCCATAATTAGGGTACTATAGGAACCATGCATGGATTGTTTTTGATTCCACCTAAATATATAAATATTGAATTGTTCCATATTTCTGTTATTAATATGATAAACATGATTCATGTTACCTTTCAGAGATTAAAACATTTGGGTTAGAATAGTTGAAATATTTAATTGAACAATTCCTCTTTAATTTTGTGTCTTTAGAGGAAGGTCATTGTTTTTCTGTTCACATTCAGAATTAATAATATTCTTACAATGTCCAAACAAAGATTAAGACGAAAAATAATATTATGATAAATAATTATTAAAATGAGAAATCATGTAATAATGAAATATCACTAAGGTGATATATAAATCATGACACTTTCTTTTGGACTTTTGACACAATAGGGTTCTTCTTGGATATTTATCATCATCACCTATTCAATTCCTTCATAATAGCTTCTAAAAAATATTATTCAACCAAATAATTTACTTTACGAGTATCTATCAAGGTTTATATTTATATTCACACTCATTGTGTACCTCATTACATTGATTTATTACCCAATCTTTCAAATTCGGAGTTTTTAACACTAGGTGAATCTAGGACAAGACAACATCCAATAAAAATCATCCAAACATGGATTGATTTTCCCTAAATACTACAAAATCAATATATTACCTATGATTTTAAATGTTTTCCTATACGTATACTCATCCCTTGTATTTCAATATTTTTATCTAATTATAATATAAAATTATTAAATAGTATTTTACCTTATACCAATTGACGCAACCTTAGAATTTGATATATATATATATATATTATAATTAAAAGGAATATCTATTATATCTCAAAAAATACAACATATTATAGTAATGGTTGGATTCTTTGGAGGCTAGATACACAAATCATATTATTTCATGAAATATCTTCAATATCTCACACAAATAACTTCTAACATATAAACATTCGTATATACTATCTACATAATACCATTTTTTATATCAGGGGAATGAAAACATATGAATATGTGAGATAAGATGCATAATATTTGTAAATATACGATATATCAAACAATGATCCTAAATGATATTAATATAAGATTATGTGTACATGAACATAATCATAACTAAAAAATATCATACAAAAGTAGTCAATTAAAATTATTCATAAGTCATGGAATTAGGATTTTCATTAAAAATAACATATTTCATAAGTTTATAGAATCATCTATATTGAATCATGATCTATCAGATCACATAAAAATAAAAACAAATATGTTTATGGCATTCACATTAGCAGTGAAAATAAATTCTCCAGTCCTGGATCATAACTGTTGGTCAGAGTAGAGCACTCAAGTGGGGGGTGAATTCATTATCCACAAAAATTTCTATAAAAATTAATTATTTGAAATTCCCATGATATCTAATCATCAATTTCCAATTTATCCAGTACTGAGTTTAAAATATCTTAACTGTTCAAATTATTGCTCAAATAATTTATTTTTTCTCTGTTAAATAAATTTTATAATTACTATAGCTTTTGAAACTAATCTAATAATTCAATTCTATTATAAACACTTAATAAGACTAAATTTTTGAGACCAATTTAATTTTATAAAATATTTTATAAAAAAGATTAAAACTAAAAGGTAAAAATATAGTGTAAATGAAATAACATGCCTAGTCTCATGAAGAGACTTAATCCTCTCCTCTTAGTGATCACCTAACACCAAACAGTGTAAATTTCTAAATAGTTTGATGCAAGCCCTGGATCGGGGTTTACAACAGCACACATGGCTGTCTAGGTCACCCATTACCTCTATAGTATTTTTTCATGAAAAAACAACTAACATGTCACAAATGACCTCTTACATAGTAATACATTGGCTACAAATGTATAAACATAGTGTGAGATTGATGATATCATGTATCATCCTGTTATGCACAGGAGTCAGTGTGTATGTAATAGACAGATACACACACTACACTGAAATGCAACTAAGTGAACATAATAGAGATAAATACATATTATTAGGTTTATAAGGATTTTTATGTTTTTTGGTGAAGAATTTTACTGGTTTGATGAAGTGGATTTGAATTTCATGTCCTCTTCTGAAAGTTAAATCCAAAACAGAGTGTCATAGCATTTTTGTTCTCGATTCGAGGAGTGAGTATGATTATATAGGTATATTCTTATTCTTTGGGACGCAGAAGTAGTTCTTCAATTCTATTTTATCTATATTGAGATCACCTTGTGTGTTCTTCTATTATAGAGTCTACTATGGTTACATGGGAGTTGCAGATGTTCTTTAGTATATATCACATGCATGCATGAAACACCTATATTTTTATGTATGTATTTATTCTTATAAAATGTTACTTATTTTTGAAGGCCAACAAAGAGAATGTACATTCCATGTGAATTAAATAATTGTTCCTCATAAATCCTTCTAAAATTACAAGAAATGATAATAAAATATGTTAGTATCATTAAATGACACAAATATGTCCATTAGAAATAATATTAAAAACTCAATATTTAAACAATCTATTGGTGATTCTTCTGTAGGGGTCTCCATCAATTAGTAATGCAACCTATCAGTATGTCATTATTTCGGCCTTTCCATACATCGGTGACTCATTACATAAGTGTCATGTTCCTTATACTAGTGAGAAATTTGAACAAATGGGGACTTATTTCCATGGTATGTTCCTTGTGTCGGTTGCACTATGCAACGGTTAGTCACAAAGACTGACTGTAGGCCTTATAAATTTGTGGTTCATATGCAATAGTGTTTCATCTATGTCCATGAATCATATGAAATGGTGAGTCATTCCAATGGTTTCAGCTTCCCATACATAGAACATATAAACATTTGAACTGTCTGTTAGTCGGTCGTATGTCTGCCTTCAAGTTATTTGTCTATAAGTGTCAGTGACCCCTATATAAATAATTTTAGATGTTTTGTATGTCTTATAGTTAATAAAATTTTGAGAGTGTTAAAAGTCATCATTACACATAAATAATCAGTCATAATCTTGATTAAACATAAACACGCAAACAAATTTATATGATTGAAATAAGATGATATTCTAGATAATGCATAAACATATTTTAGGATCTAAGATGACGTAAAATATGTGTTTATATCTTACATGACTTGTGATAATAAAAACAATTTTAGGCATAGATAGGGGAAAATAGCATGTAAGGTCCAAAAATCTACCTCTTTTTGAAGATCACAAATAATGGAATTATTAAGTATCATTATAAAATGATTAAAGTAGAAACATATTAATGTATGTATCAAAGAGAACATATTGTATCACATCTAATGATTAATAAAACCATAATTTTTTCTTATGTGAAAAATAATTGATAATAATGTTGTACCACCATTGTAATAATCATGAAAACAGTTGTCCCCTATTGGGATTACCAAAAAGTGAAAGGTAAAAGACAAAAATATAAAAGGATAAATGGTGACGTTTCATGCTTTTGGAGAGTACACCAAATTAGAAATAGTACATGGATTCATCCCTATAGAAAATTATCACACCACACTACATAGTAGGGTCATGAGGGTCTTTCCCCTTATCATAAGAACAATTATAATGTGTAATATGTGTGTTAGTCTGATAAGAAGATGGGTCTGAATGGTTATTCAAAGGAGGTAGAGGATGTCCTTTAGGTATGGTAGAATCTTGGGAAATTATGTTATGAGAAATATGATGAGGATGAATGTGCCCTATAATGATGGGTCTGATCTGAGATAAAGCCTATGAAATTGAGATGTGAGCTTGAGCGGGAACTGAACTAGCATGGCCAAGTGGTTCTATAGGAGGAACCGAAATGGATTTGCTTTGAACATGGATATATGGTTTTAACACCTTTATTAAATCATTAATGATCTCATAACCATATTTTATTGCATATTCAAAAGCGTCATTGTTTCTTGTGATTTTTTCCAACAATAGGTTGAATTATCTAAGATTCTGTATTTAATACTTATAATCCATTATCACTAGAATAAGAGTATGATTGGTGGAAAAATACATAAACTAACTATTCATTTGATGTTTTTAATGATTTTGTAGAAAATGTAGTTAGTATTTTTGGTCATATCATCCTATGTTTGTGAATCACTCCTATAATACTTCACATGGTTCTGCACCTTATTCAATGTGTCTTCATCCTTGGCCATATTTTTAATTAATGATTGGAACTCTTATTTCAAAACTGAACTAAAATTAGTATGAACTGCTAATTGTGAAGGCTGAACTGGTTGGGAAGAGGTGAAAGCAAGAGTAGTGGTGTAAATTTATATAATTTATTTTCTTAGCTAAAAAACATCAAGAGAATTATTGTGATAAACAAGTGTCTTAATCCCTTTCATGACACATTCCATTGTATTTATGTACGTTGTGGTAAAAGAACTTATCCTAGTAGTTAATGTCTTCATTTTATTCCCATGATTGTTTTTACTTGTCCTAATTATTTCTGTATTTTTAATTAAAATTAGATAAATTTTTTTGTTACCATCATGGAAACATAAGATGCATCGGTGTGAGGCACACTTGTTGAGGTAGGAGCTGAACAAGAATCTCCATCATGAATTAATTTTCAATCCATAGAACAGAAAGCCTTCAAATTTTTAGTCTGGTCAGTATTCTCTTTTGTGGGTTCATCAATCTCATACATCATCTGATAATGTAATGAGTTTCTCATGGAGGCACATACATCATTCTTGATGAATTCAAAATCGGGCTTATATACATATCCACTAGAAGGGGTCCCATCCATTGGATCCTAAGAATAATTTCAAATACTTCATCATTATAATCTTTATAATCCAATCCTAGTTCCACATAATTATGATTCACCAACCATTCAACCAATATATCAGAATCTAGAGGAGTAAGGGATTCATTCCTTAATCATCTTATTTGACTCTCTTCATCATCCAGTGCTACCATTTCATGAGGCTCCCCCTCAGTATCATCCTTCATGGAATATTTATCCCCCATATTCAATTATTCCTATCTTGATTGATTCACTTTATGTATAGTTATTTTTATAGAATATACAATATGAGAAATTTATTCATTTGAAGAAACATTTTAATCCTAAAAAGCACTTTCAACAGATGCGCTAGCATTAGCTTTATCATTTCCATAGAAGCAATGTTTTTATTTTCATCAGGATAACCGAATTTAAAATCACCCCTACTTTCACTATTGTATTCATTATCACTATCTTAATCCTATTCATTGACATTTCCATCATCAACATTCTCATATTCTTGTTCTATACCTGATACAATATAACATTCACCAATACGAGCTTCATCATCATCATATTCATCTTCTCCATATTCTATGATATTTATTAATATTCCTTAAACATTAGTTTCATCACTTCTATTAGATTTGGTAATAGGATCATGATAAGGCAAGTCTATTGGTGGACTTCGAGGTCCCATAGAAACAATTATTTTGTCCAGTTGGGGGTGGGTCACTTCTATCATCAATTGGTGATCCCACATCACTAAAAAGGTTAAAAAACTCATCCTCCTCATATGAAGAATAAATTACGTATTCATCTGGACCATGATCAGGATAAAATATATCCCTTGGTTTGACTAGATGATCTATATAATTTACCTTTTCACGCAGTCTATATTCATCACCGACCCATTCCTTCCTCTATGGGATCCAATTAATTTTCATACTCTTACAAATGTTAAAACATAATCAGAAACTAGTACATTAACAAACTATAACATAATATAATTCACATGCATTGTCTTTAACCATTAGCATTGTTGAAATAATTTTGTAGTGGAAAATATAATTTGATATAAAACCAGGTTTTATCATTTCATTTATGTGCACTATTAGATATCTGCACAGATAAAAATTAGCTCCTTTGTGATGAAAATGAACCATGAATATATCTTGATACATGAGACAATCAAATTCCCATTTCCTAAGAAAAATCATGAGCTGAATAAACATAAATAAATTTATGCACTGTCAATTCAATTATTAGGAAATGGGTCTCCTTTGTTCTTCATTTCTAGTTAAATATTTGAGAGTTGTCTCATAATATAAGAATTAACATTCAGGAGGATAAGTACACTAATAATCATCAAACATTCCTTCATGAGGAACCTTAGAAAGTTCCTCCTAATGTCTTGAATAGAATAATATTCTCTACCATTTAACAATTGAATTCACCCAAGAAAAATCACATCCTTCTAATAAAATATCCATATTCATGTAAAATTCATATAACAACTTTGGGTTGAAGATTTTGTCATTGTTTACAAACCATTCCATCCATCCTTGATTTTTCCGCACCATCAACAACAACGATATTCTCTCTACGATCCATTTCACCGAGACTTCTTTCTCCAAGGTTACAACACAATTTATCATAAAAGGATTTACAAGACCTGAAGGTTTGATTTATTCAACTTATTTGTTTCTTTGAAGTACAAGACACGACTTATTCAAGATATTTCTCTATGTGGTCCATTTTAATCATTTCATTCTGGATGTAAAAAGGTGAACGGTAGGGGTAATGAAAGTGTTCTCTGGTCAAAAGACTGAGATATTAGCGGTAAATAAGTATAATGGAACGATTCAAATTTATATCATTTAAGGATTTTAAATTAAAAAATAGATAAATCATGAATCTGGATAACTATAATTAATGAAACATTATCCTTTTAATAAATACATAAAACATATAGAAACAATTATTCATTGACAAAGACAAGATAGAATTTGTATAACACTAATGTTGTTGGCATGACAAGGCATCAGTGTTGACCAGACAATTGTTCTTGGTATGACAATGGTGTTGGCTTGAAAAAAAATGGAGGTGTGACAATGGTGTCTATGTGACAATAGTGTCGATGTGAAAATGGTGTCGTCCTAACTTCCAAAAAAATCAATGGAATGGAAACACATGGTCATAGTGATTAATCATTCTTAAATCATGTATTATGAAATTCATTCATACTAAGTTCAATGGCTTAGTGAATGAATCAGGAAGCTGATAATTAGTGCCAATAAATTCTAATGTGATATCACCCTTTTGATAATGATCACTCAAAACGTGATTTATTACATCTATATGTATTGTTATAGAATGAGAAACTATGATCTTAGAAATGTTAATAGCTCTTATATTGTCACATTTTAATGTTGAATGTCTAAATTTATATCCACATTCTAGAATAATGTGTTTCAACCACAAAATTTAGGTACAACAGCTACCAGATGCAATGTATTCTTCTTTGGCAGTAGATAATGCAACCAAATTTTGTTTTTTACCATACCATAAGAAAAATACATTCCCAAAAAGTTAAATTTTACATAGGTTCTTTTTTCAATCTATCTTTCATCCACAAAAATCAGCATCTGAATAACTCACTATATCATATTATTTTCCATTAGGGTTACACAAACCTAAATTAATAGTATGCTTGAGGTATTTTAAGATTATATTAACATCATTTAATGAGAATATTTGGGATTTTCTTAAAAATGGACACACATGCAGACACTAAAAATTACTTCTTTCCTACTATTAATCAAGTTGATAAAACATCCAATAATTCCTATATAAGTGTCTTGATCAAAAGATTTACCATCATTATCAAGATCAATCACTCAAGTAGTACCCAATAGAAGTTTCACTACATTTAATTCCTTCAAAGACAAACCATTTTCGAATATATTTTATGTATTTATTTATATTTAAACTGATACCTTCTTTATTTTAAAAAATATGAAATCCAAGAAAGAATTTGAGTTCACCCATATATCTCATTTCAAATTCATTTTTCATCATATTTAAAATCTCAATACATAATGAATATCATGAAGATCTAAATATAACATCATCAACATAAATTTGAGCTACTAAAAATTCATTATAAGTTCATTTTATAAAAAAATTCGGATTAGAAATTCATATTGTAAAACCTTATAAAATAAGATAACTATTTAATATATCATACCAAACTCATGGGGCATGTTTTAAACTATATAATGATTTTGTTAATTTGAAAAAATTATGTTGAATGTGAGGGTTTTTATAACTAGGGGGTTTTTAAAAAAACATCATCAATTATATATGCATTTATGAATGCACTTTTAACATGCATTTTATAATGTTTGAAATTAAATGGAAAGAAAAATCAATAAGGATTATAATGGATTAATGTCTATAAATAGATGAAAAAGTTTCTTCATATATAATTAATTATTCTTAAATATAATATTGTACAACCAAAATAGCATTCTTTCTAACAATATTACCATATTTATCTACTTTGTTCCTAAACATCTATTTAGTTCTTATGGTCAGAGTGTCTTTTGGTCTACCCAAAGTTAGCAAATTTTAATTTTTTCAAGTTGGATATGTTTATCTTGATGATCAATCATCCAAATTCATCATTGATTTCATCAGTAATGTTATTACGTTCAATTTGTGACAAAAAGGCATGATGTTTAACCTCATTTCTAAGAGAAAATCTTTTTTTTTGTCCCTTTATCTCAGTATACAACAACATAATCTATTGGATTGTTCTTGAGAGTTCTAGTTGGTATATATAAGAATGGGATAGTAATATTAGAATCATCAAAAAGTTTAGTTTTATCATGTTTGGATTCTGAAGAATTTCCAGAAATTTTTGATTTAACATATTACTTGATAGGAGGAATAAGAGATTTTTTATTTTTGTCTGGGTTTGAAATATCTTATTCAATGTTTTCTTGGGTGTTCAAAAGTTCTTTTGGATATGTTTCATTAAATTTGATATTCAAATATTATTCCACACACTTGGTTATTTTATTAATGACACTATATGCTTTATAGAGGATGGGTAACCTAGGAATATTCCTTCATTACTATTGGATTCAAATTTGTTCGTATAATCCTTAGTAATAAGGAAATTGATATAGAAATCCAAATCATTGAAATAACTAACTTCTGGTTTTCTATTATTCTAAATCTCATAAATATTCTTCTTCAGGATAGTTCATTATAATGTTCGATTAATTATGTAGGAGGTAGTATTTACTGCCTCGTCCAAAATGTAAATTGGTAGATCATATTCATTTAGCATTATGCGAGATATCCCTTGTAATGTTTTTTTCATTTTTTCTACAACTACATTTTTTTGAGATGTCCAAGTGGAAGAGAAGATGTGAATATAGCCATTGTGTGAGAAAAATTATTCAATGTATTGATTTTAAAACTCATGACCATGATCACTTCTTATGAATTTAATTCTACTTCCACCAAGATTTTACACTATTTAAACTACATGGTGAAGTAAGTTCCATATTCACTTTTTTGGAGCTAATAAATAGGTCTATGTATATAAAGAATAGTCATATACAAAAAGAAAAACATTGTACTTTCAATTTAAACAATAAACTTTAGATGGTCCAAAAAAATCCTTTTCAACCAACTATAAAGGATGAGAAGTTGACACCTACCTCATGGATTTGAAATATATCTAGTTGTAATTAACCTTTTGACAAAGATTAACGAATTTTTCTTTTCGAAACTCAAGTTTGGGTAGATCTAGGACTATTTATTTTCTAGTAAAATTCCTTAGAGAGTGTACATTATAGTGCCCTAATCTCATATTCAAAATCAAAGACTCGTTGTGAAAGGAACTTTGGCATGGAAAAATTTGTGAACCAAGTGTGTCTAAATTTAAAACACAAACATTATCATTTATAATACAAGTAAATACTTATTTATTTTTGGTATCAAAATCATTTCATGAATCATTTCATACATGAAATTAAATCCATCTTCACATAGTTGAGATATTCTACTAAAGATATATTTTAATCGTGAACATATAGTACATTGGAAATTGAAATAGAAATAGAGTTATCAATCAGGACTATGAAAATGATTTATCCATTACCATTGTCCTAAAAAGTGACATATCCTCCATCAATATTGATGATATTGTAGAAGTTCATGTAATATCCCATCATGTATATTGAACAACACTGTCCATGTACCAATGATTTCTTCAGGAACTCTTTATGTAGTTTACATATAAAACAATTAATCCAAGAAATGATTTTGTTAACCATATTTTTCTAGGTCCAGAAACTTTAGTAATAAAACATTGAGAAACACACTATTTCATTAGGGGTTTATTATATGTATATTTTAACGTATTTGAAAAATAAACTTTATTTTTTTTCTGAAAAGAATTGATATAACAAATTAATTTTCAGAAATGGAACTTATAGTAAAATAATGATTTTTGAATAGAGAAAAAGATTTTCCCAATGATGTTAAAAAATGTGTTTTAGATAAATTTATTTTTCCAGGATGATATCCAATACTATATGTTTACTTTATTAATATCTATTTACAATGTAATTGAATAAGTGTGTATTCACATTGGTAAAATTTTCCAGATCTTTCTTCAATTGATCACTTGATATCTAAGGTCATTATTTTCCTATAGTTGTTGTGATTTTTTATATTTATCAACAGTATATTCCGATTTAATATTTGCAGAGAGTGTACACAATTTCATTAATTATTTATACTTATCTTTTAGTCCATTATAAGTTTCTTCTAGAATTTTAGAATAATCAATCATTTCATCTTTTTCATATTTTTATACTCACTGTCATTTTCAGAATAATAGGAATCATTTGTTGGAGAGTCTAAGGTTAACACACATGTATTTTAAAAAACACATATTTTCAATTTAATATTTCTAATAAAAATATGACGATGATTCACTAAAGATATCCTCAGAGGCAATCTTGGTGGCCTTCATTGATTTATTATACTTCTTGTCTTTGTTTTCATAATTCATTTTTTATTTAAACTTTGGACAACCAGGTTTGACATGCCATATCATCTTGAATTCATAAAATAAAATCTCATATGATTTTTCATTTCCTTTTTAGAAATTTATCTATTTTCCCATTTTTCATATCTTCCTTTAAAAATGGGCTTCCTGATGAACCTTATCTTCCTATATAATTTCTTGAGTATTTTTGCTAGTTGAGCCACATTTCTATCACTATTGGATGTTGATTCATCATAGATGGATCTTTGATCAGAGGCTAGAAACTTCTCGTTTTCTCTTAATCATAGTAGCCATAAAGGATACATAATTTATATTAGGTTTATCCTCTTCTAATTTTTAGAATTTCATATCTTCCTCAGACAACATGAATTTTCCAATGATTTCTTTTATAATAAATTTCATGATATCACATGATTTTCTAATTAAGACAGAAGTTCCTCTCCATCAATTAGGTTACCATATGTGAAACCTCAAAATTTTTTCATTGGTAGTATCATCTCTTCCCAAAGAGATCATAGAGTTCACAATCTCATTAAACCAGAGATACATTTCAAAAATAGGCTCATCATGATTCAACTTAATGTAATCATATTTAATATTATATGTGTTAAGTATGATTTCTTTAACACTATAAGTTCCGTCACATGAAATAGTCAATGTATCCTAAATTTCATGGGATGTTTTGTGTGCATAAATTCTTCCAAATTCTTCATATCCTAAGTAATAGAATAAGGAATTCATGAATTTAGAATTATTTTTATAGGCAGTATTATTTGGTTCATCCGATGTAGTTATAACAATATCATAAATCTTGTACTAATCTATAATTGAAGACAAAATTTCAAAACCCGTATTGTATAAGTGCATTTTCATTTTAAGTTTACATTGGGCATGATTAGATCCATTAAATAATGGAAGAATATTGATAACAGTACCTTCCATCCTATTACCCATAATAAAAAAATTAGAACATGATAATAATGAGATTGAAATAGAGTATTAACAGAAATTTTAAGATATTTGAAATACAACTAAAAAACAATTTAAAAAGTATTTAAAACATTGAAAAAAATCATAATACCTTTGATAAATAAATGTTGGACGGAGTAGTGTACACAAGATGGGATGAATTATGTATCTATATAAAATTATTTAAAAAATAATTATTTGAAAGTCTCACATTATATGATATTTAATTGATGAGTTAGCTAATAGTGAATTTTTAAGACCTTGAATTTTCGATTAATTTCTAAAAATATTTATTAGTTCTCGGTTCTATAAATTTCATAATTTAAATAGCTTTTGAAACTTATATTATCTATCCATAATGTCATAAACACATGCTAAGACTATCTATTAGAGTTAAATTTTGTTTTGAGAAATATGTGATTAAATAGAGTAAAACTTAAAGGTAAAAAACAAACTGAAATTTAGCGAGAGGCTCAGCCTCAACCCGAGACCTTATCCAATCCTATTAGTTATCACCTTCCCCAAAGTAGTTTATATTAAAAATCAGTTTGATCCACATCCTGGATCACGGCTCACAATTGAACACAGGGCTCTCCAAGTCACTCTTGACCACTTCGATTGATTTTTATAAGAAAAATAGCAATCATGTCACATAAGACCTCTTCCATATTGCATAGTGCAATAAAAATGTATAAAAAGAGTGTGAGACAAAATAAAACATTTATCCTCTTAATATGGAAAAGATTTAGTGTGTGTGTAATAGACAGATAAACACACTACTTTTAAATAAAACCAATTCAACAAAATATAGATAAATATGTGGAGTTAGGTTTAAAATACTATGTCTGTTATGCAGTGCATATTTGGACTAATTTTATGAAGTGGATTTTATGTTTGATTCCTCTTCTAGAAGTTTAATCCAAAATAGAGTGTCGTAGCCTCTGTGTTCTAGCATCGAGGAGTGAGTATGGTTCTATAGATAAATTCTTATCCTTCATTGGTATTCTGAACTTGTTTTTCAATTTTATTTTTAGCATGATTGATATATCCTCATGTGTTCTTACATTCTTGTGATCAAAATGGTTTCAAGATAGTTTCATATGTTCTTTATTATATTACACAGGCATGCATCACACTCCTATCTCTATTTTTATTATCTTCTTTATTTTATAAAACTTCATATTTTAGAGGGCCAACAAAGAGAATACATATTCCACATGAATTAGATCATCTTACCTCATAATGTCTACTAGAAGTCATATAAATTATTATAAAATAATTCATTATCCTTAAATGAAACAAATATGACCATTAGAATTAATTTTAATAAATTCATATTTAAATAGTCTATTGGTGACTCGTCTATTAGTGTCTCCATCAATCAGTGACTCTACCCATATATATGTCATTATGTATTTATTTACATATATCAGTTATTCCATACATAGGTGTCTTGTTCCTTCTAACGGAAAAATAATTTAATAAATAGTGACTTATTTCAATGATGAGTTCCTTATGTCGGTAGCACCATGTGACGGTAGGTCACTTCGACTGATTGTAGGTCGTCTGCATTGGTGAGTCATATGAGTCGGTGTGTCATTTACTTTAGTGAGTCATATGAAATGGTGGGATATTGCAATAGTTTGAGCTTTATATACATTGAATATATTCATGTTTGACCTATATGTCAGTTAGTCATATGTTTTTCAGTGATTCATCTATCTGTCTGTGTCAGTGACTCATACGTAGATAATTTTATATTTTCTGACTACCTTAGAGTTCAGCAAAGTTAATGATTTTTAATACTCATAATTACATATAGATAATAAGTTATAAAATTGTTTATAAATAAACATAAATAAATAGTTTTGTTATAGAAATTATCTGATATTCAAGAAAATTATTTGACATAATTTAGGATCTAAAATGAATTAAGATATTTGTTAATATCTAATATTATTTTTGATAATTAAAACCATTTCAGACAGAGGTAGTGGCTAATAGTATCTATGGGATACAATAACCAAGGTTATCATAGCATGTTTTGTTAGCATTATTTTCCATTACATAATAATAAATATGTTTCCTCTTAATAATATCATAGGGGATAGAGTCCCTTAATGAATTAGGTTAACTCCCCATTCCATTACTTAATATCTCAGGATAATTACTTCTATACAAAATCCATTAGAGGGATATATAACCTTCGGTCCATCCACCCTATAAATAAAATAATAATATATATTAGAAAATATCATAAAACATTCATCATATCACCATATCATAACCCATATAATGGAATTATATTCCATTAAAACTTCATCATTTAATAATAGAATTACTTGGGGGAATGAGATGTTTTTTAATTTGGTTACATAATAACCATGTTATCCAATGGGAATGAAAATAGTTTCATTGAATCATCCTTACGTAATCATCATAATATGTCATATTGAGAATTCAGTTAGATATTATCATTAGATCATATCCCAATATATGGTTAAAACCTAAAATTATATTCACATGGATGAAAAATAATATTAAAATAGAATTAAATATTTTCATTAAAAAACTGAATAATTTATAATTTTCTATGAATTAAATTATAATAAAAAATTCCCTAAATATTTATATGATCCTATTATTTTGAAATAATTGATGCAACCCTTAATTTTTTATTAAACTAAAACATAAATGACAAAGATGTAAAAATCTATTCCTACAAAATAATTTAAAATAAATAATTCCTTTAATAACATTATAAAAAGACAATAAAATCTTTTTTAAGAAATATAATTTTAAAATATCACTCTTCAAAATATAAAATATTAATTCATAATTTGTTAAAAATTCCATTGTATAAACATTCATCTATAGGTACATACTTTTATTTTATAATATTTAATATTATTGACTTGGGGGAAAATTTTCATCAACCATATAAGAATAATGGTAGAAATATCCTTATGTTAATTTCCATGTCAATTTAATTTCCATATAGAGGAATATGTTAGTAATAAAAATAATAATAAATAACCTGATTCAAATAAAATTTATTGGGTTTAATGGAAATGGTCAATATAAATTCCTTCAATTTAAATTCAAGCATAAAAAATCCTGATTAAAATGGGATTGAAACATAAATACCTTACCTCAATTACAATCGTTCATCATACACATTAAAATATACATTATAATAAATTTTTATTTATTATACATATATTATAGTATGATAATAATACATAAGATAATATGTGTCATTACATTATAATTTTCAATTATCATTTTATTAAATACTTATTTAATGAAATGAATATGTAGGTGGAAAGTGGTCCCTTTCCCTTGCATGATTCTGGTTAATTATTCTAGTACATGTACCTTGTTCTTGGATTTTTCATACACCAAGTCATTAAAATGATATAATTTTCCAATTTCTTCAATATAAACTACTATATAACAATTTGTAATTTTGTTTGTGAAAAATTAATTACAACCCTTCGTGTAGAACATTTCTTATATGTACGTATGGGTAATGCTTTCAATTTTTGATAGATGATACCAAATAAAGGTAAATTGTAATAAATCATTATATAATATTTTTTATATATTTAATATGATATATATTTTTTAAATACATTTTTATTACCATCGATGTTATTTAGAAATGAAAAATGAGTCTCATTATTTCATAGAGGGGTAGTCCACCACATGAGAGACATGATAATTTTCCAATAGATATTGCGTAAAAAGGTAGATAAAATATTCTGGATAACGATGAATGAATGTATCTTTACTATATTAAAAAAATTAAATCCATAATAAAAAAACTATGTCTTTTGTGATGGAAGATGAATAATATCACTATTACCATGTGGTAGTTCACATATATACATCGATCACAAATTCATTTCCAATTTTATGAAAAAGTGATGGAAATAGTTAATCATCCATTATAATAAAAAAAAATTTAAAAAATAGTTGATGTAAATACATTAAAATGGATAACATATATTTATAGGTATTATAATAAGAAATAAAACCGAAAGTTGTCTATTAAGATTTATAAACCTTAATTGAGAAATCTCAATTGGCAGAGACCTTAAGCCATAATTATATAGTATCAAGATAAACAACAAACCTTTAGGTAATGGAGAGTTGCATTACTATGATAATAGTTTAATCAGTAAATCATATATAAGGAAAACTATGATTAATAAAAATATCATAGGTGTATTTTTTTATAAGTGATAGAGGGACATATTTTTTATTTTTAAAATGATTAATATATAACCATGTATTTATCAATTAATGTGGCCCCAAAATTGAAAATGTTATAATATAAGAAGGAAATGGTAAAAACTCCAAAAAATTATAAATTTAAATATTTTTTTGTGTTTTCTAAAATTAAATTTATTTAATTAACCCAGGTAAACATTTAAAAACCCATAATTTCCATGGAATTTCTTTTCATAAACACTTGGGAATTTTAAAAGTCTGTGAAAATTGATGGCGCATGATTTTGAGGCCCAGTGTGCCCGAAATCTATTTTTGGTGTTTTGTTCAGGTACGTTAAGTAAACGTACAATCGTGTTTTTATAACATTTGAACTGGTGTTGGAATTGAAATCCTAGGGCACTGTTGAACCCGCACTGCTGATATTCATTTATGAATACATTCAACTTGATGGTAGTTGGTCTAGAGTGAAAGATAGTTTTTGGGTTTTTAATGAATTAAATAAAAATAAAGTTGTAGATTTATTTTTATTTTGGTTGGTTGAAGCCTCCATGTGGATGTTGGTGGTGGGGAACACAACACCTTAACCTCCCATGAAAGCTTATGGTGGTGGGACCCACCTGAACCTAACATCCTCTTCTTTTTTAATATGAAGGGGACCACCAGAGGTTAAAACCTTTTGAACTCCCCACATAATGGTGCCACCATCCCTCCACATAAATTTTGTGCGAAACTCATCAATTAATTAATTGGAGCAAACCAAATTTATTAACCCTTTTGAATTTTGTTCTAGCAATTAAATAATAGAAAACATAATCTAGTATTTTTGGTTGGAAATTATCTTTTGGTTGATCGTGGGAGAGTAGAGAGAGGTTAGGGAGGAAACCTCTAGCAAATGAAGAACAATGAACATGTTCTTACAATGAAGAATGCCAGCGGGGATCATCTTCAACTTCCTTCTTTGGAACCTATTTCGACGTAGAAAGTGTTCATCTAAAACAAATCGACATCTGCCTACTCTCGCCAACATTGAAGATAAATGAACAAATGTAAGGGTTTTTTTTTTGATCAACGTTATTCTTGTTTCTCATCCGTTTTTTTATTCATCTTAAACAGGTTTTTATCAAACTAATTTAGAGGGACCCGATGATACTAACATGATATGATTCCTCTTCCATACTTCTTAAGTTGTGTTCTTCATGAAAGTCTTGGGTGATGTACAATGGAACATTGTAGGTTTTTTGTGTGATGAAACGATCCTAAAATTAAGACCCAACAAGATGACAACCCAGCTGAGGTGCAACGACGATGGCGGGTGATGGATCGGACCAGATCAGGAAGACCATTCTTTGACAATTCATCGAGTGGGTGAATCATTACATGTTTTCAGAGCCGATCGGAGGCCCCAAAATGCCGGTAAAGATTTTAGAACATCATGCCAACCTAGATTTTGTAGTTTCATAGAGATCAGACCATCAGAATGAAGAATGTGCATCACAAGAGGGACGCTGGCTAGAAGTGTCTTTTCAGGAAAATTCTTGAATACATTGTTTGTACTTCCAAAGAACATGTCGTGTAGTATAGGCATACTACGGTTAGGGTTATGGGTGTTAGACGTGCATTACACGATGTGTGACCCCTATCACATGGTGGGTACTTTTCACATAGCTTGGAAGAGGTGGTTTCATGAGACTCAACGTGTATTATGAGAAATACACCGACACATGAATAATTACATGGCCTAGCAACATGTCTTTTACTCTTCACACATTTTGGAAGAGGCGGATTTTTGATACTTGGCTTGAATTCTAAGAAATACCAGGACATTGGAAGAATTACACGGTCTATTGAAACAACATGTACTCTTCAAACAGCTTGGTAGAGGTGGATATGAAAGTCCCAGCATATATCCCAGGGATACACAGACACGGGGTGAAGTACATGGGCATGTACTTCACCATAGGGCCAGGCCATGCCAGTGACACGGGCTACCCCAAGTACAAATTACACGGGTTGGAGAACATGGGTTGAGCCTATTTATGGGCACATGGCCAGCGTAAATGGAGTAAACCCCAGTTTCAGGAACACTATGTGTAATCATACCACATGTTGTGTACTTAATTTTCTTCATGACCAGCCTTTCGACATGAGCCATTGCCTATGGGTAGTATCTGAGGTCTTACTACATGGCGTGTACCTTTTTCCAACATGTTGTTTACTTTTTGGTAAATGGCTTTATCATCTCATCCCTTGTATCTTGGACAGAAATTGTTTGGATTTCCCCCTATGATGTGGTGGACCTTTGGGATACCTCATCGTGGGACTTCATGGTGGTTTATGTATCGATCTTTGGATTGAGGAGTGGACTCTCCAGGAATCAAGCATTATTTATGCGGAAACCCTGTGGCGTGCTGCGATCTGTCTACTATTCATGGTTCCTGTGTGGTTTTGACAGCTCTATCTACTACTCTTGGATCCTGTGTGGGATCGACAACTCTAACTAGTGTCCTAGGATCCAATGTGGCTTCGATAGCTCTGACTACTGTTCTAAGATCCTATTCGGGCTCAACATCTCTATCTACTTTTCCTGGTTCTTCTGTGGGTTTGACAACTCTGACTACTGTTCCTAGATCCTGTGTGGTCATGATAGCTCTAACTACATTTCCTAGAACCTACGTGGGTTCAATAGAATAGATGATTAAGAGGATAAAAATAATCATCTATATCTCTCTACATAAGTTGTATACCTGTGTGAGCTGAGTCAGTAACTTTGTTTTTTCCTCAGGATTGAGAAGGATTACTTGATAACATAGGTATATGTATTGGAATATACCTATGTGGGGTTATCTGTTGATTTAATTCCTTGTGGTTTATCATTGTTGTATTTTGTGAGACCTTGAGGGTCTCAGGGTCCATACTGAGTATCATTATACTCACCACAATAGGGTTTTTTTTCACATCACATTGTGTTGGATGCAGATGACGGACAACACTAACAGAGGCTAAGTGTACTAGGACTGTAACGCCCCGACCCCAGCTACCCAGAGTCGGTGCATTATTACATAACATTGGCATGATCACAAGAAAGATCAAATCCCGAAAGACCGATTGGTTTAGTAGCCTTGGAAACACTAGATATAATCATAAAGTTTTACATTACATTTCAAAGTGAAAAACTACTACAACAACAAAGTCTTCATATCCACACTATTAACCCCTCATAATATCCCTGCAAGTCATTCATAATTTACTTCTTCACTACCTGGGAAAAATAAAACATAGAAAAGGGGTGAGCTCAAATGCCCAGTAAGGATAACAATATAGCGGAACATTCAAAATAAGCATAAACATTTAAGGCAATGAATTACTAAAACAAAAGCCTTTTAAAAATGAACTTCAACATAGAATGGCAAAAGTAAAATGAAATAATTCCATTTACTTATTCACATGGATATTCTACTAATCGAATAATCACATGCAAAAATAAATAACCATTTTCATAATGTTGGAATGCATAATGCCATACTATCATAACCACATAGCCAAGGCCTCGTGCCAAGACTACAAATAAGATTTTGTCAAGGTCTTGTGCCAAGACACTAGTTTGTCTCATGAGACCTACCGATGCAATTTTTTTTAGAAGATACTTACGTTTAAAATTGCTAAAATACACTCCAGTGTTTTTCTGAAAACATAATGCAAGCTTCTGAAAACAAAATAACTAATTCTGAAACTGCTCGACTAATTACAGGCCATGATTGGTCCACTCCCAATCCCTTCCTGTCTACTAAACTCGAGAGTCGGGTTTTCTGAAAACATTTTTAAGCTTGCGTTAAATAAGTATACATTTGCATTGGATTTTCATATATTTGAGAGAAATATCACTTTTTTTGAAATCATTTAAAAATCACATAATTATAAAAGAAAAACTTTATTTTGAAAATATCCTTACAAGCGTGTCAGGTAAGCTTCAAAGGTGTAATAATGGAAGAGAATAACTGCACCTGTCGTATAATTTAACAAAAAAACATTCTTACCTTAATTTTGTGAAAAGGTTAAAAAGCACCTTGTTTGGAAAACGACAGAAAGATTCCTTTATAAACCTCTGATAAAAAGTCAAACAAGGGTATAAATGAATTTAACTCATATTATAGTAAATAGTAAAAATGTTTTGAAATGAATTTTTAAGAAACATGGATGTGGATGATAAAGAGATCCCAGTAGATTATTACGTATAAACAACCTCGGATAATGAAGAGATTGTGAAATAACCCTTACCTTGTACTTTTCCTTGGTTGGGGTAGGTTAACCTCCTGTATAATGGTGAAATAGTTGTTATTAAATTATACAAGAATCATATATAATAATATGATATCATATATGATATTTTAACATTGATTTGTTAATAATATCTTAGAATTATCGTCATTTCGGGAGTTAACTTACTCATTTTCTTTTATATGTTTTGTTAAATAAGCCATGGTTGTTGTATCTTATTCATATCCAGAATGATATCTAGTCCTTAAACATCATTTTTAAATCATCAAATGATAATTATACTTGAATGGATACGATGGAGAATGAATCTCATCGCGTTCGTGGAGACGGTAGTCCGTACGTACGCACGAGCGACAATATCATTCTTTTGATATTAAAATAATATATAAATGGATGGTATATCATATATACAGAATCATTAACATGTTATATTTATTATTTACATGAGTTACACATCATTATTATACCCATCCAAATAATAATATATTGAATAACAATTGCACCACGACGTGGAGACGGTAAGCCGTACGTATGCACGTATGGTGACATGTTATTCAAAGGGTGGATAGAATACTGAATATGGTTGTACCATATTTATAATAACATCACAGTATATGTGAGATACTGGAGTTATTACTTTATAATGGTAAGAACAAAGGAAGAAGAAGTGGATGAAGAATGGAACTTGAAAAGGGGTGGTGAAAACATTACCTCTTCTTCGGGTTCTTCCTTTTGATTTGATCAAAAGGGCTCCTTAGGTTGGCTTTCTGATCAAACTAAGGCCTCTAGGTTGTAGTGAGGGATGTTGGGAGAGTATTTGGGCAGATTTTGGCCGATCAAAAAGGCTTTAGAGGTGTGAAGAAATGAGAAGGAGGAGTTCCCTTTTATAAGAGGGGTGAGGGGCACCTTTGGAAAAGCTAGAAATATTAATTTATATTAAATTCATATTCGGTTTATAAAGGCTCCAAAGTTTATTATTCAAAGTTTAAGGTGGGGATAGGTCTAAAAACACTCAACCAGTAGAATTTAGACATGTTTGGGTACTTATATTAACCTTATCATTAAGTATTAACTCTAAGTTAATTAGTTTCACTTTTATAATGTCTCTTTGTATTTTTATATAATATGGTTAATAAACTTACTATATACATCCAAGAGACCCCCAAGTGGTCCATTAATGATGAACCTATCCTGATATAAGTCTCTTGGCCGAACCTTAGATTTTTAGGAATTTAATATCAATTAATAATATAATATTTTTTTTAAGAACTCTTTTATGTCAATTTTGACACTATTCAATAGTTCATTTTTGTGAAACTCATAAAAGATTGATTACTTCTAACAAAGTCAATTAAATCAATCCTAATATATCATATTATCCTAGAAAATTAGTTTAATTCATTAAAAGTTTCATATTATATTTTTATGGGTATTTATAATATAAATTATTTTAATTTTTCACTATTATAGTAATTACTGCATCATCATTGTGTCATAAATAAAATAAATTATTTAATGTCTAAAAATTATAAATAAAATATCATTATGTAGGAAATATTTTTATCTTCCTAATGAATATTTATAATCTAAAATCCAACTTATATAACTCTATGTAACAATTGTTTTTCTAAAAGATATTTGCTTGTGTCATTTTTGTATTCATTTTGACTTAATTAAAATAAAGTGTCATTATCACTTACAAGTGGATCCATGGGGTCCCAAAATTGACACAAAGATGCCCATGGTCGACCATTTATCAACCAATAGGTTTAAGACACGTTTTAGGGTAATTTATATTATTATAATATTATTTTTTAACCCTTATTTACCGGATTTACCCTTAACCATGGTAAATAAAATATTTACCGCAGTAATTATTCAAAATGTCTAAAAATAAAAGTTACCTATTTACACAATTTGAACATCCTGATTCCAAATATGGAATCCATTTTCCTAAATTCTAAACACAGAAGTGGCAGAAATTAATTTAAAATTAATTCCCGCTGTCAAAACAAAAAGCGTGTTTTTAAGAGATAATAACTATCAAAAGATTGACACTTGTTTATGTTCGGTTTAATTGTAAAATTATGTCCAATGACCAACATTATATTAAATAGTAAAAATATATTCTAAATATACTTTAAAACCACTCAAATTCATAATTTATCACTATTAATTATTTTGATTAAAAAAGTTGTTTTTAATTAAAATTTAGTAATTCTCACTATTCATCAAAATTTGAAAGTTATCCGAAATGTACCAAAATTTCACCTTAGGCTAAATTCGAAATTCCAAATCCAAAGATGAAGTCCATTTTAAAATATAAAATATATATAATTTTAAAAATTAGGTATTACTATTCATAACGGCTAGTTTGATTGGTTGTGGTGTGTGTTAAAACTCAAGGTTGCGTACAACACACGCTACTGTATTATTCAAAGAAAGTGTACCGTGGAAGCTTGGGATGTTTTATTTTAAATTTTTGATGTCCCCATTTAGTCAAAAAGTTTAAAATATTGTATTTAAAAAGGGTTCACTATTAAAAGTTGATAAAAGTGCAATACTGAAAATGAATTTGTTCTTGCATTATATCTAAGAAACTCATAATATGGATTCTAAAATTATAAGGATTATATAAAGTTTAAAATGTAGTTAATACTATTCATGACCTCTTTTAATGGTGTGATTGAACTCGGTGTTGCGTGTAGTGCAAGTTATTGAATTATTTTTATGAAATAACACACTCTGAAATCCTGGGGTGTTACATTCTCCCCTCCTTCAATAAATTGCGTCCTCGCAATTTGAAATTGTTCTTCGAAAATAAAAGGTTGAAAATAGAAAATATATTGGTGGGAAAACCCACATCGGAAATTGGGTTACTAAAATTTAGTCTTAATATGAGGAAAAGAGAAATGAAAGGGTCACCACCAAATTATGATCTCGATTAGGAGAACATTGGTGGCAATTTGAGACATATAATTGGAGGAAAAACGTAAATATTTATAGGTAGTGATTGAGGTCATCAATCACAAACAAGTGTATAATTGAGGTCCTTAAATTCATCAATCTATGATGATTTGAAATACCATCAGTTCAACAAAACATAGGGTATTAGGATAAAACATTTTTGACGTTTCAAAATATCTTAGTTGAAATCCCACATCGAAAAATGAATTAATGAGGCCTCTATTTAAAATAAAGAGTCGAAAGTATGAAGATTACCAAAAATAACACATACTAGGGTTCCATGTAGTAAAATATGGATATGGAAGAAAAATCTAACCATCAATTACCTGATGGAGAGTGGTAGAGAACATGGATATGAAAAAGCCAACAATCCCAAAGCCATAAATTAGTGATGATTTAAGGTACCATCTAGGAAAACATTTTTGTTCTAATTTGCTTTTCTTAATATTGAGTAATTTTTTATGAGATTGGATAAGATCATATAGAGATATACTTACTTTATAATTAGTGTTTTATCCATTAATAAATTTCTACCACATACTCATCTTTCACACTAAAAGATAATAGAATGTAAAAAAATTCTATTTACACTATTCGTATAGGGTTCCAAAATAAACGAATTTATAATTCATATAAAAAATATTTTAATAAAAACTACATTATTTAATCCAGGACATCTCGTGGGCCAGTGGTAGGTGATACACCCTTGTCGCCCTTCGGTTGCGGGTTCAAGTCTCGCAGCCTTGCCGGACGCGACGGGTTGCCGCCCGACCTCCGGGTTGTCCTTTTATGGAAATCCAAAATAATCCAAACTAGAACTATCCAAAATACTTCTATCCAAACTCACAGTCCAACATTTATAAGGAAGTTAAACATAATATATATCCTTTTTACCCCGTAATAGCATATGAATACCTTCATCATGTATTTCCATATTCCTTATTGATTACATTCATGTTCCCTTATTCCATATAGAATGCTGGATATACTTAATTAATCCAAAAATGTTTTAAAACCCAACAATTATGGAATATACAAATCATTAATCAGCTTCAAGGTAGTCAATAATATCCAATATAATTTATCCAAATCAATCATGTATTATTCTAAAATCACCACCTCGGTATCTGAACCATATTATGGTTTATCTTTCTCTCAACCATATATTTTCCAAACATTTAACCTGCTACTGAGTCACTTTTCTTTGTTCCATACCATCTCAAGTCCTTAATGAAATAGTACTGCAGTACAATCCTTATATACTCCATAATTATTATAACAAGTACATTGTTGATACAACACTCAATTGACATAATCAACATAAGAACTCTAATCATTCGTCTTCATCTATGGTAGTATCATAACTTGATTATTATCCAATAACATCATTTGCGGCATAGTCTGATGACTGGGACATAGGCTCGCGTAGTGTCCAAACTCCTTGCAAATGAAGCATTGTACATTTGAAACTATTTTCTTACCCTTGTAGTCACGTACTTTGTGCCCTTTTCCTCCACACTTATAACAAACTCCCATTCCTTTCAGGCAAGTTCCAGGGTGTTTCTTTCCACAGTTACCACATATGGGAAAATTCTTCTTTTCCCTTTTCCCTTTATCCATCTTTCTATCTTCCATCCTTTTCTTCTCTTGATTCCCTTCAAAGCCATATGACTCAGTAAACTCTTTACTTATCTTATCAACACATGATATTATTTCTTCATATGATGATAATACATGGGAGACTATTTCTCTTATAAATTCTAGCTTAAGACCATGAATGATATGATCCTTCCTTCTCTTTGAATCATGTGTATTTCTGGAGTTCTCATTCCTTCTACTGGGCGCCATTTCTAAACAATGGCATAAACTAGATCAGTTTATGAATCAAAATACATAATCCCATACTTATAAAACACTTAACATAAATTGAACTATTTATGGATATAATCCATAATCATAAAAATGTTTTCTTTGAGGAAGTATATACTCATAAACCCTTCATAATGATTTGTAAAGAAAATGAGAGTTATCCTAAGCATATCCCCCGGGAGTGTCGTAACCAAGAGTGCAGCAAGGCCCGTTGTCGTGCACCAGTTCCCGTTCGAGTCTAGCTCAAAGCGGTGTTTTTGGGTTTTACCCCTAGGTACATCTGTGCCAGAGCCGCCTCCACCTTCTCGTATCCAGACAGGGATGTATTGCTCGGAAAACTCACAAAACTTTACAATACCAAAATTCAAGGAAGTTCTTCTATACTAATCCTCAAAGTTCATCTTAGGTCTACGTGCTCTAATTAGAGTTTATCTAAATCTAGCTTCCAAGGTTTGTACTAAACTTCCTCTGATACCAACTGTAACGCCCCGACCCCAGCTACCCAGAGTCGGTGCATTATTACATAACATTGGCATGATCACAAGAAAGATCAAATCCCGAAAGACCGATTGGTTTAGTAGCCTTGGAAACACAAGATATAATCATAAAGTTTTACATTACATTTCAAAGTTAATAAGTACTACAACAACAAAGTCTTCATATCCACACTATTAACCCCTCATAATATCCCTGCAAGTCATTCATAATTTAATTCTTCACTACCTGGGAAAAATAAAACATAGAAAAGGGGTGAGCTCAAATTCCCAGTAAGGATAACAATATAGCGGAACATTCAAAATAAGCATAAACATTTAAGGCAATGAATTACTAAAACAAAAGCCTTTTAAAATTGAACTTCAACATAGCATGGGAAAAGTAAAATGAAATAATTCCATTTACTTATTCACATGTATATTCTACTAATCGAATAATCACATGCAAAAATAAATAACCATTTTCATAATGTTGGAATGCATAATGCCAGACAATCATAACCACATAGCCAAGGCCTCGTGCCAAGACTACAAATAAGATTTTGTCAAGGCCTTGTGCCAAGACACTAGTTTGTCTCATGAGACCTACCGATGCAATTTTTTTAGAAGATACTTACGTTTAAAATTGCTAAAATACACTCCATGGTTTTTCTGAAATCATTATGCAAGCTTCTGAAAACAAAATAACTAATTCTGAAACTGCTCGACTAATTACAGGCCATGATTGGTCCACTCCCAATCCCTTCCTGTCTACCAAACTCTAGAGTCGGGTTTTCTGAAAACATTTTTCAGCTTGCGTTAAATACGTATACATTTGCACTGGATTTTCATATATTTGAGAGAAATATCACTTTTTTTGAAATCATTTAAAAATCACATAATTATAAAAGAACAACATTATTTTGAAAATATCCTTACAAGCGTGTAAGGTAATATTCAAAGGTGTAATAATGGAAGAGAATAACTGCACCTGTCGTATAATTTAACAAAAAAACATTCTTACCTTAATTTTGTGAAAAGGTTAAAAAGCACCTTGTTTGGAAAATGACAGAAAGATTCCTTTATAAACCTCTTATAAAAAGTCAAACAAGGGTATAAATGAATTTAACTCATATTCTAGTAAATAGTAAAAATGTTTTGAAATGAATTTTTAAGAAACATGGATGTGGATGATAAAGAGATCCCAGTAGATTATTACGTATAAACAACCTCGGATAATGTAGAGATTGTGAAATAACCCTTACCTTGTACTTTTCCTTGGTTGGGGTAGGTTAACCTCCTGTATAATGGTGAAATAGTTGTTATTAAATTATTCAAGAATCATATATAATAATATGATATCATATATGATATTTTAACATTGATTTGTTAATAATATCTTAGAATTATCGTCGTTTCGGGAGTTAACTTACTCATTTTCTTTTATATGTTTTGTTACATAAGCCATGGTTGTTGTATCTTATTCATATCCAGAATGATATCTAGTCCTTAAACATTATTTTTAAATCATCAAATGATAATTATACTTGAATGGATACGATGGAGAATGAATCTCATCGCGTTCGTGGAGACGGTAGTCCGTACGTACGCACGAGCGACAATATCATTCTTTTGATATTAAAATAATATATTAATGGATGGTATATCATATATACAGAATCATTAACATGTTATATTTATTATTTACATGAGTTACACATCATTATTATACCCATCCAAATAATAATATATTGAATAACAATTACACCACGACGTGGAGACGGTAAGCCGTACGTACGCACGTATGGTGACATGTTATTCAAAGGGTGGATAGAATACTGAATATGGTTGTACCATATTTATAATAACATCACAGTATATGTGAGATACTGGAGTTATTACTTTAGAATGGTAAGAACAAAGGAAGAAGAAGTGGATGAAGAATGGAACTTGAAAAGGGGTGGTGAAAACATTACCTCTTCTTCGGGTTCTTCCTTTTGATTTGATCAAAAGGGCTCCATAGGTTGGCTTTCTGATCAAAATAAGGCCTCTAGGTTGTAGTGAGGGATGTTGGGAGAGTATTTGTGCAGAGTTTGGCCGAACCAAAAGGCTTTAGAGGTGTGAATAAATGAGAAGGAGGAGTTCCCTTTTATAAGAGGGGTGAGGGGCACCTTTGGAAAAGCTAGAAATATTAATTTATATTAAATTAATATTCGGTTTCTAAAGGCTCCAAAGTTGATTATTCAAATTTTAAGGTGGGGATAGGTCGAAAACCACTCAAAAAATAGAATTTAGACAGGTTTGGGTACTTATATTAACCTTATCTTTAAGTATTAACTCTAAGTTAATTAGTTTCACTTTTATAATGTCTCTTTGTATTTTTATATAATATAGTTAATAAACTTACTATATACATCCAAGAGACCCCCAAGTGGTCCATTAATGATTAACCTATCCTGATATAAGTCTCTTGGCCGATCCTTAGATTTTTAGGAATTTAATATCAATTAATAATATAATATTTGTTTTAAGAACTCTTTTATGTCAATTTTGACAATATTCAATAGTTCATTTTTGTGAAACTCATAACAGATTGATTACTTCGAAAAAAGACAATTAAATCAATCCTAATATATCATATTATCCTAGAAAATTAGTTTAATTCATTAAAAGTTTAATATTATATTTTTTTGGGTATTTATAATATCAATTATTTTAATTTTTCACTATTATAGTAATTACTGCATCATCATTGTGTCATAAATAAAATTAATTATTTAATGTCTAAAAATTATAAATAAAATATCATTATGTAGGAAATCTTTTTATCTTCCTAATGAATATTTATAATCTAAAATCCAACTTATATAACTCTAGTAACAATTGTTTTGCTAAAAGATATATTCTTGTGTCATTTTTGTATTCATTTTGACTTAATTAAAATAAAGTGTCATTATCACTTACAAGTGGATCCATGGGGTCCCAAAATTGACACAAAGATGCCCATGGTCGACCATTTATCAACCAATAGGGTTAAGACACGTTTTAGGGTAATTTAGTATTATTATAATATTATTTTTTTAACCCTTATTTACCGGATTTACCCTTAACCATGGTAAATAAAATATTTACCGCAGTAATTATTCAAAATGTCTAAAAATAAAAGTTACCTATTTACACAATTTGAACATCCTGATTCCAAATATGGAATCCATTTTCCTAAATTCTAAACACAGAAGTGGCAGAAATTAATTTAAAATTAATTCCCGCTGTCAAAACAAAAAGCGTGTTTTTAAGAGATAATAACTATCAAAAGATTGACACTTGTTTATGTTCGGTTTAATTGTAAAATAATGTCCAATGACCAACATTATATTAAATAGTAAAAATATATTCTAAATATACTTTAAAACCACTCAAATTCATAATTTATCACTATTAATTTTTTTGATTAAAAAAGTTGTTTTTAATTAAAATTTAGTAATTTTCACTATTCATCAAAATATGAAAGTTATCCGAAATGTACCAAAATTTCACCTTAGGCTAAATTCGATATTCCGAATCCAAAGATGAAGTCCATTTTAAAATATAAAATTTATATAATTTTAAAAAGTAGGTATTACTATTCATAACGGCTAGTTTGATTGGTTGTGGTGTGTGTTAAAACTCAAGGTTGCGTACAACACACGCTACAGTATTATTCAAAGAAAGTGTACCGTGGAAGCTTGGGATGTTTCATTTTAAATTTTTGATGTCCCCATTTAGTCAAAAAGTTTAAAATATTGTATTTAAAAAGGGTTCACTATTAAAAGTTGATAAAAGTGCAATACTGAAAATGAATTTGTTCTTGCATTATATCTAAGAAACTCATAATATGGATTCTAAAATTATAAGGATTATATAAAGTTTAAAATGTAGTTAATACTATTCATTACCTCTTTTAATGGTGTGATTGAACTCGGTGTTTCGTGTAGTGCAAGTTATTGAATTATTTTTAAGAAATAACACACTCTGAAATCCTGGGGTGTTACAAGGACTGTATGATACTGGGAGGTGGACCACATGGAGTGATGGTACACGGAGTAGATAGACGGACGTGGAGGGCTGTGGATGATATATGTACCTACCCTTTAGGTAGGATTTCTTGGTGGAGATTCCAGAAGTTGTTTACTTTTTTTCTAGTTTAATTATTTTATTGTTGGCCTTGTATTTCCCCCCGCTTTTACTTTTCAACACTTTTTTTTATATAGTTTTACTTAGTTTTTTTTACCTTATAATATATTGTGTGAAATTTTAGGTTATATAGGCAATGCCTTCTCAGTTTTAGGGAGTTCCACCTTTGGAGCTAGTCACCATCCCCTGGCATATGGAAGGCGGGTTTTGGATAATAACTATATTTTAATGAAATTCATTATCGAATATTTATACAGAACAAAATAGAAAAATATTTTTGAAAAATGTATATTAAATAATATTACCATGTTTATATTAATTATTAATCATGTAAAGACATTTGGTTAAATGTAAAAATAATTGAATGGACATGTTATCGATAAATATTATTCAATTTATTCATCAATGGCGATTAATTTAATTTATTATTATAAAAAACATATTGGGGAAAAATATTTTTTAGAAAAACATCACTGTTTACCTTTTTGATCATTTATTTTCTTTTACTATAATTTGATTATCTTTTATTTTATATTTTTAATGAAAAAAACTTCACATTCATAGATCACATAGTACTATTCATTATTACCAAACTAATTTTTATGAAATAAATATCACATTAAATAATTATTTCGTAATTGTGTATTGCAGATCATTTAAACTCATTAATGCATGTCAAAAAATTTATCCAAAAATTAAATTTATTAAATAAAATAGCATAGTATATAATGGTGATACATTTTGAATAAGATGTAATTGTTTCAAAAAAATTAACTTGTAATATAAAGAATAAATATATTAATATTTAGATAATATATATTGCTCTGAATTCAATAGGAATAAATTGATTTTATGATTTATAATTACATATGTTCGTAAAATCAGATATTTTAATTGTTCAGAACTCTAAAAAATTATTTTTATCAACATTAACAAATTATATTAATAAATTTTTTAATATTTTTAATTCGGATACCTTAATTTTTTCAAAATAATATTTTTTTGGACTTGAAAATGAGTTTTCAATTTAAATATTAGATACTATAATATAATTATTTTCCCTATTAGAATGTAAAGGCAGTATTGATGATTGGTCAAGTCATTCTTGAATTTTTTTTGTTTGTGATGAAATTTTTCTACAAATTTTTGGTTTATAAATGGATATCTATACTCATTAAAAATATTAACACATCCATATTTAATCTTTTCTAGAATGTGCTCAATAATTATATAAAACATTTGATGACTTATGGGAAACAATTTTGTAAACTAATTGAATCTCGAGGGATAATAATTAACAATATATATAAATTTAAGAATTCATTAAAGGATAAAATCATGTGGAGGATCAACAGTGAAAGAATAGAGGACCTTTCTTTTTTGATATATTGATTTATATAAAGGCTCAAAAACTATATTTTCAACTACACGAACTTCTCTATTAGCAATCCCTCAATGCATAGTAATCCTTTATTATATTAAATTCTCATAAGGAAGTTAAGATTTAATGAAACCCTCAATTTCTATTCATAAATCTAGACAAGTACCCGAATTGTAGAATTTTTTTCTATCCTAATACATTAGTTGATATAGATGAGTCAAACAAACATAAAATAGAGATTTACATCAACACTTTTTATATTTATATCAACGACAAGATCACAAATTATAACATCCATAATAGTGATGAAACATTGTATGGAAAAAATATAATTGGATTATATCTTATAATTATTTAGGAAAACTAATCTGTAATGGAATAATAACAACTGAGAAAATATTTTGATCTGATGTAGGATACTTTAATATAGATTTTCCATTTCATAGTGGATCATGTACTCTATGATTTAAAATTATAATTTTTATTATCTATCAATAATTAACCTATAAAGAATATTTGTTGTTTTGATCCATTGTTGGGAAAACATTGACCATAATTTTTATTGATGTGGTACCACTAACACATTTTGGAAAATAGTGGAAGATCTATTTAAGGTCGTACTCCCCTTTAAAACCTGCATCTGTGACCACATCTATTATTATACTAATCCTCTTATATACCATTAGATATTGAATATTTTATTTATGGATAGTATGTAAATCCTCCATATGATATTGAAATATCTTTAAAAATTATTCCATGAGAATTTTTCATTCAATCTATAGTCACAGATTGATCAATATTTACTACATATAAAAATGAAAATAATATTCAGAATAGTTGTTGTGAGAACTCTATTCATGGTATTACCATGATTATGTATCCATTAATTATAGGTAATTTTCAACCTCTTATAGGAAACATTGAATTCATCCATTTCATGGATATATTAAGTGTAATATATAAGTTTTCTTTAAGAAGAATTATTGTTCCATATCGATATGGTTCCATCTTAAGATAACAATATGGTGACTCAATGGGATTCCTCTATGGTCCTTGTAGTATCAAAGCATATCTTTTTTATGATATTACTGTCATTATTATTTTATATTAAATGGAAATGAAATAGGGTTTTTTAACTTATATCTTTAATTTGATTCCACCTCTATAGTGTAGGCTATTGTTAATAGATCCATTCATCTCTCTTGGAGACAGTCTATCAAGTGAATTTATAACATGAAATCATTGTCATCCATGAATTATATCATTAATGAATGTATCATGTGTTTTTATTCTAATTTAATTTTTAGTAATATGGTAAAATATATTTATTTTACCATACTAAATGATGAAATTAATGTGATTTCATCCATTTATTCATATTTATTATTGTAAAAAACTTGTATTAATTTATTTTAATCAGGTTTTTTTCAATAATAGTGTATTTTCTTTATTTATAAATTAACTATTCTTAATAAATAAATATGGTAAAAATGAAATAAATATAAATAATGATAAAAAGATGAATCCTAATGTGTCTTAAATTTTCCTAAATTATAATTTCACTATTCTATTTTATTTTTCCTATTATATAGTTTTATATATTACCCACATTTCACATCTATCATTTTAAACATAATTCCAAAAAATTCTATGTGAATCTTTCATTACACCTAAAATAACAATTGATTTAAAATAAAAATTCCTCCTTTTAATCAATAGAATGATCTCACATTATCCCACATTAATTAAAATATATCCTTGGAAATATACTTGAATTAATGAAAATATTAATTACCCTATATACACATTCCACATTATTGAACCCATATGAACTGAAATGTGTCCAATTACATTTCCATCCAATAATTATTTTAGGATAAGATTCAAGTCATCAATGATAGCAATACCCACTCAATATCCATTTCAAATCTATCATTATATTTGAAAATAACTCATAAAAACTAGTACAATGAAATGATTATAATTGGTATACTTAAATGTAATTTTTTATGATAAAATTATCAAATGTTTCACTCATATCCATTGAGAAATGAACATACTGAATGTGATGTTTATGGAATTCCCCCTCCACGAGGGAAAAATTAATTTATTATCATTTCATTACATTTATGACTCTCTGGATTTATTTATTGAAAAAATTAATTTTATTAAATTATTAATATTTTATAATTAAAAATTATTTTTTGTATTAATATCTCACCCAAAATTAGTAACCATCCCTTTGATTGATAAAAATTACTGATTGTATCTAGTCAATAATTTCATATACATGAATTCTATGAAAAAACATTAATTGAATGAAATGAGAAAACTATAAATCCTTATAGAAAATATATTATAGTATATTAAAATATCTATAAATGTTAAAAATGAAATCAATAAATGTGGATCAACATAGATTATACAAAGGTTCCACTAAAGAATAAATATTACTAACATAAAATGATGAAAATTAATAATACGGGAGTAATAAATGTATAATGAATTGTTAAAATTATAGTGTAGAAAAGATAATAGATATGATCAAGGGATGTAAATAATTTAAAATTAGGTATATGATATTTTATATGTTGTTAATGAATTATTATAAAATATGGGACCGAAGGTAAATGGTTTTCATCCCAATTTCCTACCACTAAAATATACTTCAAATTAAAGAAATAAATTCTTTTATTTGCTGGGTATAATCCTAATAGCATAATTTTCATAAAATTTTCTTATTACAATAATTTAAAATTCTATCTCATCTCATTTATTTTAATTTATTTTGATTCAATGGCTACCAATTATTCCATGGATTCATTCTAATATCATCGAAAAATATGATTATTATGATTATGTCTCATAAAGGGGAAATATATTTTAATTTTTTTTAAAACCCCCTTATATTTTCTTATTAAATGGTCATTAATTTGGTTATACAAGACTTATATAATATTAATTTTCCATGGTATATAATTTATGTAATTTTATACTAAAATGATAAACCAACCCCACCTCTTCTTTTATGATGTGACTATTCCTCCCCCACATTCAATATCATTGGTTTATTTTATGGAAATCACATTAACAGAGAAAATAAATGATAATTTTCATATTAATATTTTAAATATTTATATGTAAATTATTTTTTTATTTTTTTAATTTTTTTTCTATTTTGGTTTCTTTTAAAAAAAATTATATCTAATTTATGTTTTTTAGAACATATTATTGAACAATTAAATATATTTTCTTTATAAATCATTAATTAATTATTTCTAAATTGGTTTCTAGGTAATATATAATCATAATCAAATTAACATAATTTTTTTCTTCTTATATACCAAATTTATTTATCTAATATTCCTTAAAATGTGTTTTTGATATGTGTCGAAATTTATTAATGTTAAATATTGATATGTTCTGGTGCTATAATCCACCATTATTTTCCATATTTTTTTATAAAATGATATATGAATGTTTCAGGAGACACATAAATTTTTAATGATTTAATTATGATATTTAATATAATTTTCTTATTTTATTTTTTCATATATATATTTATAGTTTTCATGATTTTATTGGTTGGCCATGAATTATATAACCTTCTAATGAATATGGTAATATTTATAATCTGATGAGATTGTTATGTATGGTTACAAAAATATTCTGAATAAAATATATATTGGAATAAGGAACATTATTTCTTATTTTATCTATTTTGGGATCTAGTAATTTAACACCCTAATCTTCCACGGTATGTTTCTCTTTGAATAATGAAATGGCTTGCATTGCACACATCTTCGAGATTCTGACACACCACAACCAATCAAAGTATCCATTATGAGTAGTAATACCCACTTTTTGAAAATTTATATATTTTATCTCTCAAAATGGACCTCATTTTTGGATTCATAATATTGAAGTTTTCTTTGGGTGAATTTTTGGCATTTTTCTTAAAACATTCAATTTTTGATGAATAGTGAAAAAACACCGAGTTATAGTTTAAAATAAAATTTTATTTAAATAATTATTTATTTTATTTAAATTTAATTAAGGAAAAATTAGATAAATAATACCTATATAATTTCAATATAATTCATTGGAGTTAGTTTTGAACAATTTTAGATACATAAAAATTTTATTGAACTTCTAACTGTCTTTTACCCACCTCCTTGGAGAATTTGAAAATTCATATAAAACATAATTTTACCACATCCGTTAGTGGAATTTCTAAAAACTGAGAGGAATGTTTAATATCAAGAAGTAATCTGGGGTTCAATAAGATAAAAATAATTTTGGGGGAATAGTAACTTTTGTCTTTTATTTAACACACTTAAAGGTAAATATGGTAATTCAAGATAAAAATTATTTTTTAATAATACAAAATTACCTTAAAACTTGTCCTAACTTTATTTAATGTGACATGGCCAACCATGGGAATTCTTGGGTCGATTTTGGGACCCGATGGAGCCACGTGAGAGTTATAATGACTCTTTAGATTAATAAATTTAAAGTAAAGACAAAAATGACACAAAAACATTTATTTTATTAAATTACTATTTAAATGGGTTTATATAATTTATATTTTATACTATAAATACTCATTGGAAATATAAATAGATTTCTTATATCATGGTATTTTTTTAATAATTTTTAGACATCATATAAATTATGTTATTTATGACACAATGATGATGCATTAATTACCTTACTAATGAAATATTAAAATAATTGATATTATAAATACCCAAATAATTATAATTTTAGACTTTTAATGAATTACACTAATTTTATTAGTCAATATGACATGTTATTATTTCTTAAATGATTTTTTTTCTAATTAATAATTTTTTTTTGGCTTTAACAAAAATCAATTATTAAATAGTGACAAAATTGACATAAATGAAATTTTAAAACTGATATTATATTATTAATTGATATTATATTCCTAAATATCTAAGGATTGGACATATTACTTATATAATGATATTTTTATCATTAATGGACATCATGGTGGTCTCTTGGAAGTATATAGTACGTTTATTAACCATATAATATAAAAATACAATGTGACATGGTAAATGTCAAACTATTTAGCTAAGAGTTATATATAAATGATAAGGTTAATATAGAGACCCAAACCTGCCTAAAATCTATTGGATGATAGGGTTTCGACCCATCCCCACCATATAATTTTAATAATCCACCGTGGATCCATTATAAAACGAATATGAAATTATTATAAATTAATACTTTAAGTTTTTCCTAAAGAGCCCCTCCTCCCCCTTATAAAAGGAAACCATTTCTAACCAATTATTTATACCATAAAAGCCTTTTTGATCAGCCAAAATCTACCCAAATAGCCTCTAAAAAATCCTACCTTAACCCTAGATTCCTTCCATTAGTCATAAAGCAAACATAATTGTCCCTTTTAATCAAATCAAATGGAAGAACCCGAAGAGGAGGTAATGTTTTCACCACATTCTTTCAAGTTCCTTTATTCTTCAACTTCTTATTTATTTGTTATTTACATTCTAAAATAATAATTCCAGTATCTTATATATACTGTGATGTTATTATAAATATCGTACAACCATATTCAATATAATATCCCCCCTTTGAATGACATGTCACCATACGTGCCTACATACAACCTACCGTCTCCACTTTGTGGTGTAATTGTTATTCAATACATTATTATTTTGATGGGTATAATAATGATGTGTAATTCATATAAATAATAAATATAACATGATAATGATTCTGTATATATTATATACCAACTTTTTATATATTATTTTAATATCAAAAGAACGATATTGTCGCTCGTGTGTACGTACGGATTACAGTCCCTAGGAACGCGATAAGATTCATTCCCCATCGTATCCATTCAAGGCTAAATTTTATTTGATGATTAAAAATAATTTTTAGAGACATGATATCATTCTGGATATAAATAATATACATCTCATCCATAATAAATATGGATAAATAAAAAATATAAATAAAAATGAATCAGTTAACACCCAAAATGATGATAATACTAAGATATTATTAACAAATCAATGTTAAAATATCATACATGATATCATATTAATGTATATTATTCTCGTATAATTTAGTAAATATTATTTCACTCTTATTAAGGAGTTTAACCTACCCTCCACCAAGAAAAAGTACAAGATAAGTGTTTATTTCACAATCTCTTCATTATCTGAGGTTGTTTATATGTAATTATCTACTAGGACCACATTATCAACCACATTCATGTTTTATAAAAATATATTTAAAAAAAATACTATTTACTGGACAATGGGTTGATGTAATTAATATACTTATTTGTTTTGAGAGGATTCATTCCTTCATTTTCCAAACAAGGTACTTTTTTACCTTTTTGACAAATTTAAGGTAATAATGTTTTTTTAAGTTATACGACGGGTGCAAATATTTTCTACCATTATAAACTTGAAAAATCCTTCCTTACAATATTATAAGAATATGTTGAATCTAAATGGTTTATTTTATAATTATGTGACTTTTAAATGATTTTAAAATGATTATTTTAAGAATTTGTGAAAGGTACTCTTTATCAAGATCAAAATTTTAAATGTTTTAATGAATTATCTTTCTAAATCCTTTTAATTAATGTACATGTTTTCAAAATGATTTTAAGGATTTACTTATAAGGAATTGAATGGTTTGAAATGATATTTATTTTCAAAAATTTCAAAGGGGTATGGGACACTTTCATTCAAGAATCACTTTGGAATCACTTCCTTAATAAATGTTTGACTTTTAAATTATTTAAAAAAAGAGATATTTCTCTCAAATAGTTTTGATTTAATCTATGTCAAAATCCATTGATGGATTTTAAGTTTATTTGATGTTGATTTATTATGATACAAAACTTACATATTGTATTGAAGGTTTTGTGATATGTTTAACAATGGATGTGTTATTTTTATACCATTCATGGTTTATGGAGAAAGTATTGACATTTCGTATGCTAGTTTTAATAAAAAATTTATGTTATGTTTAAACCTATTAATATGTGCAATGCATTTGTCTTAATAAGTAACGAGTGGTGCCTGCTATAGCTCCTAGATGCATCGGTAGTTCTCTTAGGACAAACAACTGTCTTGGCACAAGGCCTTGAAAAATCTTATTTATAGTCTTGGAACGAGGCCTTAGCTACGTGGTTATGATAGTCATGAATTATGAATTCCATCATTATGAATGTGGTTATTGATATTTCATGTAATTATTAGATTTCTAGAATATCCATGTGAATAATTTAATGGAATCATTTCATTTTATTTCAGCCATGTTATGCTGAATTTCATGTTTAAAATGCTTTTGTTTTTGTTAAACATTGTGTTAAATGTATATGCTTATTTATGAAAGTTTCCGCTATATTTTTATCCTTATTGGGCATATGAGCTCACCCCATTATAAGTTTTATTTTTCCCAATATGTTAAAAAGTATTTTATGACTGACCTGCAGAGATAGTATGTGGGGATATGAGTGTGGACTATGGAGTCTATGTTGTTGTAATTTCAATTTTATGATGTACTGTGAACTTTATGAATGTATCTAGTGTTTCAAAGGCTACTAAACTAATCGATCATTTGAGACTTGATCTTCTGTGATAATTCTAATGTTATGTAATAACGAACTGAATCAGGGGTTGGTGCATTATAGTTGGTATCAGAAGAAGTTTAGTACAATCCTTGGAAGCTAGATTTAGACAAACTCCGATTATAGTACATATACCTAAGATAGAATTTGAGGATTAGTATAGAAGAACATGATAAAATATTGGTATTGTAGAGATTTTTTTAGTTTTCTGAGGAATAAATACCTACTTGGATACGAGCAGGTAGAGGCGGCTCTGGTACAGATGTACCTAGGGGTAAACCCCTTAAACACCACATTGAACTAGACTCGAACGGGAACTGGTGCACGACAGTGGGTCTTGCTACACTCTTGGTTACGACACTCCTGGGGGATATGCTTAGGACAATTCTCATTTTCATTAAAACCATTATGAAAGGTTTATGAATATATACTTTCTCAAAGAATACATTTTTATGATTATGGATTATATCCATAAACTGTTAAATTTATGATAAGTGTTTTACAAGTTTGGATTTATGTATTTTGATTCATAAACTAATATAGTGTATGAAATTGTTTAAAAATAGAGCCTACTGGAAGAAATGGAAAATGTATCAATGCAAACCCTACATGCAGGGATTTCCCTCCTTCTCAATATAATTATAGTGGTTCTGGTGATTCAACTGGTGGTTATCATCTAATCACAATACTGGGACAACTCACTCAGGTTTAGAATAATAACCTTACTTGTATGGGGCACCCCAATCCGTAGCGTGGAGGATCAATGTTATATTGCTTCATGAGGCAACAACCACCAACATTCAATGGGGGTAAAAATCCACTAGTAGCTGAGTAATGGATAACTTCCCTAGAGAAAATATTTCAGGCTTTGGGGAGTAGTGAAAGGGAAATGGTTATCATGGTAGTTTATCACCTCACTAGAGATGCTAATCAATTGTGGTCATTAATTGAAAACACAAAGGAAGATGAATATGTATCAAGTATGGAATGGAGGGAGTTTAAAGAGATTTTCTTAGTAAAATAATTTCCACATGACCATCGAGCAGATATGGAAAGAAAATTTCTCAGTCTGAGGAAAAAGGAAGATGATAATGTTGCAAAGTACAAAGATAAATTTACAAGGATAGCAAGGCATGTAGAAAATTATATACGTAACCTGAGGAGAATTACTGATCATTTATTTGATGGGTTAAAACCATTTCTCTATCGAGAATTAGTCTCACAATCCTTCTCGTCATACGAGGACATTGTCTCATGATCTATAATGACAGAAAAGGAATTCTCTTAATCTTATGACAATAAAGTAATGCAAGAGAAGTAGAGAAAAGTGGAACAAGATAAAGATAAAGGGAAATAAGGAAAGAAGGATTTTCCAATATGTGATAATTGTGGGAATAAACTCCCTGGTACATGGCTAAATAGAATGGGAGTTTGTTACAAAGGTGGGGAAAAAGGTCACCGAGCTCGTGATTGCAAGGGAAAAAAGATTTTGTCAATGTTGAATGCTACAATTTAATAGAAATGGGAAATTATGAGAATGAATTCACTAATCACTAAGTAATATTACCTCAGAAAAGGCCAAGGGATCATGGCCAATATTATTCTTTTAATACAGTTTAAGTGGAATAATTAATGTATTTGTGTTTTTGGACTCAAGGATTATATTCTTGTTATAAGAATAATGTGATATATATAATGATTTTAGTACAATAATTGTTATTTTCATTAAGATTTTAATAAGACTAAGGTAATCATATTTTTAGAATGTGACAATAAGATAAATATTGCTTTGTTTGTAGAATTTGATGTGACAATTGATTTTGGGACCTTTTACAGATAGTATGTATAGAGGTACTTTAAATAACAATAATGTTTGGAGTGGATTTAGTTGAACTTTGGATAGTTTTGTTTATGGTTAAAACAATTCTTATGATCAATTTCAGGAATATTATGATACTATAGTTTTAAGAAAAGGACAACCTTCAGGTCGGGCGATAACTCATTTCGTCAGAAAAAGCTGTAGGAATCGAACCTACAGCCATAGTGCGACATGCCTTTTTTACCTACCACTAGCCTTAAGGAAGCCCCTAGTCATTACAAAGTATTTTTCTTCATTTTAATGGAATGTGTTAATGTTTTGATCCTTATACGATAAGGATAAATATAATATTTTTATGTTCTATTATCTTTTGGGGTGAAAGATGAGTTTGTGGTATAAATTAGTTGAAGGATGAAACTCTACATGTCAAGTATATATGTATGTATGTATGTATGTATGTATATGTATATGTATACATATTTCCCTTATTATATGAAGAAACTAATTCTTAAACAATAGTTAAGGGATCTTAAAACCAAATTTTTTTTATCCTAATACCTTGTGTTTTGTTGAACGAATGATATTTTAAATCATCATAGATTGATGGCTTTGAGGCCCTCAATTCTACAAATTTTTGTGACTGATGACCTCAATTAATCTCTATAAATATTTTTGGTTTTCCTCTAATTATGTGTCTTTAATTGACACCAATGTTCTCCAAATCTAGATCATAATTGGGCAGTGACCCTTTCATTTAACTTTTCCTCTTATTTAGACTAAATTTTATTAACCCAATTTCCGATTTGGGTTTTCCCACAAAGATATTTTCTATTTTCAAACATTTATTTTTGAAGAACAATTTCGAATTTTGTGGAAACAATTTATTAAATAAGGGTAGAATGTAACACCCCAAACTTCCACGGTATGTTTCTCTTTAAATAATGCAATTGTTTGAATTGTACGTAACTTCGAGATTCTAACACACCGTGACCAATCAAAGTAGCGGTTTTGAATAGTAATACCCACTTTTTAAAATTTTATAAATTTTATCTCTCAAAATGGACATCATTTTTCAATTCAGAATATCTAAATTATCTTTGGGGTAATTTTTTGTATTTTTCTGAAAACATTCAATTTTTGATGAATAGTGATAAATAATCGAGTTATAGTTTAACACCGAATTTTCATTTAAATAATTATTTATTTTATTTAAAATTAATTAAGGTAAAAATAGATACATAATACCTATAAAAGTTATATATAATTCATTGGAGTTAGTTTAGAATAATTTTATATATATAAAAATTTTATTGAACTTTTCACCGTCTTTTACCCACCTCCAAGGAGAATTTGTAAATTCACATAAAACATAATTTTACCGCTTCTGTGAGTAGAATTTCAAAAATATGAGACACACATTTAATATCAAGGAGTAAAATTTGGTTCAATAAAATAAAAATATAATTTGGTGAATAGTAACTTTTGACTTTTGTTTACCACGGTTAAAGGTAAATATGGTAATTCAAGATAAAAAGTATATTATAATAATAATAAAATAACTTAAAACATGTCCTAAACTTATTGGACGAGTCATACCCCACCATTGGTATCCATGGGTCGATTTTGGGACCCCATAGAGCCACATGAGAGTGATAATGACTCTTTATATTAATTAATTTAAAATAAAGACAAAAATGACACAAACAAATATCTTTTATTAAATTACTTTTTATATGGGGTTCTTTAGTTTATATTTTTGACTATAAATATTAATTAGAAATCTAGGAACATTTCCTACGTCATGGTAGTTTTTTTTAAAATTTTAGACATCATATAAATGATGTTATTTATGACATAATAATGATGCAGTCATAACCTTATTAAAGAAATATTAAAATAATTGATATTATAAATACCCAAATAAATAAAAATTTCAGACTTTTAATGAATTACACAAATATTATTAGTTAATATGAAATGTTAGTATTCCTTATATATATTTGGTTTGAATAATTAATGTTTTTAAGACTTTAATAAAAATTAATTATTAAATATTGTAAAAATTGACATAAATGAGTTTTTAAAACAAATATTATATTAATAATTGATATTCTATTCCTAAAAATCTTCTGTTTGGACAAATGACTTATATCATGATAGGTGTATTATAAATGTACCTCATGTGGGTATATTGGAATTATTTAGTACGTTCATTTACCATATAATATAAAAATACAAAGTGACATGGTAAATGTCAAACTTTTTAACAAAGAGTTAAATATAAATAATAAGGTTAATATAGAGGCCCAAACCAATATAAAATATATTGGATGAAATTATTTCGACCCATCCCCACCTTATACTTCGAATAATGCACTTTTGAGCCATTAGAAACCGAATATGAATTTATTATAAATTAATACTTTACGTTTTTTCTAAAGATCCCATCGCCCCCTTCTAAAAGGACACCAATTCTAACCAATTCTTCATACCTTAAAATCCTTTTGGTTCGGCCAAAATATGCCCAAATACCCTCTCAACTATCCTACCTTAATCCTAGAGGCCTTAAATTTGTCATAAATCCAACCTTATGATCCCTTTTGATCAAATCAAAAGGAAGAACCCGAAGAAGAGGTAATGTTTTCACCACCCTCTTTCAAGTTCCTTTCTTCTTCAACTTCTTCTATATTTGTTATTCCCATTCTAAAATAATAAATCCAATATCTTCTATATAATGTGATGATATTATTAATATATTACTACCAAATTCAGTATTCTATCCACCCTTTTAATGACATGTCACCATACTTGCGTAAATAGGGCCTACCGTCTCCACGTTGTGGTGTAATTGTTATTCAATACATTATTATTTGGATGGATATGATAATGATATGTAATTTATTAAAATAATAAATATATCATGAAAATAATTATGTCTATATTATATACAATAAAATTATATATTATTTTAATAACAAAAGAATGATATTGTCGCTCTTGCGTACGTACGGATTGTCGTCTCCACGAACGCGATGAGATTCATTCTCCACCATATCCATTCAAGACTAAATTTTATTTGATGATTAAAATTAATTTTTAGAGACATGATATCCTTATGGATTTGAATAATATACATCCCACCCATAACATATATGGCTCACATAACAAAAAATATAAAGAAAAACGAATCTGTTAACACCCGAAATGATGATAATACTAAGATATTATTAACAAATCAATGTTAAATGATCATATATGATATCATATTAATGTATATGATTATTTTATAATTTAGTAACAATTATTTCACCATTATCACGGAGGTTAACCTACCATCATCCCAGGAAAAGTACAAGGTTAGGGTTTATTTCACAATCTCTTTATTATCTGAGGTTGTTTATACGTAATTATCTAATGGGACCTCTTTATCATCCACATCCATGTTTCTTAAAAATATATTTCAAAATAGTTTTTCTATTTACTAGAAAATGGGTTAAATTCATTTATGCCATTCTATGTTTTTAAATGAATCTTTTCATGGTTTTCCAAACTAGGGGCTTTTTGAACTTTTCGTCAAATTTAAGGTAAGAATATTTTTAACTTATACGACTGGTGCAACAATTTTCTACCATTATAAACTCATCGAAGATTCCATTACAAATTTATAAGAATATTTTTAATTTAAATGTTTTATTTTATAATTATGTGACTTTTAAATGATTTCAAAATGAATATTTTATGATTTTGTGAAAGGTACTCTTTATCAAGATCGAAATTTTAAATGTTTTAATGATTTATCTTTCTAAATATTTTTAATTAATGTCCCTGTTTTCAAAATTATTTTCATGATTTATTTATATGTACATGAATGTTTTGAAACAATATTTCTTTTCAAATTATTCTAAGTGGTATGGGACACATTTATTCAAAAATCTCTTTTAAATTACATCCTTAATAAATGCGCGACCTTTTAATGATTTCTAAAAAGAGATATTTCTCTCAAATATTTTTGATTTCATCTATGTCAACATCCGTTGATGGATTTTATGTTTATTTGAAGTTGAATTATTATGATACAAACCATTCATATTGTATTGAAGGTTTTCTGATATGTTTCATTGTGGATGTGTTATTTTAATACCATTCATTGTTTATGGAGAAGGTATTGACATTTAGTATGCTAGTTTTAATATGATTGTTTATGTTATGTTCACACCTTTTCATATGATGAATGCATTGGACTTAATAAGTAACAAGTGGATCCTGTTATAGATCCTCGATGCATTGGTAGGTCTCATGAGACAAACTAGTGTCTTGGAACGAAGCCTTGAAAAAATCTTATTTGTAGTCTTAGCACGAGGCCTTGGATACGTGGCTATGATAGTCTGGCATTATACATTCCATCATTATGAAAGTGTTTATTGATATTACATGTGATTATTCAATTAGTATAATATCCATGTGAATAATTAAATTTCATTATTTCATTTCATTTCATCCATATTATGCTGATGTTCATGTTTAAAACGCTTTTGTTTTAGTTAGACATTGCCATAAATGTTTATGCTTATTTATGAAAGTTTTTGCTATATTTTTATCCTTACTGAGCATATGAGATCACCCCTTTCTATGTTTTAATTTTCCCAGGATGTGAATAATTATTTACTGAATGACCTATATGGATAGTATGATGGGATATGAGTGCGGACTATGGAGACTATGTTTTTGTAGTTTTCATTTTATGAAGTAATGTAAACATTATGAATGTATCTAGTGTTTCCAAGGCTACTAAACTAATCGATCATTTGAGACATGATCATTTGTGTTCATTCCAATGTTATGTAATAATGCACCAACTCTGGGGTCAGGGCATTACAAGGAACATGATTTTAAATCCAATATTCCTTTATTTTCTTCATTATGTTTTTTCAAAATTCATATTTTCTACATCACAATGATATTATATTCGTCAATGTCTCATGTTTTGAACAAATACATTATTTAGGGTTTATGGAATGTATTTATTTATTTGAGAACCCCAAATGATATATTCATGGAATTTATTTTCATATTATACCCCAATTCTAATCTTATTAACACAGATGGCATTTTATAATTATTTATTTAATTTACCCAAACATGGCATCTATGCAATCTAAATCCCGTGATTCCTTTCATAGATTATGATCAATATTATTATCTTTGATTTTCCTAAAGGATATTAGATTAAAGAATAACTGGAGGTATTGAAATGTGTTATCGAACAAGGATTCTATATTTCTAATCTCAAAAGATAGATATACTTTTGGTTATTGTGTGTTATAAAATATTATAAAAAATGATTATTCATGATAAATAATGCATTATGAATGAATTTATTTTGTCTTTATTCTTGTTTCTAATACAAAGAAGAAACTAAAGATTATTATAAATCATGAAAAGGAAAAATTATATTAATGTAATTAAATTATTTTTGAAGATAAAAGATATATTGTTATGAAATAAATGTGATGAGTATTCTAGAACATCTAATTTAATTCAATATTATGGTGAATATTTCAACTAAAAATAGAAAACTTTCATACATTTGGACCTGTTATAAAAATTTTGATCAGAAAATGGGCAATTTTAAAGAATTTTTGTTTTAATGATAATGAATATTTGAAATACCATGTGAACCAACAATAATATTAGTTGGTGGGGAATGATAATTTCTCTTATTGTTCGTTTGGGGTATAGCCCATGATAATAAATTAATATCTATAACCAGTGTTCTAACCCTAAATATTTATGGTTATTTAGCCAACCCCTTAATTTATTTCATTTATAAATACAGTATATATCAGTCTTAGATTCTAATCTCTGTGATATATGGTTTTCAGTGAACCCATTTCAAATTAAAAGGCCTTAAGACCATGGAATTTGATAATTTTTTCTCTTATTTCCAAAAAATAAGGACAATTAAATAATGTGTTAAAATATAAGAACGATTCCATCCATGAAAAGATTGTTGATTTTAATAAGTTGATAATTAATCTAATAAATGGGATTTAAAAACAAAAATATCAAAGAATATAAATTCTATAGTCTGGAGTTTTTATCATGTTGAATATAAGATCCATGAAAATAAACTAGATATCAAAAAAAAAATAGATGAAAACAAGTTTTTCAAAGATACTGAGAAACATATGATTAGTCAATATCATTTTAATCTCACAACACATATTATATTTTTTGTTTTGATTACCATAATGCATATGAGGTTCTATATTAATCCTCATTGGATGGTTATAATATAATAAAAAAATAGAATTTATGTGACTAACATAACTTCCAAGAACATATCAATGAATGAAACAATATTATTTGTTTATCTATCAATTTATTCCTTGAGGAACATAAATTGATGGCGGAAATTTTCTTTCAAAAATAAAAAAATTGTCCACATACCTTTTGATTAATTTCATAGTTTTATATAATTAATCCTGAAACATATTGGATGTTAAATTAATTTGGATAGCAATTTAAAAATTAATGTAGTATTAATGAACTGGATATTAATTAGTATTTTTTATATTTTATTAAGTAAAAACTTTTTTCCATAAAAATTTTATGTGCAAATATAATATGTAGAATATATTTCATGTTTGAAAATTAATAATTAATTATATTTAATTGATTTTTATAGTTAATATGTTTTATTACTCTATTTTGTGGAGTAACGTTCTATCGTAAATATAGAATAGAGAGCCTTGATGGATTATGCTCGATCCCCTACAAATGAATGATAATTTTTAATTTAATCTTTTTTTTTGAAGATTAAAATTGATTAATGTTAAAGTATATAATTTTTTAAAAACCCAAATTATATCTAATCTATGATCATTAATAGAGATAGAAAGAATATAAAAAATGTGATTATAAGATCTCCAAAAAATTTAACATATAATGAAATTTTATTTTGCATGGATTTTGATTTTTATTATATTTTTAATTATTCAATTAATTTTTTTTTCTAGAACAATATTCATAGAGAACGAAAATGAAAGCGATTATTATGTGTATGTACTACTACTAAAATTGGATTTATCAGCCCTCAAAACCGGCATTATCACCACAAAAAAGTGTTGTAATGCTCAGCGCTAATAAAAGGGGGGTCGCATTTATCAGTGCTCAATAAGCTCTGATAAAGGGAGACATTATCCGAACTATAAAGGCACTAATAAAATAACCCCTTATCAGCAATAAAAAATCACTTATAAATGCCATGTCTGCTGCAACAAAACATTCTGCAGCAGCACACCCATACAACACCTGCAAACAATTCAGCATCTCAACAATTATACCCATACAAAATTAACACATAATTCATATGGTAATTACACCAAATATACCCATACAACATATATACACATACAACATGTATACCGAACATAAGTCATAACTTAATTAAATACATAAACAATTCAATTCAAAATTCAGGGGGTTGGGGGCTGTTCGGGGGTTTGGGGTGGCTGTCCAAGGGGGGTAGGGGGTGTCCAGGGGGATGGGGGTGTCCGGGGGATAGGGGTTTCTAGGGTTGTGGGGGCCTTCCAGGAGGTTGGGGGATGTCCAAGGGGGGTGGGGTGGTTTCCCAGGGGTGGTGGGGGTTGTCCATGAAGGTGGGGGTGTTCAAGGGGGTGGGGTGTATAGGTGTTGGGGTTGTGTCTAGGAGGGGGGGGGGGTTGTCTAGGTGGGGTGCATCCAGGGGGTGGTTGGGTGTCTATGGGGGTGGGGGGATTTCCATGGGTGGGTGGGGGTGTCCGGGGAGTGGGGGAGGTCTAGGGGGTGGGTGGGGCTGTCCAAGAGGGGTGGGGTGGTGTCCAGGATGGTGGGGGTGGTCGTCCATGGGTGGGGTGTCCACGGGGATGGGGGTGTCTAGGTGTTGAGGTAGCGTCTATAAGGGGTGGGGGTTCCATCCAGGTGGTTGGTGGGTGTCCAGGGGGGTGGGGGTATCCGGGGGGGTGTCCGTGGGTGTGTCCCGGGGTGGGGGTGTCCCGGGGGTTGTGGGGGATTTCTAAGGGGTGGGGGTGTCCATACGAGTGAGGGTGTCTAGGGGTTGGGGTGGTGTCCCGGGGGTGGGGGTCCAATTGGTTGGTCGGACAGTCCTAGGGGGTCTGGTGGTGTCAAAGGGGGTCATGGTGGTTGTCCATGGGGGTGGGGGTGTCCAGGGGTGTTGGGAGGTGTCCAGGTGGTCGGCTGCTATATTGGGGGGGGGGGGGGTTGTCCAGTGGTTGGGGGCCCGTCCATGGAATTCTAGCATAAAGGATCAACACAATTCGAATGCATTTGGTTGGATTTGCATAAGTCAGTTGTTGTTTTATCTTAAAATTTTGTCCATTTTAAAAATAGAGAGACCCATTGAGTGATACAGGCCACACCGTGCTTCGGAATGATAAAATTTTGACTCGTACACATCACCAACACACCCATGGATTGTTCTTATAAATGATCAACACAATCCGAATGTGTTCGGTTGGATTTTCATACGTCAGTTGTAGTTTTCACTTAAAACTCTATCCATTTTAAATGAAAGAGAGACACATTGAGTGATACCGGCCACACCATGCATCTAAATGAGCTGGGGTTGACTCATACTAGTCAAAAATGGCCCATGGATCATTCTTGTAATGGATCAACCCAATCCAAATGCGTTTGGTCTAATTTGCATACATCATTTGGTGTTTTCACTTAAAATTTTGTCCATTTTAAACGAAAGAGAGACCCTTTGAGTCATACCAGCCACACCATGCCTCGTATTGAGGCAGGGTTGACTCTTACACATCACCAATTCACCCATGTATCTTTCTTAAAAAGGAGAAACACAATCCGAATGTCTTTGGTCATATTTTCATATGTCAGTTGTTGTTTTCACTTAAAATTCTGTCAATTTTAAACGAATGAGAGACCCTTTGAGTGATACCAGCCACACCATGCCTCAGATTAAGGAAGAATTGACTTCAACAAGTCAAAAATGACCAATGGATCGTTCTCTTAAAGGATCAACCCAATCCTATTGAGTTTTTTTTGGATTTCTATAAGTCAGTTGGTGTTTTCACATAAAATTATGTCCATTTTAAATGAAAGAGAGACCCTTGGGGTAATAATAGCCACACCATGCCTCAGATTGATGTGGGGTTGACTCTTACACATCTCCAACGCAACCATGTATCATTATCCTAATGGATGAACAAAATACCAATGTGTTTGGTTGGATTTGCATACGTTAGTTGTTGTTTTCATTTAAAATTATGTCCATTTTAAATGAAATAGAGACACATTGAGTGATACCAGCCACACCGTGCCTCATATTGAGGTGGGGTTGACTTGTAGATTTCAAAAATGTTCCATGGATTTCCCTCCTAGTGTTTCAACACAATTTTAATTCATTTGGTTGGATTTCCATACGCCAGTTGTTGTCTTCATTTTATATTATGTCCATTTTAAATGAAAGAGAGACACATTGATTGATACCGGCCACACCATGCCTCATATTGAGGGGGGTTGACTCATACATGTCACCAAAACAACCATGTATCATTATACTAAATGATCAACACAATCTGAATGTGTTTGTTCAGATCTTCGTATGTCAGTTGGTGCTTTCAATAAAAAATTTGTCCATTTTAAATGAAAGAGATACCCTTTGAGAGATTCCATCCACACCGTGCCACGGATTAAGGGGAGTTTGACTGTTACACATCAAAAATTTCCCATGGGTCATTATACTAAAGGATCAACTCAATCAGAATGTCTTTGGTTAGATTTTCGTACGTCAGTTAGTGTTTTCACTTAAAATTCTATCCATTTTAAACAAAAGAGAGATCGTTTAGTGATACCGGCCACACCATGCCACGGATTGAGGTGGGGATTACTCATACATGTCACCAATGCACCCCTTTATCATTATCATAAAAGATCAACACAATCTGAATGATTTTGTTTGGATTTGCATACGTCAGATGTAGTTTTCACTTAAAATTATGTCCATTTTAAACGAAAGAGAGTCATAATGTGTGATATCGGCCACACCATGACTCATATTGAGGTGGGGTTGACTTTTACACATAAAAAATGAACCATAGAACATTCTCCAAAAGTATAAACACAATAAAAATTGGTTTGGTTAGATTTTCGTACGTCAGTTGGTGTTTTCTCTTAAAATGTTATCCATTTTAAATGAAAGGGAGACCCTTTGAGTGATACTGACCACACCATGCCTCGGATTGAGACAAGGTTGACTTGTAAACATCACCAATGCACCCATGGATCATTCTCCAAAAGGATAAAGACAATACAAATGCGTTTGGTCTGATTTGTGTATTATAGTTGGCGTTTTCACTTAAAATTCTGTCCATTTTAAACGAAAGAGAGAACCTTTGAGTGATACTAGCCACAATGTCCCTCGAATTGAGGCGTTTTTAACTCATACACATCACTAATGAACACATTTATTGTTCTCTTAAAGTATCAACACCTTTTGAATTCATTTGGTCTGATTTGCATATGTTAGTTTGTGTTTTCACCTAAAACTCTGTCAATTTTAAATGAAATAGAGTCCCTTTAAGTGGTACATCATTCTTGCATATTGTTGGTGTGTTTCATCTGTTAAAATTAGAAAATTACAAATTATAAAAAGTTGTTTTTATTTAATAACAATTACAATTTTCCTATGAACATTTACAAAAAAAAATGTTTCATCTTTTGATCCCCTTAACCCCTCCCAAAAATGATAGACAAATGTACACATCCACAATTCATTTCGTCATGTTATTTATGTACAATCATCCATCAAGTATGCGGCCCACTCTTTTCTGAACAAATCTATATCATCTTGTGAGTATGGGGATCATCGACAATTATAGTAGTACTAAAAAATATAAAAATAAGGAATTAATAAATAAATTAAAAGAAATAGTAGCTGTTTTTTTAAAATACCTTTTTAGGGATGCTAGTTTGTTGATGAAAAATGATCTATTACATAAATTTACAAACATAATATTCACAATCATTAGCGAATGTTAGTATTGGAAACTGCAAAAAATTTGACCATTAAGATAATAAGTAACATGTGTTGATATGTGTTTGGATAGTGAAATTTTATTATATACACACAGATATTTATCCAAACGTAGTACTTGATCACCTACTTATGATTAACTCATATACTAATTCCTTTTTTAGGTAATAATGATACACAACCCGATCATAACAGAGTCCTCTATAAAAGATAATATAAATTATATCACATGCTGTTTCGACCTAAATGTAGGATATAGTGTCTTACAGATTCAAAAAATTCATCATGTGTGGTCAGTATGATGGATATCCTTGCTTTGAATCCAGAAAATAAATCGTTGGAGTATCCAATATCACCAAAATTAGCATCCAATATATGCCTAAAAACACCCAATGGAATAAGTAATAAAATAATTGAAAATATAATTGATATGATTTAATCGTAGAGTCTTACCCCTACATGGTTGGTATTAGGAAGAGTATGCCATCTGTAATCCTTCATTAAAATGTTTTCATCAAGACATCCAATATTTAATCATTTTTTGATGGCTCTAATTTCGTTAGATGTGTTGATGTGTTATGAGGACTAACGAGTCCAAATTTTGGATCGTGGGAAAATTACTTCACCTTTTTTCATATATACGTATGTCAAAAATATAAAATACAATTTCATATAATTTTCACATTAGATCAGATTTTAGAAAATCATTTCATAAAAACATACCTCATATATATATTTAAAACTGTAATTCCTAGCCAACTGTTTTCAAGGATCTCATTTACAATTTCATCAATAATGAAATCTTGACTCTCCTCTCCATATATATTCATTTTCAAAACAACTATATGACTGCTACCACCTCTTACTTTCGTATCCACATGAGTCTTCAATTCTAGTAAATGTGGATAGAGAACAAGTGGTGTTATTGTGATTTCAATTGCTATTTGGGATCGGTTGGTCGACCCTTTAGATGGTTTTGAGATGAATTTTTTCAGCCCTTACCATTCTCTGTCTATAATAACAGTCATTATTTCAGACCCATTATTCATTAATTTTTTTTGGATTAGATTGAAAAAAATGAAAAAATAACAATTTGCCTTCATGTACTCTTACAAGTTGTGAAGGTCATGAAATGAATGTCCTAATCCCCATTTTTACTATATTAATATCATCATCATGAAGTGGAATAGGAATCTCTGCATCAAGATCATGAGATACAGAAATCATCAACTTCAGATGATCTTTCGGAAGTGGTCTATTTTGAAGCATGTCATCTGGGATGTTTAACATTGTAGCCCTTGCTACAAGGTGATAAGTGTGTGTTGATAGATATAAATCACATTCTATATCACCATATAAAATATCAGTATAGGAAACGTATTAGTGTTGTACAGATTCACATTTCATTGGATGAATTATTAGAATATCGATTACCAATGCTAAGATAGCTCTTTGAGGGGAATGGCTTGCCTTAAAGCTGGTGGGGGTGGGGTGGGAACTTTACACATTGGATGTTTTTGAGTTGTGTCTTATCCTTAAATCCCACCCATAAAATTTTCTAGCAACTCTCCCTGCCATTTAAACTGTTTTTCAAGAGTTTCTAATCTTTCACTAATTTGTTTCAATTTTTCGTCTCTATCACCTGTTTATTTTTATTTCTCAAAATATACTCGAGGTTTCACCCCAAACCCCGCACCTCTGACACGACCATATTGTTCTGACTGCTTCAAATCCATCGATAATAGGTCTTCATCTACTACAGGAATAGATGATTCTTGTGACTGTCAGATATGAGAAAATAAATATTTATTTTTATGTAATAGAAATTTAAATAAATTTTTTTTATCGTCATGTCATACTTACACATATTTCCCACACTTTTTGTTTGTTCTAGTCTACTAGCTTCCCTTCCTTATTCACACATGTGTCCTTCCATAGCACATAATGTGGGATGGAAGTGTCTTAGGTTTTAGACTCATCAATTTAAATATAAATATAGAAAGATAATTATGATGTTGTTTATTGGATCCTAAGAGAATTACTATAAATTTAAAAAATGAGACATTTTCTTTTTTAATGAAGCGCACCCCATCCTTGATTTAGGATAGAGGTATGTTTTTTTATGCATGTTCCTTATTTCCAGTATAGATTTTTTGTTTCATAAATTAAATATTGACAATCAAAGTGATGAATACGCGTATCCTCAAAGAACGTATTATCACCCACAATGTATCTAGAACTTACTATCTCCATGACGACTAATAAATGCATCCCATGCTTCTTGGGATATCAGGTGAACATAGTCAATGGGTGGGTGTGGGTTTATTTTACCTTTGGAATATTTCAGGTGACATTTTGTTAAAATAGTTCAAAAAACTTGATGAATCCTTCCTGTATGCCTTAGTACATAATTATTCTGTGAATCATCTACTATAAATGTACTCTGGAAGGGATTTAGAAGAGTAAGACATTGTTTCATTATATTATTTTCTAGTAAATTAAAGAAATAATATCATAATTTTTCCATAATTTCTACCTAGATCACAGCCTTCATCCCGAACACAACATGGTCCCATGAATCTATGTCAATCGACATCCGTTTCTAAGTGACAACTCCAACATAAATACAAAACATAGACTTATTGGGATTTACATGTTGTCCTCATTCATTCCATCCGACATCAAATTTTATGCCTCTTCATTGGAATTATATGCCCTGCAAAAATTTGGTTGTCAATATGGAATGTGTCTCATATAAATAATAGTGAGATTAAAATAAATTACCTCAAGTCTCATCGTTATTTGTAAAAACTAAAAAATACTCTAAAATAAGTAATGGTTTATTTATCATATATTATAGAATCTTACACATATATATCATTACATATTTTATTTAAATAAAACCATTTTTTTGGTTTATTATTAATTTTCTATTGAAATCATTATTTTGGGTAATAGTGTCTTTGTTATTAAGATAGGTTTTGGATTTTTTTCCATGTACATTGATAATCATTCCATTATATAAATAATGTTATTCATGTAATATAAATAATATATATATATATATTCATTTAATACTTATTTATATTCATCCATAAGTTTTATAGACTTGAAAATCATTTACATCATTCATGGAGACCGTAACTCATACATACACATGAAGGTTGTTTTCATTTTTTCGAAATATGAAAGTAGAGAAATGTGAATAATAATTATAAAATAAATAATCATTATTATATCATATAAATAATATATCTACTTAAATCCATTCCTAATATCCATCCATGTGAAAATAAAATGTAAAAAGTATCATATAGCTTCATGGATGTGGTAATCCACACATATGCGTGACTGATGTTATCATTTAAAAAAAATTAGAAGGCAAAATTTAAATTATATTTTCAAATAATAGAATTATAATTTTATCTTAAATTTCATATATATAGGTTTATTCCATCATTATATTATTCTTTTATTGGGGTGATGGAAAAATAATTTCATCGATTTGTGAGGCGGTAGTCTGATGTTTACTATATCGACATTTTCATTTCCCATTTGATATAAAAGGATATATATATAGTATATGATATTAATATTTTTACATTTAATTATTTTGAATATATATAATTTATTAAATAATAACGAGAATTTTAGATATTAAGATTATTTAAAAAAAAATTATAGAAAAATGATCTACTGAGAATGATACCAATTATTTGCAAACAACATTAGATTTATTCCAAATTCTATTCTAGGATGGATTTATTATAAAACAAATGGATTGGATAATTTTTTATGGTTTTAAGAAAGGTATATGAGAAGGTTCTATCTCATCTAAAAGAATATGGATGTTTGAATAAAGGATGGTGGGTGGGTCCCAATTATTATAGACAATGAGTTGAATTTGAGTAAATACATAAAAAATTTAATAATGTAAAATCACTCCCAAATGTATTTAAAAAACTAATGGATTTTAGAGAATAAATGATTAAATATGAAATAAAATATTACATATTTCAAGATTTAACTACCTTATCCCCTATGTTAGCTCACTTTTACAATTTTAGATTTCAACACGATAACAAGCCTTTTTTACTTAGATAATTTGTATAATATTCTTAAATAAATTGTTGATTAATAGATACTATAGATATACTAATTATAAATATGAAATTAAATTTATAAAACATAATATATATGACTAGTTAATTTTAATGTGTACACAAGTGAAAGTAACAAAAAAACCACTTTTTAAGATTTAGTGTGACAAAAACAATTGCAAACATAGAGGGTAATAACAATTCTATAAATGAAAAAATAAAATATAAATTTACCATGGTTAATTATTTGTAAAAAATTTCAATAACATAGACATATATATATATGATCATTACGAATTTTACATCACTATAAAAAATTTTAATTTAATAAAAAAATCATTAAATTAAATATTTTAATATTTGGATTAATTTTACATTTGGAAAACAAGACAATGATGGAATTGAAAATAATCTTTACACTAAAAAATTATGTTTTAGTTATCTATTTGAATTTTGGACAAATATAATTCTTTCAAACTATGTTACTTTTAATATTATCAAATTCAAATATATTGTTGTCAAATTTTTTAAATAAATACAGTGTTAGTGTTTTGTAATCCACCAAGGTAAATATATCTTGAATAAAAAATGTTAATAAATTTCATTAAAAAATAAAAATAATTTATACATAATATTAATATTTATAAGAATTCATGAAATATTATTATCCAAATGCAAACAGATGATATACTTTTTAAAGTAAGAGAGTCACCTTTTTTCTTTTTCATTAACTAAATTATTATAAATGAAATAATTATTTTCTTATAAATAAAAAATATATAACTCCATATAGTTTGGTTATATAGGCTTAAAATATAGCCATAAAAATTAAATATGTTTTAGAGGTTTATCACCGTGATAACATGATTTTAAACCCTTATAAATATGATTTACGATAAACTGTTGTAACCAATGTTTACTGATTTTTCTATACCGTGTGACCAAATATTTTGTTTACAATATTACCTCATATTACAAATTATTATTATAATAATGCAAAACATTTTACCTAATTCACATCAAATAAGTGTAATAATTTAATAAAAAATTAAACCAGCAAACACGACTAAGAGATGTCTGAGGAAAAATGCATTTTTCAAGGAAATAGTTGGTTTACATTAATTGTATGTCAAGTATTCATCATTATTTGTATTTAAATTAATATATAAATATAATATAAAAATAATTATAAAATTATTCATAATGGTGGGTTTATAATAATTAATTAATATAGGGAAATATTAGTCACTTTAAATTGATTTAAAAAAACCTGTTTATACGCCTAGAAATTAATTTATACAGATATTTGATATAGTGATATTTTAATGAATTTAATTATACAATATATAAATAAATAATATTATATTAATTATAAAAAAATTAAATTCATAATAGTACCCTTATGTTGCATAATATTTTTTGATAATAAATTACAGAATTTAAAAAAACATTATTTTTCATTATTATAATAAAAATAAATATTTTATGGAAAATAAAAAAAATTAAAAAAAATTATTTTTTTATATAGTGATTCCAAAAATGAAGTTATATTTTTAACAAAAAAACATAAAATTTTTAGAAAGGATACAATTTATTTTCTTAGAAAACCCAAAACATGTATTTTCTATGAAAATTCTATTTTTGATTCCATTAAATACATTACAAAAAATTGAGAATATGTAAACCAAATTTATTTCATTACCTAAAATATTTGTACATAATTTTATAGATATATTTTTAATATACATACCTATAGCTTAAATAGCATTGTTATATTGGTCATGTTTGAATATTTTAATAGTATATGGTGGTCTCTTCAATTTTATTATGTGTGTAGCACAATATATCTAAAATATAATTTATTTAAAGAAAAGTTCTCAATAATATTCTGGTGTAATATTATATGATAATTAATAACATCATTTGTCACAACGTGAGTTTTATATCTATAATAAAGTGTCTAAAATGTGATCATTTCATTTTAGAAAACCCACATTGTATAATGGTTAAAAGAAAACCTGTGAAAAAAAAGGAAAACGAAATATGAAGGTCATCCATAATATTAGTAACTTGGAATAGAAAAAGGAAACCATATGTCTGAAGTGATAATATGGAAATGATAGAAAATTTTAGTTCCCAAATAATGATTAATGTTGATAATAAATTTTGATCATAATAACATTTATGATTATGAGAAAGTTACACCCACAGAAACATAAATCAAAGAGGCGTTAAAAAGATAATTGATTCATCAGTGATGGCGGTTTTAGGATAAAATATTCATCTGATGATCTGTTTACTAAAATTTATGGATTAAATCAATATTAGGTAAATAATAATAGAAAATTTATAAAAATTAAATGAATTAATTTCATCCCTTGATTTCCAATCAAACAGTTTTCAAAACATTTCATACTCGATGAAATGAAAATTAAAAGTTGTATTTTTTATTCCAAAACAACATTAATTAAAATTTAATGATTCGTAGATTCCAGAAAAGTGTAAAAATATCTTCTATAATTTTTTATACATTATCTGAAGTCCAAATTTTTATAACAATATAATTATTTAATTAAAAAATCAATCTTATAAAGAAATACATCTATAATCACCAAAATCTTAATAAAAATTACTAAAACATCATATAATATCATTTAGAAAATTACTAAAATAATTATAAAAAATAAAAAAACTAATATATGAAAACAAATTATTAAATTTATTTAATCTCATATTCAACCACGATAAATTTAACATTAATCTACAAATAACATCAAGAACCCTTAATGGCTAATACATAAAATTCATTTTATTAAACCATAAAGTCTCTAAGATTTTCAAATCATATATATAAATCACATAAATCCACATACAGCTAAATGAAAATCATATATTTATTAACTATTAAGTCAACATATATTCCTAAAATAATATTCCATTACAATCGTTTTATCTTAATCATACAAGTTTCTAAAAATAGTTAATTTTATCTATAATAACATTAATCAAAAAATCACATTTCAAAATGAGAGTTATCTTTATAGTAAATTATATATCTGTAAAAACTATTTATTCATTACTAATTTTTTCAATTTAATAAAATCATACTAACTATAACATCACTTAAGACACTGATGTGAATTACACAACAAATTCCCTACATTTGTATGTTCAAGACCAGCATCCTTACTATATGTGATAGTTTATCCTTTTTATGAAAACAGTATTATTATAATAATTATAAAATCCCAAAAAATTATGATGAAAAAGCTTTAAATTGTCCTCAATCAGAAAAGAAAGTATAAACTATGAAGGTTATAAATACCATTAAGCATATGAAATGTGAATTATTCCAAAATAGTGCTTTTATGATAAATAGAAGGGTTTTATATATTTTATCCTAATAAATAATTCTCAAAATTACATTAATTATATTAAAATACCATCACATTAACCCCCACTTCATGGTTTTATAAATTTGAACATTGGATAAACTGTGAAATCTTAAATCCATGATGGTATCTATAACTCCCATAAGTTATTACTAAATTAAGACTTGAATGATTTTAAAATTAACATAATCCATAGTTTCTAGATTATTAAAAATAGAATAATATTTTAAAATTTCATTCTTTAAAACAATTCATGATCCTGAATTGATAAAACGATCATCTCATTCACTTCTATATTATTAATAATATTGTGAATAACTTGGTTTGTGAAATACCACATAGAATAGGGAATAGAATCACATAATTCCAATTTTACTAGAAAATTAGATATTGAATTACTTGTAATTATAATTCTATATTCCCTTTATCACCATATAAGAAAACATTACCCTGAGATTTGTGTTATTATTCTAATTTTTAATCCGACATTCATTTTATGAATTAAATGGATCATTCATAACTCTATGATCATTTCCACATGAAATTAAATAAATTAAATTTCCGTCTTATTTACTTTCTAATAATGATCCATATTTGTATGTTTTAGAATAATATAACATGAAACAGTATTTTGAATAATCTCAATATCTCTATTTCTAGTCATATTTCAATTTTTTTCCCATAAACAAAATATTTATCATCACATTAAATGTTAAAAATTAATTTTATCATTCTAGACATTGACTAAAACCAAACATCATATTATGAAAAAAAATAATCAGTGTAAATCAAAATAAATTTTTTAAAAAAGAATTTATCAAAATCCAAAATAAAGATGCATATTTTTTTAGTATCTGAATCCTTAGTTTTACCATTGGTAATCCATGGAAATAATATATTGAACTCCATTATGATGGATCATAATTAATTTATGAATTCCAAAAACATATCACATGGATATTTCAAACCCAGTGTCCAGGAAGCCCCATTGTAGTGCACCTGGTTTTGATAGAGTGAAATAAAAAATTGTCATTCTTAGAGTTATTACCCATAAATAAAACTGTTATATACCCTTATCCATTTTTAGTATATATTTATAGATATAATTTCATGGAAAGAACTCACACTATCCTACACTAAAATAATTGGGAATTTTTTATACTTTTAATTTTCTCTATGGTAGTCAATATTTTTTTCTCACTGTATTTTTTAGAGGATTAAAAAATCATTTTATGATTCAAATAATAGTTACCCACACAATATAAACATATTTATCAGATTTTATAACATTAATATCAATTAAATCAAATAATGATCCACTCAATAATCATATAGGTCTAGTATCTTAAGAAACATGGACGTGCAAACAACTGGTGTGTAATGGAAATTTATAATCCACCACAATTTTTTTCATAAAAATAACCCGCTTATGACATACCATACATAATATATTAATTAAAAGTTTTTGGAAGGTAAATATAAAAATATTTCACTCGCATGCTTATTAAGTGTAAATTAGAGGTATATCAATATAACTTGAGAATAATATTATGGGAACATGAAAACTAAATTTGAGATCTATACAATTCATAAAATATTTTATAATATTAAGTTAATGAATAAATAATTGTAGTTAATAATACATGAATTTTATAATAATGAAATAAAATAATCTATTAGATCATAACATTGGAATAATACATATATGTGATATATGAAAATAATCATAGAAAATATTTTATTATAATTTCTTACAGTGAAACTAATATCATTTTATAATTGGGTAAAACACCCCTTTACCTGATTATGTCTTGGGATTACCTCTCATGTACCATGTTTTTTCAAGAATGTGATAACTTTTTATGTACCCTATTTTATCAGTTATGGGATAACCACATTTGTAACCTATTTTTTAATATTGGGATAACCACATGTCTACCAATTGATATCATTGAATCTTAATCATTTCCTTATACATTATAGGTATATATAAATCTATTCCCAAATATCACATAACTATAATTACACATAAGTGATATAAAAATCATTAATCATATCATAATCCATGAAAAGAAAACAACTTTTATAAACACTATTTCATAACATATCCTATGGTAGAAAACATGTTTCATAATAATTTTTCATCAATATGGTAAACCATAATGAAAATGTATATGGGTATTATTATATGAAATTATCCCTAATAAAATATTAATCTACATATTAGGTTTTTCTTATAAGAGTATAGAAATAAAATAATAATATCATCAAAAAATATTAATGAAAATAATATTTCCATATTAAATAACTTATTTAAATACAAAATGTTTCCCAAATATTAAATAAAATATTTTATTTGAAAATAATATTTGAAATAGGTAGTAGAATGTTCAAATAATTTATTGTTCATGAAATTATTAAATACCATACATATTTTATAATGTAAAATAATACATTCCTTTCACTATTTAATAAAAATGTTGAAAAGTACCTCATTGACGAAACATGTGTAAGAGTCCTTTGAAATCATATTTTAAAATATAAAAATTATATAATAATGAATTCATGTAATTTTTTTGGAATAAAAAAACAATTGATAACATTTTAAGATTAAATTGACAGAAATTATAAAGGGTTTTTGACCAAACAGAAAAATAAAGTTAGTTTTCTTTAAAAAATATTTTTTTAACTATTGTCTATATAAATGGTGAAAAATTAAATTAAAACATGTAATTTCAAAAAATGGCCATTGGTTGAGTTAATTAATTATTTTATTGATAGGTAAGTCATAGGATTTCATCATTATAAGAATAATGGTAAACAATATGGATAAAAATGATATTGTTTCATAGAACAGTTATCACATTGGTAATTTTTGAATAAAAATAATCATTCTATAAATAATGGGAGATGGATATTTATATCCCAAAATTTTATTTTTAATATTGAATAAAATAATTTATTGGTATTATATACACCATAAAAATGAAATAAGTGGAGAATATGATATTTGTCTCAATGAAATAACAATAAGTGTAAAATCCCCTCACTCAAGCATCAAAATTATCCAAAAATGATAGAGACTTATATAAAATAGTTACATGTTTATTATAAATATATCAATAATTCCTAATAATATAAATCAAACCATATATGCATTTCATTAAGACATTTATAACCAATTTATTAAAAATTATTTTTTTTATAATAGGTTTTTTATGTAATAATTTATTTATTTTTCCTCAACGTTTTTATTTGGTAGTTTACATCAATTTAAAATGAAAATTCGTCCATAATATTTAGAACATTAATAATGAAAAATTATAATTTATTTTTATGAAATATTTATTTAGAGTCATATATAATTATAATATAAAGAAAATGTAAATAAATCAATCATATAAATGGTGAGTTGTATGTACAAGTGAACCTGATTTCTATTTTTTAAAATTTTGTTAAAAATGAAATGAAAGAAATAATTCAACTATAAAAAAATTATAATATAATATGAATCATATATTTTCATATGATAGATCCTTATTACTATCAATTTTAAAATAAAATGGAAAATTAAAAACATTGCTTCATGGAGGAGGTAGTTCACATGCATGCATGAACGAATTTATCACTTTCCAAATTGTTGGATTCATAGATGGTATAAATGATATTATAATTAATGAGGTATAATTTATCATAAAGTAAACATATATAATTTAAATACATCATCATATATTTTTTGGAGAGGGGTTGATGGAAGATAATTACGCCATTTCAAAATGGGGTAGTCAATTTTATATAAGATTAGCGGTATCATTTTTTATTTTATGGAAGAAAAAATTTATTTATAATATTAAATTGTATTTATGAAAACTAGTTATATTGGAAATTATTATTTTATTATTTAATCATCGATTATTAATATTTAATGTTGGTATAAGAATAAATAAAAACACACATGGTTAAGAAATATAGCTTCTCTTTACGCAAACTCTTTACATTTTCTCCAAAATAAGTCATTGGATGGGTTTATGATAAAAACAATATATCTTATATATAGCTTTGAATGTAATAAATTATTTTTTATGGGTATTTTCAGAACAAAAATGATATTGAACAATGAATAAAATTGAAGGGTATTTACACTTTTATAATTTATGTAGAGTTGGATTTGTGTAAATGCAAAAAACTATTTAATAATGGGAATCCAAAATCAATACATGTTCACCCAAAATTTATAAAAATTTAATAATATTGACTAAATGGCTGATGAAAACCTCCATTATAGAAATAAGTCGTATTTTATACATTTTATTCCCATAAATATTACTGTAACTCACTTTTACCATTTTATTGTAAAAAACATTAATGTTTTAATAATTTATCACAAATAAAACAATAACTCGTAAATTATTGATGGATTATATCATAAACCTTAATGAACTAAATTGTTTTTATTATAATATTTTTTATTAGTTTTTAATCAATTCAAAAATTACGATCTATTAAAAAATGTCATTAATATAAAAATTTAAATCCATTCATTTAATATGAATTTAAAACACTAATGCCAACATTGAATTGGAATGAATTCATTACAAACACCTAAGAAAATTAACAATTGTCTAAAAAATATTTGGAACTCCATAATTCAATCAAATTATTTTATATTTAATATTTTTAAAATCATTTTATTTAATATCCACTCCACCAATGTTGTTTACGAATTAAAGGTTATTATTCCATAAATAAAATTTAAAAGTAAATTTAAATGATGAATAAAAAATTATTTACCCTTATAATTAATTTTTAAATCCATAAATACTTCGTTTTTTCTTTATATGGACACATTATAAATTTTTATATGTAAGAGAGTGAGAGTTTTTCTTATTATTTACCTAAATTGTATGACAGGTAAAAATCATTACCATATCGATCCAAAATAGAAAATTTAAAGGATATAAATATGTTATGGTCTATATTTAACCAGAAAATAAAATTATATAAGTTTATAGGTCATAATAATCATTATGTCTTTAGTTTAAACCATGGTAAACCTCTTTTTTGATTAACCGTGGTAACAAATTTTTACAAATTTTTAATTTTTATTAGGACGAAAAATTATGTTTTCCTAAACAAATATATTTATTATTATGATTAGAAATAATTAATTTTTTATCAGATTAATTTTATATAATTGTATAAATTTATCTTAAAATCATATCTTCCATTCTGATGAGAATTAGTTTTAAAAAAAAGTTATTTTCACAGAATAATTGATTCTGTATTAACTCTATGACTAGTAATAAAAATTATATGAATTTGAATTCATATATATATATATACTAAATTAATATAATTCCTTATTATTGTATATATAATTTATATAAATGATTGATAAATTATGTAGTTAAAAGTAGTTTTATGAAAAATGCATCTTTTACCCTAAATATTAACTTATAATAAAATCATATATGATGATGAATATGATATAATGAATTGTATAAAATATAATAAAATAATACTTATTTTATTTAAAAATAATATTACTTTGATAATGGAACATTTTATTTTGAATTAATGCTTTAACAATATTCATATGTCTCTATATTTTCTGAAAAATTAATATTTTATAATAAATAAAAACTTCCACAATAAAATATTTTTTTATATGGTAATTATAAAAAATACTTTCAGTTTTTACAAAAAGAAAAATTCAAAAATTCATAAAATTTATTTATATTATTTTATCAAAAAAACAATAAAAACATATTTTGATGAAGAATATATTTTTGAATTCTATAAACACATTAATAAAAAAAGGTATATAATTAAAAATATTTGATAAATATATATAATAATTATAGTTATTTTTCAAAATTCGGTTATTCTTTTTCATATATACAATTTAAAAAATATATATAACTATAGTCACATCCAAATATCTTAATATTATATTATGACCCATATAAGAAGAGTGTTCTATGTGCACATACTATTTATGAAATAAAATTTTTTTAAATGGAGAAATATTATAAAATATCATGGTATTATAGATTCTATTTTATATAATTCGATAATAAATACTTTTATGAACACCATTCTTCTCATTGTTATCATCAGTCCTTCTCTGCACCTAGAACTACTCTGCGACATATGGTGGTCAAAAGTCAAAAAAAGACCATTTATGATATTTCAAAGACCGTGTTGAATGGGTATATGATTCCTAAAATATTTTGGGAAAATATGGATAAAAGGTATTTCTAAATAATTAATTATGTTCTTATAAGAAAAATATTTATAAAACCCCCATATGAAAATTACTATGTAAACATTTCTAATGTTGGATGTATTAATGTATTATGTTTTAAACTCATTATCATTAACAACAATGATAATCAAGAACTATTTGAAAAAAAATAATATTTTGGAATATTTATGGGTACTCAAACTCTAGAAAATACTATTGAGTAATCAATGATATAGAAAAGTCATTATATGAGTCGATTCAAATCAAATTTGTTTGATGGATTTCTAAAAATCAGCTATATATTAAGGATGATGTTGACCAAGAATGTTTGAACTCTCCCAAATGTCTATTTTAAAAAAAATGAAGATTTTATGATCCCTCATCTACTATATTACTAAAATACCATTATAAATACAAATACCATCACCTAAAAAAGACAATTAGTGAATAAAATTCCATAACTTGTATTTTTTGATCATTCATAAACGAGGGTAAACATCATGATTTTCCCACTCAAATTTACCATCATTATCATGATTATAAAAAAATGAAAATTCTATACCATCCATATAATCGTAGATAAACCAATTTTAATGGAAAACCATTAGGAATCGCATGGAATGACTCAATAATCATCTAATTATTTTATGTAATATGCAGTATTCAAAAAAACTATTTCGACAAAGGGAATATAACATGTAACCTGGATAAACATAAAGATAAGGGAAACATTGTAGAATGTGGTATTTATTATGGTGAAACATTTTCCACCATTTCCCTTGATGAATGAATTTGACCCTATTTTGAATTCTCTTCTCATATTAATTTCTTACATTTTAAAATGGATTTCAAAATATTTATTGTGGATGATTTTATTTTATTTATTTTTCAAATCAATTATTTTATTTTGAAATTACAGAATTTTTAAATTATTCACCTAATTTAAGAATACCTTTTTTTTAATATAAAATAATAAAGACAATATTCTTATCAAAGCATGATTAAATTATTTTTATCAAATGACTTTAAATAGTAATAATATTGTAGGGTCCCAAAAACATGGAAATGAGATGAAAATACTCTTACAATTACTTTGTAGAAGGAATAAAGCATTCCTATAACTCTAGTAAAGTGAATGGATGAAAATTGAGTAGAAAATTTTGGAATAAACATGATGGAATTGAATTTCTGAAATAGTTTTATGTTACCGGAGTACCACCACTATGAATGGATCGCAAAACGCATGAACCACAAACCACTGGTACGCAGAATAAACTGTGTGACACTGGCTCATGGAGCGATGGCCAGTGGATCTAGGAAGTTGTGAAGTACATCATTAGCAGAGTCAAGTGCATAAATGTACATCCATATATCATCTCGTGAACTCAACAAATCACAAATGAAGAACATCGACAGGGTTCCGCGAACCATGAATCTTGAACCACATCCTCTGTAAAGCAAGGAAGACCAAGTCTCCTGCGGATCAATGTATCTCTTCATGGGAATCTGAAAATGGTGTCACATTTTCATAGAAATGTTGGTCATGGTTATTTATAAAATTATAACATAATTAATTGATATGTACAAATGAAGAAAGCACAGAGGACCCCATAGGTTGGAAGAAGGAATCCAGAGAAAATTCATGCTTTGGTTTTGAATCATTGACAATGCTCAAATCGTTAACCATGTTCCCAAAGGTATATCCATCCATGAAGAATAAAAATAAATAACCTAATAATAATTTGAAAATAGTGAACCGACTTGGTGTCATCACGAACCACAAATTTCATGTTTATGACCGCATCACGAATGACATGTTCCAAGACCCTCTATCAATAGGGTGTTCGGCATAGTGTATCTCTATGAGGATTGAACATAGTGTCTTGTAGTGTATCAGTACACGGTTGAACCTAAAGCAGTGTGACAGACCACATTCAGGACCACACACCACTGTGGTATGTGGTGTTCTATGCCCATACCCACCTACCACTTCGGTATGTAGATGACCCCTCTACCCACATACCACTGTGGAATGTGGAGATCCCACTATCCCTCATGAGAAAATAGTACACGGAATGGGGTGTCTTTGGGTGTCGTTCCCTCTAGCTACAATATTTCCCCTCTGTTACCATCTAGTCCTCCAAATCCCCTTCATGATCTAGTCCTTCAACATCAGGGCAAAGCCTCATCTAAAGCCACCGGACCCATATGAAGAGATCCACAGGTGAATCAGTTTTCCACTTTCAGTCTACATACTCATGGTAAGCGTGTTCATGAAGAATCTCCCCACAATAGTTCAAACTCTAGGTATTTCTATAATTCTACATTCCCAAGTTAACCGGGAGTCCAACCTTGGGATTATGACATGAAACTCCTCGTTCTATGGATTATGTGATATCACATTTTTTCCCACTCAATGTGGAATGGTTATTAGTCAAAGGAATCGTATTCGTTCCTCCTTTTGAAAAGAGACAACATTTCACCCCTTTCCTAGATGATGTTTTTAGGCACTCCCACGGAGGTATATCCAAAATATTTTGAGAGCCAGGCCGCATGGCCTCCAATGACATCTCACATTGATGTTTCGGTTTCCCCACACCCTCTTCCATAGCTGCATCAGATTCTTCCACTACAGGCATGTCCTCTCCCATTTATGGGAGAGGAGGTGTGTGGTTTGTTTTATCTCTCACAACCTATTGTTTCACACACCAATCATGACTCATGTGGGAATAGAGATTTGTGATGATCACAAAATCCACACCACCATACCTACCTGATCAATGTTCACTCTAATTCCCAGTCAAACCTGGATAAGTAAAAGGACTTCATAAAGTCCTAAGCTCAAAAGGGTTCCCTTGAGGAATGGTTCACTCTATCAATTCCCCTCAAAGGGGTATCCCATTGCGTAATACTCAAGTTTCTCAAACTACCTGGCATCGGTTTTCTCTCTTGAGAATATGTATGTAGCCCATGTGACGATCTTGAAATCCTTAGGTATGATTTGGATACACTCTTCGGGAGTGATCCAGGATTCAAGAACATATGAACACAACATAAATATATAAGAGAGTCATACAATAGGCAATAATTCCCCCTAAAAAGGGTGTGATGAACCTGAACTCCAATCCACGCTACTAATGGGTTCGTTAAGTGTCGTTGGGAAATTAATTATCCAATGAGCACTTTCCATTAGAATATGGATCCATGAATTGTTGATACTATTGTGTTTGGATGTTTCTGGATCCATAAATAAACACACTAGAGACCACCTGAGGAAGTCGTATCCTAAAATGATAGATATCACAGATATCTAACCCCTCGAAATAACCTGGTAGGAACATATGACTGTGGAACCTCCTTCATAATCCATAAGGGATAAGCAGGCTTGTCCCTATGGGGTCAATCCCATCTTTATTTAAAGGATAATAATGAGGATCGGGTTGAATCAAACCAGACGACATGAGTGTCTTTATAAAAATTGAACAATTTCCATCACCCATGGAATAATTTTTTGTATTTTTACCAAACCCATAAATTTTATGCCTTGGGATCTGAAAAATGGTTTTCCCATAATGAATCATTATCCAAGCTGATAGTTTTAACCCACTCAATCCCCTTCACCTAAAAAATGTTTGGTAAGGGGGCCAATGTGAATATTCAAATATGCATATGTTCAAGAGATTCTACTTTGAAAGGGTTTATTTCTTTATATGTCATATATATTTTGATAATTTCCATAGATCAACATAAGATCCAAATGAAATCCTGAAAACTAGTGTAGACACATATCTTATTAAACCCACTAGCAGTAGGGGCCCCGATAAAGAGTCAGACTCCCTTGCCTACCCGGGGTCTTTAATGCTGGGTATCCCACAAGTTGACTTAAGAGTACCACATAAATTGAACTCTCCACATAGTAGAGGCCACAATACAATACCTCCAATATAAAAATCGTATTAGCCCTATCCTCAACCATGTCCAACAACCCAGCACAAGGCATCCTCAGTGGTCATCTGGAACCGTTTTGAGAGTTGATCCCTAGAATGTGACAACGAGTACCTACATTTTCATAGGGAGCCAAATTAAGATGATAATGATGAATTCATCTCAACTTCCCCATGGTCCTACTAACATATCCATACCAAAGAGTGTTTCCATTAACACCGAGTGACCAAGCCCCCTCACACTATATAAGACCTTATACTGAGGGAACATGCGGAAGTGCAGAAGACCCTAACACCTTAGGGTACTTGCTGGGGGAGGAAAATACCAAATCAAGAAATTTTATCACCCTATTTTTTGTGGAGAAACTCTATTGTACAAAAATAGTGAAATTTAATGGTGAGACATGTAACTCTTCCCCTCCACTCAATCCCACCACCTGAATAGGGTGGCACATTACGAGCATGTGCACATTCCTGCAAATGCTGGACAATCCCATCGTGTAGACAAAGCGACCACTTATAGATAGATGTAGATGTATGCATATTCACATGAATCCTGTCATCCAAATTGGACAACAAAAAGATACACACATGCAAAAATACCTACTGATGTGTATCAATCATAACATCCAAATAGCAGGGGAATATGTGAGCAGAGTAAAATTCATGTCGATGAAAAAAATCCCATGAGGAAAATAGAGCAGGAAGAGATCAGATGATAAATACAGCTTAGGAATATGATCCCCAACAGTCAAATATGGTGGGAACTAGAGAAGACTATCAGCTGTAGACTCATTACACATTCCAAACATAGGAGGAATTTCAGTATCTACATGAAATATATGGATGAACAAATTGGGAACTAACTACAACTTTGACATCAGAAAGGGACTTCATACCTATTCCAAATTTTTTTTTATCCCAACACATCATAGCAACAATGGAAGACAATTCATTGACTCCATACCATATCTTTGTTACATGCAAATATATCAATGCATCCATGTCAAATGGAAGGAACCGGGCACACAACCTAGTTTCCTCAAGAGGAATGACATACTTTCCAAATGGGTATGTCACTCCAGAGCATTTATGCATCCCTGCTCCATTCCAAGAGGGTCAATAGCAATATATTGTGATACATAAACAACCAAATAGAGAACAAATACTCATTCCAATTGGGGGATGTTGGTACAATGTGGTGGCCAATTCATTGTAGGAATATATCCCTGCCCAAAACTCAATATGTTAGTCAGCATATCCTGACAACATCAGATGACCCGACAAGACATGGAACTATATATTAAGGCTGATGGAAATAGCTTTTGGACCCTGTTAACTTCCTGAGATAGGCTCTAATTGAAATTTTCCAAAGGAAACTGGAAAATGAAGAGCACATACATGATCTTGCTCATCTGAAAGATGCAGTTCTTGATGCCCTTGAATATATATGAATAATGTTTCAAGAACCTATCAGTTGATTAAAAAATTATGGAAGTGGCGGAATCAGTTCTGAATGCCCTACCTGTAATGTTTCTACTAGAAGACATTATGTTCCTTCCCATAGCACCCATTGGGACGTACTCCATAGGACATGGATGATTGATCATGGGAGCTTATCTTCAGATACATGTTTGTGTATCCCTCCCCTTGAGCGAATGATAATACATAAATAGGTTCACCCACTTGCTATTTTCATTCCTAAGAGTCCTCTCCAGGGTGCATGTTATAGATATACATCTCCCTGTAGTCGGACATCAAGGCATGATAGTAGTCATCTTAATGATGATATTTATTATGAAGGCCCTCTCCATTATTCAAGTTGATGTTAAATTTGTCTTTATAGTAACATCAAGAAATGAGAAGGTCCTACCCTCATTGAAGTACATCCTGAAGGCCCTACAAAATATGTAAATAATATAAATTCTCCCTGCATCTAGATATCATGTTCTAATTGTAGTCATTGACATCATATAATTCATCAAGAAGGTCATCCCCTTAGTGACATCAGGCTGCAAGAAGGTCCTCCCCTAGTTGTATCCCCCCTTGAAGGTCCTCCTAGGGTATATATCTGAAAGTAAATTCCCCTTGGTAGGGCATCAAGTAGAAATGGAATCCCTCTATATTACAACACTAATTGAGAATTTCCTCCCCACTATGAAAATTCTTAATTTCAAGATGGCCCTCTCTTTTCTAGGAAATATGCGATAAAGACCTCTTACGATGAGGCACTGAGAAACATAGAGTCATACATAACAGACATTCTGTCTATGACAAGTGATATCCTTTCACAACCAAAGAATGGTTTTGGGTGACTCTCATCTTTTGAACCACCCATCTGACATTTGTATATCAACAAGGCTCCCACTATCACAGCTTATTAGAAGAAATTATTAAGATGCAGTATTTATTTTGATATCATGTAGAGGAATGCACAGAATAAAAAGAATATGATATGTTCATCATGATAAGAGACTAGTTTAGTATAATATAGAATTTATTTATTGGCTTATGAACACTTCCCACATTGATATACTGAGGGAGTTTTCTAGGGAATTTATGCATGTCATTCACCTCAATATCTGGATGAATCTTCACCATATAAAATAAAAGTCCATGCACATTTAATGGTATGAAGAACATGTCAGTATATTTGGAGAGATTTGCTGTCTAATCAACCTGGGATACCTCCTTCCAGCATGGCAGACATGATCAGAAAGGAAAAAGAGGATCCTTGAACTGGCTTTCAATCATGCACGAGACAAGTTGTGTTGCCTCATTAGAGATGCCTCATCTAGAGTTCATATTCTAGGAAGGGTAGATCATGTATTTCTACACATCATCCCATGTCCCATCTAGCAGAATGAAATGGAAATGGTATCTTGTAGTTTCATTACACAAAGGTATCAATCAAATGAAATCCCTTCTTATGAAATATGGAATACTCAAAAAAATGGCTAATAGTTTTTCTCAAAACTGTCATGTATGACAAAATCAATCCATCGTAAAACATCATATCCAGAAAATCAAGAACATCCAGCAGGCTTAATAATTATGGGAATCCCTGTAGAAATCAGGTATCACATTTTCAAAAACCAAAAAATCATATTGAAGTCCAACTTCATAATCAACTCACACCTCCACCAGAGTGTGTGAAATAAAAAAGGTTGCAAAAACAACATCTTCCTCCGTATTGCAGGAACAACACCCTATCATGGGGACTGGGAAATTTCAACAAAAAATCACCCATAAGAGAATAAAATCCATACAATAATGCATCAACCGAAAATGGTAGTCACCCAAGCCCATAGGACTGGGTAAATTTTAACATCATGTTCTAGTGGAAAATATGTATTTCTTCTACTATTTAAGATGAATTATGTGTAAAGAGGCCAATTGTTTCACCCAATATCGTGGTTAATACCCCTTAGGATGATGGGGCATTACAAGGATAGATCAGGTCTCCCTTCAGGTAAATTTCATCCAATAAACATGATGAATATTGCATAATGGATGAAAAAGACCATCAAAGGATTTAGAAAATCTTCCTTCCATTTGGAACTAGGTACAAGGCCCCCATTAATGTATTCATCAATGAACATGTTAACATTCAACCCCCAGATCTCACATGATATGATTCAAAGTGTGATGATGTAGAAGAATATGGTTCCCTCTCTGTGTCATCCCACAGCGAACATGATGGTGTGCATACCCGTTACCAGAGAGTGATCTTAAATGTCGGTGCTACCTCATTAAATAAGTCATTACCTCCCACGAAAAACCCCAAAAAAGTTTAATAATTAATCCACTGTCATCCATGACCCACCTCATCCTACTACCCTGAAAATATGTCCCTCACTCTTGTGGAACGATTTTCCAAATATGAGGTTGAAATGAAAGAGATTGTTAGAATTAATGTCGAGCTATGTCGAGGGAGATATGTTGCAGGATGTGTTCACCAAATGGAACACCAATATGTGTTTCCAAAAGATTTACCCCCTCCACATGCACTTATCCTAGTAAGTGAAGTCATGTTCGGATGCCCATCCCACCCTGCATTGAAACCATCAACTAACTTAAATCTGGCCTTGAAAGGACATTAGGAATTTCCACCATTAGGAAAGATGAAAGTGTATAATAAGAAAAACCTAGAAAGGATACCCTCACCAGGGTATCCACCCAAAATTATAGCAACATCCACACATACATCATTGATCCCTACTACACCTTTCCATATTTATGTCTGGCATGATATACATCAAAGGTTCTAGAATACTTTTAAGAAACTAATAACTCGACTAGAATACATGGAAGGGTGGTGCGCTCGGAGAGAACCATGTCACAAGACCTACCCTTATTGGGTGAGCAATGTTCCAACACTATCAAATTTCAAGAACCCATTATTCCCATTTTTCAATAGTTAGGATGACCCAGAACACCATCTAAATCAATACACTTCTTATTGTGATCACATGATATGCAGTCGTGAGTAGTAAGAGGTCCTAAAATACAGGATCTTCATGTGAAGACTATATGTAATATCCATAATATAACATATTATCATTCCAGCTAACTAAATTAGGGGCTTGTAGGACCTTCAGTGATAGTTTCTCTTTCAGTTCAGTTTGACATTGCCAAAGACATTTGTCAGTGATCTCATGAACTAAAAGAAACTATATAATGAAAGATTTTCTTTGTTGATTTCCATATAAAATGGAAAAACTTAATATCTATGTTTGCGGCACCCCTATGATGAAATTCTCAATATGTGCATTGATAACCACTGTGATGAATTGTGAACACCACTCATCCTAGTGATTACAAAAGTTGGTTATTATATTTCTCGTCCATTTGAAAATGGATATAAGACTCCTTATAGTGGACCAATCCTAATTACATGGTAGACCCATCAGCCATATTAAAAATAATGGGAAAAGAAGAAGTGGATTCATTCATGATTAATCCAACCCTGGTGTTGAATCTAGTTGTGAGGCCACCACCAAAACCTGCAGAACCCCGGGATTCCAATAGCCACCGCCTCCTTTGAAATTTGAGAGAGGGGGTTCTAAAATCAATCAGTTCTAATAACAAATAAGTAAATACTATTTGATTCGAGATTGCTAAATTTTCCGTCAATTTTTATCCCCCATGAACTGCAACATGATCTGGATACCAGAGCCGAATAGATCTCATGAGGTAGGTCTTGATGAAAATCTAAAATATTTCACCACTCACCAGATATTTTGGAACACTCTCCAGGAGTGCTTCATCTTCAAGAATCACCTCAAAAATATAGTGGATTATGGAAAATTCATGCTTGGTCCGCTACTAACACATGTGGTGTATGTCTCTACCTTAGACACAAGAGAGAAAAATGGGTAGAAATATAATTTTTGGAGGACCCAGAAAATAGTCAACCGGGCTCATGGAAACCTCTAATCATAGTTGAAGCAAAAAAACATGACCCCAATAGCACATGATGTGCCACAACCCTCATCCTTATCCCTCAAAACTCATAGGTCATGAATTGAAGAAAGGATGTGCCAAAAGATGGGCTGACACCAAAGATGATTCCGGTCATAATATTCTCAGAAATCGTCATAGTACACTTAAGACAACCATAATTGCCCCGCCAAACGAAACTTTTGGAACTGCCCTGGTAAATAGGAATGAAGAACTACCCTACCAAATGTTAAAACATGCACCACCTAGGTAAACAGTACCATCAAAATTAGATAGTCATATAGAAGCAATTTCAAATCAAGAACAGATCTCTGAATCCATTAATGTCATTCAGTTAACGGACCACATCACTGCTGGAGACTATGGCCATGAACCCATGTTCCCCAAATCCAATCGGAGGGCCATATGAAGGGGATAAAATGGTATAATTTTTATTGGAATTCATGATCTATGTTGGAGTGAAATTCTCTTCCACACCTTAACTCATACCACTAATAATGTGGAAACTGATGGAAGGACCCTCCGATAGACACAATGGGAACAAGAATTTTCCTCCACCCCTGTCAAAAAAAGTTAGAGCGTAGTCTTCATTGAGTAGCCATCAAAAGAAGAACATATATCCTATCTCAAAAGGCATACAAGATACCTAGTTCAACTGAACATGGAATGAGAATTAGTTCCACGAACTCCTGTCATAGAGGCCAGACCATCTATATCCCAAGCTCAAGCCCTTAAAGTGTATATTCAATAGCATCCCAAAGACAGAAAGAGATGACCTTTATAGAATAAATATTATATTTTAAAGAATCTATCCTCATTATTAGTGAAGATATCGATCTTGGATGTTTTGATTATTTCTACAGACCTATGGGAGGGACTCAGCAAAGCCTTACTATGTACCTAGGAATTCATGGCCGATGTTGCAGTAGTCGAAGTTTATCTAATGGAGAACAACCTCGAATAATTCCACAATGTCATCTCATTCAAAGAAAAAGATAAAAAATCCATAATACAAGGGAACATTAAACACCTATTATTGTATGGAACAATAAATGTCCTTGCGTGTTGAAGAATTTTCATTGACAATAGCTAGGAGGTCAACCTCCTCCCACTATAAACGCATCGATGGATAGTCTATGATAAGTACATATTATCACCATACACCATGGCTCTTATATGATATGAAAAAAGATAGCATAATCCATCAAAATGAATCATGATTAAAACATTTCTTAGAGACCTCGCGTCTGATTTGAGTTTCTAGTAGTGCAGAAATGTACAACTTTCAACATCCTATTAGGAAGTCCCTAGCTGCATCAGGACAATAAAATTCTTCCATCACACCATCAGTGTGTCAAATAATTCACTAATGTTTAAAATTGGACAGTACAACATTGATAAATCCACATTTAAATCATGTCACTCGTATTACATCATTGTAGGGTTCTATAAACAAAAAAAGATGTAGTATTTTGTTGACGATATTGACCAGATCATTTCCCTAAATGGATTTGAAATGGCTACTATTGATCCCCTCTAACAGCATGATAAAAATTTGTATTATCCATCAATATTGTTGAGTGGATACATTAATGGTTGTATACAGACTCTATCGTCTACATGATTTCTATTATGACCACCATGTCCAAAGACCCTGATGAGCGGGCTGCCTCCTTTGATATCATGGAAATCCCCAACAAAGATGCTCTCGGCCCATCCTCAGGACCCAAAACCATTCTTTCCGTAATTTTTTTTCTAAAAGATAACTTATCACCCTAAAATGGAGAGTTAATTTTGTGAATCCTCTATCTATAAGAAGACGAAGAATATGATCCAGAGGATAATGATGAAGATGAATAAAATGTTGTCAATTATTTCCCACTCTAATTCGAAGAAGGTGTCTCCACCACGACCAATTAACATTTGGAGATAAACTTAGGCACATAAGATGACCCGAAACCCACTCTAATTAGTGTTCATATTCCATTCAAGGAGCAAGATGTATGTAAATACATCATGAAAAATAATCATGATGTGTTTGATTGGAAATATAGGGAAATATTAGGCCTCAATCATGATGTTTCCACTCATCATTCGGGGAATTTGGAAGACCATTGTTGCTATAATCAGGAACCCAGAAGGACCCACCTGATTCTTTCTTCTGAAATTTTTGCTTAATTTGAAATGCTAATCAAAGGTAAATTCCTCTGGGAATCCCAATATTCAGTCTAGATGACAAACATACTACCGGTCAAAAATTAGTATAGTCAAATTAATATCTACATTGTAATCAGGGAACTTAATTTGAACTAAGTAAAAGATGATTTCAGGGTCCCAATCATAGAATTTTTGAACAATGTGACCACAAGATATGACACCCTCTCCTTCATGGATGGAAATTCTGGATACAATCAGATCTGAATTTCCTAAAGAGATGAATAAGCCACTACTATCAAGACCCCTCAAGGAGCCTTATATTATAAGGTTATTTCCTCTTTTCTATCAAATTATGGTTCCAAAAATCAGTGTGGCATGAATCATATTTTGAAGCTATAAATGGGAAATTTCACCGAGTTCAACTTTAATGATCCGGTTTCTAAATCACGAAATCACTCAACCCACCTGACAGATCTTGAAACATTATTCAACAAAATGATATAGAAACATTTAAAGAGGAATTCCATAATGTTTTCCTTTGGTGTTAACTCTGGTAAATTCCTTACCTCAATCCTACACCATCGCGGTATCAATGATGACATTGAGAAGCCAAAATCCTTATTTAGCATGTGTCCACCTCATAACCACATGAAGTGGAGTGGTCTCCAGGGGGACATAGCCTATATATAGCTCTTTATAGTCAGTAACGTATGAGTTGGATAATGATTTTCAACAATCATTCAGAAATCTCAAAATATATCTCTTAATCCCACCAGTGATTACGTTTCTAGTTGACTAGAGACCACACGTTTTTTATGTAACCATGTTGGAATGCTTGATTAGTGCCTTCCTCATGGATAATAATGACTTCAGCAATGAGAATAATCTCTATTACAACAGTCAAACAATGATTGATGCTGAGAATTTATATTCATTAATCAATAATAACTTTGTATCACTAATCATTAATGTTCAAAAATTCTAGAATTACATGCAGCACCACGAGGTCCACTTTGTCTACCAATACAATTTACTTGAATATTTCCTCCACCATCACATGATGACTATACACCTATCATGGTGTAGTCATAATACAATATTTTTACATATGGTATGTTCCCCTGAACTCCATAAATGTTTAGGGATTAATAGGCTTCTGGAAGGAGCACCCCTCAGTAGAAACAACCATTTTGGATGCTAAATTTTTGGATGATAATGTGTTCTCCAACCAAGAAGACATCCAGACATGGGAAATTCACATTGATGGTGCTTATTGAATCCTAACAGGAAAAAAGATGAAGGATACTAAGATCAAAAAAGTTGGAATGGTATTTATAATCCTATCCCTAGAGTAGGTGGTCTTTCCGTACTCCATCTTGCATTCAGAAGGATGCGTAAATAATGAAACAGAGTATGAGGCCCTCATCGTAGGCCTAGAGATGGCACTTTTTGCACAAGATGAACATAAAATGATAAAAGTTTATTCGTAGATGGTCGTCAATACGGTCAATAGATATTATGGAATTACGAATGACATATCAGCACATTTGATGAACCATGTTTGAGAACTAATTAATGAATTACCATCAAAACCAATGTTGTCTTATGTTATCCATTCACAAAATGTTCCAGATGATGAATAAAAAATGAATCTATGAACCTGGATGATTCAGACCTAGATGAAATATTTATTAGCATTTTCCACCATCTGATGGACTTGTCATTTATTTTGAACAATGCAGAGGAAATCGATGAGATTATCCCCATCTATGAGCCTTATGATTTCCCCACCAACTTGACGACTCCCATCTAAAATTACCTCCAAATGGGAAACTCCCATAAGATAGGGATAGAGTAGAGTAGATTTGGAGGTGGTCATTCATCATTGTATTTTTAAAATGGAGTAAACACATTTTTTTTACCTAAAATCAATGTCATGTCAGTGTCATTCACTGGTGAATTGATGGAGAAGAGATTGTTGTAATCAAGAAAGAGGTGCATGAAAGATCTTGTGAAGCATAACAATAGGAATCCAATCTCTACCACCAAATTAAAGGCATTGGATACTATTGGACCACTATTATACAAGATTTTTCTATATTCCCCAATAAGATGCATTCCTACCACGTTCTTGAAAATTTAATTCACCAACCCCAGGATCCACTTCACACAGCTATTTACTTCTATCCATTTTTCACCTGGGGATGGATGTCGTGGGACAGTATCCCCCCACCACATTCAGACATATCATGTTCATTCTCATAGAAACTGACATCTTTTATAAGTGAGCCTAACCCATACCCCTTAATGAGATTATGGAAAAAAGGATTTTTAGATTTTTAATGGCCAACATCATTATTAGATTTTGTGACCCTCACACAGTACTGATAAAAAACATAACCAACATCCAATATACTAAGTTTGACAAGTTATACAAGTATTATAGAATCATATCCAACCATTCATCTTGCTACCATATGGTGGCCAATGAAAAGATAAAGGATTTAATCAAGAATCTTCCCAACATACATCAAAAGATGGTAGATAAGGATACATGATCATGTCTAGATATGTTCATTTATACTTTATGGGATTATTAGATCACAACCAGCACTATCACCTAGGAAACCCCATACTCACTAGTATACTAGTCAGAGACAGTTTTACCTATTGAAATTCAAGTACCATCACTTTGTGTATCCATTTTTGATCATATTTGCACATATGAGAAATACCATAGACAATTTCATGAGTTGGAGTATCTGTATGAGAAATGGATTCACAATTTTTACCATTTATATGTATACCAAATTTGGATCGCTTGAATCATCAACAAAAATGTTCTCCCTCGGTATTTCTTCAATGGAGAGATAGTGATGGTCCTTAGAAACCTAATGATACTTGGAAATAATCCCCCAAAAGAAGTAGTAATTGTGGGATGGATCATATGTCATAAATAAAGTCTATTCTGATGTATCATTCACCATGATATCAATGGATGAATAACTCATCACATCCCAACCAATACATGGTTAATGAAGGAGTACTTCGTGTAATAGTGCTATAACAGTCCAAACACTATGACACTAAAATATGATTTGTCGTACTAACCACGTGACTTTAAAATTTATTGTATTAGTCCCTACAAAACATCATTTAATTGGGATTATAATATCCTTGTAACAAGATTCTAAAATGTACAAAATAGCATCCTCACTATAAGAGATTAAAATTCCTCACATAAATCATCCAAATCACATGATGATAAACTACATGATCCCATAGATAACTACATACATCTGGATTCCAATTCATTATGTAGAATACATAGTGGCACCTATTCCTTCAATCTTGGTCCAGCCCCCCATTAAAATGTTTCTATAATATCCTCTATATCACCATATATACCAGATAAATCTCTGTCACTTTTTTTTTCTCACATCATGTATAAATCATGTGATCTTAAGATCATTGGTAAGAAGTAACTCATGTAAATAGACTATAGAGAAATATGGTATACAATGTACCTATATAAGATGAATCCAACATTCCCCTACTCCCATGTCTGAGGTAGATCGGTACATGGATCATTTAGAACTATGTAAAACTTGATTCCTGCCCATGCAGGATATTTATTGATGCCCAGGTTTAATATTCAGGCCTAGGCACCAACAAAACATGCCCGCTAATGTCCCTAGACATGGAACAAACCTTTATAGAGAAAATTAAAAACTATGTACAGCTTGATTCCTACACTTGAAGAATATGTAGTGATGCTCATATTTAACATCTTATCCCAACCACTAATAAAACATTTCCCTCTCATGTCCATACACATGGACTGAAACATTCTAGGGAACATTCAAAACAATATATGTCATTATTATTTCCCTTTTAGGATAGATTGTGATGCCTTGATTGGCCATCCTGGTCCAGCCACCATATAAAAACTTCTTATTAATCCATGTGTACATTAGAAATTATTGGGGATTCCATGAAAGGACCTAACTGCATGACATAAAAATGTGTTATTCTTCTAGAGTCAGGTGCGGCGTGATTCTCAATGTTACGAGATCCTGAGCATACCCCTAATTTCATACAAACAAAAATTAACTAGATGATGAAAATTCCATGTAGGAATTCAGACACTCATAAAGTGTGATAAGATCAAACTTCTCCCTATATATGAGTCAGATCTATGTGGCTGCTCTATTAGTTCATGGATGAACATGGTCAGGATATTTCTCACATCCTCAAACACATATTTCATATTTTTAAAACTACATACTATGAGATATCATGGAACTCAATAAACAATCATGGCCATTAGCTATGGAAGGGAAGTGTCTTGCAGACACCATTAATTGACTATGCACAACATGCCCTCGTGGCTCAGCATAGGTCACATACAAAACAACTATAAACCAAAGGAATATTCATCCTTATGAGATTTCTATCCTTCTTTGGTACACCAAATGGATTCTATGCCAATTGTCATTTCTCTTGATGAAAGTTCCCCCATTGGATAATTGTTTTTCTAAGGACCCAACCCATGTTTCACAGAGTTGGTGCCTTATTTTAATACATTGGCATATAAATAAGGAATATGCATCCCAAAGTAACACGTAGTTTAATATATTTTGAAAATAAGATAAATATATAATTTCAAAATTAAACCATGAAAGGATATAAAACACTATTGTATTCCATTAGAAACCTAATTGCCTCTAAGATTATTCCTACATGTCACCCCTAACATACTTCATCATATCCTAGGAAAATGAACCATATGAAAGGGTTGAGCTCAAACGCTCTATCAGAGTATGAAATAAAACATAATATATAATAAACATTAGATAGGGTTTATAAATTAAAACACATTCCTATACAAATAATAACCCTGAATATATTATGATAGAAATATGAGCAGAGTAAATAATTCCTTAACAAAACATAATCTTGGGTATTATACTAGTCGAATAACCACCTGAACATTCAAATACATTAATCTTAATGAAGAAAATTAATATGACGGGCATTATGAACCATTTTTTCAAGGCCTCATCCAAGACTTTTAAAAATGATTAAGGCCTAGGCTAATACAATATAACAAATTGGGATTTTCCTCGGCCAATTCCACGGCTATTTGTCTCATGAGACCTTCTGATGCACCGAGGGTCTATAGAGGGCCACACAAAAAACATACTATGTCCAATTAATTATTCATATGAACGAGGATAAACTTAAAAAATAAACACACCAATATATGAAATGTAAATAACATTCCTCGAACATTATGAATAAACACTATCCATTATATGTACATTAGTTAATGCTTTTAAGATAACAAATCCACAATAAAACTACAAATAAAGCATTCAATTAAATATGGAATACAATATAACAGAAGATAAATCTCAATGAATTAAAATATTCAGGGATGTTGCCTTAGAAAAATTAACATTTGAATGACACCATAAAAAATTTATTATGGAAATAATCCTTAAATATTTCCATGTTTCCCATACAACCTTGAAACATTAAAATCATAATCCCTTAAAATATCATGAGAATAATGAGACTTTTGATATGATATACCAATGGTTAGTCCATTCACCACATGCATGGAATAACTGGTGAACATGATATATATATAATGAAAGTATACATGAGATGACAAAAATACTTTTAACTTTTGAAAGACGTTTTATTTTGGGAAATTATTTTTTTTCCAAGAAATATAATTCTAGAAATTTATATCCACTAAAATAAATGGAAAGTACATATAAATTCTATTTTCCCCTTAAATGATGTCTCGGAGAAGTGAAATTATGTATAAATATTTCTTAAGAATAATTATATATAAAACATTTTGGAGCATTTTATGGAAAATATTAAAGAGAATTTTAAAGTGGAAAGGCATGATTAACATCCTAAACCAGAAATGAACCATGTTAACTTTTCATGATAAATTGATTCATTTTATAAATATAATTGTGGATAAAAACAAATTCTGTAGTGAATTTGAAATTTTTTAAAAATTTTATTAGTTCCCTTGAATCAGGTTTGTTTATCGAGATGAAATTTTGAATGATTCCTTTAAAATATCTTACTTCCCATGAAAAAAAGAAGTATTCTTAATGATAAAAGTTTATAGAACATTAAAACTTAATTTAGGTAGTGTATATAAGATTAAATAATAATTTCATTGAGATTAATATAGAATAAGAGCAACCCGAATGAAAATAGAGGTTCGTGTAGAAAATACATGCAACATTATAATAAATTGAATCATATGCCCCAAAATTCATAATATTAAAATGGTGAAATGAATACCATGAAAATAAAGTGAATAATGATTTAATATACCAATTCATTGTATAAATACACCATACACAAGTAAAAGTTATGAATATGGAATGTCTCACAAAAATGGAAGTTAGATGAGGAAACCCTAACCTTATGTCTGAATGTGTGCCTCTCTGGCACTTAAGGTCTTGAAATATAAAATTAGGCTTTTTAATAACTTATTTCATAACATATTAGTCATTTATATAGTTTATCATAATTTTTTTATTTCATTTATGCCTATTTTGATAATCTATTATATTGAATTTTGTCATTTTGGAGTGTTCGTTTTCTTTATTTTCATAATTGGTTCACTGGTTCTTAAGTAATGGAGTTCAAGAGGAATGTATGTAAATATCCAAAATTGGAATTACATATTATTTATTACAATGAATATGTGTTTATTTTTATTTCAATCATCTGGGTTCATGGAATGATGATGAATCATTAGATGATATATTTATGACATTCAATAAGATTATTTTAGCTGTATTTTGATAACTAGGAACTAGTTTGGTCGTATGATTTCATAATATTTATGCATACTTGTTTTTGAATATTAACTAGGTAATAATATATTTATTAAAGTCTTATTTCACCCATAAAAAGGGTTTCATAACTAGTAATAAAGGTAAAATTGAAGAACAAAACATCATCATCCATGAAGGTTATAAATTCAAACCTCATAGACATTGAATTGTTTATATAATATATATGTGTATATATAGAATAAGAATATTGATGATGGTTATTCAATTCACATGATATAATTCTAGTATATAGATGAGACTGTTTATATAATGATCATTTGGATAGAGGAGGTGCGTAGAGTATAATAAAAGAAGATAAATTGAAATTAAACAAAATGAAATTGAGAGGTGCTTCACCTCTTGAAATAACCTCCTTGGGAACCTCATAAAGGGAAAGTGTTTTGGCCTTTTGGAAAGACCAAGATATTGTTGGATATGCGATATGACTAGGTAAGAATAATTGGGATGAACATTTAAGATCATCATGGCTTAGAGGAATGAAGATAAGAGGGAGTGGGGGTGTTATATTAGAGGAGTGGAAGGTTTTCAAAAATTTTTAATCATAATTTTATTAATATCCCTCAAGAGAAGCAATAGTAATGATTATATTACCATGAATAGTAATACATTAATGTGATTTTCAAAAAATTGGGCTTAAAAAACTGATAATTTCATAAACAGTGTAACTGATAGATTGTGTATATGTTATTTTACCGTATTTCACTATTCATAAAAAATTCATGTATTTCAAAAAAATATCGAAAAAACACCCTAACCAATTTTTGACGTGTAGAATCCAAATATGATATTATTTTTTGAAAATTAATTATGTAAATATTATTAATTAAATACCTAACTAAAATTATAATTTATTATAAAAAATAGTTAAAAATTATTTATTTACTTCTTCTAAAACAGAGGACTAATGTACATCCTCTTGAATAGTATTTATATACAATCATAGGTAATATTACTATTCATTATGATATATAACTATTCATAAGAGTATGTTACTATTCATAATGGTAGGATAATATTTAAAAAATTGATTTTTTTTTCAATCTCCAAATAATGTACTGATCGCAACCGTGTATGTATGATTTTCAAAATTTGTATCATACAAGTGAAAAACGCATTTACATGGCTAGGTTATAATAAATTGGTCTTACAAAAGACTCAGTGATCCATGAATTCTATAATAAATCTATTTGTAACCACTTGGGAGGTTACATTATACCCTTCTTACAAAAATTTCATCCTCGAAATTTGAAATTGAACTTCAAAATTTAATGGTTGATACAAGAAAAGTCCCTTAAGGAAATCCACATTTGAAATAGGGTTAATAAAATACCCTTATAAATTTTTTTAAGGGAGATGAATTGGTCACCCCAGAAGTATGTTTTCGAATGAGGTGACACTAGTTAAAAGTAAAAAACAAGGACATGGAAGAAAAATCAATCAAGGATGTTCAAATGGAACATGATAGAGGACCTGTTCATATGAATGCTGATTACTACACTAAAATAAACTAAAAATACTGATATTATCAATGAGTGTGATAATATGAATACAGTTTATCTAATAATCTTTTTTTATGTCGAGGAATTATTCCACACAATAAGATTATAAATATACATTTCTACATACAAACTCATCATTTTATTTCACTTGAACTGTCAATACATAATCAATTAGAATTGGTTTTTCCATTTTGTGATGAAATACATTAACCTCTAAAAGATCATGAAATGATCAACTTAAACCATTTAATAAGAGGTTAAATAATTCAAAATATAATGATTCAATACATTATATTGAAGTCCTCTAAATTTCCAAGGTGAACATATCATTTATCCTTAATCAATATGAAGTAACTCTAAATTTCAAATTCCAAAATTGTGAAAAACATCATAATGTATCCTATTGAAATATGGTAATAACTTGAATTACCCTAAAAACCCCATTATGAACATGAATTCATCTAAATTATTTAAGAAGGATACATGTTATTTTATATATTCATTAAAGACAAATGTATAGTAAACTCCATCGATGATAGCATAGGGCACATGTCGACATGTTAATAATCAATTCTATATAAGTTATTACTTATCTGAATCAATCATTTATTAATCAGTATCTCATCATCATATATATATTAAGGTTTTTCATTCCATCAATCATGTTGATTTCATAAAAATTTTACCTTTATACTAAATATATTTTACATAGTAAAATTCATCATACAATCTCAAATAATTAACGAAATAGTGCTGCATTACAATCATTATATATCTCATAATTATTACAACATGTAAATTACTAAAAAACAAAAAAAAACAAATGACGCGATTCTTGACAAGGAATATTAATCATTCTACCTCAACTGTAGTTTCTTAAGAACATGATCATTATAAAATATCATTAATTAGTGTATATTACACTGAATCTAAGGATATTAAATCTCAGTGTTTCCAATATTATTGAATTTTAAACATTGAATATTGGGAAATTAATTCCTTGTCTTTTAATTATGTGCATTGTGGCCTTTCTCTCTACACTTGAAGCAAACTACTATTCCATTGATGTGTATACCAAGGCATTTAATTCCACAATTATGACATGTGGGAAAATACAACTTTTCGATCTTTACATTATCCATGTTTTTTATACCATCCCAATCTCATTTTTCTTCCCTTCAAAGCCATTGGACTCATAGAAGTCCATACATACCTTTTCAACACATGACCTTATTTCCTCATATGATGAGGAAACATGGGAGAAAATATTTTTATGAAATTTTTGCTTAAGACCATCAGAGATATGATCCTTCTTACACTTATAATCAGGTGAATTATTGAAGTTATAATTACTTTTTAATATTATCCATTTATAATCCAATCTATATTATATATTAGCCCATAATATTATGAACTCTTTATATCTCTAATCATGGTATAACAATTAACATAAATTTATGAATTATAAATCCTTAAACCATATATTTGGTTACATTAGGAATCAAATCCTTCATACATGTTTGTAAAGAAAATGTATATTATCCTATATTGATCCCCTAGGGGTGTCAATATGAAGAGTTAAGAAAGCCCCATTGTAGTGTACTAGGATACCACATGTCATTCCTGAAACTCATTGTCAGTGAATTCACTTCTAGGTAAACCCATCCCAGAGCTACCTCTATCTGTTTGTATCCAGACATGGATTTATTTTATAGAAAGATCCATATAATCTATTCCTTTCCAAAATTTCAGGATGTTGTTTTATTTTTATCATCAATGACTATTTTAGGGATTTGTTCCATAATCTACATTTTCTATATCTATTTTTTGTGGTTTTCTACTAAACTTACTTTGATCCTAACTATACGAACCCAACCCCAATTCCCCAAATCTAGTGAGTAATTTTAATACATTAGAATATATAAAGTAATATGCATCCCAATGTACCAAGTATTTTTGTATATTTTTTAATCAAAATTACATCATAAAAAAATCCTACAATAATTTATCCATTAGAAACATCCATCCCTTCTAGATTATTCCATTAAATCACTAAAAACATACTTCTTCATATCATGGGAATATAAAACACAAAAATCAGATATCTAAAAATTTCAGTAAGAGGATTTAATACAGTGGATGATAGCTTAAACATTTGACACAATGAATAAATGAAAACACATTCCATTACAATTAATAAAAATGAATATATAATGGTAGTAATATGATATGAGTAGATAAATGAAAAAATAAAACATAATCATAGTTTTTATACTGGACGAATAACCCAATGAAATTTCAATTACTAGAATCATAATGAGGGATGCGAATAAGACATACATTCTGAATCATTTTTTCAAGGCCTTTACCAAGATGTCTAAAAATGATTAAGGCCTTAGCCAAAACTATATATTGAATTGGGAAAGGCCTCATCTGATTCCATGTCTATTTGTCACATGAGACAAAATGATTCACCGAGGGGATATAGTGGGCCCCAACTAAAATTACTAAGTCCAATGAATTCCTCGTATGAACGGGGATACACATAAACAATATACACACTAACAAATGAAATGTAAATAACTTCCTCCGAACATTAATTATAAACACTAACCATTAAGAGTAAATGGGTGTATGTTTTTAAGATAAAACATCCATATCCTATGTAATCATAAACCATTAAATTATATATGGTAGATGAGATCATATGAGATAATTTTCAAGGATGTTCAAGATTCAATAAGGGGTGTTTTCATATATGACGATACTTATAAATAAAACCATTGATAAATTCCTTAGGAAATAATCTTTAAACATTCCAAAGTGTCCCATACCATCTTGAAACATTCAAATTACAATTCTTTAGAATATCATGAGATTTAAAAGGCTCATGATATTATTTATCAATGGGATGTAAATACACCACATTCATGGAATAAATGTAAAACAAGGAATATACTTCATAAAATATAACATGAGATAGTTAAAATACTTTTTACATTAGAAAGAAGTGTTATTTTGGGAAATCATTTGTATTTACCATGAAATAAGATTATAAAAATTTATTTCCATGAAAATAAAAGGTAAGGGAATTTAAATTGTATTTGAGGAATTAATTATTTCCCTCTAAAGTGAAATCATATAAAAAAAGTTCTTAATGTTTTCAGAATTATAACAATTTAGAGTATTTCAATAAAATTATTAATTAGAATTTCCAAGTAAAATTTCATGTTTATTTTAATAAACCAAGAAATTAACTAACATAAATATTCATGATAAAATCAGTAATTTTTTATAACTAATTTTTTATTAAAAATGATCATGGAGTTCATTTGAAAACAGGTAATGATTTGAGAAGTTCCCTAGTATCAGGATTGTTTATCGGAATGAAATTTTTAATGATTATTTTAAATCATTTAAATGCCTATGAAATAAATAAGGATTATGATTGGTAAGAATATGTAGAACATTCAATCAAATTTTTAATGAGTACATAAAAATAAAAAAGGATTTCACTAAGGAAAATAGATAATAAGGGAAACACGAATGTAAATAGAGGTTTGGGTAGAAAACACATACAAATTTGTAATAAATTGAATCGTATTCCCAAAAATTATTAATATTAAAAAGTGACATTTAATACAATGAAAATAAATGGAATAATGATTTTATATATAAATGGGATGTATACATACAAAAAACCCAAGTAAAATTAGTGTATAAGGAATGTATCACAAAAATAAAACTGTGATGAGGAAACCCTTACCTTAAGTCTGAATGTGTTTATCTCTTAAATATAATGTCTTGGAATATGAAAATAGAATTATTAATAACATATTTCATAACCTATTAGAAATGTATTTATTTTATCATAATTTGGTTTGGTTCATTTGTTCCCATATTGATAAGTTCTTATATTGAATTTTATCATTCCAGAGTGTTCGTTTTCTTTATTTTCATAATTACTACACATGTTATTAAGTAATGGAGTTCATGTGGAAAGTATTTAAATCTCCCAAATTGAAATTACATATTATTTATGATCATAAAAATGTTTTAATGGTAATTTCTATCATTTGGATACATGTAATGAGGATGAATCATTAGATGAAATATTTTTTACACACACATGGATTATTTAAGCGGTATTTTTATTATTGAGATGTATTTTGGTCATAAAATATAATAATATGTATGTATGCTGGTTCCATAATATATATTAAGATATAATAAATATAATAATGTCTGGATCAACAATAAAAATGGATTCATGACCATTAAATAAGGATACATTTAAGAACAAAACTTCATCATCCACTAATGTTATAAATTGGAGCCTCATTTATTGTTGATTTCATTTATGAAATAAAAGAGAGATATTAAAGATACTGATGATGGTTCTTCCATTAAAATTATATAATTCCAGTTTATATATGATACTAGATCTATAATGATCATTTGGATTGAGGAGGTGAGTATAGTATAACGAAATAAGAAAGATTGAAATGAAACTAAATGAAAAACAAAGGATCTTTGACTGTAGAAATAACCTCCTCGAAAACCTCATTATGTGAAGGGTTTTTAGACTTTTGGAAATACCAATATCATATTGGTCATGGAGAGTGACTAGGGATGAGTAATTGAGAAGAAAAATGTAAAACTACATGTCTTAGAGGAGTCAAGAGAAGAGTGAGTGAGTGGGTTTTGTTATAGTGAAGGATATGAGGGTTTTCATAATTTTTTAATCATTAGTTTATTAATATCTCTCATGACTAGAAATAGTGATGAAAATATAACCCATAATAGTAATAAATTAATTTGAGTTTGAACTAATTTTTCTTACATCAATTATGATGTCATAAATATTGTATTTAACTTATAATTAGTAAACGCGATATGTTTCAGTATTTCACTATACATAAAAATTTAAGTATTTTATAAAAATATCAAAAAATAACCCTCACCATTTTTAGATTTGTAGAATCCACAATTGATGTCCATTTTTCAAAGGTAATATTTTAAATATTTTTACTTTAATATTTAATTTAAATCAAAATTTATTATAAAAAAATAGTTATAAAAGATTTATTATTTATTCCAAAAAATAGCTTTATCGTACTTCCACATGAATATTATTTATATACTATAATATGTAATGTTAATATTTATCATGTTATATAAATATTCATAAGGTTATGTAATTATTCATAAGGGAATGTTACTATTCACCAATAATTAATTTTTTTATAAGACTCCAAATAACTTACTTGTCGTAGCAGTGTAGGTCAGATTTTCATAATATAAATCATATATGTGACAAAATAATGTTTACACTACTAGGTTATTACAAAGTTGTGTTTGAATAGACTTAGTGATCCATTAATTACCTAATAAATCTATTTTTAAACTCTTAGTGTGATATAATTTATCCCTTTTATCATCAATCATGTTTAAGGAATTCCATAATATCCCAACCATGATTTACTCAAATATAATAACTATTATGTCGAAATAATTTCCTCACATCAAGACACTAAACATCATAGTATAAACTTCTTACTAAATGAAACTAAAATGCACATCATAGCGTCCTCACGGAATGACTATAAACTACAAGGCAGAGATCATCCTTGTTGTAGGATGTTACACTACGTAGAATTGGTTTAAGCCTCATGTTCTACTTGTTTTTGATTTTAATATTCCTATGTGGTGATCTGTAATCCTTATAATCCCTTGTTTCTGAAACTGACCATTGCTCACATGAGCTTAGGGAACTAAGTGAGATATCCTCCATGACATCATGGAAAATCAGTCCATGGATTTGGTTCTACAAGCATTGCCCAAAAAGGCAAGCTATGTTTAGATTCCCCATAAGGAACAACACATATTGGCCATACAAGATTAAACTACAAGGATCTCCAAGGATGTGAATAATGCCTCACCCATCGTATGAGTCATATCTACATAGGGGATACCTGATCCCTTGATGTAATCATAGCCCAAATGTTTCTAATGTATCTTGATAAACTCCTTCCATTCTAAAAACCCCATGCTTTGAGTGATATTGAATCCCCATTATCATTAATGGCCATCAGAGATGGAAGGATAGTGTCATGTGGTCACCATTGTTATACTATGCACATCAAGCCTCTGTGGCACTATATTTGATGTCTACAATACGGCTGTCAATAAATTTCAAATTCATCCCCACGAGTTTCCTCTCCTATCTTAGTACACTGAATGGATTTCATGCCTCGTGACATCCCTCCAGATTCCTGGGCCCTTAAATTCATGGATTACACCCTCTTTCTTTTCCACGTCTGAGATATATGAGAATATTCTAGTCTGATTCACCTCTGGTCTCTCTTGAGGAATATATAAAATAAATATACCCCATCCATATGCATTTATTTTTTATCTATATGAAACACAAATTCCCCACTCATTACTGGGCTCCCCATTACATTTCAACCCAAATAAATGTCCCCATTCATGCTTATTTAAATCATTTTAAGGGGTTATATGTCATGTATAGAAGGTTCACAATCTATTTAATCCTTCATGTCCATTAGAGATAGAAGGATAGTGTACTTTAGAATCTATTATTTGAATCTGAACCTCATGCCTCAGTGGCTCTGAATATGATTCCTACAAGATAGTAGTCAACAAATGTAATATTTTTTCACAGGAGCATCTTTTTCAATTTATATATGCTTGTATGATATTTATGTCCCATCTCACACACTAGATTTATAAAAACCCTCTAGATAAGAACTTAAATTTCCTCCCCATTTCAATTCCTAAACAAGAAAATGATTTCCAATTGAACCGATCAATTTCCGGATCTCCATTTAAAAAGTAATAAATGTGTGGAAATAGTTTCCAATCCAAAGATGATACGAATGTACCTAACAGTTTGGACATCAAACCTCATATAGGCCACCCAATGTTTCCCCAACCCTAAATAAAAAACTAAGTGTTTTAAATCCTCCGAGGCCACTGTAGATGAGACACTAGTGTCTAATAGACAACTTTGTTTGACTATGCTCATCATGACTATGTGGATCTGTATTTGATGCCTACATGGGAACCATAATACAATGGGAAATTCATCAACCAGTGAGTCCTCTCCCACCAGCATATACCTTAAATTGATTCCAAGCCTCATACATGTCTAAAACATTCAAATGAAGGGTCATGAAAAATCTATCATTCATGTCTGAATGTTATTAGAACATTACAGGATGATTATTACCAAATTGGAGCCCCTTACCTATCTTGTTTGGTAAAAGTTGTTCAAAGTACAACATGAGTAATATGTATGATTGGTAGGACTATAAACCACCAGTGAAAAATATGAAATACTCACCAGAGTGAAAACCCACAAGGGAAACCCTAGAAAAAAGTCAAGTATCAACTCATTACACCTATTCTATGTATGGTTTTAAAAAATGGTGAGCTATCAAAAGAGAAATAATTCTTGTTAGTTTGAAAAACCACAAAGGGTGGCCTAAAAAATTTAATTTATATTGTCTATGGACATATAAAATGTGATTAGGAAAAAAATAACGGTTCTAATGAATAAGACAGAAAAGTTTGTTATATATTCACTGAAACATTTGTAATAGTCAAACTATTCTCCCTGAGGCTCGTGACTCAAGAATGAATTATAGCTCGATACAATTATTTCATTTCACGAGTTTTGAATGAGGGATTCAAATTAATACATGATAAAAATGATATTTATATGAATAATTGTAATCTATTGACATGAAATGAAAAGAAAAATAATAAGTTCTGTAGGTTAAATATACTTCCATCATATTTCATAAAAATGTTATGGGAATCCACAGCCATGAGCCTCTCCTTGAATGTGGGACATGATCATTAAAAGAGTTTCTCGATAGAGTCACAATGTTTCATAAAAAATTGACATGGCTCCTCAATTTCTTGCATATGATTTAATAAATTATCAATCTCAGACTCCATGATTACCCACAATTCCTCGGTGTCCCTCGTAGATTTATGGAAAATTAATTGTCCTTCATTCATCAATAATCACCCTTCCACAACGGCCACCACGACCCATGCCCTCTATTATTTAATCCACTCTAGCTTAAGGCTCTATTTCTCCACTTCATAGTCAAGTTATTAAACCAAGGACACTTGCTTCATAAGTTCATTATGCCATTTCGCAACCACCACATATTGATTTTATGATTCATCAGTGAGAATTTTCTGCGTAGAAGAAAGATGATCCATTGACTTTGCCGTAGAATGTTGAGACCCATGTTTACTAGTTTCTTCCGATGTAGTGACAACTTTCCTCACTATATCAAGGACTGCATGATATTTGAATCCACCAAAACCCAAAACCAAAAAACAAACTGTGTAATTTAAAAACATCGATGGAATCTTAGCCAATGGGGTCTGTAGGATTAATCAACCATTATTCCTCCATGCCTTTTGATGGATGGGGAGAAGATCAATTATTCCGTTTCAATTGGTCTAAAAGTCACTATCTAATTAAAAAGTATAATAAGGGATGAAAAGTGCATGAGAGGGACTCGATTCAGTGACTACAACATGACCGAAATTATAATAGCCCCGCTTCAGGACATTGTAATAGAGGAAAAAGTGGGGGATTTAGCCGGTATTGATAATGATTGTCGTTTAAATTTAGATAAAAGACAAGAGACAACATCAATACCTCCCACATCCGCATAAACATTTCTACCTAGAACAAGTGGTGCCACATCTTCAATCTTTAGGTGTGCCCCATGGACACTTGGGAACACTAATGGACCAAGGCCATACTCAACCAGAATAGTAATTACTGAGGTATCCTTTTGAAGGTTTTTTAATGATATCAGGCATATACAGATAGTCAGTCCATAGAAGGGTACTAGTATTGAGATCCTATGGTCTGAAAATTCCCTTATATTTAGAATTGGATAAAAGGGTATAGTTCCCTCTCTGAAAGTTCAATGTTCGAGACCTCAGCATCCCTAGTGACTGTGACTTCTGTATAGTCAGCACTTGTAAGATGAGTAACAATCATTGAAGGGACTCCCTCTATGAGGGTAAATTTAATTTAATCAAGATATATTGGTTCCCCAAGATTTAAATCCCGTCCAAAATCAGGTCGGGATTTGTGTTCACCACTATATTTTTCTCCTTCCATATATTTTACTTTGTCTCTTTCCACGTTAGTCGTCTCAATGTGGTTAAATAGGGCCTCATCTTCTAGATGTTCATCCACTATTGAGGCAGATATTGTTTGTGCATGAGAATGCACACATAAAGGGCATAATATACCCCCATCCACCTTGGATGGCCTTGTTCCCCTACATTATTCAATCACTATGGCTGTTTACCCTTCCTCTACTGTTATGGGGACAAGAGTTGTTGATGCATGAGCAAATTCCATCTGGTTACTGATAGGCCAACATAAAAAAACACACACACCATAATGATTCAAAAGTATAGGGATCTTTTTTAAACCACAAGGTGAGAAAACCATAAGATTTGATTCCCATCAAAATGTGTCTTCACAACTAGGAATCCATCTTGCGTTTCTTTATTTTTTTGCGGAGTGGGCTCTTGAGTAATAGAACCCAGAGAATCTTGTGGGGGAAAACCATGGAAGGGTTTGTGATAAATGCATCCATGTGTTCACGGTCTCCATGGGATCCTTCTACAACACCCTCCACAATCTGTATGGTGCAATCCCTAGATAATGTTCTCCCAGGAGAATAAATTTCGTAAACAACCATTTCTCGAGACCCTACTGGCTCCATCAAATTTAAAATGATTGTGGATGGGAATATTAGAGTCACAAAAAATGGGATTTAAATCCACGGGTTGTAGTTAGAACAACCACTCCAATCGACAACAGGATTACATCCATAAATTATACATGTTAAGGCCAATAATTCATGTCTTTGATAGTGTGAAGACTCATTTCTATCTCATTCAAGTAGGGATCCACCTCATCAGGCTCCTCTTTGGCCGAAAAATTAGAAGGACCAATGGATCCCCGAAATCCGAAATCTTCGAAATGTACTCCTTCATGAAGCCTCCATATATCATCATTAAAGTAGTTCACCTTCAATTATTTCAAAACCCTCTAGGAACTGGGAAATGTTTCCATGAATCAGATGTCTAGTACTGGAATCTTGGTGTAGGAGAGTGTAGCAGGTTTGAACATCTAAAAATTTTTCTTGCGTGTTCCTACAAACTTAGGACCCTGAGGAGATGAGCACCAATGAAATGTTGGGATTAGGTAAGAGGACTTTCCCATTGTAGCCATAATGGGTGATCCATCAAAGTCTATATTCCCAACATCTGTTTATGGTCTCTGCATTACAAGTACCTAATGAAAGTATTTACAATGGCCACATTGGGAATGGATGAGGGTCTTGTGGACCACAAGGAAACGATGAACCTTCTCATGGTCCACATAAAATATAACATCATTGGGTGTTGACACATAACCAATTCTATTAAATGATACATCCCTTCTTTAGAGGAGCTGCCAATAAGGATGAGGGGCAGATCTTGAATGGAGGGGTGTCGTTTTAAAAGGCCCCATTTCCATGATGCAATTGGGAAATAAGCCATGGGGGATGTATGGTGGACTCCCAATGGCAGCATAAATAGATCATACGACTACCAATGATGTCACAACCCCATCTTTCACAACATTCCTTGGGGGGGATCTGAGAGGCTTTCGATGGATCTTTCCAGTCCGATAGTGTCCAAAAACTCCATTTGTATTCTCCTCTCCATTTCCCCAGATCCATTTTACGTTTTCACTAAACATACCAAATCAATTAATTATCCCTCAGGATATGATTTATTACAGGCCTCAAAAAATAATTTTGTGAGGAATAGAATGGAATCCTTAGAGTTTGGAAGTCTTTCCTAGAACTGGGGGTCCCCCCAGGAGAACATATGCAACAATGGATAGGCTATTATCATACGCTGGACTTTATGTGAACTATTGAGAATTGAAAGACCCTATATATAGACACAATTAAATTGACAACTAAATCTATATGGTTTATATCCCTCCCAAATATTCTCCCCTCTGATAGGGAAAACCAAGACATCTTCTATTAATGAAAAATAGTATCCTTGGTTGAAAGAGTCTTTAGATGCGTTATACAAAAAAGTACTAGTAGGGGAATCATGTGTATGATAAGATAAATGTTCATTGATGTTGAGATAATCCATTTTGCGTTTATCATTATTTCAAGAATGCTCTTCTTGTTTATCATGTGAAGACTATTCCACCTGCATAACCCCACTAGTAACATGAATATAAAACCAGAGGGTGGAATATGGAATTGGTAAGGAAATGCTAATGTTAGATCCCCATATGTGTGCTCTCATCCAACCCCAATGAATTTGAATGGTCCCAATCATCTGTTATGGTGGCCCCCCTTCACTGATCCGACCTAGCAGGTGATAATTCATGGACCGCCCTGGGATACATCGAATGATGAATCTACCATTGTCTAGATATGAGGAAAAGATAAAAGTTAAGACTCTTAAACAAACAGATTCCCGCACAGGTAATAGTCACCTACTTAAAAACATGGACACGGTGGACACTAGCCTATGTAATCATTCAACACTAGGGATAAGCCCCATCCACACTCATGATATTTCCCCTATTCCTAGGTGGGACAATAGTTACACACTCACCTTCGAGTTGTTTTGGTAGGACATGCACATGGTCTATGTAGATTAGGATCTAGAAAATTATGACTACCAGAGGCACCAAACCACTCAAAAAAAGGAATGTCCTATTTTGGACAGGGATAAATTTCTTTTAAAAGTGTTTTTTCCAGAATAATGAGATTTTTGGCCAAAGGTGGTGTCTTTTACTCATCATCAAAAACAATGATATGAGGTTGGAATTCAGAATACAAATCCAAATTTATCAGGAATAATAAGATTAACTAGAAGTCCCAAAGGCTAATGCCGACCTCCTTGTGGGTTAAATGGAATGTATTGGTGACTGTGCTTCATCTACTCAAGATCTATGAAATAAGGGTAGTGGGATGGTGAGTGTATTTCTGAGATAACCAAGAAGCATTGTATAGTCCCATGGCTAGCATCTAAGTCCGTTATTCTTCACAATATTATAGAACCTAAAAAAGAAACCCCAATATTGGCTAAATGAGCCTCTATAGTGGAGATGTTTCCTAGATGACCATCAATGATGCTTGCTCGCAATAAATTTCCACACAACAATATGGTAACAAGGGTCACCTTATCGGGATTTTGCTAATCCTCCTCTAAATTCCACGGTGTATAACTCAATAGAGACCCAACAAAAATTTATTTATGAAGGCACTGTCCCTTCGATGAAATCAAGAAATTTGGGATATACATTTTAGTTTTCTGGGAAGTAGGATGATCAGTTGGATTTGGTGCTGGGATCGCTATATCAGACAATTGGCCAAACCCATAATATAGAAGACTGTATGAATCCAGGTATTCCATTTGGCTGACCATAAAGTTATTTTAAAAAGATTTGTGTTATGGAATGACCAGTTTTTTTTCATCAAAATAATCCACCATTTTCTTCATTTTTTTCATCAGTAGTAAAAAGAGTGATAGTAGTATTTGACTCAAATGCAGTAGTGAGGTCATCCAATGACTGTGAAAGATCCATTTTATCCTGGATAGAAAGATCAAAAAGACCAGAAGAAGATAGTCCAACAAATATTGTTTGATAAAGTCACCAAATATTCGTTAAAGGACATAAAAAAGTGTCAGCATGTGACTCTGCATACTGCTCTTGGAAACATTACATGGAAGAACTTTCCAGTATACTGATCAATACATATATGACATCTCAACATAATATTGTGGTGCATGGAAACTCTATATGGAATACAACCATATTACATGAATGTCCTGGGAGGCACGAGACCATAGAGAATTGTCTTTAAAATAGAAGGGTTCGCGGAAAGAAGAGACCACAAACCATGGCCTCGCAATGCTAATATTCATATGTGTGGATTAAAATATTATATTTGTGTTGTTAATGTTTAAATTTTATTTCACTGGTTCAATTTCAGTGTCCGAGACGCCCAAACCACATTTCTTTCTCTTATGTGGAGATCTGGATTTTAGTTTTAAAATTAAACAACATAGTTCGCGAAAAAAAAACTTGCTTTGCTGGCAGAAGAAATTGTAAAAATTTTGGTTCATGAAAAAAATAAAGGGGTTCACTGATATGGATTTAGAGAAGGAATAGATATGCGGATGAAAAAATGCCAAGGAATATTTGATATCTCTTTTAATCATGAGATATGGTAAATGGGAAATGACATATGCCTATATATATAAGTGTGGTCCCCTTTTACTTGACTTATCTGTTCTACGGTAAACCACTTCACTTTAAAACCACTTCTACATTGAAATTGTCTCATTTTCGTTCAGAATTCACCTAGGGGGATTAGTAAGGGCCTTAAAACATTGCAAAGGGAATAAAATAATCCCACAATTTCCCTATATAAAGAAGAATGAAATCAATAAATTCTAGTAGAGCGAATGGATTCAAATTGGGCTTCAAATATCAAAAGAAATGTGAAGGAATTAAATTTATCAAAATGTTTTATGTACCCCACGTTCCATAACTAGGAAGGGTTCATGGAATTCATGAACTACAAACCACTAGTACACAGAACGAACATTGAGACGTCGGCCCCCAGAGCGATTACCATCAGAACCAGGAAGTTGCAAACCGCATCGTTAGAAGAGTAAAATGCATAAAAGACATCCACATTCCATCCCATGAACTCTACAGTTCATGGAAGAATAAAATCAATAGGGCTTCATAATAAATTACTCTGAAACCACAAGCTCCAAAACCTTGGTTGAATAAGTTTTCTTGCGGATCATGGTATCTCATTATGGGCATACACAAATGGTGTCACATACCTTAAGATAAATGTTTTCACCATGTTTTATAAATGGAGAATAGAAGGAATTGAGAATGATATATGAATAATGCATGGAGGTCCCCAGAGGATTGAAGAATGACATAGGAGGGGATTCCAGCTATGGTTCTTAATCATAAAAAAAACTCAAATCTTGAACCACATTCATGTAACCATGATCTATAAAAAAAGAAACCTAATATTAATTGGAAAACAAAAAACCAAATGGGTGTCATCACAAACCACACATTCCTCATGGATGAGCTCCCCACGAATGATAGGTTCATGGACCCTCCTTCTATATGGTGTTCATCATAGTGTATAGTTGTGTGGATTGATCCCGGTACCGTGTACCACATTATTATGTGGATGGAACCTGAAGCAATGAGGTACATTGAATCCAAGACTGCACATCGATGTGTTGTTGGTGGTCTATTCTATTTTCCACATACCACTATTGTATGCGGATGACCCCTCTACCCATATACCACTATGGTATGCGGGGCTCCCCCAATCTCGCATGAAAAAAAAATACATGGAATGGGGTGTCTCCAGGTGACATTCCCTTTTGGTACAATATCACCACATTGTCACTATCTAGTCCTCTATAACCCCTCCTTGAACTATTGCCCCGACATTAGGAGAAAGACTCCCCGAATGACACTAGTCCCGTATGATCAGATCATCTGGTACATCAGCGCACACCATTGAGTATACATACCCATGGTAAGAAGATTCACAAAGGAACTACCCACAAGAGTTCAGACCTCAGTGATGGTTTTCAGTCTAGATTATGATGATTTCCTAGAGTCCAACCATGTGAGGCTAACGTGAACCTCACAGTTCTAGGGATTCAGGGTGATCACTTTCTTTTCCATTCAATGAGGAATGGTGATCAGTCGAATGAATTATATAGGTTCCCCCATTGGATAAGAGATGACATTACCCCCTTACCCAGAATGTGTTTTGGGTGACTCCCACTAATTTAATCGCATAATTATCTTAGATATGTGCCATATAACATAAAATGAAAACCCACTTCGAAGGGTTCATTTCCCCGCACCCTCTTCCATGGTCACCTGAGAATCTTCCACCATAGGACTACCCTATCCCATTACTGGGAGAGGAGGTGTGTGGCTTGTTGGATATATCACATAATCTTGATTCTCAGACAATGCACGACTAACCTGGGCTTCTATATTTTTGATGATAACATCATCCACACAACCAAACTGAACTGAACAATGATAACATTGATTCTTGGACAGACCAGGATACATATGACTCTTTCATGAAGGCCTAATATCCTGTGGGTTCCCTTTATAAATGGTTCATCCAATCAAGTCCCCTCAAAATAGTAGATCCCATGCCTAATCCCATAGATTCCCGGACTAAGTGGGCCCTAATTACTCTCATTAGGATACAAATAAAGAAAATATTATGTTTTCATCCCAAACATCAAGTCATCTTCCACCCCCCTAGGGGACAATAAACTCTATAGTGCATTATTTCATGTCTTATGTTAGCATTTCCTTTATAGAATAAAATTAATGTTTTCCTATGACAATCCTGAAAATCAGGGCTAGCCCATGGATACACACTACGATAATGAACCACCAATTCATGAACATTTGAACATGATTTAAATCTATAAGAGAACCCTAAAATAGGAATTAATTCCCCCCTAAATGGGTGAGATGAACCCGGCCTCCCATCCTCTCGACCAATGGAGTCCTTTGGTGTTGTTTGTAAAATCTTTATCTAAAGATCGCATGCCTTTTGAATGAAAGTCCATGACTCAAGGATACCAGGGCCGTTGGGTTTTTATAGCTCCACAAATAATCCCTCTAGAGATCACTCGCGGAAGTCATATCCTAAGAGGAATGATTTAACAGAGATTTAACCCCGTATAATTTCCCATTGGGACCATTTGACTATGGTATCACCTTTATAATCCAGAAGGAATAAGGTACCCTGTCCCCGTGGGGTCTATCTAATCCTCATTTAAATGATAAAATTGTGGATTGGGTCAAAACAAAGATGGTGATAAGAGAGTATATATAATAAGGGACAAATGTTCATCACATAGAGAACATTTTTTTTTGTATTTTCCCCATACCCATAAATGCGCCACCTCGAGGGACCGAAACAAATCAGATTCCACTATATTAATAGAAAAAAAATATCATATTGATTAATAATTTATCAAATTTTTATTGATTAATTTATTTTTGGCACAACTAATAATTATAATTTTCATTATTTTTATTTATTTATTGGAATTTTTAATTTCAATATATTTTTTGGCAAAACTCAAATTATTCATAAATTTTCAAATTTTAAAAAATAAAAATGAATCTTTTCTAAAAAAAGTAAATATATTTTTTAACATTTAACGTTTTTCAAAAGGAATCATACAGAGGAAATTAATACACCCAAGTCTACAAATTTTATGATAATGATGGATGAATCAAGTAATGTTTTATACAAAAATATTTATATAAGTAGGATTATAAATAAAATTTACCATAATATAACATAGTTGGACATCCTATTCAATGTATTCTTATTTTTTTCAATAACCAATAATGGAAACTCATTATAATTCTAAAAAATATATTTCTTAAATTTTTAAAAGGAACAAAAAATCATGGATTATTGTATTCAAATGAATATTCTTGTGAACATAATTTCTATTTTGAAGATTATTTTTGATGATTACTACCTGATATGAAAATTAATAACATAACAGCCCCACTACATAGAAGATCCATTGCCTTAGAGATTAGTATGATGTAAAACTAGGTTTCTTTTTCTATAGAAAAAATATAATAAATATCAGATGAGATTTGTAACATTGACATTATATGGATAATATTTACCATATTGGGCTTTGTTCATACATATGGTAACATAGATATAAGGTGTGGAACCACTTGTGATGTTAGTATCTCTAAAAATCATATACAAAACGATGAGAGTGATGAAATTAATCAAAGGTGCAATTTTCTCTGAGATGTATTTAAAATATTTTTATCTATATTGAATATGTATTAACTAATCATCAAAATTCTAATATCTTCACAATACCACATTTTATTGAACTAATTCATTTTATTTAAGGTGATTTTTGAATAATTTACTTAAGATTCATATTTAATAACAATTTTATGCTCAAAAAATTACCACAATTTTTTTTAAAATATAATATATTTTTTTTTTCAAGATTATCAATTTTTTCCCCACCAAATCAATGAAACCATGATTTTTTTTAAATACTTTATTTGATAGAGTATTTTTTATGAAACACCGACCCTAAAAGAACAGTACCATAATATATAGATGTCGCCTTTATGAACTAGCCATTAAAAAGTGTTATATGATCTAGAATAACCAGTATCTTGATACTATGTATAAATATTTAATGTTATTAAAATATTATTGTAAATAAGGGCATAGTTTTTAGTAAGTAATTTACAAGATTCCCAAATATATTTTTCTTCAAATATAATTTTATTGGTTTCTGTGATAAAACAATATAATAATTTTATTTCATTTATAGAATGTTTATTTTTAAAAATAAAATAATTTCATAATATGATCATCTTAAAAATAACATAGAATGATGATTTTGGATTGTTATTAAATGGGTTATTTTAGTTAGTAGTGAAAAATACTATTGTTGGATATAATTCCATTTCTTTTCCTAAATAAATTAATAATAATTACAATTATTCATTTAACATAATTATAATATAAACGATGTATTATTTAGTAAAATTTAATACACATACCGATAATGGAGTCATTTTAAAAAATTTATAAATATATCTTTATTAATAAAACACATTTTTAGGAAAACTGTTTATATGTGGATATGGATCTCAATTTTAATTAATTATAATAACCCATAAAGAGGAATGGATAAAATAATATATATATTTTATATATTTATATATTAGAATTTAAATTCATGTATTTAAAATTATTAGACATTTTGTTAATGTGAAAACATGTTTTCCTTTAGAAATGTATTTCTCGAAACCCCATTTTTTTATAAGTTATGTGGGTAAATTTTTAAATTTCAAATTATAAATTTCTCTGAATTGTATTTGATAAAATTTATTCCATAATTGAAATCGGAATATTTTATATTTTCTAATAATTTTATATTAATTTAAGGTCAAAATCTAAATAAATAAATGTTAAAATTTAATACCATGGAAAAAGTTAAAATGGGGTTCTACATGTTACATTTGGTTATGTTAAAATTAATTTTACATAAAATATTTTATAATTCATAAATATGATTTCATATTTAGAAATAATGGGTACAAATTATATAATATGTGTTATTTTATTTTATTCTTAAAACATAAATTATCTAGGTAAAACATGGGTTATTATAGTGAAAACTAAAGTGTAATAAGAGAGTAACCTTTTAGGGAAAGGTTATAAAATGTTCAAAAAATAGTTGGTATTTTTGGCGAATGTGTGTTTTAACTCAGTAATCTATCTATGCAATTATATATCAATTTCATAGGGATGTTTTTTGATATTTAAATCCTATAATTTAATATTTTCCAGTATTTATAAAAATTACACTCCTAATAAATTATTAATCCACACACCTTCCCTCACTTCTTCTCATCGCCGTTTCCATTAAGATCAAATTAACCTACCAGAAAATCTCTTAATGTCATAAAAAACGTTATTATTTTTTTATTCCCAAAATACCAAACATAATGTTCATAATAAGATATTCATATAAGTATTTTCAATGGGAATGTATTCATCTTCCCTAATCTCTTTATTTTTAATTTCTCTTTTACAACATTAACTTAAGTCTTAAAAATAAAAACATAATGACAATGATATATTAAATATAATGATACATTAATATTTTTATTTCATAATATTTATCAAACATTTTTTCTATCAAATATAAAATAAAACCATCCCTCGTGTGTATGATCGTATAGCATCTTTCGAATATAAGTAATTTTATTCTATCACCAAAACATGTTGACTTTTAAACTCATGATACCAATTATATATAGAACACATATGAAATGGTATTTATTATTTAAAAATGATATATAATCCACTTCCTTACCCACATACCCATTAAATAAATGATAATTTTCCCCAATCATTTGTACAACCCACTGTCTCCAAGCAGATATGTGATATTATTATTTTTTAACCTTAATGAATGATTATAAAAGTGTATCAATTGAATAAATATGTTATTTATAAAATTAATATCATTCTATTAATTATAGAACTATATATTATGCTCAATAATGGTAATTTTAGTTACTCAACATACATGAGAGTATAAAGTATTTAACACCGTAAATAATGGTAATAATATATTATTATTAATGAATAGGTTATAATATGTTAAAATAAGATCATATATGTGGATATAAATATTAATATGTTTTTTTAATAAATTTGTTATGTTTTGAGAAATATTATAATTGAGGATATAAGATCATCAAGTAAAGAAAAATTAGATTTATTGTATTCATTCTCAATTTTCTTTCATTGATGCATATTTTAATTTCATGTAGAAAATTATTTTACATAGTATATAAGCATATATTTTAAATGTTATATCACGTATAAAAAATTATTTTATTTTATGTTTCATTTAAAATTATTTCATTAAAGGGTGTTTGATATTAAGGTTACTAAGTGGTAGTTACATTCATAACTCAATTTCAATTAAATGGGTTATATTACTTCTTAATTACATTTAGATCATTATATTATGTGGGTAAATACTTCTACTTATTATATTAACTACATACACAAGGTTTTTTTTGAAAAAATTACACATATTTACATCAATAATTCATTGTAACTTCAATGTTATGATCTTTGTAAGGGATATTATTGTCAAATTCTCTTATTTTGAAACATAATATTTGTTATAAACCAATCATATTTTATGACGTATATATACATAACCATTTATATGAAATTATAGGATTAACCATAAATTCATTGTATTTAATTATTAATTTTATGTTATTTCTTCTTTTGGTTAATGAGACATATGTTTCATAATTAGTAAGGGATTTTGTTTCATTAATATTTTAATCAGTATTGTTTATGCTGGAATTATCATAAGTAAAATTATTTGAACACTTTCTAATGAAATATTCCATTTTTTTCTCAATTGGTTATTCATGAAATATACATGTAATAATTCCATTTTCCCCTCTATGATACATTAAAGGACTATGTAATTTTATTAATTAAAATCCATATTAATTTTTATTTTTTGTTAAAAAAAATTTTCTTTCAAATCTATATTTTACATAAAATAATTTAAATAAATATTCCATATTTCATCCAATGATCTATAATATAAATTTGGAAGATGCTTTATATTTTTACAAAATGGTTTAAAAGGAATATTTTTTCATTTTTTAGTACAGTACAATTTCACTTTTTATCAAAAATGGGAATGAAATATTTATTTAACCTAATACACATAAATGGATTTGTTTTCCATTATGACCACAAATTTATTCATAATTCATTAATTGTTTAAGAGGACAGTTCAAATGAAATTGTATTTCTTAATATTCTTGAATTTTTTATTTTTTAAAATGATTATCATAGAGAAAAGTATATTTTCTTATAGAAATATTTTAATGAATTTTTCATGTTATTCTTATTTATCAATAAAAAATGTTCTTATTTAACATATACTTCTTGTCAGATATTTACTAATGATACCATCATTATTAATTCTCTTTGTGTTTTATGATTAGATTTATTGTGGGATATATTGTCATTAACATTCTTGATTTAATATGTAGTCCAAAACAATCTCTAAAAATATTCATTCCATTTTATTATTGGACATTATATTTCTCTCACAAAAACATAATATTTATATCAATGATATTTATATATCTTTTATCATATATAATTTTTAGATATAGGGGTTTACCCTAAATATTTTTTAATTGAATATAGAAATACTGATATTCCTTATTATTTATGCAATACAAATATTTCTTGATGAGTAATTATTTTTATAAGATAAATTGATCATTTGATATTTGACGAATGAGTTGGACATGATCCGATAGGTGAGGCACAATTATAGATATACCAAATATAAATTGATCTTTTATTAATTACAATTAGTTCTATATCTATTTTAATTTGACTTTGTGTACACATACTCAATGATGATACTACCTTGTTTGAAGGTATTGATATTATACATATAATGATGTTTTAGATATTGATGAACCAAATTTTTTTCCCTTAATTTATAATTCAATTATAATTAATATCTATAGAATTGATTCATTGATATTATCCTTAGATTCAACTTTTATCATGTTTTTTATTAAAGGGTGTGTGGGTCAGTTATTTAACATCCCAAATTTATTGTTCTTTATTTAATTGTTATATCTTCCTTTTTACATAACCCTTACAGAGTATCTGATATGAAACTTCTTTTTTTCATTCCCACTAATATGATGATGGAATGTTTTAATGTGATCAATGATACAAAATATTTACATTCACCTGTTTGTAACATATTTTTGGAAATGTACTATGACATTTCAATATTTATCTCATTAACATTGAATTATAAATAATTCAGTCCTTTAGAATAAGAACACTTATAGATTATAAATATTTATGAAAGTATCAATTGTTTTGGGGCTACTATAGTTGGTTTTACTAATGATGGTATTAGTGAATGTAGAATAGAAATAATGGGAATTAGATTTAGGAAATCATTAGTCATGGAACATTACCATATGATACAGATTTGGGATATTTCAAATTGATGTTTAAATTATTAATATTTAGTAAAGAATATATTATTTTATTTATACAAGAAATTAAATACATATATGGATACAATTAGTGGATGGGGATCTAAAATAATTACACAAAGGGGTAATAACATTAATAGAGACACATTTCCATTGTCTAAATTTTCTCTTCACATTGAACAATGGGACTTACAACACAACATGTATTTAACTCTTGGGGGACATTATTGTGTAAAGTCTCATTCTCCCAACAAACAATAATTAATAATAATAGAATAAAAACCTATAAAAACATTTGTTATACAACAGTGCTATGCTATAAATATACTGATTATCAGGATGGTTTTTCTAGGATTGATCATATTTTTAATCTCATTGAAACCCCGTTTAGGATGTTTTGTGATCCTAATTTAACACGATTAAAGATATATTTAGGAAAATATTTTCTATGAATACAAACCATTAATAAATTATATTTTTTTAGATAATTTCATTTCAGAAAATAATTTTTTATATATTATAGACACAATATGGATATAACTGATAATGTTACAGTTATCATGATTATATATTTTATAATTATGATAATATTTTTTGGAATGAAATAATGTCTATTGAAAAAGACGGTAGTTAAAAAAATTATATGGTGATTAATGTTTATTATAATTATTCTCATCATATTTTAGGAAATTTTATTAAAATTATATTAATATTGATTTATTGAAATATCTGTTCACATGCTAGTATACAACCCTCCAAAATCTGGAAAGGTTCTGGGGCATGAAATCACATCCCAAGGGAGATGAGGGTGATATTTTAATCACTATCCTATATAATTTTATGGTTAATATGAATTTTTTGATTAATTTATTTGAAGGATAAACAATAAGATTAATATTTTCTGTTACAATTGAGTTTTATAGATGACTTGTTTTCATTTATTTTTTGGATTCCATGTTCGTAAAATTTTGTGGTAAAAAAATGATATATTGGGCAAAAATATTACAAATAAAAATTTTATTTTATTTATTAATGTATAAAAAATTGCACTTAAGTACTCATTTTTTTAATAATATAATCATATTATAGTGTAAATTTATTAAAATATAAAATTACAATATATAACTAGGTGTATTTCATTATGTTCTTATTCTAGTCGGTGAATCAGTTCATCAGGTCCAAGAAAATGATCTTGAAATAGAATTGTTCTCATATTATATTCATATCTTATGAACCAATGATATTTTATCCCAATATATATTTATGTTTTTCCCTAACACTCTCCTAAACACATTCTCTATCACCCACAATTAGTCATTGATCATTTTATATCTCCTCTATGTCAATATTTTCACTTCCAAATAATGATCTACAACATTGTAACCTAGTTTTGTGATGACATTCATATTTCAAATTCTCCTCTTTTAAGAAGGTTGTTTAATTAATCCTTTTATGGTGTGAGTTTTATATAAATGAAATTTAAAATTCTAAACCCTTAATTATTTATGTAAATGTTCGAATTTCTTTTAATCCTTTTATTGAATGATGGTATAATTTTACAGCCATATTTTGATTAAAAGACTATGTTTGAAAATGTATATGACACACAACACCTACCATAAAAGAAAAATGTTAAAATATTTAAATGTGACTATTATAAAATTTCCATCAAAACAGGTGGTATAAATATAAATAAATAATTATTAAAAATTATTTATAAATATTTAAAATAAAAAAAATATTTGTAAATTAGGACCCAATTTTTGATAATGTATTTACGTGCTTCAAAATTTTATTTCTCATATATTTGTTTTTTAACATCATGTGAGAAAATAATATTACTAATATATTCTAATTTAATTTTATTTTTCATAAAAAATAAACATAATACATAAAATCAAAATTTGAAAACCAAAAAATGTTTAAAATATAAGATTATTTTTAATAGAGTTAGTTTTTTTAATAGTGAAATATTCCACTTTTAATAAAACATTCAATAATTTTAATTAAATTTTGTAATTTAATAAAACAAATATTGTTTAATGTTTGTTTAAAATTTATATAATTATTATTTTTTAATATTTAAACATAATAATTTCATTTGAATCAATATTATAAAATATTTTTAAATAATGAAATCTATATTTTTATATTTTCAATTAATATTAGTTAATAATGAAATCTTCAATTCTGGTCATAATGAAGAGTAAAAACAAGAAAAAACTTATTACATTGTTTAAGGAAAAAGTTTTGTTTTTAAAATTATATGAACCTATTTTCAAATTAAATTTCCAAAGACACAAAATTTGTGTTTAATAATTTTTATTATATATTTAGATTCATGAGTTCAAAATTCTATACTATAAATAATATAATTTCTTTATTAAATGATTAATTACCTAATTTTAAAAACTAGTTACCATTATAAAAACTAATGTCATATAATGGTGATTCCATTTAGTTAAATGGATCAAACTGTCTATATTTTTAAGTATATATGTGGATGTTTCTCTAGACCTATTTTTACTCCAACCCATTATTTATAAGATTTTTAGGAAATTTGGTTGAGAGTTACATACATATATTGAATAATTTTCGGTATTTACAAAAATACAACATCGCGTCTGTTATAAAAGGGAACCCTCCACTAACATATTCACATAAAAATTAATATATATAAACCCAAACCTATCAAAATAATTCCCCAACATCATTATAAACATTATTTAAGTGTTCTGTTCGCAAAAGGCTAACCTTAGGGTCCTTAATAACAGATCTAATGAAACCTTTTCAAAGATAATTTAATCACATTCACTAATCTCATTCTTTTAAACTTCTTATTTTTACACCTTCAGTTATTTCATAACAATACCAATGTAAAAATAACTATATACGATATATACATAGTTGTCATTATTTTTATGTAAAAACAATTATCTATCTCATTCTATATCAAATTCGAAACAAAGCTATAAATCATGTGTAGGAAAGACTACTACCTCACAAAATGATGTAATTTTTTATCACCAACTCAGATGTATATTCATAATTATCAAAATAATAATTAGATTTTATAATTATAAAATATATATTTATTACATAAATTTAAAATCTTCTCTGCTATCTTACTATATCACCAAAAAAACAATAATGTCAGTCATCCGTAAATATGGCCTACAATATCCATGAATCGATTAGAATAATTATCAGTAAAAAAATGAAAGGATATTTTTAAATGTGTATAAAATGAATATATATAATATTCAAAAAATTAATATCTTTAAAAAAATTATGTCACAATATCCAATGTATGTGGACCAGAACATTCGATATGAAAAATGTATGAGAAAATAAAGTACTTAATGCTCAAAACAAATTTAATAATGAAAGTAATTTAGATAATTGGTTACAAAATGTTATAATTATATCATATATGTAATTGGAAATTATAATATAGTAAGATTATATATTAATAAAATTTTAGAATCCATTATACATGTGTTTAGTTATTGTTCATCTTAATGGAAACGTGAGTTACAAGATTGTGTCTCAATTTCATTTCATAATGTCATATTTTAATCAAATTCCCCCAAATCCTTTATATGTTTTACGTACAACCATTTTACATGTCATATCATGAATAAATCATAAATTATGGTATATTAAATATAAATTCAAATTATTTTTTGCAAGTGTGTTTGACTTTAAATTTACTATGTTGTATGGGGTTTAATAAATAAATTTCCTTTTATTTGGTAAATTTACATTATCATTATATTAAATATTTTATTATTATTATTGTAGTGAATTTTTATTACTATATTTTTAATTTCAACTTATATTCTAGGTTTACATTTTTACAGATAAAATTTTCATTGATTATTTCTCACATCAATGTTCTCATCAATGTATGTTTTCTTTCACTCAAATTTTACTCACTTGGATGTATGTTATATTATAAAATTATCATCATTTATGTGATGTATATACTTCCCCATTGATATGATATATAATTAACCCCTTTATATTCATTGTGATTAATGATTATTAAATGTTATTTATTTATTGGGGGTTGTGATTCAAATGTTTCCAAAGTGGTAACAGTTTATGATTCACCATCATTTTAATTGATATTATTCATGTATATATTTATATTAATTTAAATTATTTGGTCATTTTTTAATAAATACCATTTTTTATTCCCATCTATTTTTTAATGAAATTATCATGTATTAGTATTGTTTTCGTTTCTTTATCAATTAAAAAGGTTGACACAATGTTTTTATAACAATACATCATTAAATCACTTATAATTTTATGTTATTTCACATTTATGAATATATTTTCAATAAAATGCACTAAAATAATACTATTGATATTATCCAATTATTTATTAATATAATTTCTATTTATGTTTAAATACATAAAAAATTGTCTAACTGGTAATTTCTTTCAAATTTTATAAATGATTATTTTGTACTTTTTTACTTGATATGTGGAAGAAATCAGTATTTTTTAATACTTATAACAAATATAGTTGCAACCCTTCATAGGCACTCATTAATATTATTATTCATTCAAATTGTTTCATGGTTCTTTTCAAATAATTTTTTTCTTAATATTAATGATTTTATAGTTTTTAAATGTATTATTCCATCTGAAAAAAGTATTTTTATGAAAAATAAATAAATAATATGTTTATGGTATTTTTATTCATCAATGAAAAATACCCATTATTTTACATATTTCGTACTTAGGATATGTTTGGATGATATTATCTATAGTCTTTCCCAAATATTTTTGGGATTAGTTTTACCATGGATTGTACTGAAATCCACTTTCCCAATAAATTTTGTAGTAATTAACATTCCCATGAATCAATCATTTTTATTTGATAATTGGGCAATAAAATTTCCTTAAATGTCTAATATATTTATATCATGTGTATATATATATTTTGAATGTTATATCCTTTATACATTATTTTACCTTGAACGTTATATGATTGACAAGGGAAATATTTATATTTTATATTATTTAATATATATATATATTGATTAGGAATATTTTTCATGAATTAAAATAATAATTCAATATATTTGGAATTAATTAGATTGGTAGTGGTTTTTGGGTCCCTTTTATTGAAAACACCTCAATTGATCGATTAACTAATGTGGATAATCAGTTGATATGCAAAATAATTTTGGGTTTTGTGAATACATACCCATTGATTCATCTATCTTTCAGTGATGTATTGATGACATGAATATCATTATATATTATATAATTAAATTTAATAGAATTTATTTCCATTAAGTATGATTAAATTATTAATATTATTGATGAAATTAAAAAATTGACATTACTTCTAAATTATTTGTATAGTAAATTTAATGAATAAATGTAAGGGGTTTCAGTTATTTACCTTCCAATATAGATTAATCATCATTCAATCATGATTTTTTATACTATATTTAGACCATAATTTGAATATAATAACTCTAATAATTTTTTTCATTTCCTTATGATATGTTTTAGGAATCATTGATTGATCAAAAAAATGTATTAAATTTAAATTCACATGGTCTTAGTTTTTGTTTTCAAATGTATTGTGTTATTAAAGAATATATCTATTTTTAAAAGATTACTAATATTTTAAAAAAAATTAGTATTTGAATGGTTTTATATTGTTCCAAGGAAATAATGTTGCCATTATTATTTGGATACTCGAGTCAGGGTCTGTACCAAAATATATTTTTCAATTATTTTAAAATATTAGTGTTATAAAGTGAGAGTGAAACACTAAGAGAAAAAATATTATGTTCTTGACTGAAACAAGTGGATGTCACTATATAAAAAATGTGAAAAGATGATAATACATTGAAAAATTATGGGTGGGGTTTTAATGGAATATTCATTAATGACACGATTATTGTTCCTTTACTACACACGCTGTCTTCCACTCCCAATGAAATTCACATGGGTTACTAATATAATATTTTTTTTAAAAATAATCATGGAAGAAATTTTTTAAATATTTAACAAATATTATATAATATATTTATATTTCATAAATAGATCCACATATTTATAATTCATTATTTAGGGGGGGTATAATCTTGTTAATAAAGAAATTATATTTGAAGTGATGCTTATTTTATATGTTATTTTTTCAAAATATTTATTTATTGAGTTTTATTATAAAATAATTTTTGAACATTTATTCCTTAATTAAGAAAAGAATTAAATAATAAAAAATCATTATTTTTTATTTATTTTTTAATTAACAAATTGTATCACTATTTCAAATTTTCTAGTTTTTTTGAAAATTCAAAAAAAATTGTAGTGTTGTTCGAATGATCATTAATGATTACAATCACACTTTAAAATTTTATTTATCTCATTTACACTATTTATTTTAATGTTTTAATTTTAAACAAAAAATGTGGATAATTTATTATTTTATATAAGTAAATTAGTTTTAAATATCTAATATATTATATGAAATTTCACGTGGGAGAGGAATGAATTTTCATTATTTATGGGGTAGAAATTATATTGTTTAATATTTTCAATAAAAATAATAAACACAATCAATCATTTATTGGGATATTATAATTATATTAATGTGTTCAACGTTTTAAAATGTGTATGAAATTTGTTTTACACCTTATTATGTTTTAATGTTAATAATTAAATATTTAAGGAATATAATGAATTTTTTAAGGATTTGTTTAGGGGATCATTGTTATGATATGTTTAGGATTAAATTTTTTTGAATCGTGATTGATAATTTCGAAAAAAACCAATTAAAGGAATGGAATGAAGATAATGTGACAATGTTATGTTTTAATAGCACTAGCATGAATCATCTATCGGGTGAAAATAAACTATCCAAATATTGGTATAGTTAATAGTTTATCATCCAATGTGATTCCACTGGACAATAGGAGCAATAGAAATGGGAATATGGTGGAAGTGGACCAAGAAATTAAATCCCATAGTGTCTCATAAATAATCTAGTGGTACAAACATGTAATTCATGGAATGAAACCGATAATATTATGGGGATTTTTATATGATGTTAAAAACATTTTTGGTACAATAATGCCCCAAATCGACCCAAGACACCTCAATCTCCTTTTAAGAAAAAAAATAAACCTGTTGAGATTCTTGTTAAAAAAAATTGGCAATTATTTTCAATATCAATTCTCGATGATTACCAAATTTGGTCTGATTATTTAAAATTTAATCAATTCCAATAGTATGATAATATTTGATATTATTTTAACTCATATTTCATTCTCATTCTCTCTTAGTTCATCTTTATTAAAATTGTGTTAATTGAGATCATTCCCAACTAAGATTCCCTCTTGACATACTATAATAATATTCTCATTCTTATTTTCCTATTCTCATTTCCTTTTAAAGTTAGGTTCTCATCATTCATTTAAAAACTAAAAAACTACGCGATTTATTCATTGTACGGTTTTTATGTAAATAACTAAAATTATAGACCTTATTTTAATTCATTATAGTCTTATAAAAAATTAAAACACATATATATTTGAAATCATGTATACTATTAAATCCAAGGGAATAATAAACTATTGCATCTCACAATAGGGTAATATACGTTGGGATTCATTAAATAACCTTATCTAAACCCCTTTATTAAATCATCTTATTAATTTTATAATATCTTACCTTATATATTTAATAAAAATTAATTTATAAATTAATACAATAATACACATAATCTTAAAAATTAGGAATCACACAATCTATTATTATAATGCTTTAAAATTCATTTATAGTTATTAAATATCACTTTCACTTGATTTTTTAATATGAATTATTCTTATGGAAATTATGGAAAGGTATTAATTACTATAAATATATTAAAAATAAGTTTTTAATAGTTTATAATTCATAAATTGTAATATTGTTTCATGTAAATTTCCCTATTCTTCCGTTTTAACCAAATACGATATAATAATTTTTCATATATAGTTTAGATAAATAGAATATGAGAAAATAATAGTAGGGGAGAAATATGTGTTAATAATAACCTAGATGATTAATAATTTCCTACACGTTATGACCTAAAGAAATATAATCTAAAATGAACATGTATGTACTGTGTTTTAATATTGTGAGATAACAATAATTTGTAACTGATAATACACATAGGCATATTTCATAAAAATGTGGCATGTGTGGAAATCATTTCCTAATAAGAAACTGTGGAAAAATCATTTCCATGAAAAATATTAAATCATTTTTAAGTCTAAAATAATATAATTCAATATATAGTGGATTTGAAATTATTTAATTCAACACATTTGTGAATCAATAAATATAAATAGTGGTACATTAGTGAATCAGTTATTATAACACATGGACCATTAGGGACTCGACCAACATAACCCATGGTTTGTTTTTGATAGATGCATTATGTCTAAAAGAATATTTTTATCCCATAAGACAGAGTATGTTTAAAAGAATTATAATGAAATTTAGGAACCTACCAAAAAAATCCATATACATGTATTCTAAATGAAATTAATGTTTTCATATATTGAATACCCTTGTCAATAAAATAGGTTTCATATCATTTCAGAATGGTATCATATAGAATGAACCCAAGAGATAGATCACTTGATACCGAAAATTCTATCAAATAAAAATAGTTTTTTCCATAAATATTTATGATGATTAATAAATTATTAATCCCAATGAGATATATATATATATATATATTAGATAATGTGTAATATCAAAGATAAATCCTGAAAATTGATTTCAGTATACATTTTTTACATTGGTATACAAATATAGAGTTATAAATCACTATAAATATAAATTTAATTAGTTTATCAGGGATTCTATTATATTAATAATAATAAATACAAATAATAATATTTTATAACTGAAATTTAAAAAAAATCCAATTTAAATGTAGATTTTGAGATAAAATTTTCAACCATGAATGAAAAAATACATTTAGAATGTTTTTAAAATCATTTTTCAAAAACACACATCCTAAAAAGAATATAAAATTAACAGAGGTAACGATAAATAAAGAAAAAAATCTATATAATATATTTTTTTTCAAAAAGAGAAAAACATAATTTATGGTTTAATGAAAATAGACATAGTCGTGAAAACCCATCCTAGTGGTCAGTGATTATAAGTAATAACATTGCATTTTTTAAACTAATTGTTTTTTAATGAATATGATATGTGTTAACAATCCCCCTAAAAATAAGTTTATGAGAATAAAATTTATATACATATATTCATGAGATTTTTTAAAATTAACTTCAAATATATTAGAATATTATACCAAACATATATGAATAAATTTCTAGATGATTTATCATAAGTTAATGAATAGATATTTTGTTAAGTAAAACCAATCTAGATTTGGTATATTTATAATGAAATTAAATTGAAAGTGGAAACGTTATATGGGTCATCCAAGACATTTTTTAATTATATTTATGATATAAATATATAAATATTTATCATATAGACCATATAATACGAATTACATGGTCAATATTACATGTCATTCAATTACGAACAATTGAGAAGAAAAAACCCTTTTGAATTGTTTAACATATGAATAAAAAAAGTAAAATTGATTTTTTTTGTATTTTTAAATAACATTAACATAATTAATTTTAAGATATAAATATATATAAGATTCATATATTCCGTATAAAATGAAATCTGTGGTGAAAATGTACTATATCTTAATGAATAAATATAGGAAGGGAAATGCCACATCATTTTACACACTACATTCATAAAATCTATTTTAAAACATTTACAATAAACATATCTATATTAATAGCTTATTATATAACATTATAAATATATCTTTACTTTTTTCTAGTATTAAAAGTATAATTATTTATTATACATTCATTTGTATGTATACAATTATTCTCATAACCGAGTGTTAATAATTTAAATAGTTTCACAAATATTTTGGAATGGCGATGAAGAACGCCAATTTATGATACGTTTTTGATAATTATCATATAATAATATTTTATAATATAACTATTATTATTTTGTAAAAACACCCATGTACATTTAATAGAACTATTTCCAGGGTTGGAGAAAACGAAATCTATAACAATATTTTTTATGTAATTTACCAATACATATAGATTAAATTATAATGATAATAAATTTATATCATCCTTTAAGAATCATATATATAGTATAGAGTACTAAAAAAATTAATATGTATATATTAAAATAATTTTACAAAACAATCATTAATAGTGGTGATGATAAAATGAAACACCTTAACCTTGGAGGTGGTAATTTGTACATATGCATGGGTAACATTTGAAATATTTAATGGATGATTAAAAGTCGGATAAATTATTTTCTATCATTTTAGAAACCTAATTAATTAATATAAAACGTTATTAATAAATAATTACATTCTTATAACCATCCATGAAATGTTTTCCTAGAAAATGAAATATGTCATTCATGGAGGTGGTAGTCTACAGGAAAAAAATAGTTATTTTAAATTTTTGAATTGGATGGTGGTGAGATATAATATTATTGTTCCATAGACAAAAGTAAATTTCAGTATAATATTAATACTGATATTATTTTAGTACGGAATGAATATATTTTTTGGATGATGGATTTGGAGGATAAATAATAAATTACTACCGAGTACATAACACTCATGTTGAGGAATTTCATTATCTTTAGGAAAATATATTTGAAAAGGATGTTTAAGGATACATCTTGTGAAAAGTTTCTTAAAAAATAATATTTTGAATTAGGAAAAATTAAAATGGATAGATATTGAATTTTATTTCATTTGGATGTTATCTTAAGGAGGGTATGAGTTGAGATCCTTTAATAGGTAAAAATTTGGTACTTTTCCCCAGGAAATATGTTTGTTAAGGAGAAAGTATTGAATTGGTTTAGAATTATTAGAGGTAGGTGAAAAATTTTGGTTGGGAATATCTTTATATTTTATAACAAAAATTTAAATTTTATATTGTATTATTGGATTGTTAATTTAGTAAAACTGGATCCGCCTTAATTTACCATTTTTTAAAAATATTATCAATGTATAAAAATAACCATAGTATTTAAATTTTTACTAAAAATACCATATAGACCATTTTAAAAAAAATAATAACGTCATAAATATTAATATATACTAAGTTTTTTATATATTGAATTCTTAATATCACATAATTAAATTCAAATTTAAATTATATGAGATTTGAAAAATGGCTTTTTTGGAAAAACAAATATGTATTAAACTTTATTGATTTTATTATTATTAACTATTGATATATATATTTTTTAAATTAAATAATAACAATAATATATTAATAAAATATATATTTATTTTAAAAAATAATACTAAAATCTCATAAAATAAACTCACTAAATAATAATATTATATAAGAGAATGGGGCGAAACATATGAAAATATTTATAAAATAAATTAAATTGAAAGTAAATTTCAAAGGAAATTTGCTCCAAAAGTGAAAAAAATAAATAAGGGATTAGTATGGAGAATAAAAATCGCATATATAAAAAGAAGAAGTAAACTTATAGATATATGATTTTATTTTTCCAGTGATTTAACTTTTTATCATATTTTACTTTTGTTATGGTAACATGACTTTTAACATCATTAACTTATTTTTAGAACTAAAACTGAAATTAACATGAATAAAAACTATATATTTATATATATTATACAAAATATATAAATCATTATAAAATATTATATTTATTACAGTGATGAATTTTAATTATAAATAATATATATATATATATAGTCTATAAGAAAGAGTTTTATAGAAAAAATGTAACATATGTTATAAAATGAAAAATATTGGATAAAAAATGTGACCTAAATTTTTTAGTATATAGTTTTACTTGTAAAATAAATAATTAGTCATTAGAAATTTCTCAAATATAAATTTTTTTAGTTAAGTATATATCTTTATGCATTCATAAATGTCATGGTATTTTTAAAGATTGTATTGTATACTAATCACCTAAAAAGAAATCATTTCATAAAAATATTTGATATTAACCCTCAAATTATATTTTTATGATGAATCCAAAAGGGATGTTATTTTATTAAAATTCATATTCACTAATTTATTAATATATCTTTCAAATGGTAATGTAAAATTTCTTGAGAAGATATTTTTATAAGAAAATGAATTTTTCAAATAATAAATGAACTTATTATTTTCTTCAAAAAATAACTTTTTAAACTAGTGTCAATATATTATTCCTATCAAAAATATATTTTCTAATAATGAAATTATAATATATTAAATGTCTCTAATTAAAATTTCACATAGTATAAAATATATATTAAAAAAATTATATATAAAATGATTTTATATTTTTAGCTAAAATAACTACATTTTACCTATATATTAGTCTCAAAAATGACCACAATGTTTTATTCAAAATATATTACATCCATAGGATACATAAATTTGAAAAGTCCAAATTAATAACATAATTATAGTGGTTATTTATACTTTATATAATATATTCATAACAAAATGAATTACTCTTTTTTATGTGTTTTGTAAGGAGAAATTTATATAACATAGTAATAAAGTCTAATAAATACAAAACAGATATGGAATTATAGAGATTTTATTATATTTTTTAATGAAATATTTTACACCAACACCTAATATTTTGTGACTTAAATGGATGTAACTTATAAAAACTTAGTTTTATTTTTTAAATATAAATTTTTTTTTGTTAAATATATTTTATCACGAAAAACACCGAATAAAAATGAACATTGGCACATTTTGAAAAGCTAATTATAACGAATGATAATTAGAATATTATTATTACAGTATTGTTTTGGGTAACCAAATTATTAAATCGGTATAGATTGAAAAGTAAATGTAATTTTTATCATAAATACCCTAATACAAATTAACTACTATTTCTAATCAACTAATGAGATCATTTTATTCATAAAAATTTATTTTTTAAAATGCGTTTTTATGTGATAGGTATTTTTATTTCATGGAAATAAATATATGAACGGAAAATTATGATAAAATATATTGTTTATAAGAATAATATATTAAAATTAATTTCATTATAAATTAATATAAATAAAAAAATAAATAAATAATATTTCAATGATATATTAATATAAAATTTAGATTTATTTTATATTACATTTCTAATGATATTTTCAATTAAATTGTTTTAGGACTTGACAATAAAAATTCCTCTTTTTTAGTCATTATTAAAATTTTATAATAATAATATTATGTCATACATCTTTTTGGATGGATATATTGTTATGTTCATTGTAAAAAATAGTATTTTTAAGATATCATTACTTATATAACAAAATCAAGATGTTATATTAATATAAAAATTAATTAATTATTTTATTCGCTAAAAAGTTATCATTAGAATCAAATTATATATTTATGAAGATTATTTTTAATTTACAAATTTATATTTCATTTTTTATAATTGATGATTAATTTTTATCTAAATGCGTTTTGGATTTTGTATAGACTTATTATTTTGGAGTTAATATTTACAAATTTCAGAAAATATTTCCATTAAAATTTATCTTATATATGGAATAATAATTTCTAAATTATGTAATTGGAATTAATTCTGTTTTTTTATAAAAAATAAAAAATTTAGTAAAAAATAATTTGAGTGGAAAATTAAAAATTGAAATATAGTTTAATCAAAGAGAAAAATGACCTAAATGATTATAAACTTATATATAAATTTGTTTTTGAGATAATTAACTAAATTATAATTCCATTATATAATCATTTTCCCCATTTATATCCATATTCACCCAATTGTGCAGCACATATTATAAACATTCCACTCCACTTAATTATATATTGTGTCGTTTACCAAACCACAAATACTAAAAATAATTTTGTAGTCTATAAAAACACTACCAAAATCCCATATCACATTACTAGAAACATACTGGATTACCTTATATAATTAAAATATGATCCCTTAATTGTATAATACAATTTTTAAAGTTGTATTTCGAAGGAGTTGGGTGAAAAGTACTTATCAATCAAAATTAATTTATATTTATTTATCTCTTATTCTGCCTCCTCTAGAACAATTAATGCCATTATAAAATTGTTAGGTATATACTATAATTATAATAATGTGTAATTTTTTTATGGATCTATAATTTTATACTTCCTCCCAGTGGTTCAAAAAATGAAAACATCACCACTTCATACCTGCAAATTATCACCAATATGATTTGTAATTTCCATATTCATCAACACTTTACAAGAATGGTTTTGTGAATTAATGTAATGAATGAATATTATATTTATTAAGGATCTATTACTTTTTAAATATAAATTTATATCAAACCTAATTCCATATCATTTAATAGGAAAATAAAATGTCACTCGTGCGTCTGAGGAACTACCATTAACAAGGATAATGTTTTTAAAATAGCATATGTGCCATATACGGATGATAATAAACATGTATTTGAAAAATTCATATTAAATTAATTGAAAATATATGTCATGTATATAAATCTTAATGGATGATATATAATTTAATGATCCTTATAATGTAATCAACAAATATCAGAAAATTAACATAAACATGCTTGTTTCTAATCACCACTTCAAAAATCATGACAAAAAAATGTTGGATTGAAATTAAAATGTTATAAATACTTACATAACAAATATTTTGGTATCATAAATAAAATAATATTATTGAACTTTTTATAACTGTATTTGGTTCAACATGAATATAATAAATCATGTGTTGATAAATCTGATTCCCTAACATCTAGGGATGAAAATAAAAAAAATGAACAATGAAATAAATATAAAATTATTTAAACTAAATATTTAATATAGTATTATATTAAGATATTTCACTTTACACCTTATTTATGAGATTATTATTATTATATTGGAGTTTAATTTACTTCCATTAAAACCATTATTTATGGAAAGGTTTTTCATATCACTATTTTCTCTCTTTGAGACATATTCTATATTCACCATTTTATTTCGTTTTCATAGAAATATATAATTTCATTTTGATTCCTTTTATAATTCCATTAATGATAAAATGGGATTTAAATATATATATATATATATTTATTTATTTATTTTATTCTTTTTGTATAGTTTTATTCATATTTAAACTATATCATAACTAGTTTATTCCAACTAAATTTTTATTCATTAAGTTATGAACATTATTCATGATCAATATTCATATATGTTATATAAAATATATCAAATGATTTAATTATGTGAATATATATATATATATATATATTATGTTTTTATGGAACAATATTAATATTTCTTTGACACATTTTCAATGTATTGTTTACTAAATTATTGTTCATTGATGAAGTTATTTCATAAATAAACTACAATATTATAATTAATAACACTCATACAATTTGATGGTTATTAATATTACATTTACTTATTATTTACATCCAAAAATCATTTACATTAATAGTTTGAAACCCAAAAATTTTGTATCTTGAATCATATTCTAATTTTTATTTACCTTTTTTCAGAAAAGTTTTAATTACACTTTTTACAATGTTTGTTTACATAGTGATTTTTAAATAGAAAAAAATAATTTAATTTCATCTTTATAAATTTCATCTTCCACTATATGTTTCATCTTATTTACCATTTTTTTATTTCATGTATCCAATATTTAGATTTATATTTTTTAACATGAATTAAAAACACATCCTTTTCAGCTTCTTTTAAATGTTATTTTAAAGTGACTCATGAAATGTTTTTTTATATCATTTAATTTGAAAACAATTGATAGAAAATAATATGTTTTTAATTTCATTAAAGATATAAATCATCCTATAACCATTAGAAGTATCAAATATGGTTCTTTCTTTCCATTTTTTCAGGTTTTGAAAATAAATCTATATTCATATTATTTAATATAATGTTTCTAAAAATATGTCAAATGATTAAAGAGTATTTTTTCCTTTAATTATATCTGCATTATATAAATGAATGTTTTTCATCTATTTCAACATCCATTAATGTATATCACTAGAATAATGTCTAGGGATACCATCCAACTTCATTATCTAGATAGACTATTAAATGTGATATATAATTTTTCATTAAAACCATGTCTTTTCGATGTGTAAATCATGTGGTGATTGTAATATAACCTTTTTTATGTTTTATTAGAAAAAAATTGTAGGTTATATCATTAAAAGAGAGGTGAGACCTATATAACCCATAAATGTAAAGGGTAATATTTTATATATCATGATATAATTATAGGAGACAATGACATGAATTATTAAGAAACTATGTTATGGGTCATATGGTTTAGAATTCCTAGCCCACTATGTAATTGTAGAACATCGTAATAATTCATCACACTCTATGTCATGTATGATAGGGACATCTGTAATGTCATCAATAATTCAAATTGAATTATTCCTTATCTAATCCTTTCATTAATCTATTTTTATTATTTTATGATATGGTAAGGCCTCATGTATCATCAGGGTGATTTTGGAGTGTGTTATACTCCTTTATGGGAGGTCATTTTTGGTGTATGAATAAGGGAATTCATGGTGTTTTTCCCAAGAAACAGCATGGAGTGTTAATGACGATCATTGGTTGCCTATATGTAACCATGTAAAATTCCCTAGGTATAATTATATCATGAAATAAATGAAACATCAAGGTAGGTGCATGGTTTATAAAACAAAATGGTACACTAAAGAGGCACTGGGCCTTTCACGGTCATTTTGAATTAATTTAGCTTTTATAAAAAACTATTAACACAAGATTAAATTATAAAAAATTGTTATTTCGACATGGAAACACCCCAAAAACCATTATTCTACCTCTTTAACATATAGATCTTATACCTAGGGACACTAATTCATATTATTGGTGAATTCAATTCCTATGGAGGTAAATTACATTGGATCTAGAGACATTGATTATAATTATTCCAATTTATGTGGTCATTTCCCTTTTGATCATCTAGTTTAATAAAGGTCTTCTATATTCTATCTTTCTAGAGTATCTAGATCTTAAATTTCATCAAATTATAAATGGTAACTATCATGATCTAATGTGATTCCTTCTATAATGTCAAGAAAAATGAATATATATATATATATATATATAAATGTATATATTCTATTTTTTTCGTTATTTTTGTCAAATAATCCAAGATTCTATCTCTTTATAAGATCTTATTATGTAATTCCAAACTGATCATAACCCTTGAAATGTTCTTTTACTTTAGATATTATCTCTTTAATAATCATGTTCATATTATGTGTATGTTCGAAGGATTTTTGGTGAGTCATCTTAATTCATGTGGTTAACATTAACATTGGGATTAAATACCCATAATTATATAAGTTCCATAAAATATTATGAGAATTAAATAATATTTGGTTGTCTTTAATGCCTACAATTCTAACTTTTCAATGAGAAAACTATTGAAATGAAAAGATTGTGAATGTTTATATCTTATTCATTTCGTATCTATGGATTATTTATGTATACATATTAACATATAAAAGACGTATACTACCAGGTATCAATGTAATATGTAAGGAATTTCTAGCTTGGTTAATATCCAAATAGAGGGAACATGAGAAATGTGACATGACAAGATTATGGTGGGATCTTGGAAAAAATATTATTAATAATTATGAAATTTTACTATGAATTTAGATGTGTAGTCGTTCATGATGACCCTCTACCTATATAGAGATATATTGTGGTGATTGATGTACCTATTGACTAATATGAGGCATGATGTCTAAGTGGCATGTTTCAAGGCCTATTATTGTATTATGGAATTTTATAAAATTCATGGTAACCGGACCTAACTTATTTTCTAGTACAGTGTTGATGTAGGTTGGTTTAGTGTTCATGGCCAATTTTCTAGAAAAAAATGACCAGACATGTTCTTGATTTCTGATTTATTATCATTTATTACATTACATAAACAATAATAAAAATTTATCACTATTGTTTTGGATGAGATGGTGGAGTCCTACCAGTAATAAAATCACACCAAGTATGGGTATCTCATTTCACATTATAACTTTATAGTTATGGATATAGTAATTGTAAATCATTCAATGTAAGGGTGGATGTGTTAAAACAGAGTAGAAGAAAAAAAAGATTAAAGGGGGACTATAAATTTCATTGGATGGAATATCTTATAGCATTCAACCATTACATTTTGTTAGTGATGGATTAATAAATACATTTTATTATTTTATAGAAAATTTATATAACATTTTATTATTTAATTTCCATATTTTATGTTTTAAATATTATAATTGATTTATCAAACATGTATATGTGTTGTTAGAATATCTACACCATTGTCATAGGCTCCCCATGATTATATTTTGGCTAAAACGCTAGTCAAAATCCTTTTAAAAATTAGGGTATTGATGTTAGGTAACCTCATGACCAAGAACTGATAACTAGATTTAGTTAAATAATAAATGGAATTATATCGTTCCTTTCTTCCATAGATTTAATATGATAGTTTTATAAAAATATAATACAAATTCTAGGTCTCATGTAGGGGAGTTACACAAGTTCTAGGCAAACTCATGTGTAATATTATTTCAAGATACCATGTAATGTGGGATTTATATTATAGAATTATAATTTCACAATGATGTTGAGTATTGTATTGTAGTTATTGTTTACCTGATTTCATTTAGTTTGTGTATTATTTTTTTAAACATAGTTCTACATCTTATGAAATAATTTTCTTGTCACTAATATAGGATTAATTATTGATGCCCCAATTATAATATATGTTTTGTGTACCAAGGATGTTTTGATGATGATATTTTTTACTTGAGGCTGATCATTCTATTTCTTCTTATGTGCACATGATTATAAAAATACTTCATGTCCCGGAGACATGGGGTTAGAAATTGGGTAAGGTAATGGGTTATGTATTGTTTTAATTTCTATCAATATAGGATGAGATTCCATTAAGTGGGTTTTATATTGGTGACAAATAAATGATAAAAAAATATGGTTATTTAATTTATTAAAGGAATTTATATGTGTTAGATATGGATATTCATATAATATCACATTGATTACATTTTACAAGACCACATAGGGAAGCGGGATATGATGCTCCCATCTTGAGAAAATTTCATTACGCACTACCAGTTATGTTTGATAATGTAGTTGATAATTTTATATGGGTTACTACATAGGCATGTGACATATAAAATATAAAATATTTATTATTTTAGGATATAAATATTTAGGGATGTGAATTTCATAGAGGCATTCCATCTATTGTAAAAATTTATAAATATTTATATTTACAACATCATCCATCATTTTTAGGATTTTCTGGCCCTGAGGATGCTGAGGAAAGGGATGATATTATCAATGATATTTTTAACTCATAGAGACTCAAGGAGGGAGTAAATTTAAATTTGATACACGTACGCTTCTGGGACCCATATGGAGATGTTGTTTTATGAAGAACCATTATGGGACGAATGGTGGCTATACAAGGTATACTATCAAGGAACTATTTGTTAGGAGTTATTCAGAGATATGTTAAAATTTTGTAAATATGATGATTTCATTGAAAATTATCATTGAATGAAGACCGTAAAATAAAATTATTTTCAATTTATCAGATTTCGTAAATTTTTTTCATATTTGGTTATGAATATGGTAGCAAAGGACAAGAATTTTGCGATTTCAATATAAAACAAGATAAGGTATCATGTGAGGAACTTTGACATAAATAAAATAAAATAATTTTTATCATAATAACTATATATATTAAAATGGTTTATTGTAGGATAATTTCTTATTACTTATTCTTATTCATTCTAGACTAGTAAGTGGGATCCCTAGTGGAGTTATGGATTTACCATTTGAAAACTATATGATATAGGATGAGGAGAGACCTTGGGGAAATGATAGAAACTAAGGAAGTGAATGGTTTATTCAGAAGCCTCTATGGGTTGAGGTGTCACCCAGGTCATTAACTATGCATAGATTAGACACTTTAAAAATTTCATCCCAAATACTAAAAGCAAGAGTCATCGATATCCCAAATGGAAAATAACCAATGATTATACATAATACAATCCTGATATAATTTGAATTAGAATGTCTGGAAGATGTCGGCTCTGAGGTGTTTCTATGATAATTATTAATAGGTGGTTTAGAAACTATAGGAGTGTCTAGTTATATATTTGTAAAGTGTATCTGCAGTTATTATAGACACTTTTGTGTTTATATAATCTGGTGAACATGGAATCATTTTTACAAGGAAGTGTAACTAGAGTGGGTTGAGTTTACAAAGAGGATAAAATTAAATATTATGGTGGAGATGTGACTTAAATAGTTTTTGGTACTAATTTGATTATGTACACACTCTTTAGTTCCTTATTTCAAACATGAACATTCCATTCATATATATCTTCCTAAGTTGAAACCATGTATCGTTTTCCTATATTGATTTTCCAAATGGTTTGGCATATTTTTAATCCTTGGTGAAATAGGATAGATAATATATAGTTTCTCACAAAATGTTATATAATTATTGAACGCTATGAACATCAATGGAATTACGTAGTTTTGGAAATGATGAGTCTCAATGTGATCATTGAAATAGGATATTTGACTCATTGCATACCATGTATAAATTGATATAGTATATGGGCAACTCTTACCAACATAGTCATAGAGAATAATGATATGAAATGTTAATGGGAACTTGGAGAAAGTACAGTGGGACTACATATAAATCTTGTTGGGACCGTTACAACCCAGGTGGATGTTATGGTTCTGGATGTTGATTAGGTAATATATCAAACATCATTTCTTATTATGTTGGACCATTATGATGAAAATTTTCAAGTATATTTCTCAAAACTACATATTCATATAAGAATAAGGTTTATGATTAATTCCTAGAATGGTACACAACCAATGTGAATAATTGTATATTTTATGGAACAATCCATGGTGACATGTTTTATATTGATTCATAGGGATATTGAGGTAATGTGAATTATTTGGATGGAAACCTACCCATGGGGTAACCCATTTTAGTTTTCAATGATGAACTATGGTAGATTAATCCTATTCATGGATTACAAAAAATTGAAACAACTCATATGGAAGAACTGGTATCCATTCAGTTGGATATATGATATATTTTATTAGTTTAGGGAAGCTGGGTGGATCAAAAAAATCGATTTATGATTCTATTTTTCAAACACCAGGAAATATAAGAGGACATACTAAATAGCCCATTTTTCTAAACAAAAAGGATTATACTAATAAATTTTCATGCCTTATTAGATTTTGAGTTTCCCAATATTGTTCCTGGCCCTTACTAACCGATTTTTTATCTACACATGGATTCTATTATATTGGCGTTTCGTAATGAAATATTTGTATATTCATTAAACTCATAATTTCATGATATACATTTAGTGATTATTCATTGTACACTTATTGGGAATTTATTATTTCCTTTATTTTGAAATGACACATTTGGTTCAATGAGGTACTCTTTATAGGAAATGATATACCTATGGATAAAATTTAAGTTGGTATAAGGAAGTTGTAGGTGTTTACATTAATGTTAATGTAACACCCTGAGATTTTATGAAAAATATTCTTTTTAATTTCATTAATGTATTGTGTTGTACGCTACACCAAAAGGAGCTTGCACAAAACGCATACGTGACTTTCCTTTCATTACACACAATCGTGACCTTCCTCGATAGCGTGTGTAGTACAGAATTACGAGTTTCACTAAACAATAATATGCTATTAAAATATTATTAAAACTAGCCGTTATGAATAGTAATAAACACTTTTTGAAATTTTGTAAATTTTATGTTTCAAAATGGACTTCATTTTTTTATTTGTAATATCAAAATTATCTTAGGGTAATTTTTTGGAACTTTTCGAATAACTTTAATTTTCCGATGAATAGTGAAAATTACTAAATTTTAATTAAAAACAACGTTTTTAATCGAAATAATTAATAGTGATAAATTATTAATTTGAGTGGTTTTAAATTATATTTAGAATATATTTTTACAATTTAATACAATGTTGGTCATTGGATGTAATTTCACAATTAAACCAGACATAAACAAGTGTCAATCTTTTGGTAGTTATTATCTCTTAAGAACACGCTATTTGTTTTGACGACGGGAATTAATTTTTAAATCAATTAATAGAAATGATATGTTTTGAATTTGGTAAAATATACATCATTTTTGAGTTCATAATATCAAATATATCTTAGGCCTAATTTTTGGTATTTTTCTGGAAACTTTCATCTTTTGATGAATAGTGAAACCACTAAGTGGTAGTTAAATAAAATAAATTTTTCATAAAACATAATTTTACCGATTCTGTGAGTGGAATTTAAAAAATAAAAGAGACATGGTTGATGCCAGTAAGTAAAATGTGGTTCAATGAGATGAAAATAATTTTTGTTGAATAGTAACTTTTTACTTTTTTTACCACGGTAAAAAGTAAATAGGGTAATTAAGGGTAAAAAAGATATTATTATTTACCTAACACATGTCCTAATTATATTGGATAAATTTAATTCGACCAAAAACAACCTTAGGAATGAAATATGTCCATTTAGGCACACTTGGATTAGATTAGGACATTTATTATTAATTTATTTAAAGAAGGGTTAAAATAGTTAAAATCAAAGTTTAATAAGTATATCATTTTTAATATAGGGTTATACATAAGATAAATTCGACTATAAATATTAATTAGAAAGCTAATACGATTTCCTAAATAAAGGTATTTTATTTGTAATTTTTAGACATTAAATAATTTAATTTATTTATGACACAAAGATGATGCAGTAATTATATTATTAATGAAATATTGACATAATTGATGTTATAAATACCAAAATAAATGTAATTTGAGACTTTTAATGAATTGAACTAACTTTATAGGTTAATATGACATTTTAGTATTGATTTAATTAACTTTTTTAGATCTAATCAGTCTGTTATGAGTTTCACAAAAGTCAATTACTAAATCGTGTCAAAATTGACATAAAATAGTTTTAAAAACAAATATTATATTATTAATTGTTATTTTATTCCTAAAAATCTAAGGTTCGGAAAAATGACTTAGATAAGGTTATATATATTAATAATAAACAACTTGGGTTTCGTTTGGCATCTTATAGTTAGTTTATTAACCTTATAGTGTAAGAACATAAAAAGACACGGTAAAAGTATAATTATCCAACTTAATGTTAAATCTAAATGATAAGGTTAAAATATGAACCTAAATTTGTCTAAATTCTATTGGACGTGAGGATTTAGACCCATACCCACCTTAGATTCTAAATAAATCAATTTGGAGCTATTTAAAACCGAATTTGTCTTCATAATAAAATAATATATTTAGTTATTCCAAAGGTGCCCCTCTCCTCCCTTATAAAAGGGCACCTCCTCCCTCTCTTCCTCACACCACATTGAGCCTTCAAGATCGGCCAAACCCTACCAAATTCTCTTCTCAACTTCCCTAGAGACATCCTAGAGGTCCTGGTCTTCTTCAAAGACCAATTTTAGTGCCCTAAGAATAAGACTCAAAGAGGCGCTTCAAAGAAGAGGTAATGCCCGTTTACGATTCTTTCATCTTTATTTCTTCTTCCACTTCTTCTTCTTAAGTTGTTTCATTATGAAGTAATAACATCAGTATCACTCATATATGGATATGTTATTATAATTATGAAACAACCCAATTTCACCATCTATCCATCATACGGAAAATGAAATCACCGCGCGTGCGTATGTATGGAATACCGTCTCCACGCCGTGGTGTAATCTATTTTCCACCACCACCTTACTTGGATGGGTATAATGGTGTAAATAATAACTATATATGATTATAGTAAAGTGATATTGATTATGAAATAGTATACATACACTCCAATACAATTCCACTATCATGAGAACGATATCATCACTCGTCTGTACGTACGGACTACCGTCTCCATGACGCGATGATATTCATTCTCCATATTAACCATTCATGAATGATTATAAAGTATATATAATAAGTAATCATGAAATATATGACATAATAATGATACTAGATTTATGTGTATATATATCTATGTCATCTACTTATTTGCATTCAACTCAATAAGGAAAAGAAAACAGCGTTCATGCATACGTACGGCCTACCGTCTCCATGAACGGTGTATTTCTTTCCATTTATTGATCTATTATATATATGTATATTCTAAATATATATTATATATAAATCATGTTTTATATTATGGAATTATTTAATCATGATCTAAGTAATCATACGAATAATTACAAGTCAAAACACAGATGACAAATGAAACAATTTTACCCAAAACGCTCTTTAACATGGAATTTACAAAAGAACGGGTAAAATAATGTCATAATTGAACCATATATGATATCATAACAATTTTTATGATTATGGAATAAGTAAATGACATTATTTATGTCATTATACAGGAGGTTCTCACACTTATGAAGCAAATCGGACCTAAGGTAAGGGAAATATCACAATCTCATTTTTATCCGATATTGTTTATACTTTGGAATTTACTGGGGTGTATTTTATCATCCACATCCATGTTTTCTCAATATGTAATATTTATATCCTTCTAAAATAGTTTATATCCAATTTTACCCTTCATTGAGTTTTTATTAAAAGATATTAAAGGAATCATTTGTTGTTTTTCATACGAGGTACTTTTTGACTTTTCCGATAAAAGTACGAGAAGAATGTTTTTTTAACTTATACGGCATGAATGGATTTTTAAAACATTATTTCCAAGAAGGTTCCTTTAAAATTTTTCAATTTTATTTTTATTCAAATTATTTTAGTTTAAAATTGTATGACATGTTATGAAAGGGAAAATGTTTTTGAAGTAGAAAGGATATTTTCCTCAAGAATGGAGTTCAAGTGTTTTGTCAAAATTATTTTCCGTCTACGATAATCAAGGGTTATGTTTCTATCCATATTATTACATTTATTTGATTATGTTGTGATGGAAATATTTTTATGAATTCCTTTATCTTATGTGAATTGTTTTATAATGCCATGATGTTTAAGATTCCCATTTTTATTACATGGGTTATGCTATGATGTATGGTTTATGATTCTGTGGAACACATAATAATGGTATCATTATGAGATGGGTGGGACCTATATCTCCCTCCAATGCATTGGGTAAAGATTTTATATCTCATGAGATAGACATGGCTGGAACGGAAGGTTAAACTGGTTCAGTGAAACAGGACTGAAACGAGGAGTGAACTTAATTCATAAAGGGACATTGTCCACTAAGATAGTCTTGGCAATGCGTCTTGACTAATAAGAAATGACTATTTATGATTATGTGTGTATTCCAAAAAGTTTCATGTTTTATGTTATGATTATTGGGATTACATTTCACTACTATGATTTATTCCATGTTATGGTATTATGATCTTTTTTGCAGGTTACGATTTCCAAAATGTTATGTTCTTATGAATATGATGTGATTGATATTTCTTCTGTTTACACTTACTGAGCATTTGAGCTAACCCTTTTATGTTTTCTTTTCCCCATGAAAAAAGAAATGTTTTAGTTATAATAAAACAAGATCTTTATGGGAGATGTTGAAGATCTTTCACAATGATTAGAAGATTATATTCCGAGTTTCCAAAGACACTAAACTATTACGGTCCTTGGGTGTGTGTTTTTGTTATGTACTAAGTATTCAAAAAAAGTAATGTAATGTCCATGTACGTTATGCTTCAGGTCTCTACAGTTGGTATTAGAGGAAAGGTTTAATCAACCTTTGTAAACTAGGATGCGAAAACTTTAGTGAGATCCCTAGAGATATTTATAAGGTATGTCTAGGGATATCCCTAAGGTTAAGTATAAGTATAGGTCATAGTACTAGAATTACAGTAACCCATGATGTTAGATATTGAAGGTACTCCCCCTTTATTATATTGTTTTCCCTAGCATGATTTTTTCCTCTCACAATATTCTTTTTTGGTTTTAGACGATGGCTGGAACGCGAAGGAACCGTATTGATCAATTTAATGGACAATGAAGTGATTGTCCTCCTGAACAAACAAATGTTATGGGAGATGGAGTGAAAAATCTTATTTCTATACTTACACAAGCTATGAATCATTCTGGACTTCCAAATGAGAAGATAAGGGAACAATATTCTATTGATTCCTTCATGAGACAACGTCCACCTTCTTTCAGTGGGTCTTCTGATCCACTTGTTGCTGAACAATGGATCAGTACTACTGGAAAGATATTTTCAGTTCTTCAATGTTCTGAACGTGATAAAGTCATCTTAGCAGTGTATCGTTTGGAAGGTGATTCTAATCAATGGTGGAATATTTTCAAGAATACGAGGCCAAGAGATGAAATTGAGTCAATGGAATGAGACGAGTTCAAGAACTTATTTTACAATAAGTACTTCCCTCGTATTCTTCGAACAAAGATGGAGAAGGAGTTTCTTGAACTAAAGCAAAGGGATGATGAATATATTGGTATATACTAAGAGAATTTTACAAGGATTGCAAGGTATGCATCTGGATTTATCATCCAACCTGAACGTAAAGTTGATCAATTCTTCAGTGGCTTAAAACCAAATCTTCGAAGGGAATTAGCTATAAGAGACTTTAATAGCTATGAAGAAATTGTTCGTTGTACTATCAAGGTAGAAATGGAAGTTGGTGTTATATATCCATCTCATGGTTTTGACGAGAAATGAAAGATGGAGTTCAAGGAGAAATCTCAGAATAATGGTGAAAAGAATATGAATGTTTCCTAATGCTCAAAGTGTAGAAGGAAGCATGGTGGAGATTTTCTTAAAGGGACTAGAAATTGTTTTATGTGTGGAAAAGAAGGTCATCGAGCAGCTGAGTGTCAAAGTAATGGAAAAAGGGTTTCTAATAATGTGAATAAATAAATGACTGTAGAGAACGCACCACCAACACTTCAATGCTTCAAGTGCAAGGAAATGGGGCATTATGCTAATAAATTCCCTAATCCAAGGGTTAGTGATGATCGACATGAGCCAACACATAAGGAAAAGGACAAAGGGAAGTCACATGTGATCACTATTGGCAATGTTGAATATGACAACGATGTGGTGGAATGATTAAGTGTTTATGTAATGTGATTCCAAAATAATGTTATATATAGTATCATGGAATATTAGAATATTTATGTATTTTTCTATTGTGGTTTTCAATAATTTTATGGTGCCAGTAACCATGGAGAGTGATTAATATATTTTTGGGAAAAAATGATATGCACATAATGAATGGATAAGAAGAAAATGAAATGTTTGACCGTATTCATGAGCTCATGACTGATATATGGAGAAGGTTATATCATGGTTTGAGTATATAGAATTTTTGGATTTTGGTATGTGGAAAGAGTTAACTTTTGACTGCCTTCATGCTTTCACTAAGGTTCAATGGGTATTCATTATTCAAGAGAATACATGATTAAGGTATTCACATGTCTGTAATTTGACCAACAAGATATATCTTATGATATATGGGGGATAAATGATGGCATTCACGTGATTGTTATGTGACATTTCAGGTAATCATTTTCTTTATACTATGAGATTAGACCGAAGTATTTTAGATAATCCTTAAGATTGGAATCGATTATGATGGACATAAGTTGGGATATAACATATTTTGATATTATTTATGGGATGTTATAGTAATATAGCTTTATAAAAATTTCAACCTGCAGGATGGGCGACAAACCATCACGTCAGACAAGGCTGTGGGAATCGAACCCACAACCGAAGTGCGACTGGCCTTATCGCCTACCACAGGCCTACAGGAAGTCCCTGTTTAGTAGAAACTAGTTTTATTATATTATGCAGTATGGTATATGAATTATAAGTCCATTTTAGGAACCATATATGATTAATCTCACTATAGATGGACTTATGTATGTTTTGATAACTTTTCTAACCTTTTGTTTGAGACAGATGGAATGACCCATCATTCTATCACATGATCTGCTAACACATCATGAATGACAAATTCAACATTATTTCTATAAGGGATGAAGTGGAAATTTTCCAAAGAATAACCAACGGTGAGACTATACTAAAATCACGAAAGTATTTCTTCTAATACCAATTTCTTCAACTTTAGGAAAATGATATTGAAAACCAAAAATGTTGTCCTAGTGCTCTTATATCTAATGAATTAGATGGTACATTAGATTGTCACAAATTTATGGCTTTGTGATTGCTGACTTTTCCATAGCCATGTTCTCTACCACTCTCCATCAGAACATGATGGTTAGATTTCTCTTCCATATCCATATTTTCTCCTATGTGGAAACCCAGTGATTAGTTTATTTGGGTAAACCTTACATTTCATACTTTTGTTTTTAAATATTGGTTTTGGTATTCCTTTTTACGATGTGGGTTTATATTAATGAAACATTTGAGTAGTAAACCATTTATAACCCCGACGAATTTCGAGGGCGAAAATCATTTTATGGGGGGTAGAATGTAACACCCCGAGATTTTATGAAAAATATTCTTTTTAATTTCATTAATGTCTTTTGTTGTACACTACACTGAAATGTGCATTCACAACACACATCCTTGACTTGCCTTGAATTACACGCAATCGCGACCTTCCTCGATACCATGTGTAGTACGGAATAACGAGTTTCACTAAACAACAATATGCTATTAAAATATTATTAAAACTAGCCGTTATGAATAGTAATAACCACTTTTTGAAATTTTGTAAATTTTATTTTTCAAAAGGGACTTTATTTTTGAATTCTGAATATTGAAATTAGCATAGGGTGAAATTTTGGTACTTTTCAGATAACTTTCATTTTCTGATGAATATTGAAAATTACTAAATTTTAATTAAAAACAACCTTTTTAATCGAAATAATTAATAGTGATAAATTATTAATTTTAGTGGTTTTAAAGTATATTTAGAATATATTTTTACAATTTAATACAATTTTGGTCATTGGATGTAATTTCACATTTAAACCAGACATAAACAAGTGTCAATCTTTTGATAGTTATTATCTCTTAAGAACACGCTATTTGTTTTGACGATGGGAATTAATTTTTAAATCAATTAATACAACTGATATGTGTTGAATTTGGTAAAATAGACATCATTTTTTAGTTCATAATTTCAAATATAACTTTGGCCTAATTTTTGGTATTTTTGTGGAAACTTTAATTTTTTGATGAATATTGAAACCACTAAGTGGTAGTTAAAAAAAATAAATTTTTCATAAAACTTAATTTTACTGCTTCTGTGAGTGGATTTTCAAAAATATGAGAGACACAGTTGATGACAGTAAGTAAACTGTGGTTCAATGAGATGAAAATAGTTTTTGTTGAATAGTAACTTTTAACTTTTTTTTACCGCGGTTAAAAGTAAATAGGGTAATTAAGGGTAAACAAGATATTATTATTTCCCTAACACATGTCTTAATTATATTGGATAACTTTAATTCGACCAAAAACAACCTTAGGAATGAAATATGTCCATTTAGGCACACTTTGATTAGATTAGGACATTTATTATTAATTTATTTAAAGAAGGGTTAAAATAGTTAAAATCAAAGTTTAATAAGTATATCATTTTTAATATAGGGTTATACAGAAGATAAATTCTACTATAAATATTCATTATAAAGATGAAAATATTTCATGCATAATGGTATTTTATTTGTAATTTTTAGACATTATATAAGTTAATTTATTTATGACAGAAAGATGATTCAATAATTATCTTATTAATAAAATATTGACATAATTGACGTTATAAATACCAAAATAAATGTAATTGGAGACTTTTTATAAATTAAATTAATATTATAGGTTAATATGACATGTTAGTATTTATTTAATTAACTTTTTTCGAACTAATCATTCTGTTATGATTTTCACAAAAATCAATTACTAAATAGTGTCAAAGTTGACATAAAAATAGTTTTTAAAACAAATATTATATTATTAATTGTGATTTTATTCCTAAAAATATAAGGATCAGAAAAATGAATTATATAAGGTTATATATATTAATAATAAACAACTTGGGGGTCTTTTGGCTTCTTATAGTTTGTTTATTATCCCTATAGTTTAAGAACACAAAAAGACACGGTAAAAGTAAAATTATCCAACTTAATGTCAAATATAAATGATAAGGTTACAATAGGAACCTAAACATGTATAAATTCTATTGGATCAGATTATTTAGACCCATCCCAACCATATATTAGAAATAAATCAATTTGGAGCTATTTAAAACCGAATTTTTCTTTATAAAAAAATAATATTTTTAGTTATTCCAAAGGTGCCCCTCTCCTCCCTTATAAAAGGGCACCTCCTCCCTCTCTTCTGCACAACACATTGATCTTTAATTCATGGACAACCCCAGAAAAATTATCTTCTACACTTCCCTAAAAACATACTAGAGGTCCTGGTCTTCTTCAAAGACCAATTTTAGTGCCCTAAGTGGAAGACTCAAAGAGGCGCTTCAAAGAAGAGGTAATGTCCGTTACCGATTCTTTCATCTTTATTTCTTCTTCCACTTCTTCTTCATAGGTTGTTTCATTATGAAGTAATAAAATCAGTATCACTAATATACTTATATGTTATTATAAGTATAAAACAACACTATTTCACCATCTATCCATCCTACGAAAAACGAAATCACCACGCGTGCGTACGTACGGAATACCGTCACCAGGCCGTGGTGTAATCTATTTTCCACCAACACCATACTTCGATGGGTATAATGGTGTAAATAATAACTACATATGATTATTGTAAAGTGATATTTATTCTGAAATAGTATACATACACTCCAATACAATTCCATGATCATGAGAACGATATCATCACTTGTGCGTACGTACGGACTACCGTCTCCACGACGCGATGAGATTCATTCTCCACATTAACCATTCATGAATGATTATAAAGTATATATAATAAGTAATCATGAAATATATGACATAATAATGACTGGATTTATGTGTATATATATGTATTTCATCTACTAATTTCCATTCAACTCAACAAGGAAACGAAAACAGCGTTCATGCATACGTACGACCTACCGTCTCTATGAACGGTGTATTTCATTCCATTTATTGATCTATTATATATATGTATAATCTAAATATATATTATATATAAATCATGTTTTATATTATGGAATTATGTAATCATGATCTATGTAATCATATGAATAATTACAAGTCAAAACACGAACAGCAAATGAAACGATTTAACCCAAAATGCTATTTAACATGGAATTTACAAAAGAACGGGTAAAATAAAGTCATAAGTGAACCATATATGATATCATAAAAATTAGAATGATTCTATAATAAGTCAATGACATTATTTAAATCATTATACAGGAGTTTCGTACACTTATGAAGCAAATCGGACCTAAGGTAAGGGAAATATCATAATCTCATTTTTATCTGATATTGTTTATACATTGGTATTTACTGGGGTGTATATTATCATCCACATCCATGTTTCCTCAATATGTAATATTTATATCCTTATACAATAGTTTATATCCAATTTTACCCTTCTTTGAGTTTTTATTAAAAGATATGAGATGAATCTTTTGTCGTTTTTCATACGAGGTACTTTTTGACTTTTCCAAAAAAAGTACGAGAAGAATGTTTTTTTTAACTTATACGAGATGAATGGATTTGTAAAACATTATTTCCAAGAAGGTTCCTTTAAAAGTTTTCAAGATTATTTTTAATCAAATTCTTTTAGTTTAAAATTGTATGACATGTCATGAAAGGGAAAATGTTTTTGAAGTATAAAGGATATTTTCCTCAAGAATGGAGTTCAAGTGTTTTATCAAAATTATTTTCCATCTAAGATAATAAAGGGTTCTGTTTCTATATCTATTATTACATTGATTTGATTATGTTGTGATTGAAATATTTTTATGAATTCCTTTATCTTATGTGAGTTGTTTTATGATGTCATGATTTTTAGGATTCCCATTTTCATTACATGGGTTATGCTATGATGTATGGTTTATGATTTTGTGGCACACATAAGAATGGTCTCATTATGAGATGGGTGGGACCTATATCTCCCTCCAATGCATTGGGTAATGATTTTATATCTCATGAGATAGACATGGCTAGAACGGCAGGTTAAACTGGTTCAGAGAAACAGGTCTGAAACGAGGAGTGAACTCGATTCAGAAAGGTACTTTTTCCACTAAGATAGTATTGGCAATGAGTCTTGACTAATAAGAAATGATTCTATATGATTATGTGTGTATTCCACAAAGTTTCATGTTTTATGTTATGAATATTGGGATTACATTTCACTACTATGATTTATTCCATGTTATGATATTATGATCTTTTTTGCAGGTTAAGATTTCCAAAATGTTATGTTCTTATGAATATGATGTGATTGATATTTCTTTTGTTTACCCTTACTGAGAATTTGAGCTCACCCTTTTATGTTTTCTTTTCCCAAGGATATAAAGAACGTTTTTAGGTATAAAAAAAATAAGATCATTATGGGAGATGTTGAAGATCTTTCACAACAATTAGAAGATTATATTCTGAGTTTCCAAAGACACTAAACTATTACGATCCTTGTGTGTGTGTTTTTTATATGTACTAAGTATTCCGCAAAAGTAATGTAATGTCCATGTGCATTATGCTTCGGGTCTCTACAGTTAATATCAAGCATTTTATTATATATTTATAAATTTTTAGTATTATAATTGTATTATAGGTGTTTAATAATGTAATACAACCATTAACTACACTAATTACCATGTCTACTAAGAGGAGCGTAAAATTTGAGCTGAATAATGCATGTGGGGAGGCTATCATAGAGGTGATGAGAATATTGAGGAATTCCACAATTGTGAATCCACCAGAATATGGTATTGGTTATCTTCTATATTTTAGTACCTCTAGTGTTGGTTTGGGTGATATCATGATATTTAATGATCATGTATATTCATAAATATAATTCTATCTATGAACTAATAAGTGAAACTACCCAACTCAATATGTAGATTTAGCTGTTGTGGAAAATTACATGAAATATTAGAGTCATTATCTATTTAGTGAGATATTTTTTTCCTATATAAAACAACATTTTCTGATATATTTTCACATGGGGAAACAAAAATATAACATAGTTAATTTTGTTTAGATATTTATAGATGTTAAATTTTTGTTTTAATTATTCCCATATAAAATTTAATGTTTTTATAGATTCTATTAGTAGAAATATGTATGATTCTTGATCTGAAACATCATTGGAAGAGTGGAAGTTGATAAGTCTACATATGAATTATATTTTTGGTGTTTCCAATAAGTATTCTTCAATATCATGTCTACATTTGGACATTATTTATGATTCTATTTATTAGGAATAAGATTATTAGGGGCCTTTAATGATTATCTAATGATAGAGGAATGTTTAATAAGAGATAACACTTTTCAAGGATAGCTGTCAATTTAAAATTATATTCTTTATAAACATGGTAGACTAGTTGTTCATATTTCTATAATATAGTATTTATTTAGGGACTCACGCAGCTTGTAATGGGTAGTGAATCTTGGATCGAATAAACTGTTTATGGATACCTAACATCATTTCATGTTTCCAAGAATGAAAATGTAAATAACATGGTTTTTAAGAAATTGGATAACCAATGTGGGAAATCAATGAACTAGCTGAGTATATAGACAACTACATATTAATATGATAATGTGGGATCATGTTTCAATTTAAATACATGTAGGACTCCTCGAGACCCATACGAGATGGGATGTAGTGTGTTATGTTATTTATTAAAATATATAGGAAGGTAATTTCATTCAAAATTTAGAAATATTGTGAATAGAAAAGTAGTGTAGGCTATACATTTGAGATATAATATATATGCATGATGTGAAATTGTGTATCATGTCAGATCATGTTAATCTATTTTTGTAAAACATTTGGATAAGCCTTTAGATATAGATGGTTTCATAATTTATAATGATTTATAATTTAATCCTTTAGTGAAATAGAAAATATGAGTTTGGGATCCATTTTTTTGAATATATTATTCATGAATGTGTTCTAGAAATTTTTAGAGCATGTGATCACTATATGGATTTTATGAGTTTATAAAAAATTACATTTTCCAATATCTAACTAAATTTTTTTCATTTTGAGGTTCTTTATGGTTGAATATTCCATTATCTGTTATGTTGGAACGAATCTAGTCAGTCAGTAGTTTTTGATCAATTTTAGTACGGGAATAATCTGAATGAGTATAGTTAATCAAGAAGAAAATGGTTACAAATTATAGAAAAAATTATTTTTATAGTGAATGAAGATTAATAGATTAATATTTCATTATGGATAATCATGTTTCATTATGGTCATATTATTATTTTGGGAAATGATGACAGCATAAGTAGTGTAAATTTTCAACAATGAATGTTAAAAAATGGGATATTTTGGAATAGATTATAATTTTCAATTATCTATTTGATCAGAATCTATGAAAATAAGGTGTATATTCTTTGATCCATGTGTCTCTACTTGTAATATTGAATATAAATCCTTCACATGTTATTGATAATATTGATATTTAGAAAGTGGTGAATGCTTCTTTTTTTGCAATACATAGTACAAATTGTTGACCAGGAGAATATGAAATACATGAGAATTTAGTGCATATTTTTAAGGTTTTAAGAGATCATATATGTATTAATAAAATTTTTATTTTGAATCTAATGTGTTGGCTCAGTGATTTGATTTGGTACTGTAGGGCCTCTAAAGAAAAATATGTATGGCATACATTAAATGGTTTTGAGTTATGTATTATTATGTTTAATATTTTAATAGATTAATTTTATTTTTTGAGAGATATAGAATCCTTAAATGGAAAACATGGTTTGTGTATGGGTAGGTAATAAATATGGTTTTAATATGCAACCATATGGCCTACTAGATATGAGTTAAGGTCGGTGTATGGCTGAAACATGGTTAAATATAACAAAGGTCAATTACTATGTTATTTATATTACTAGTAACACTATAAAATGTATAGTTGCTTTAAGATTTACCATACTTAGAAACCAAACCACAAAGGATCCATGAATTGGTAATGAGATAGTCATGGTTCGCCAATTTTGGGGATAGTGCACGATCAAAGATCAGTCACAACATTACATTATGTGAAAATTCAAATATTGACCGTCAACTCACCAAAAAAACCCCACATTTATCATCCTAAATCCAAGGATAATAAATCTATGGAAAACAATGGGTTTTAATTTAAAATTAATTCCCCTTGGAGAATTATTATATCGTATCTAGAGACCTCTATCATTATTATTTCAAGGTAATTGAATTTTTTTCTTTTTTTCTTCCCTCCCGTATTTAATATTAGATATTATAATTCTAGAAGACTCTAAATAAAATTTTTCATTAATATATACAATATTCCAATTATGTTTTAAAGTGATTTGTTTAATATATTATAGAAAAATGTAGGAGGAGATACGGGTTTGTCATGATTCCTCATTTATTGACTTAAATTTATTCCATTTTCCATATTTATTTGGTTATGTCTAAATAAATACTATCCATTCACATGATTGTTTACATGTATCATTACTATAGAATAATCATGAAATGATTATTGAATTTTTTATTGATCATTGTTGATTGATATTGATTTGTGTTTCAATCATTGGAATTGAGTTTCAATATGAATAAAGTACGAATTTCCATAACATCATTTCAAAATTATATAAAACTATAAGATTTGACAAGCTTGTCTCTGTATTTTCCCCATTATACCGATATTTATATGACATGGTTCTTCATGTGAATATAATATTATTTTTATTTCAAGGATTTCATATATATATATATATGGATTGTATACTTGTGTTATATGTAATCAAAGTGAAAAATGACCGCATCATGGATTGGTTAATAACAAATAGGGAAAACATTTACAATGATAAGCATGATCATTATAGTGGGATATGGAATGGTATATGATATGAAATAATGTTCTCAAGGAAAAACCCAAGACTACTAGTGGGGTATGATGGATTTATTGTCAGATATGAGATATTTGGTCATGGAAGATAGCGACATGTCTAGAATTGAGAAATAATGGTCTAGTGGACTATTTTAATATATATGTTAACCATGGGGATTACAAAGTGATAAATGGAATTTAGATATAACTTATTCATTTTCATATAGATGATACTGGTGGTACTAGGATTTGTGACATCCTTGTTATCACTTAATGATCAAATATGGCTTGGTTCACAAGTGAATATTATATTCACTCATATCATACACAATTATATGATTCTAAACATATCATAAACACATAAAGGGTGTTTTTTTGGATTTATACTCACACTATGTTTTTTTATCTTAGTGACCATATATACATTATAGTCATCGATTTAGTAAAGGCAAGGGTCCTTATGTCTTGCAGGTGAGATAGATGAATGAGCATTGTGGGTGATGATGTGAAGGACTCCATATTTATTATTATAGATAATCTTGGTATCATCCATCTTTGATTTTTTATTTTTTCAATAATATATTATTTGTTGTCTTATGTATCATAATGATACAATTTTTTGTGGTTTCTTCTATTGTATAGATTAATTATTTTTATTGATCAGTTGATCATGTATAAGTGTCGGTTGGATATTTTTATTAATGGAATAGTCATACTATGTTCTAATGTTGTCCATAGATAACATTAGACATAGAATTTTATAAAGGAAGGCATTATTGATGTCATGTTTCACTCTACAATAGAACCTATGATTCAGTTCATTGTGCTACCATGTAAACATTAGACCCACAAAATTAATAAAGAAAGTAATGTGACTTTCTATCCTACAAAATTATATGACATATGGACATGAATTACTGACCAAATATGATATCATACATATATATATATTTATTACAGACAATATTTTTTTGAATTCCTATCCTTTTGGGACATTACTATGTCATATTCTTATACTATGATTCATCCCTCAATGTTATTATCATATGATTCCACAAACATATGACTTGGTATATGTTCATTAAATTTTTTCTACTATTATATTTGGTCATGAAAATTTTTGATATCATATTATTTAATTATGATTTTATGTGAAATTTCTCCAATGATCATTTTTTCTCATATACATATTCCGAAACCCTTTTTTACTAGTTGAAAAGTATTAACATCACTAGAAATTTATCAACACCCATTTCATATAATACCCAATCCATTATATATTATGATGAGTATATCAATATAAATGTCATGAATAGGTTATAGTATGGTGTTATATTAGAGATTAGTTACCTGTAATTTATTTTACATAATATCTAATTATAATAATACATTTAAGTCTCTGATTTTCTCACAATTTTGGGATGAAATATTTATATTGTTGAAACATATGTATTTTTTTAATGTATCATCCCACATTGTATAAACGATAGTGTTAAATGATTTCATTTAAGAATCAAATACCAGAGTGTGGTATTGGGTGCCATTGATGGTATCAGGGGAATACATTGATATTTTTAGAGGATATTTTTGTTATTTTAAGGGATTTAGAGTGGATAAAAATTGTGTAAATATTTTTGAAATGATGAAATTTTTGAAAACATTATTTTTTGTAATATATAGAATATGAGGCATCCTAGAAATAAAGTATTCATACAGAAACAAATAAATGCACACATTCCAAGGTATAGATATACCAACATTTAATAAACCAAAAAATGTGGGTTTACTATTAATATTATGTTCATTTGTTGCATGAATTTATTGTGTAACATCACTCAAAAGTTAAAAATCATAATAGATATTTATTGGGTTGATTTTATTTCCTTTTATGAACTGTTACGCATGATTTTATTTCTATTAATATATAACATGATTTTTTAGAGGACTAATAGGTTTATGAACGTAGAAAACCTAGACTAGAACTACAAAATTCATATGTTAGCATATTTTTCATTGATATAACAACATATTATTGATAACATTTTGGTGGAAAAAGAGAATAACTAGAATGATGTAGTGAAAGTTATGTCACCCAAAACTATAAAGAGTTTAAGGTAGGTATGTAGGATTATTTGACGTAAATGGTTGATTACCTCAATATATAAATATTATATTGAAAAAGATTATTTTTTAGTCATTCCCATTATAATGAGGCTGATATCCCATAGAATATTATGTATTTACTCATGTATACACTGCATGTACTATTCTATTTTTGATGTCAGTGTAAATTAAAATTATACTTATGTAATTTATTTATGGGGGAAGAATGTATCACCAAGAAATTTTATTATTAATTTTCCAATTAAATAAATACTATGCTTAATAGCCTTAATTAGGCAATACAAAACCAAAATGAATTGTGATAAATTTTTTGATATATATACATCCATTATAAATTATCCATTGATATAGTGGATATAAATAAATGAAAATATATTATGATATAGATCTAGACCAAAAAACTTATATTTTTAATAAAAAATAATAAATGAAAATAAATTAATGTAGCTCAAAAATGAATATGATCATATTATTTAAAATATTTAATATTTTATTTCATTATATTAACTCTACATTTTTACTTTAATAAAATACTTATATTAGGGTGTAATTATGATAAAATGTAATATAGACATTAATTATATATTAAAATTAATTTTATTATAAATTGATCAAAGAGATAAATTGGAATGATTAATATTGAAAAAATAATTTTACATTAAATAGAATTTTAATTATAAGTTATATTTCAATTTAATAATTAAATTAATATATTTTAGATTATTAATTTGAAAAAATTACCTTTACTTGGGGATTTATCATATAATTTTTATCTGAATATTAGTTTTAAGCATTTCATAAATGGGTAGATTTTAATTTGAAAAAGGAAAACTTCAATTTTTATGAATACCACGATTTAATGACGTAACTAGAATATAATATAATAATAAATATTTATTAAACGTATTTATTTATAAAAAAAAGATATTTATGTATAATGATATATATATATATCATTTTTTTAGAATCAAATATTTTACTTATTATTAATTAATTAATATATTTATATAAGACTACTTCATTGTGTTATAGATATATTAATTATGAATTTCCTCTTAACTTATTTTTGAATTTTCAATAATAATAAGAGTAAATATTGGGAATTATAAAGTATAAATTATGTATTAAGGTCTATTTGATTTTAATTCAGGAAAAAAAAATTTCATGGAAAAAATTATATAACATGGAAAAGGTAAATATAATAAATGGGTGAATTCTGATGGATAGAAAACAAAACAATTGAATAATGTTTTTTAAAAATATTAATTGTTTTAATAATTTCTTATCTTAATTAATACCTTCTACATTATCATTGACTTTTGGATCCATATTCATCGAATTGTGAACCTCTTATAATAAAAATACCACTCGTCTCACTTATAAGATGATCTATTTACCACATTAATTCTCAAAACACCAAAACAATTTCAGTTTAAACAATTAACCCATATATCTCCCAAAAACTCTAATATACTTCCTATTTTTACCTATCTTAGAAAAATTCAGTCTCTAAAATGCATTAACCGATTAGAAAGAGGGTATTTAAACAGAGAAATGTTAAAATTCCTTATAAATCGTTTATCATTTATATTCATTTCTATATTATTTTACCCCATCCTAATATATTCTACACCTGATATTATTTATAAATAAATTTAATGAGTATAATTAAATTTTCTTATTTTTATCCAATAAACATTTAATAACTTCCTCCAAACCATATGGAAAAAATATTTTTCTCATGTGTATGTGTAGAATTCCACATCCATCAACAACAATTTTTTTTGTATTAATTCATCATATATATGAAAATGATATTTTACCTAATTAATAAATATTATATTTGTAGTATTTTGAAGATTCCATCAAGATGAATAATATTCTAGCTGTATTTTCTCTCAATCATTTCAAAATGGAAACACCCCACATACGTACATGTAGACTGACACCTCCATCAATGACATGTTCTATTTTTTAATCACCCCATTACATGGATGGTTTTTAATTTTTATTTTATGAACATATTTAATATGAATGATTAATATATTTCTTTAATATTATACTAAATTGATGAAAAAAATGAAGGATAATTAAAAAGTAATATATTTTATTTCTTAAATTAATAGAAACTGGAATGTTGTTCAATTAATGATAATGAGTTGTGGCCAATGTTTATAATGAATTTAAATTAAAACATTATTAATCATTAATCAGTATAAATTAATTTCCATTAAATTTTGTTTTAATGGTATAATTGTTTTATCAATTTATGGGAATAAACATTGAAATTAAATAGAATGTATAAAGAAATCAAAATAACTAACATATGATTATGATAATAACTAAAAAATAAAAAATAAATTTATAATAAATTATATTAATTAAAGGGTAGAAAACATAATAGTTATGAATAATGTTCAGAAATATAATATTATGTTTTTTATGATACATAAGGTTAAATCACTTCTCTAGAAGTTGAGAGTTATGGAAAGGGTGTTATCATATCTAATTTTCATTATAGAGATATATAACAAATTCACCGATAAATTAATTTTTTAAGGAATATAATACCGTAGGAAAGATTTTATCATTCTATTGGTGAACTATATTATATTAAAAAAATTTATCATATTATTTTCTATATGCATATTTAATTTGATGATTGAAAATTTTTTAAGTGTATTTATGAACTCACTTCATTTTAATCATATCATGATCAATTATCAAGAACATTATTTCAATATTTCTGGAAAAATATAAACTATATATAAATTATATAGTACAATTAACTTAGTTTTATGTTATTTATTGTTCTTTCTAAATAAATGTTTTTATGTTTGTCACATTATTTAAAATTATTGATGAACTTCAATATGCATAAAAATGTAATCTTTTTATGCATAATCCTCATCCTATTTAATTATTTTTTCTCCCCAGTTTCCCCATTAATTATATGCGTAAATTATTTCCTTAATTATTTAGAAAAAAAAATATTTATTCTCCCATGTTGTTATTTATTTTTATTTATATATTTTCAAAAATAATTATGTAGTTTTTTATGTTCTGGGTTTCAATAATTCTATTTTATAATATTAAAAATGCATTCTCTTTCATATTCATATATTTTATCCTCAACCCCACATATCAAAATATTTACCATTATATCATATCTACATTACATCATTCATAATTCAATTTTTATATAATGGTTAAAAGTATCCATGTCAACTTCTTGAAAATTATTTTTAAAATTGACTTGGGATGTACATTTATATTAACATTTTCAATCACTAAAAATGAGTTAAATAATGTATATTTAATATTTAGTATAAAAATTAAATTTTTGAACCACCATTATTGTTTTATATAATAATCAACCTCTCCAAGATATCAGTTGTTTTTATGGTAATTTAAATTCTATTTCCAATAAAAAATGTTTCTTAAAATAAATCAAAACACTAAAGAGTGTTTTTTTCCTCTCTCAAAGTAGATTTTATAACACTTATATAGATTTTTTATCTATTGCAACATTATTTTTAATTTTCTATTTTATTTTACTCTATTTACACCATTAATATTCTTTCATTTGTATGAATATCTAATATTTTATTAAAATATTCATAAAAATCCTCTATTTTCCATGGGGTAATGAAGGGGTGTTTGGAATTTAATTACTTCCTTGTTCAATTAGAAAATATATGTATTTTTTATCATTATTAAATCAGTGGAAACTATATATATTTGATCTATAATGTGTAAATTATAATATATCATGAGATAATTATGGAATATAAGGATTTTAATTACTAACCCATATTGTAATGGGAGAATGGAATGCGAATTCAAGGACCACTATGTTATGGGATAGAAGAAAATTATGTTTTGACCCAAAAATTCATGAGATTCATAGACATGAGTTCACTACGGATATAATTATATAATACATTTTCATGAATTCTTATACAACTTGATTTAGGGATATGGGGATGTGAAATCCCAAATAACTATTTTATATGAGACAGGGACATTAGTCTTTGACCAAATATATTTTGATTTATACACTTATGTTCATAAGAAATAGTTATGGTAAATTCCTGATCATAGGAGACATTAATTTGTTACATGATTATGGTGTACATTTGGTGTCATGATAATTATCTAATGATTCGATGAATTTATTCTAGGCGATATGTTTGTTAATTTTGATGTTATATGTTCTCTAATTGTGAATTTTTGACAAATCATATTGTTCAACATTATTTTAATCACTTATTTCATAAACTATCATCTTTTCTCAATTTTTTATTCTCTTACACTTTATTACATGTTGAATTATTTTTCTCTTTATGATTACTTGAGTACCAACCATTATCATTATATCTATTCCCCAGGTTATGATGATTAGTATAACCCGAGAGATGTCTATAAGGGGATGGAGAATTGTGTGAATATAGATTAATTATTGTGAGATATTTTTTTACATTATTTATGGTTTTGTGTGTTTATATTTATTCATCCCACTTTCTATTGATATCATTTGTGATATATATATATATATAATTGAATTAGGTAGTGAATGTATTGGGTGCCTCATAGTAGGTTATTTGATTTAAACTAGGGAAAATAGTTGTGATGAGGGATTCTAATTCTATTATTTATTTATTTCACCAGAATAATATAATAAAATAAAGCTTTTTTGGGATTTGGTATTAATATGTGGTTCAAAAAGTCACATTTGACCTATGTGTGAAATTTCATTCCTATTAACATTCAGTAGTAATTGAGGAAGTAAATCAAATAAAATGAATGATATAGTGGTGTTTTGTGGAAGAGAAATAAAGCTACACTCAAGTGAGATAATCACAGGTTTTATTGTGAGTAAAAGTGTTATAGGTACTACTCAATATATGGTGGTATTCGATATGCTAGTATAATTATAGGTTTCAATATATGTCTCTCTATTAAAATGGAAGTGATATAGTGTTTTGTTATTATTGAACAATAATTTAGTTAACTAATTTGTTAAAAAAAATATTTATTTTAAGAAATATTAATCTTATTGAATTCCATGATGCTTTTAAATGACACTTCATTGAAGAATCATGGATCAAGGGAAAAAATTGACTTCTGTCCCAGTAGATATATTAAAATATTGATAATTTTATAATAACTAGGATTCATCTTAAAGTAATAGTTTACAAATAATCTATATTTCATGTGTATTTTTTTTCAATTCATGATACATAGGGTTTTAAAAAATAGTACCATAGAGAAGATCTTCTAGTGAATTAATAACTATGGGAATCTCAAATAATAATAGAGATTGGCCATCAACTGTTGGAGATTCTACCTCCAATAAGTATACTCTTTAATTAAAAATAATTCATTCTCAGAATGAAGAATACCTTTTTTCATCAGGTCACATATATATCATACTAATGGGTGCCATATTATCATATGATTTCATTACTATTCATATTCCACAATTACATTTTCAAGAGTTGGGTCAATTATGAATGATATTCTCTATAGCCATGTTCAGCATAGTATATATTTAAAACATATATATTCGTGAATTGAATATCATAAATTTCATAATAGATATATATTATTTATGAAATTTAATGAACATATGGATGGTTATTAGAATATGATTCATTTTTAATCTCCCATTGGAAACACTAACGTTTTCATAGGCTGGTGGGAACATCATGAATAATATATAGAAACAAAATTGGTTGTAATGAATTCCCTTATCTTAATAACATCTTGTATTATGTTCAATAAAAACATATGTAACGGGGAAAGAAATTTCATCATTAATGAACTATTTTAATGATTGTTTCCTAAGGGATTCAATAGACAGTTTTTGTAAAGATATAGATTAAATGAACGAAATAATTTCATGTTTTATATAATTTCATATCACTTATATAATATTAATTATTTTAGTTGTAAAATCTTAAAAATACATCTATTAATTATGTGCCAAATAGGTTAATTTTCATTTCTCTATGGAGATATGGTGTAATGTTTCAGAAATTTAGTAATTTATTTTAATTATATGGAATTATTCGAAGACCTTACGTGTTGAAGGAACACAATTCTGAGGCCCAGTTTTCCCGAAACATACTTTTGTCCTTTTATTAAGGTTCTTTTAGTAAAAATCTGAGAAGATTATCCTAACATTTGAATTGGTGCTCAGATTGAAAATTTGCGGGTATCGTTGAACTAGGAATGCTAGTATTCGCCTAGAAAAAATTAACTTCAACTAGAAATGGTGAAATGGAAATTTTAATTATTGGAATATTTGGAAAAATAATAAAATAACTTTACAAATGTACTTTTTTTTGTAATTTTTCATCATTGAGTGGTGGAGGGAGACGCTGAGGTGCGGCGATGATAAGGAACAATTAAGGAACCCCCTTTATTGATCAGTGTGAATGCGTAATAACGAAACTCAGTAGTATAACAGAAACACTGCAACGTGTTTCCTTTTTGAACAAATGTGTTGGATAGTGTTGGAATTAAAAAGTGAGGATTCTCTAATGATCCTCCGATGAAATCCATCTCAAATGAATAATGGAAAATGAAAATGAACATCAAACATCTTTGATTCACCTTGAAGAATAGATCCAGAAGTGACGAACAACGTCGGCATCTTGAAACCTCAATGACGTAAACATGCGGCAACAAAAGTCAAATAGGTAGGAGTTGTTTTAGTTTTTATATCTTCCCCCTTCAATTCTAGTAGCGATGAACACAAATCAACCCATGAAGAGGTTGATCTTAGAATCATGCATTAATGTGGGAGGGTAACATTATTTACAGGGTTCCTTATATAGGATTATATTATCTTTTTATATGATTCAGTATCTCCCTTGAGTCTCCCTGATTTTAAAACATCTATCGTGGAGTGGACATGACGACATGAACAAAGTCATAGACCCCACCACAAGTGCACTCCTTGTGAATGGATTTTCCAACATAGTGGAATGGAACGTACGAGATAATAGTAATGATAGAGGCGACCTAAGAGGCCTGTAGGCACATACAGATCGATGAACGGTCCAAAAAAGTAAATCTGGTCACCCTCTAAAGATGCAGTCGGAGATGCATCACCGACAAATGATGGCCAGCTGATGATGGTTGCATGAATGGGGATGTCCCAACCGGCGCTGAGGAAAAAGAGGATGTCGGCCTTCACTAGACACGCTGGTAGACGGTGGCATAATATGGTGGCTGAAGGCCATGACAGGCTAGTCGTAGCAGCTGCGGAGTGATACGATCATATGCGGGCGTTGTGTGGTGGGGTGGACCACATTTGGGACACCTGAACACGATGGAACATCATTCATTCAACTGAGGCATGAGGAAGGTCGGGCATCATCTATTAGTTCTATAGTGAACCAAATGTAGCTGGATGAATTGTCAAAGCTAAGAGGAACACCACTGACCCGCACCACGGGGGACATGCATCGGGTTAGTGGGCCACGCCCCCAGCCAACAGGCCAGTCTAGTGACCTAGCCGACAGAACCCCAGCCTGAGTGGAGAACCTACACCAGTGGGTTGTACCCATAACTAGCTGGCTGGGTCAGATTAGACTGTGTCACCAGGTGACCTAGGGGCTGGAATCTTGGTCAAATTGTGCCGGGTCCAGCGAGGGCCATTGGGCCTGGCCCTTGGCCAAGACATACCAGATCAAATCAAACCCAAACTAAGTTAGTTCATGTCTGTCAGATGTAAACCAAGGTATGTGAGACCCCTTGGCCGAGTTGTTCTGGTCAGTCCGACCGGGTTGGATAAGACCCAGACACAACCGACCCCTTTTACTAAAACACCAATATTATGAAAACAAAACATCTGATTTGAAATATATTTTTAGCATTGGGACTTTCTCAATGAAGACAACCTTTTGGAATTCTTAGAGGATGCTTTAATGGATGTTGATATTCGAATAGTGGCTTGACGATCATTTCTCCATGCCACAATATGTTGAGAACCCTGCAATTGGATGCGACCTAGAGACTATTTACATTCAACTCTTTTTGACTCATCAATGGCCAAGTGGTATTCAAATCAATTTTTATTTTCATGATCAATGTATGAAGAACTTATATGAGACTTTCAAGGCCCATGATATGTAAAGATAATGAGCACCTCATTAGGCCATGATTAGTGGGAATCTATTCTGTGTGACTTGGTTAGACCATAGTATGCGATGGGGAGGTGTACACGCATAGTCTAATGTAAGTGGAAAGCAATTTGGTGTGACTTGGAAGGCCAACTAAACTTGATATATGAGGAGTTCCCTATAATCCATGGTGTTTGATGATGTGACTGATGACTCTTCTATCACTACCCTAAATGTATACCTTGTATGAGTTATCTTGTGCTATGTGTTTCACTATGAGGATTGTTGTGTGGTATTTACATTTAGTTTTGGAGTCCTTATTGAATACTTTGTTAATCATTCCTGCACATGATTCACACACATGTGTTGTGTCTGGTGTGGATGATCTATGTTTCGATAGGGGTGCATAATGGGATGGGAGTGACAGATTCTACGACAGAGGATTAGGTGGCCTAATACATGGTGGGGCCCAGTAGGATCGGGTGGACAATACATACAACATAGGACTCCAGTTGCTTCACCACCCTTATGATAATGTGGGTTTTTTAGGGACATCCATCCCATCTTTATTTTGTAAATTTCTATTCTAGTTTCATTGTGGGGTTTGTATTCTGGCCCACTAGCTTCCATATGTACTTTTACTTAGTTTTCATTAGTGTAATTTTTTCCCATTCAATGTGTTGGGAAATGGTTGGGAATGTGTGGGCATATAGGTACTCTTGAAAATTCCTCTCACTTGAAGGTTGATGCCTTCAGTGCTATTCAATAGAACCTGGCCAAAGTGAGGAAGGATTTGGGTAGTCACATCATAGGCCCCAGGTTACGAGTCTTGAAAAAGATGTATCAATGGGCAGTCAGTCGTACCATAAAGACTAGGAGTCAGTTGTTTTATTTTGGGGTAATTGTTCTTAAGAGTTGAGGATTTGACTTTCAGATTCCTGCTATCTAGTGTTGGTTTTGTGGCTAATGTATCCCTACAACAAGATATTAAATTATTCTTTTGGCTATATAAATGAAACAATTGGTCGCATTAGAGAATCCATATGTTCTTTGGAATAATTGTTCACTCACTAGGTATAATGTCTTGATCATGGTCCATATTTATCTATTTCAAGATTCCTCCATGTGGATGACCATCCATGATATCAATATGTTTTCATGAGTAAATGCTTCCTAGATATGAGGTGTCCATTCAATGACCAGTTCTAGAGATCTTCCCACCGAGTGGTGCACCAGGGTTACCACCACCCGATGGTCAGCATCTACTACCATCAGTTTTGGCATATGAAATGTGCAAAATCATTACCCAACAAGGGTTTTAGATATATATTCCTCTCATGTTCATGGGAGAGATAGATCCTTTTGTTGCTTAGGACTGTTTTGAGGTACTGATAGGGTTCATTCTCTTAGGGAGGAAACTGCCTGACCGGATGGAGATCCTGACATTGAGCCTTCTATGGGGATCCAAAGAGAGATGATGGAGCATGACCACCTAGATGCACGATGAGGAGACCACCACCAGGTAATACTTTCAGTAGATTTTTCACATGGAGTTTTTTCCATGAACATGTGATCTATCCATATTAAAGAGATACATCACCTACCATAGATTTACATGACGGTGGCTGGGTACACAGTGATGTTCAACGAGATTTCTCGCCACTAGATAGATATGGTGCATGGAACTTTTCTAGGTCTCCAGCCTTTGAGTAGGGGCTCAGGTGGGAGATCATGGAGTTATTGTAGTCTCTCAGCATCCCTACTCATTCTTGGTTGCTGGAGTTACCCCTTATGGAAGAGATCTTCTTGGAGGAGAAGGTTCCCATAGCTAGATTTAGCAACAGACACAAGGTGGAAGAGTCTTTAATTGGAAGAAAATGACATATGTGAGGGCCCAAGAAGGCCATATATTTTATAGGATGAACTTAGGACTCATGGTCCATAGTACAGGGCTCTCACTCTAGGGGGAGCCAGCAGGGATCCAAGTTATTCTTCACATGTTAAGGGTAGAGACTCATGCCACGTTACATCCTAACACACCATATAAATGACTAGTAGATGGTTGAAGAGCCATCGAGGTAGTAGAAACGGTTCGAGGGGGGTGGTCCATACGGTGGATGACATGGAAGGGGTGATGGTCAAGCATCATGTGGTGGGTAATAGTTTGAGGTGTTACTGCCACCACCCCAAGGTGGTCCACCCCAAACTCAGGGGGAGAGAACATCTCCAGGTAGAGGAGGATTTTTACAACTATTCACCAGAGATGATATAAGGTACAATATATGTCTTCTACACCATTGATTTTATCCTTATAGACATGGGTGCTAGTCACTCTATCATTTCCATGACTCTCATTCGAAACTCAGAGATTACAATGGAGTCGTTTGCCCAATCATTATGGCTATATACTCTTACATGAGAAGACTCAACGATTACAGATTATTGGTGACAGTGTGAGATTACTCTAGTAGGAAAGAGCTTCAGCTAGGATCTCTTAGTAGAAGTGTCGAGGCCTAATGATGTCCTCTTGGGTATGGACTAATTATCCACTTCCCTTTCTCAGATCAACTCTTTTAGGCATATAGTGCAGTGTGTCTGTTGATATGGGACCATGTTTTCCTTCACCAATGAGAAGGAAACCCTTGTATTGCAGGATGTACTTTCTTTGAGGAGGGTGTGGTCAATCCCTCACCAGTGGTCTAGCCCCACCCTCGGTACAATGGATTATAGGAGTCCATGAATTCTTGTATTGGTGGACGAGTATGAGGTTGATTTTTCTGAGGCTTTTTTTTGGACTACCTCCTAGAAGAGAGGTGGACATATGCATCGACCAATACCTATAGATAACACCTATATCTACACTGGAATATCGGATAGTACTTGTTGAGATTCGTGAGCTAAGGGCATAACTGGAGGACTTGTAGGAGAAGGGTTTTTTATGGAACACCATTTCACCATGGTCATCCCCGATGCTTTTTTTCAAGAAGGAAGATTAGAGATTGTGGTTGTGCAGGGACTTATAGAGCTTGAACCAGGTGACAGTGGAGAACTAGTATCCAATACAGAGAATCAATGGGCTCTTCAACCTGTTGAAGGGGGAGGAGTGGTTCTCAAAGATATAACTCAAATAAAGCTATCACTAGCTTTGGTTATGATATGTGGATGTACCAATGATAGACATCAAGTGATGGTATGAACACTATGAGTTCCTAGAAATTCCTTTTGTAATTACTAACACCTCAACAATGTTCATTGGAATCATGAATAGGATATTCCATCCTTACCATGAATGGTTTGTTTTTGTCTTCATTGATGACATCCTAGTGTACTAATCATTAAAGAAGGAGTATGGTACACACCTGCAAAAATTCTTGGATTCACTCTGAGAGAACTATAATAATGAAATGCTCTCAAAGTGTATGTTTTGGATTTGGAAAGACAACTCTATATGAGATTTCATCTCATAGGCTAGTGTTACAGTTGATCTAATAAAGGTAGAGGCATACTTTCTTGTGAGCCTCCTAGGATCATGACTTAGGTGGGGAGCTTCTTGGGTTTTGATGGTAACTATTGACGATTCGTGCCAGACTATTCATGAGTATAAGCACCCATATATTCTTTGAAACATAAGGAACATCCCTTCATGTGGATGGAGAAATGTTAGGATTGTTTCAAGAAGATTATGAAGATACTGATTAGTTCCATATTGAGACTATCAGAGGATGTTGTGGGGTATATAGTTTACTGGGAAGCATCAGGGATCAAACTGTGTAGTGTCCTGATGTGGGAGTGAGCAATGATTGCCAACAAATCACAAAAACTGAGAAATCATGAGCATAAATATGTGGCCCATGATCGAGATTTAGTAGTAGTGAAATTTTCCTTCTAGATATTTCAACCCTACTTTATGGGTTGATGAATTACAGTTTAGTCATACTATAATATTCATAGGTATATATTCTTCCAAAAGGACTAGAACATGAGATTGTGGTGACTGCTAGAGTTCCTCCAGGACTGTGACTTTAGATATTTTATAATCATGGAAAAAGAAACGTGGTTGTAGACACATTGAGAAGGAGGACCAGTTTGAAGATGCTAATTAAGGTGATAGAGAAGTTGTTAATGATGAATATATCCTTCCTAGATGTGGGTAAATATTATTACCATCAGTCGATAACAGCTACTATCCCACTCTTATAGAAATTCAGGGAGGAAACTTGTGGCTATTGACAATGGGGCCTGACATGCTCAGTTATCTTCAGGATGTACTCTTTATGGATTTTCGAATGGTGGGTATAATCTCATCCTTTTTAGAGGGTGCACCATAGTTCCAGTGATATTGCTTGTGGGGGTTTTGGGGAGTTCCATACAACCCCCCTTGTGATACATCCTCTAAGGGTATTACTACTACCCAAGGATGAATAATGGGGTGGAAACGTTTGTTTCATGATGCATCACTTATTAGAAAGAGAAGGCTGAGCATCAGGATCCAGCAGGCTTGGTCCATCCACATGAGGTACCATAGTGGAAGTTGTATTGTCTCTTGGAGGAAATTTTGACTATGTTACCACACACATCATGGTTCTATGAATCTATTTGGGTGATCATTAACATACTAACCAAGTCATCTCACATCCTACCCATCTAGGATTAGGGACCAGTAGTGGGATTAGGACACCACTACTTCAAGGAGATACAGTGACATCAAAATGTTCCTTCAACGGTCATCTCATATTATGACACTCTCTTTATATCCCGGCTGTGGAAGAGACTATAGGAGGTGTACAAGACGTAACTGTGCTTGAGCACAGCTTTTCATCCTTAGACGAATGGTGTGACTGAGTGGACCATAAATACCAGGGAAGACATGTTATGTGCTTGCATCCTAAATTTTGGTTGTTGTTGGGGGGACCACCTACCACTGGTGAAGTTATCATAAAAAACATATATCACCCCACCATTGGAATGACAACATTTGAGGCCTTGTACTGAAATACTTAATGTTCTCCCCTATGTTGGACAATCCATGGGGAGTCAACACTCTTGGGTCAAGAGTTGGAATGGGCTTCCATCGATAAGGTGTAGATCATCCAAGAGCGGATGAGGAAAACACAGAGTATGAAGATGACTTATGATGATTGGAGATGAAGACAAATGGAGTTTTAAGAGGGTGATTATGTATTCCATCTATTGTCACACAATGAGGATTATAATGATTTGGATGTGGGGGCATGTTATCTCCATAGTTTATTAGAACTTTTCAGATCCTGAGTAAAGATGGTGAGGTTTCATATCACCTAGATCTTTCCCCATATATGCACTGGGTGCATGATGTTTTCGGCATGATGTAGCTAAGGATATACGTGAATGATCCATCCTACGTCATTGACTGGGACAGGATGAAAATTGATGATGGTGCGACAGTTTTGGAGTTCCCTATAGTGATATAGGATTGTTAGGTGAGGGACCTATGTGAGCGGTTGATTTTATTGGTGCACGTATGGTGGAAGAATGAGAATATCTAGGTGAGAACATGAGATTAGGAGGCTCAGATTTGTTATAAATTTCCCAACTGTTTGATTATTTGTTGTTTTCCCTTTCAATGTAGTAAATCACTAAGGTGGAGATAATATAATGATTCTGATATTACGTGTAATTTTTTTAATTACATAGAATTATCGTGACACCAAACACATTGTTAGAACGTGATTCCATGGACTAGTGAACTCGAAACATAATTTTAAACATTTTTAAGGGGTGTTTAGTAAACGTGCATGCCAGTTTTTATAAATACTAAACAAGTGCTCGTATTAAAAATTAAAGGGCACCGTTGAACTCAAAAAATAAGGATTTTATTATAAATAACATAACTTTGACCAATAAGGATTGGAAAGAAAAGTTAATATTTGTACATTTCAAAAAAATAATAAAATAATAAAATAATATTAATATTTTATTTTATTTTTCAATGGCCCCATTGTACAGTGGATGAAAATTCTATGGTGTGGAGACAAATAAATGATAAAGCACAATTATAGAATCCTTTCAATGGATCATTATATTAGAATTACGATACAACGTCATAGTGTAACTGAAACATTACCACATGATTCCTTTTTAAAAAAAATTCATTGGGGAGTGGGGGAATTAAACTGTGTTGATTCTATGATGAACCATATATGAACTTCTCCTCCGAAGAAGATTGTATAACACGGAAAAACAGTAAATATCTTTGCGCACCTTGAAGAATAGAGCTGGAAGCGACCAACAATGTTGATGTATTGAATCCTAGAGGACATAACACTACATAAAAATTGTCAAAAAGGCAGGGGATGTTTTATTTTTATGTCCTTATTTGTTCATTTATAGAAACAAAGAATAAGAATAAAAAAACAGACAAGTTAATGCGAAAATCACGAAATTATGCGAGAAGGTAACATTATTTTGGGGAATATCAATCAGTGATTAGTTTATCTTTTTCAATGATTAAACATATCACCCAAGACAAACTAGTTTTAATGCGTCTTACACGGAGGACATAGGCCGGCATAAGCAATGGCCTGAACCCCTCCGCATGTGATCTCATTTTGAATGGATAGTACAAAAAGGAGGAAATGTGTGTCCAAGACCATCATGGTGATGGAGGCAACCCGAGAGTCATGTAGTCGAAGATGGATCGAAAAATAGACAACTGGAGTAACTCTTTTGGTTTGCAGAAGGTGCCTCCACCATGAAAACACCAACAGATACCCTCATTGGTCGTGCTTGAAGACGTTCGTGCACCGTAGTTGCTGGAGGCCTTAGCCAGCTGCCCGCTGAAGTTGCGGGGTGATGTGGTTCCAAGAAAGTGCAGCGTGGTGGGGTGGCCTAGGTCTAGTACACCTAGACGATATGGAGATATAATCAGTTGATTCTAGAAGGAGGGATTCCCTAGAGCATCCCACAGGGTAGAAAAGTTCCTGACATAGAAAAATACCATATCTTATTCAGGCGACACACCACTAGCCTGCACTACCTGGGTCGGGCTTCAGGTTGGTGGGCCGCGCCCCTATCTAGTTGGTCGGACTCGCGACCCAGTAGGACCAAACGCAGCATGTGGGCTGGACCCGCGATAACATGATTTACCCACACCATGTGTGTTGAACCAATGCCAGTAGACCGGACCCATGCTTTTTTGGACAGGCCACACTAGAACGGGTTGTCGGATGACCCAGCGGGCTTGACCCAGCACCAAATCAAGCTGGGTGTAGCGAAGCCCATTGGGCCTGACAAAAGGCCATACCAGACTGGACCGACCCTGAACGTGAACTAAGTCTGGTCGAGTTAGTTAGAACTAAGATAGGGTATGTGGTATCCCCATGATGGCTTGTTCAGGACGGTCTGACCGGGTCATACCAGACCCAGACGCTTCCAGCCCTTGTTTACTAAAACACTGATATCTTGCAAACTGAGGGTCCGATTGATCAGAAGTTTACAGCATCGAGACCCTCTCGATTTAATGGATATATTGGAATGACTGGACGATGCATTCATTGGAAATGAATTGTGAGTAATGGATTTAGGATTAGTTCTCCTAAGAGAACTATTTATAGAACCCTATGGTAGGCCTAGACCTTGAGACTGCAGACTTTCAACAAAGTATGACCTGATACTAGCACTATGAGAAGCACATACATGTGAATTTTTAGGCCCATAGTGGGAAGAAATTTTGTGCTACTTTTTAGGACCACGGAATGTGATGATGAGGAGTACCTCTATTGGACATTATTAGTGGTAAGTAAATCTGTGTGACATGGAAGGCCCATGGTATGTGACGAATAGGTGTTCCTATGATGTCTAATGTTAGTGGGAAACAATTCTATGTGAGATGTCAGGACCACTATACTTGACTAAGGGGGTGTTCTCCAGCATCTTAGGTGTTCGATGATGGGACTGATGGCTCTTCTATCACTACTATAAATGTATACCTGTTTTGAGTTGACTTCTGTTTCATGTATTACTTTGAGGATTCCTTTGATGTCTTTCCATTTTTGTTTTTGGGACCCCTAATGAATACATTTTTGCTCACCCATACATGGGATTTTCCATCACATGTTGTGTTTTGTGCAGAAAATCTGTGTTTTGACCAAGTCCCTTTGGGAGACGGGACTGAAGGACACTACAATAGTGTACATGGTGGCTTTGGACCATGTGGGGCCAAGTAGGACTAGGTGGACAGGACATACTACCTCAGCTTCTTGTAGCATCACTACTATTATGATCAGGTGGGGTTTTTCACAGATGATCATTAGAGCTCCTTTTTTTACTTTTTTATTCCTATTCTTTTTGGGTTTGTATTTTGGACTACTTGATTTCAGCTATTCTTTGTACATAGTAGTTTTAGTGTACATGTTTTCCCGCATTCTATGTTTTCGTATGTTTTTGGGCATGTGTGTGTGTACATGTACTTAGAAAAATGCCTATCACATGTTGGTTGATTCATTTTGTGCTAGTCGCTAGGCACTGGCGTATAAGTGGGGAGCTTGGGGGAGTCACAAGATGGGCCCCTAGGGACTGGTTGTAACTGATCAGACCTTGTTTTATATAGGTATGTTGAATTATATAATTTTACATTGATTACATCAATTCAAACAAAATCATAACATATGAAAGATACATACCAAAAATGATTAATGATTTATTTTTCATTTATAACGAAACATTATAGATTTATATAATTTATGTATATTCATTTTAAAAATGTCTCTACATTATGATTTACTACTATTTCATCATGAAATAGTAGAGCCCCACACATTTTAGTTGTGCAGAGATGTGTGATTCCCCACATTTTACATTCAATAAGACTATAATTGAAACTTTTTTTGAGCTTATATGAATGAAAATATCGTAACCATTAACATTTTTAATCATAGTAAACAAAAGTAAGTCATCAATAAATTTTAATATCTATATTCAAAATAATTATTATATCAGTAATATAAATACATGTAATTCAATCAAAACTATTAAAACATTATGAAAATTATAATGATAAAAATCAAGTATAAAATTGTAAATTCATTCTATATTAAAAAATATACCCATCATGTTTTGGAAAGTCATGGATTATTGTCTGAAATTATCATGTAAATGATTTAATATATTATATAAAAATAGTGGTAAATATATATCATTACTATGTCAGGATCTTATTATAATTTTTGAGTGTAAATGTTATAAAATCATGATAGTATAATATAAATAGATGTTTAATTGATCTTGCAATACCTTATATCAACCATGAAACAATTCCATAAAAAAAATTATTATTTTCTTCTTGATTAAATAAAATTGTCACAAATCAATTAAAATATAAAATAATATAAAAACCATATTTCAACTAATCATGTCACCATAAAATCATGTCAATTGATTTACTAGAATACCAATCACAACCCATATTGAAATATCATTTCATTATACCAAAGATAGATACAAAAACTATACACTAAAAATACAATCCACATTTGTATACCATCATGATTTATGGAACTTACAATAACTATTAATATTATAACAACATGAGAATGTTAATTAGGGATGGAGTATCCATCAATTCATTCCACCCATAATTTATATGCTAAATATTTACCTTTTACAAAAAAACTATATTATGGTTGGTTGTTTTTTTTCTCTCATGCCTATGAATATAAATAAATAAATTACACAATGATATATAATATTTTAAAATCTAATTAGGATTTCCAAATACCATCAAAACACATTTATAACCTTTTTTATTATATACATATTAACCCCCAAATGGAAACTACAACACATAACCAAAAAACTAGGGAAGAAATCAACAACAAAATATTACTAATAGATTACCACATAATTGTTTTCAAATATTAATTACACACTGTTTATCTACTCTAAAAATATACAATTTTATAACTAATTTTCTTCATTATTATTACTACATTATCATTATTTATCAATTTAAACAAAAATTTATCCTATCTTGAATAAATTTTCCAGGTATATCATATAATGTTTACATTTTTAAAATAATTTCCTTCCAATTACACATCATTAATTCATTTCCGTTCTATATATAGGGAAATATATTATTAAAATAAAATAATTTTATCATAAACTCTCCCACTATGTAAATTAAATTGCACCTGACCTATCTTCATTATAATGACATATTTTTTACTACAAATTCATCCACATTAATTAAATCTACTATAACATAAAATAATAAAATAAATTTGAGAAGAATATAAATGAAAAAAATACCACAATATTTCCTTCATGAATGTTTTAATATTTTATTTATAATAAATAAAGTTAGGGCCACAATTACTTCCTCAAGTATTTGTAATTATTTTGAAATCTATTATAATTTTGATTAATTAAATCACAATTTTTTATTAACTAACCTCATATTAATGTTATAATCAATACATAATTAAATGAAGATTTATAATTCATAGATTCTCATGTTCATGTAATGATGTTCTATTGAACTTAAAATAAACCTACCTCACAAAAATACACTATAATATCATTACAAAAAATACATATATAAAACAATGTGAATAAAAATGTTAAAAAGGATAAATTATTAATGAATTTATATCCTTATAATGTGTGGAATTTATATCATATTATTAATCAGTCAAGGTTTTATTTAAATCATTCAAACCACCAAATATAATCCACAATGACTTGTATGTTTTCAAAAACTATAGATTGAGAAAATAAATATGACGTGAAGTACCCAAATTTATTTTCCACCAATATTAGGAATAAAATTATGTGGTCACAAAAAACAAATCATGATATATATAGGTAAAACATGACTTCAAATCCATCATGACTTACTCTTCATGAATCAGAAAATTTAATGACCATTTTTTTCTATTACATATCATTGTACAAATCCATACCATATTTAATAAAACATAATGTGGGATCCAAAATTAATTAATCAACTTATGAAATAGATTATTGACCACCAAATATGGAAAAACCAAATTATTAGAAATTTTAAATTAATCATGGAATGGTTTCTCCTTATTTCATGAAAATTCTTTCCAAAAGTGTACATTTGATCCCAAAAAGGGGGAAAATATTTTTCACAAATAAAATCAAGAAACTAAAAAACAAATCTTTACTATTTTCATTGAATTAAAAAGTTAATCCTAAAATAACATTTTGTTAAGAAAAAACATTATATAATTATGAGATTACAATATATGAATATCACAAGAAAACAATAATATAATGAAGAATGATCCATGTTCTTGTTTATCAAATAACAAAAAATATAACTCTTGTAAAAAATCACATATAAAGTCTTTCAATAATCCTAATATATTCAATCATAAATAAGATGATCCATAATGTTCAATACACTAAATTCGATATTTTTTAAATTAATCTCATCATAATGAATTAATATAAAACACGATGTTAAAAAAACCTCCAAAAATTTAACGATAAAAGTGATAGCAAAAAAAATAATATATTCAATTAAATATTTTAAAATAGAATAATATATAAATGGAAGCTGCAATTATTTCTACAAAAAATGAATTTTCAATTTAACTATATAAACAAGGATCGAGAAAACTCAAAAAATCATAAAATATCGAGTCTAACATTAATGTTCATTCCCCTAGACCGCCATTACTCGATATAATATATGTTAAATGAATAAATCACTCATTTGTTTTACAGTATTATATCCATATTTTATATAAAAAATTCATTAAAAAACATTTTTACAATACGAATAAATAAATCACAATAGTTAATAATATGGAATTATTTTGAGGATATTTCTCAAACTATAAAACACTAAATATGTTTTTAATATAATTCATATTGTTTTTAGGTAGTAAACCATGTTAGATGATGGTATTTCAATCCTATATATTGTAATGTAAAATAAAACAGGTATAATCCTATATATATATATATATATGTATTTTACACTATCCACAATAAGGGGAATCCATAAAAAAAATATGACCAAGTAAAATAAATTTATAATTAATTTTTTATTGATTTATTACTATTATTTTATGATCCAATGAAATAATAATTAAATCTTGAATTACTTTTTCATTCTCAATCACAATGTTTTATAAATTATTCTATATTCATGTTTATTTGCATGAAACAATATTACAAAAATGTGATGTAAAATGTTTCTTATAAATAAAATCAAATACTTACAATATATTTAATGATTGATAACTATTATTATAAGAATAAAAAGTGTTGAAAAAAATCACCATTGAGAATATAAAATTTTGGATTGGTATATAGAGCATGTTTTTAAATTTTTAGTAATTCATCAATATATTCTTATAAATCTATAAATGAAACAATCTTGAATGATATAAATATGATCCCAAATCCTTATATAATAATATTCATTATAATGAATTAATGTGATGATCCTATAATGATCTGAGAATCCATTTCAAATCATGATTCCACAACAGTACATCTATGTTGATTCTTTCTGACATATCTAATATACATGGATAATTAGTCTCTTATAATATATATTACATCATTAATCAAAACAAAACAATCTATATTGAATAATAAAATCCAAAAAGTCATATAATACTAAGAGTTAAATTAATAGATATATCCTATGGTATTTAATTTGTAATATCGAATTTTTCCACAAAATATCTAAAATTCAATTCATGTAATTATCATACTTTTAGAGAAGGAATCATGACATGATCTTCACAAATAATTGTTTTATAATATAAAAACATTGATTCTCCTATAATGAATTTTTCATGTAAAAATACCTAAATATACCATTGATTGAGAGGTATGTATTAAATAAAAAAATAATTCACATACTATGTAGATCAAATAATGTTGATATGAAAACCGAAAAATAACACTTTCTTCTACAAATATATTAGGTAAACTTTCAAGATAATTTCTCTAATCCAATCCAATACAAAAAATTCTAGATGATAATCCTAATTATATATAAATTGGTTAGATTGAACGATTATATGATTGGTGAAATCCCAATAAGTGACCTCTAAAAATCAGGAAGTAATCTTAGGAGTTCTTTTGTTATCTTCTAATCATATTTATCCCAAAAAGAAACAACTTTATACATATTCTGGCTCAACAGATGATCACCAAGGATACCTTTCCATTATTTATCATAGAATTCAATGTTATAACATTGTAGTTTCCTTATTCATATTTGATGAAATTTTTTTATCAAAATTATTAAATATATATCATCATACCTTGTGATGTAATGTGAAATAATAGAGCTCTAATATAGAAATACCAAAACATTATGTAAAACCCTATATTAAAAAGATCAAGACAATGAGTGGAACAATTACATTTTTTAGGATATATATTCATTGACAAAAATATATCATCGACCACCCATTATTCAATATATTACCCAATGAAAGATGATAAATTTTATAATAGACGTCAAAGATAATATATTGAAATATAATTAATTGGAGAAGTATTAAATATCTTATTTTAAATATAAAATTAATTTTTGAACTATTATTTTTAAATAAATCATCATGATTCGTGGTAAATGATGTTATTGGTGATCTAAAATCATTGAAATCATAAATGAATATGTTAATGTAAATTCAAACACATGGAAATGAATATAAAGGTATATAATTATTTTATTATTTATGAGAAACTATGTAATAGAAATTTTATGAACCAATAATAACAATTTCTATGTACACACATTGATAATTTAAATTCACTACACATGTACACATTTTTCACATGTGTATCATTCCATATAATGATTGTGAACAAATTATATATAATTAATTATTCATGATTATAGTGTTAAATATACCAATTACATAATACATAATATTTTAAATGATAGGTACATACTAGAAAAGTTCATGAATTTGTTTATTCAGAAATATTATGGTCATAATTGGTGTATTACTAACTTCACAATACATTAAAAGACACAAAAAATGATTATAATGTTAGTTGAATGATTTTTTAAATTATTTTTTCCATTCCCAAGAATATGATTGTTACCTAATTTTTTCCAAAGAGATGTTAACAAGTCATCTATAATTTTTACAATTCATATTCACATATGATCCAATGTAGATAAGCTTCCATCATTATACCTTTTTAAAATAAACAATAGTCATCATATTGTTGTGATATACTATAAAATTTAATTTAAGGTATCTCTAGAGATCTATTTGAAGAAATGATGTTACTAGAAAAAAAATGATCATTATTCAAAATCCAAAAATCCCACAGAAATATATTCCCCATCTTTTATTATGAAATATTGTTATGAGAATCCCTTATTAGGAAGACAAATCAATACTCAATCTAACATCAATATAGTACCAGAACAAACTAACAAGAATGATATAATGGAAGAATTAAAAATAATTTTACGAAGCATTTATCTATATATATATGTATATTTATTATTAATCTTCTATATATTCATTCATAAAAAGTCTATAAAAATCTTCATACCATTAATCAATATCATTATTAATGAATATTATTTTTTTCAATTCAAAAATAACCTAAATTAAATAAAAATTAATGATGAAGTTAATAATATATTTACCATAAATTAAATGGTGGCATAGACTTAATTTATTTATAAAATTAATATCATATTAATTTGTTAAAATTTCTATAATTATCTCTTAAACCCCAAAAATACCATGATAAATCATAATGTACCACTAATACTTGTTGAAGACACCTAGGGTGTGGGGTTCCTATATTTCTAAAATCATAATGATCTGTATTATGGTGGTACAATAAGTATATAGAACCACTTATATATATGTTATTACATTTTTAATAAACAATAATTTTTTTTTTGATTCATTCCATAATTCCTGGTGCATTTCATGCATGAAACACCATCAAATACATCAATTCTCACATAATATTACAACGTAATTTTTCATGATGTTATGATTCTAAAAATCCATAATTATCCTACTTTCCATGATTAATGTAGTCATAACATGGTTATTCTATTACACCATTACATGACATCATCCATTCAAAAGACAATGCACATTGATGTTGATTTTTCAATAGATGAATGTATTGTTGGGGTAACATCTGATAAAAAATAGTTCCATTAATAATATAACTAATATATTTGATCTCAGGACATAGAATAATCCATTATCTTATTTTATTATTCCAAATATAAATGAATTTGTAATATAAGAAAATATATTAATGAGTAATTCTATAACAAATATTTAATCTTATGAAATGGGTGATAATGCAATAATAATAGGTATAAATAACTAAATAAAATTATATCTATTTTTTGCAAACCCAAATAATCAAATCCAAAATGGACTTTGTAATATCCTAATTTTTTCCTTCTTATACAAAATAGGTTTCTAACTATTAAAAATTGTATAAACAATCTCCATGGGTATACTATACAAACAATGAAAGGGTATTAATTTTGGAATACCATTAATTTTATAGATATGTGTGTTTGAGGCTTAAAAAAATGTTCCTAGTGTTTTAGAGGAACATTTAGATGTTTTGGGGGATTCAGTTCTAAAAATGGCATATATATATATGGCATGAATGTATGCACTGCAACATTGTGCTAGTGTCTATGATGTAGTGGTCCACTGCTACAACACAGTGGAACTTCATAAGAGTTTTAGGGATACTTCAATATTGGGTAGTGGAGTAGCTATGGAATGGATGTATGAACTGGAATATCACATCCATTTTAAGATGAGAGATGTGTTCTGGATCATGATCGATATTGTATAGTTGGTTTCAATCCTAAGTTCTTCTGATGGGTAGATACACTATGAGATTTAGTATTCGGTGTGGAGACATTATTGAATGTGGTGGTCATATGATGTGTTACATATGGATACATTATAATTCCCATATATGTATTAATAGGATATATAAATGGAAAATGTAACCACCTTTGACTGGGGGTATTCATTATGTCTTTCCTTAGGCTAGACTATATAATTCCCATTGTCTGAAATTCCTATGGTGTGGTATATATCACCACATCATAGTTTATTTAAAATCTGTCTTCCTGTAAAAACTCCCAGAATGTTCAAGACCTAGACTTTCCCACTTATCACCATAATTAAATAGGCACCCATAGATGGTTTCAAAGGTATTATACATTATTAAATAGGGATTGATCCCCAACATCCATTGATCAATCTTTGGTGATCATGGGTACGTTGTCTTTGTCATTTTATATTGATTTACCATATTTTATGTAGTTTCCTTCTAATTATTATAGTATTTCATTAAAAAATGATTTCATATATCCTTATGTTATATCGTTGTGATTTAACAATGAGCCCATCGTACAATGTCTTCAAGAGATGTAGTTTTGTGCGGGAGAGTTGATCAGAGATCCATGATGTTGATCTGTTATCATGAGAATAACATTGACTCCATCATGGTAGGGGATTCATTTATTATCATATTCATTTACATTAAATTATAAATTTATAATCATTGATCTTGCTGGATATAAATTTTACTAACCTGATAAATATTAACCTAGATTATAAAATATAATTTTCTCATGATCTCATATCGATGTTTTATACCCTAATATTGGTTTTCCTCTTGATTTTTTCATAGTATGATATCTAGGTTATATATCAATAAATTTACGGTTATTTTAAGGAATATAATTTATTTCATTTTGGAAATGGTAATGAATGTAAAGCTAGTGATTTTAAATTCATTTAATAAATATTTAAGGGAGAGGAATATTTGTAATATTTTGTGGTAATATGATTATGATCAATTTCATTAAGCTCTATATGAATAATTAATTTTGATATAAAATGTGATATTGTAATTGGTTAGTGAACTTTAAACATGATAATAGTTTTTTATTCAAAATTCAAGTTAATTAAAGGTTGCTAATTAAGCTTGTTGATGCTATAAAAAATTAGGGTTGTAATGTTAAATAAAAGAAAGCTTCTGATAGATGATGTATTAGTATTATTATAGATGGAATGTATGAATAATGAAAAATTTACCTCAACATGTAATTAAACATGTTATTTGATAAATATAAATTTTTTGATATGAGAGTTCCCAATTTTTATAAATGTTGAATGCCCTGTGATTGGGGTTATGAGTCCACATTGTTTTAAAAGGATGAATGTATTATATTAGAGATTAGTATCCCTATTGTCTATTATTTCATTCAACATTGTGATGTTTTTTGGATGTTATGTGTCATGAGAGAAGAATGACTAATATTGGAATGGGTGCGTTGTTCCATGGTCAGGGGGATTGATTGAGGTTGACGTAGTTTATGCCTATTATAGTGATATGCCTCATGATACGAATGATGGGGTTGGTGATAGAAACAAGATGACAAAATTGTTTGATGAAGTGATTAACTGTGGATGTGATAAATCCAGATTCATTTATTTTAGGTGACTTTTTAAGGGATAAGGATTAGATTAAATGTTTAGCTGCATTATTATCCACACTAATAGAGAATGATTTATGTTCCTCCTTTCATTTGTTAATGTTATAATAGAATGTTCTCCTAGAGTATCTAGATTTATTTAATGGTGAAAATATTGATCACTATATTACTTAACCAATGGGGATGTCAAAGATGAAATAAAAAAGACACTCTTGAGAAACCGTGGACTCTGAATGAATATTCCTATAGGGAATGAAATTTACTTTTTTTGTTTATGTAATTTAATAAAAATTACTTTAATTAATGGATAACTAATTAATTATAATAATTTTAATTGTTCAATTAAATATAATTTATTCAATGAATCACTTTTAATGCATATCTGGTTACAAGATGCATAATTCATAGTAGTGGATGTGACACTAGTAGAAGATGATTATAGTTATAGGTTATTGACATAGAGTGGTTTTTTGCTAAATTATATAAAATATACTCAAGGATTTCATACACTACCCAACCCAGGGTGGTTAGTGAATCTAACTACTTGATATCTCTGGGATTTTATTTTCTCTAACATCCTGGGGGAGGATGGATTGTTGACTACGCCCACCGACCTCACCTCTTCACATAGTAGATTCATGAAGTGGTATTCATTGTCGTAATTTTCCCTATGTATTTGTGTGTATATGAATATGATTCATTTTGGTAATGTCACACAAATGTATCTCTTGATATATTATCTAATTAATTATTATAGTTATGACACAAATAGAATTTTATTTCTAGAGCTACCATACCTGATATATGGGATGTGATGGAATGATCTATAATAGTTGATATAAGATACAAAACATGTGGGATAAGGTAGATCCCCAAAAATTCAAGGATTCTATATGTATATTTGATATGGACGTATGTTATAATATGATGCACATGGTGCATGATATGGTACATAACTCATGTGTCTGTGGATGACATATTATGGTGATAAATGGATCCGGATGTGTGATATAGGGGTAGAGAGTAAACCAGTGGAAAATCAGAAGCAGGGTACCCTTGAAGTTTTATCAGGATAATACATGATTTCATATGTGTGATAATTGTTGATAAGTGTACAAGGTGTTGTTGAGATCTTTTTATACATGTTTAGGTGACGATTTAGCATCACTTTTCCCCCCATGTTTTTGTATCCATTCATTATCAGTTTTTTGATAAGATATAGGGATGATCCTAAATAATGTATTTTTAAACACAACCTACATATATATATATATTTTTTTTCATTTTAGCATCACCAATTTATATATTGTGATGAATATTTCTAGCTTATGATTTTCGTGGATCTATTTGGGATTCATAGTTTTTATACAGGTTTACTTTTTAGAACATGTAGTTTCCTATACAATTTATTATTCTATATGAAAATATATGTACGAAATTGTTTATTATTAAAAAATTTCTATGTGAATGTTTTTATTTTTTTATATCTCTAATCCATTTATTTTCATGTTCTTTTAGATGTTAAGGCCTCCCATTTTCATATTTATTATACAATTGATTCAATTGACCAACCCATTGACAACTGTTAGTGGGAGTCAAGTGGTCACCATCTAAGTACTCTAATTGTAGGCTAAGAAGGGGTACTCTAGGGGGTAAATTATAGCGTGGTATTATATTTTCAAGTATAAGGATAGAAAGGAGTTTGGAGTTTGGAACACATGAGATTTCATGGGATGGTAGGGAAATGGTGTTCAATTTTTTTTGATGAATACATGAGAGATAAGATGATATACAATTATTTGTTGACAATTGTGATCATTTTCATGGATAACTATTTTTTGTAATTCCACTAAATAATGTGATATTGGATTCCTATAAGAGAACATTTAATGGATTATTCATAATTATTCATCAAGCATTTGTTATAAAGGGGATGAAAATGGGATAGAATCGAAATTAATAAATAATATTAAATTATTGATTAATTAGTGGTATGTATTATTTATTCCATGATAATGTGCTCTAATTTTTTTATGTAATTATTCCATGATGATTTCATCATCCGAGTTTCTATAAATATGTTTAGCAGGATGTGATATTAGATTACCATAGAGTAGAGGTCAATGAAATATAAAATTAGAGGATAAAACTCAGAGATTTTTAGACCCATGGAATACATAAGTATGATGGATCCAGATTCGATTCAAACAAAAAAATACTATTTGGAGGATGTGGTGTTATTTTTTAATTTTATTTGATTTCAAATGGTGAACATTTTTTCATTGGAAAGTATGATGCAATTTAGAGTTGTGAGGAATAGGTTGATACATTTCATCAGGGATTGTGGGGAGTTTTCTGTCACATGGGAAATATATTTTTGATTAGTTTGGAATATATTTTATTTCGTAAAATATGAAGGAAATAATTTTATAGGAGAAAAATATCGATTGATAGGGTATTTACATTTTTAAGTGTTTGGAATCATTTGAGGAAAAATCTATAATATTCTTCCTACCTATTACTATATGAGAAGGCTAGAGTGGTGATGTTTTAGAATTTATTTCCTCTAGAAATCTAGTGTCCGGCCACCAAATGTATGTTGTTGTCTTATCTAAATCTTCTATAAATAGAATATATATTTGAGAGGACAGTATCACATACCATATCATTTAGAGAATGTATTCATAATAATTTATCATGGAGAAGAACTGTTTTATTTGGTTCCCATTTTCTTATAACGAAAGGTTTATAGTAATATGAGGGTACTCCAAAACACTCAAATTAATGTTGCACTGGGGGAGGAGGATCTCATACCATTGAAATGGGAAAATAAATTTTTTATTACATAGGTCAGGTTCAATGTCAATGATAGTTCCCAACCATTATAAGCAGTCACCTTGTTCTATATCCTCCCCTGTAAGTTTCTCATTTGAGATATTTTTAGGTAAGGAATCCAGATCATTTTATACATGTTACACATCATTAGAGAGAATTTTGTGTAGGAAGATGGTATAACTGAGATACTCCTCATCCTCAGAGATTAGAGTGTGGCCATGTAGGTGGAAATCAATATTTTTTGGGAGTGTGTAGATGGGGTTGTGGTGTGCTTTATGATTGGTAATTTATAGCTCTAAGAGATCTATATGTAATTTTTGAAGCCCTATTCTTGTTTTATGAATGGATATTTTAATTCATGGATTTTGGGGCTATCCAATCCTTCATATAAACTTCCAAATTTCGTGATTTGGGATTTAAGGTAGTGGGTCTTGAAGTACCATTAGTACAAAATACCTCAATTGGAGTTCAAGATTAATTTTATGATGTGTGAAGGGACTTTGACCTAGTGTTGCATCATTACCCCTATCTTGGAGACTTCCTATTTTTTCATATAAAACATTGTGACATCATGCATTGAGTAGATAAACTATTATTTTACTAGAAATTAATTATTTATTGAGGATACATTTTTTTCTTTTATGCTTATAGAGATACAATAGTGTTCATTTCTAAAAGAGACTGATGGATGGTTTAGAGATATGTCTCATAATTTTCAACATTAATGGATAAAAATATTCTCTTCTCATCAATGTTTATATATTCAATGTATACAGGTGTTGAAGAAGACTAAACTAATCTCATTCCATAGTTGGTTTTATCATTTCCCACTGGTATGAGATTGATTTTGTGATCATTATAAAATATGGAATTTAAATTATATTATTGTTTCCATATATTACATGACCTTTTAGGTTGTGATAGATATGTGGAAAACTTGATTATCCATTGAAATGAGGTTTATTATTGACTGAGTGTGTCAACTTGGGGTGCAACTATTTTTTCAGGAAAACAAATGATGGTATTTTATGGATTTTATAAATTATCATTTCAGGAATTAGTCGATAGATACTAAAACCTATCATGTTCAACAAAGTTATTATTTTTTCAATCAACTAAAGGGGGAAATTTTGTTCTCTAATATTGATCTTGTTTTAAGATACTAAATGATATGAGTAAATGATGAGGCTATTTTGAAAATAACATTAAGATTTCTATTTGGCTATTTCTATTTTTTGGTGATGTAGTTTGGTGTAAAAAATGCTCCAACAATGTTCATGGGTTTTATGGTTGTTGTTTTTACAGAGTACCTATATATGATCATGTTGGTTTTCATCAATTGCATCCATGTGTACTGAATATGTTAGGTGGATTAGGAGATATTTACATTTATGTTTAGATGGTTATTCATTGTCATATGTTGTTTGGGATCTCATTTATTTTTTCTGTTTTTTCTTGTTATGTTTTTTTCATAGTGAATTTAATGTCCCGATAGGGAGAGTCGTTTGATGATTAGATTTTAGAGGTTTTTGTATCATGGTAATCCATAATGATAGTGGAAGGGTGACATTTTTCTATTAACATCTATGATATTATAGGAGGATGATAACTACATTCTCTTGATTTTGGACACCAATAAAATTCATGAAGTAGAATATATTTCATTATTGTTGACTGAACCATGTCAAAAAACTATTGAGTACCTATAGGTGATGTAGGGTAGTTACCTAGTCCATTTGTTTCATGCAGATGTTGTTGAGATTGATGTTTTATGTCATGATTCATGTATTTTAATTGGTTGTTCTATAATAGAATAGTTGTGCGTTTGTTATGTGTCTCAAAATTTATGTCCCCATAACTATAAATATTACACTCATGATCTTGACGTAGAAGAAATGGTTTTTTCTTTAATGTTGTGGGAAAATTACCTAATCTGTGAGATTTTTTTTTTGCTTTTCATAATATCCTGAGGTATGCCTTCTCCCATAAATACATGAATTCTCAATAGAGATGTTTTTTGGAATTATTTTATGGCAATGACTATTAGATGTTGTATATTCTAGAAAAGTGTAATGTTGTGGATGATTCCAAAAGAATGGGGAAATGTAGTGATGGTGTTCATGAATCTATAGAGTTCTACATAGTAATAAAAGAGCACTACAAAATGCATCATGATAATATAGTGGTTGTAGGTATAGATTTCCTACTTCAGATGATAGAGTATTCAAATTTGGTACAACTGATAGAGAATTCATTGACGGGGGATTAAATGTTTGAGGTCTATAAGGGTAAACTTATTTTTGGTGATACCCCTAATTTTTTATATGGGGAATGATCAATAACCATTTTTAAGGGAAGTGTTTTCATCCCATATATGATGCACGAGATATATTTTTGAGTTCAATAGATTACCTTCAGTTTGAATCCTGTCCTGAAAAGGATTTATTGATATTTTTGATGTAATTATTTGTGTCTATGGATACAACATTAATGTTTAGTGTTTTTTCAATAATGATTGGCATACCCAAAGGTGATGATTGAGCACCAGGTTCCAAGGGGTTTTCTATAGCCATTTTCCCTAGTAGATGTGAGAGTTCATTTTAATGGTCTTAATTACTATTTTCACATGAGATTAAGGATTATATGTTATTATATAGGTGGAAAATAATACATTAATGAAATAAAAATTGTTTATAGTTACATGGGAGTTGATCCTAGAGGATTTTTTGAAATGTACTATCTTGTGGAGGTTGTGAACACCACAAACTAATGATGATGATCATCATGGATAGAGATAATTATTTTACCTCATTTGTGTGGAGATTTCCATATAATTATTATGCATATTAGTTATTCCATATCACATTATTTTATAATTAGATGGATGTTCCAATAGAGTGGACAATCCATAATCATGAATACATGTTGTGTTCATATGCCCTTGATTTTTTGAGGTTAATGGATGATGTGCCTTCTTTGGTCAACTTCACTGAAAATAACAACATTCACTATATGGTTAATAGTGAAATTTTGGATACTTAATTCATTTAAACATTCATCTCTAAATTTTTCTAAACTGGGTTAATAGAGGTAGAAATTTTCAACACAAAATTAGTAGAGAATATAATAGATATGGCTTCGATAATACATGAGATGATGAATGCATTAAAGTATTATCAGAAATATTATTTCAATGATTGAAGGATACCCTTAGAGATTGAAGATGGAAACTATATTTTAATGTTTACTCCTCGTCAAGGTTAATGAAAGTTCTGTAATGGGATTAATATTTGTCCTAGTTTTTTAAACATTATGAGGTATTGGTTTGTGTGGGATATATTGTGTAATAGATATAAATATGCCCAATGATAATCCAAATAGATAATGTTACTTAGTGTTCATATCTTCATAGTTACCTTCATAATGTATTTAATTTCATATATTGGTTATTGATTAATGTTTTTGATGATATTTCCTCTAAGGAGTAGTATATGATGATCTTGGATGACTGGGAGATGTTGTTTGGTGGCTATGTTGTTTCATTGATATTTATATTCTAGTTTCATAGTGGTGTAGAGGAGACTATCATGGAATGTGAGTCACAGAATCGTTTTCATTTCATTAAGATTATTTTTCATTAGTTGATATCTTATAGAAACAATAATTGCATTTATTTAACCTTTTGGTATTCTGATATGGTTTTATATTAATTCTTATTTCGGAATAACTTTTATTTGATAGTTATATTTCACATGGGAGTGATAAGGATATTTTTTAGAATTTTTTCTCATTTTACTTTAGTGAGGTGGTTGACCTACTAAGATGCCAATATCCTTAATTTATATCTGAGGGGGTGGATGTTTGGATAACCCATTTATATTTCATCATCTCCATATTAGTTTTGATCACTCAAGGGTTATACTAGTTTGAGAGGTATCTTATGTTAGGGAATTTATTTTTTATTTACTTTGAATAGTATTTTTTGGGAGTTTTATTACCCGAAAGGTTGATTCATATTATTTTGAAGGAGTTTGAAGAGTTTTGGGGAATCCAATACCAAAAGTTTCATTGTTATGACTTGGAGATAGGTATTTTGATGTAGTGTAGATAACTATAGCATAGTGGAACTCAACTATGGCATAGGGGATCTTGAGAGGAGTTTTTAGGATACATCCAATTTGTGGTTAGCTATGGTGCATAGGAATCTTATTGTGTAGCCATTTCCATGGAAACTTTGTGATGCATAATGGGGTGAAAAGGGAACACCATAGTGGGTTTCAAAGCTAATAAATTTTGTGGGGTAACTATTCAATGGGCAATAGGTTGTTCCATGACCCCTTTTATGGATGTGGGGTTCCAATAGAATGGTTTTTATGGATCCACCCTGAAAACTAGATATGCATTAATAAGGATTTATAAATGAACCCAAAACCTCATTTGATCAAGGGAAGTAGCGACATGGTCTTCTTATTTATCCATAAAATAACCATTATTAGGAAGATTTGTGATGTGGTCTACATGGTTATATCATGGTTTCTTTACATGTTTTTTATTGTAAATATCTCACCTCATTTATTTTTTAATTTTTCCAAATTATGTCCCTTAAATGGTTGGAACCACAAAATGGTTTTGGGTGGGTTTTATTCCCCATTCATGAGGTATAAATCCCCATCTACCTTGGAATGATCTATGGTGATCCAAGGTATAATATTCCATCCATTTTATAGAATCATATATCTGTTTGATCCAAATTATTCCATGTTGTTCTTTCAAAAAATTAAATTTTTAAAGACATTGTTCTTATAGAGATTCCTTTTCATTAATTAATATGCTTGTGACTTGACAACATTTGTAGGAATAATTTCTTGTGGGCTAGGTGATCTGAGATCCACAACGTTGATCCATTTTCATGTGAATAACATTAACTCCTTAAAGGAAGGGGATTCATTGTAACACCCCGATATTTTATTCTTTTTAATTTATTTGAGGTCATCTTGTGCTATATGCAACACCGTATTTGCTTGCAGTATACGCAACACTATTCTTAGATTGTGTTAAACACAATTTCAAGTTCGTTTGATAATAGTCATTCTACACAAAATTGAGTATATATATATATGAAATATGGTTGGATTCTGTTATATGAAACAACAAAGTAGTCTTGCACCACACGCAACCCTAACTTGGCTTTCATTACACGCAATCTCGACATTCCTCGATAGCGTGTGTTGTACGCAATATCGGGTTTTACTAAACAACGGTATATTATTATAATATTATTATGAACTAGCCATTATAAATATTATTATATAAATTTTGAATTTTATAACATTATTATTCATCTTACACATTTTCTAGAACATGGTATAGGAACAAAATAAATTTTTTCGGGTAAAATAAGTATTTTTCAAAAAATGCAGTTTTGCCGCCTATTGATTGTGCACCCACATTAAATCTAGTTGCTGAAATGTTTATAAGTTCAATTTGACAAAATAAAATTATTCTTTTGAATCAGGATATAAAAATTTAAATTAGATAAATTTTTGATATTTTTCTGATGACTTTCATATTTTAATAAATAGGAAAAACATGATATATTTTTAATTAAAAACAACTTTTTTCATCGTAATAACTTATGTGGTTAAATTATAATATTTAATGGTTTTAAAGTAAAATAGAATATATTTTTACCATTTATTATAATTTATGTCATTATCATTGATTTTACATTTAATTCGTAGGTTAAATCAATTCAATCTTTTGCAATGTATTAAACAAAAACCCATTTTCATACGAAAACGGGATTAATTTTAGTTTAATTTCTGCAACTTCTGTGTATTTAATTTGAAAAAATGGATTCCGTATTTGGAATCAGTGGGTACAAATTATGTTAATATGCTACTTTTTATTTTTGGGAATTATGAATAGTAAATACGGTAAATTTTATTTACCATAGTTAAAGGTAAATCGGGTAATTAAGGGTGAATATAATATTAAAAAATTATTCTTAGACGTGCCAAAATTCTAATGGATGACTAAAAGTCGACCCATATCACCTAAGGGACGAATTATATTCATTTTATGGACTTTTGACCATGAAAATAATTTAATTATTTTTAAAACCAAAGAAAGTGACAACATGTCACTCTCCTAAATCTTATAAGTATAATAATTTTCATTTAGTGATAAAAATCATAAAACATCGAACATGAATAGTCTACAGAAAGATAATAAAATTATCTACATCATGATAATTTTTTTATATTTTTTAAGGATTTAATAATTATCATAAATGGGGATATATTAATGATGAAGAAATTATTTACTAAGTGAAAAATCAGTAATATAGTTTTTATTGAAATAATAATACCCATTAAAAGGCCCAAAACCGGACAAAAACTTATTTTTAGTGTATATATATATCATAATCATCTAATTTCCTAATATATAACCGTTTAGAGTGTTATAAAAGTGATTATGATACTTATATTGTTTTATTTTAAAAGATGCCAAAGTTGTCACCTTCATAATTTAATAAATATAACAATTTAAATATTGTGATTTTAAGATGATAAATTCGGTTAAAAGTATTATTGTGATAGGTAATAGAATTATATTCATCATAGAATTTTATTTTTTATGTTTATGCAAAAAATAAGTATATTAAATAATTATACAAAAATGTTGTAGTAATTATTTTATTAAGAGATAAACCAAATAAATGGTTTTAAAAAAAATAAACTAAATACTATATGAACTATTTAATGTGCTCCACTAATTTTATAGATACATATGGAATTTTATTAATTTATTAAAGTGTTTATTTTGAACATATCTTCTGTATATATTTTATTTAAATTCATATAAATGAATAGTGTCAAAATTGACACTATTGTTATTTTATAAGAATAACATATTATAAAAATTGTTTAAAAATCACAAAAATATTTAAAAATTATAAATTAAAATTTATATGGTCTAAAATGTTATAAAGTATCCTATTATAGATAATATACAACAAATAAGTAATTTTTTTTATAATTAAATATTTAGAATATTATTACCACAAATAAAATTAAATTGATTAAGGATAAATCAAGTTGATAATGTTTAAAATAATTTCCTAACATGTCTAAATTTTAGTGGTTGAGGATATTACAACCCTATATCATCTTATATTCGAATATGAGTCATTTTTGGAGGTTTTTAAGTGTTGATAGATTTATTATAAATTAAAATTTTTAAGATTTCCAAAGGTGCCCCTCTCCTCCCATATAAAAGTGCACCTCCTCCCTCTCTTACTCACACAAATTTGAGCCTTTATGATCGTCAAAACCCTGCCCTTTTCCGTTATCAAGTTCCCTAGAAACATCCTAGAGGTCTTGGTCTTCTTCAAAGACCAATTTTAGTACCCTAAGAGGAGGATTCAAAGAGGCGTGTCAAAGAAGTGGTAATATTCGTTACCGATTCTTTCAATTTTCTTTCTTCTTCAACTTCTTATTATTTAGTAGTTTCATTATAAAGTAATAACATCAGTATCACTCATATACTGATATGTTATTATATATATGAAACAACTATATTTAACCATCTATCCATCCTATGGAAAATGAAATCACCGCGCGTGCATACGTACGGAATACCGTCTCCACGTAGTGGTGTAATATATTTTCCACCACCACCTTACTAGGATGGGTATAATGGTGAAAGTAATGAATATATATGATAATTGTAAATTGATATTTATTCTGTAATATTATACATACACTTTAGTACAATTCTACTATCATGGGAATGATATCATCGCTCGTGCGTATGTACGGAATACCATCTCCACGACGCGATGAAATTCACTCTCCATGGTAACCATTCAAGAATGATTATAAAGTATATATAATAAATAATCATAAATATATGACATAATAAAGTTACTGGATTTATGTATATATATATATGTATGTCATCTACTTAATTCCACTCAACTAAATAAGGAAATGAAAATAGCGTTCATACGTACGTACGACCAACCGACTCCAGGAACGGTGTATTTCTTTCCATTTATCGATCTAATATATATATTTATATTCTCAATATATATTATATATAAATCATGTAATATATTCTGGAATTATGTAATCATGATCTATGTAATCATATGAATAATTACAGGTCAAAACACAGATGACAAATGAAACTATTTTACCCAAAAAACTTTTAACATGGAATTTACAAAAGAACAGGTAATATAAAGTCATAAGTAAACAATATATGATATCATAACAATGAATATGATTCTGTAATAAGTCAATGACATTATTTAAATCATTATACAGGAGGTTCGGATACATACGAAGCATATCAGACATAAGGTAAGGGATAACCTTTCCGATATCGTTTTTTTCTGATATTGTTTATTCGTAAGTATTTACTGGGGTTATTTATATCATTTGTGTACATGTTTTATAATAGCGATTTCATGTATGTTTAAATTCATTTTACCCATTTTTACTCTTACTACATGGTATATAAGGAATCTTTTTTTATGTTACGAGGTATTTTTTTGACTTTTCCAACAAAAGTACGAGGAGAATGTTATTTTTAACTTATACGGCGTGAATGGATTTTTATGGTTTTATAAAGCCTTATTTTCATGGCGATTTCTCCAATATGTTTCATGACTATTTTCAACAAAATGCTTTTCTTTAAAAATTTCATGACATTTTGTGGAAAGGGATTGATTTTGAAGAAGAAAGGAGATTTTTCTCAAGAATTCATTTCAAGTGTTTTATCAAAACCATTTTTCATCTAAGATGACATTATTTCATATGTGTATTTTTCAAGTATCATGTCTCTATGATTTACATGGTTTCAATTTTCTTATTATGAAATGATATCCATTTTTTTTATATGGATTATGTGGTGATGGAATGATGTTTATGAAACCCATTTTATTTATTGGTTTATTATGAATGATGTATTTTTATTTTGTGGCACATGTAAGAATAATTTCATAATGAGATGGTTGAGACCTATATATACCTCCAATGCATTAGGTAAAGATTCATATCTCCTGAGATAGACATGGTTGGAACAGAAAGTTAATGTGGTTTAGAAATACAGGACTGGAACGAGGAGTGAACTCAATTCAGAAAGGGACATTGTCCACTAAGATGATCATGGCAGCAATGCCTTCGATAATTTGTAAATATTATCATGTGCTTAATGGTTTCCACAATTACATGATTTATTCCAATGATTTTTTATCATTATTAATGTTTCATTATGATCAATGCCTTACGTACTTCCATTTTTTATGTCATTGCTCAAGCTTTTGATGTTTAAACATTATGTTCATGTTTTTATGTTCAAATGTATATGGTATGTTTTATTTTATCCATGCGTACCCTTAATGAGGATATGAGATCACCCTTTTTATGTTTTTTCCCCATTATATAAAGAAAGGTTTTAGGTAAGAAAAAAATGCGAAGATCTTTATGGGAGATGTTGAAGATCTTTCACCGCGATTAAAAGATTACGTTCCATGTTTTCAAAGACACTAAGATAATACGGTCCTTGTGTGTTTGTTTTTGTTATGTATTAAGTATTTTTCTAAAGTAATGTAATTTCCATGTACGTCAAGCTTTGGGTCTCTACAGTTGGCATCAGAGGAAAGATTTAGTCAACCTTTGGAAACAAGGGTGCTAAAATGTTATTGATATCCCTAGAGATATTTCTAAGGTATCTCTAGGGATGTCCCTAAGGATAAATATACATATAGGATATAGTCCTAGAACAATGATAACGATCATATAATTTAAACTAAGATATTAGATATTGAGGGTACCCCCCCTTTACTATGTTGTTTTCCCTAGCATGATTTTGCCTCTCACAATATTCTTTTTGGGTATTAGAAAATGGCTGGAAATAGGAATATTCATGATAATGGAGGATATGATGGACAATGGAATGATATTCTTCATGAGAAACCAAATGAAATGGGATTTGGAAGTCCAAACATCGTTATAATGCATAATCAGCAATCTCATAATATGATCAATAATCTCAACTTTGATAAGTTTCCCGACTCAGATAATAAGAGAATGATGGAGTTTCATGATGATCATAGAGGAAAGAAGGTTTAATTTCCATCATTTAAATCATGCGGGAAGAGGCATCAGGGATATTGTTTCAAGGGAACTGGAAGATGCTTTGGGTGTGGAATAGAAGGACACAAAGCCAGTAAGTGTAAAGGAAAAGGTTCAGTTAACACCATAGATGAGGATAATGGTATTGGTACGACATCAACAATGGTTAAATGTTTTAAATGTGGAATGTACGGGCATTATGCAAACCAATGCCCTAAGGGAAATTCTCATGAAGCGAATCAGTACGGTCGTATGGGTAGTATTTATGTTGATGAAGATGGAGAGACTACAAATGATATGTGAGATGAAATAATTGTTGACCTCGGTCAATGGTTTAAGAAAGTAGTGGAATGATTACATGTTTATCAAGTGTAATGTTGTATAAGTAATCTCATGGTACTATGGAATAAAGAGACATATAAGGATTGTTACACTGTTGTCTTTCCTTGAGTTTTGAAAGTGTATGATTAATGGTACCAGTATCCATGAAAGGTTATTCAGATATTTTTGTAATGTAGAAGATATCAGGATAAGGAGAAAATCAAATGTTTTATTTTATTCATGAGCTCATGACTGATATAAGGAGAAGGTTATATCATGGTTTGAGTATATATAATTTTTGGACTTTGGTATGTGGAAAGAGTTAACTTTTGACAACATTCATGTTTTCAATAAGGTTTAATGGGTATTCATTTTTCAAGAGAATACATGATTAAGGTATTCACATGATTGGAATGTGACCAACAAGATATATGGGGGTTAAATGATGGTATTCACATGCTTGGTTGATGACATTTCAAGTAATCGTTTTCTTTATACTATGAGCATGGACCGAAGTATTTTAGATAAGCCTAAAGACCGGAATGAATTATGATGGACATAAGTTTGTATTGTTTAAGGATAGAAATTTTTTGTGATATTATTGATGGGATGTTATAGTAATGTAGTTTTAGAAAAAGGACAACCTGCAGGATGGGCGACAACCCATTGCATCGGACAAGGTTGTGGGAATCGAACCCACAACCGAAGTGCGACCCACCTTTATCGCCTACCACTGGCCTACTGGAAGTCCCTGTTTAGTAGAAACTAGTTTTATTATTTTAAGCAGTATGATATATGATGTATAAGTCCATTTTAGGCACAATATATCATTAATCTCACTATAGATAGAATTATGTATTTTTGATAACTTTTATAACCTTTTGTTTGACACAGATAGAATGTCCCATCATTCTATCACATGAGCTGCTAACACTTCACGAATGACAAATTCAACTTCATTTCATTAAGATATGAAGTGGAAATTGTCCAAAGAATGAACAATGGTGAGACAATACCAAAATAACGAAAGTATTTCTTCTATTTCCAATTTCATCAACTTTAGGGAAACGATCTTGAAAACCAAAAATGTTGTCCTAGTGCTCTTATATCTGATGAATCAGATGGTACCTTAGATCATCAAAAATCTATGGCTTTGTCATTATTGGATATTTCATAGCCATGTTCACTACCACTCTTAATTAGAACATGATGGTTAGATTTCTCTTCCATATCCATATTTTCACCTATGTTCTCCTATGTGGAAACCCAGTGATTATTTAATTTTGGTAACCGTTACGTTTTATACTTTAGTTTTTAAAGATATGTTTTGGTATTCCTTTTTATGATCTGGGATTCTATTAAAGAATCTTTCGAATAGTAAACCATGTATAACCCCGACGAATTTTGAGTGCGAAATTCATTTTAATAGGGGTAGAATGTACCACCCCATGATTTTATTCTTTTTAATTTATTTGATGTCATCTTGTGCTATACGCAACACCATATTAGCTTGCAGTATACGTAACACTATTCTTAGATTGTGTGAAACACAATTTCAAGTTCATTTGATAATAGTCACTCTACGCAACATTGAGTGTATATATATATATGAAATATGGTTGGATTCTGTTATATGAAACAACAAAGGAGTCTTTCACAACACGCAACCCTAACTTGGCTTTCATTACACGCAATCCCGACCTTCCTCGATAGCGTGTGTTGTACGCAATGACGAGTTTTACTAAACAACGGTATATTATTATAATATTATTATGAACTAGCCGTTATAAATATTATTAATTAAAATTTGAATTTTATAACATTATTAATCATCATACACATTTTCTAGAACATGCTATAGGAACAAAATAAATTTTTCGCGTAAAATAAGTATTTTTCAAAAAATACAGTTTTCCACCTATTGCTGGCGCACCCACATTAAATCTAGTTGTTGACATGTTTATAAGTTCAATTTAAAAAAATAAAATTCTTGTTTTGAATTAGGATATAATAATTTACATTGGATAAAGTTTTGATATTTTTCTGATAACTTTCATATTTTAATGAATAGTAAAAACACGCTATATTTTTAATTAAAAACAACTTTTTTCATCATAATAACTTATGTTGCTAAATTGTAATATTTAATGGTTTTAAAGTATAAATAGAACATATTTTTACCATTTAATATAATTTATGTCATTAGAATTGATTTGACATTGAATTCTTAGGTTAAATCAATTCAATCTTTTGCAATGTTTTAAACAAAAACCCATTTTCATACGACAACAGGATTAATTTTAATTTAATTTCTGCAACATCTGTGTATTGAATTTGAAAAAATGGATTCCATATTTGGATTCAGTGGGTCCAAATTATGTTAATAGGATACTTTTTATTTTTGGGAATTATGAATAGTAACTATGATAAATTTTATTTACCATAGTTAAAGGTAAACCAGGTAATTAAGGGTGAATATAATATTATAAAATTACCTTAACACATGCCAAAATTCTTTTGATTGACTAAAAGTCGACCCATATCACCTAAGGGTCGAATTAGATTCATTTTAGGGACTTTTTACCATGAAAATAATTTAATTATATTAAAACCAAAGACAGTGACAACATGTCACTCTCTTAAATCTTATAAGTATAATAAGTTTAATTTAGTGATAAACATCATTAAACTTCGAACATGAATATTCTACAGAATGATAATAAAATTATCTACATCATGATAATTTTTTTATATTTTTTAGGGATTAAATAATTATCATTAATGGTGATACATTAATAATGCATAAATTATTTATTAAGTGAAAAATCAGTAATATAGTTTTTATTGAAATAATAATACCCATTAAAAGGCCCACAAACCAGACCAAAACATATTTTTAGTTTATATATATACCATAAGCATCTAATTACCTAATAAATAACCGTTTTGAGTCTTATAAAAGTGATTATAACACATATATTATTTTATTTTAAATGATGCCAATGTTGTCACCTTCATAATATAATAAATATAAAAATTTAAATATTGTGATTTTAAATGATAAATTCGAGTAAAAGTATTATTGTGAAATCTAATAGATTTACCTTCATCATAGGATTTTATTTTTAATTTTTATGCAACAAATAATTATATTAAATAATTATACTAAAATGTTGTAGTAATTATTTTATTAAGAGAGAAACCAAATAAATTTTTTTAAAAATAATAAAATAAATTTTATATGAACTATTTAATATTATCCAATAATTTTCAAGACATATATGGCCTTTTATGAATTTATTGAAGCTTTTATTTTGAACATATATTCTGTATATATTTTATTTAAATTCATATAAATGAATAGTGTCAAAATTGACACTATTGTTATTTTATAAAAATAACATATTATAAAAATTGTTTAAAAATCACATAAATATTTAAAAAATATAAATTTAAATTTATATGGTCTAAAATGTTATAAAGTATCCAATTATGGAAAATTCACAACAAATAAGAAATTTTTTGTTATAATTAAAAATTTAGAATGTTTATTACAAAAAGTAAAATTAAATTGATTAAGTAAGGATAAATCAAGTTGATAATGTTTCAAATAATTTCCTAACATGTATAAATTTTATTGTTTGATGATTTTACCACCCTATCTCATATTATATTTGAATATGAGTCATCTTTAGAGGTTGTTAAGTGTGGTTAGATTTATTATAAATTAATATTTTTAAGATTTCCAAAGGTGTCCCTCTCCACCCTTATTAAAGCACACCTCCTCCCTCTCTTCCTCACATCAATTTGAGCCTTTAAGCTCGGCCAAAACCTGACCTTTTCCCTTATCAACTTCCCTAGAAACATCCTAGAAGTCCTGGTCTTCTTCGAAGACCAATTTTAGTACCCTAAGAGGGGGATTCAAAGAGGCGTGTCAAACAAGAGGTAATATCTGTTACCGATTCTTTCAATTTTCGTTCTTCTTCAACTTCTTCTTCTTTAGTTGTATTATTATGAAGTAATAACGTCAGTATCACTCATATACTGATATGTTATTATATGTATGAAACAACCATATTTAACCATCTATCCATCCTCTGGAAAATGAAATCACCGAGCGTGTGTACGTACGGAATACCGTCTCCACGCCGTGGTGTAATCTATTTTCCACCACCACCTTACCTGGATGGGTAAAATGGTGAAAGTAATGAATATATATGATTATTGTATATTGATATTGATTATGTAATATTATACAAACACTTTAATACAATTAGACGATCATGGGAATGATATCATCGCTCGTGTATACGTACGGAATACCGTCTCCACGATGTGATGAGATTCACTCTCCATGATAACCATTCAAGAATGATTATAAAGTATATATAATAAATAATCATAAAATATATGACATTATAAAGCTACTGGATTTATGTATATATATATATATATATGTATGTCATCTACATAATTCCTCTCAAATCAATAAGGAAATGAAAACAGCGTTCATGCGTACGTACGGCCTACCGTCTCCATGAATGGTGTATTTCATTCCATTTATCGATCTATTATATATATTTGTATATTCTGAATATATATTATATATAAATCATGTATTATATTCTGTAATTAAGTAATCATGATCTATGTAATTATATGAATAATTACAATTCAAAACACGGAAGACAAATGAAACTATTTTACCCAAAACACTCTTTAACATGGAATTTACAAAAGAACGGGTAATATAAAGTCATAAGTAAAAAATATATGATATCATAACATAGAATAAGATTATTTAACACATCAATGAAATTATTTAAATCATTATATAGGAGGTTCGGATACATACGAAGCATATCAGACATAAGGTAAGGGATAACTTTTCCAATCTCGTTTTTTTCCGATATTGTTTATTCGTAAGTATTTACTGGGGTTATTTATATCATCTATGTACATGATTTATAAAAGTGATTTCATGTATGTTTAAATTCATTTTTACCCATTTTTGACTCTTACTACATGTTATTTAAGAAATCATCATTTTGTTTATGTTACGAGGTACTTTTTTGACTTTTCCGACAATAGTACGAGAAGAATGTTTTTTTTAACTTATACGGCGTGAACGGATTTTTATGGTTTTATAAAGCCTTATTTTCATGAAGCTTCCTCCAAAATATTTCATTACTATTTTCAACAAAATCCCTTTCTTTTAAAATTGCATGACATTTTGTGGAAAGAGATTGATTTTGAAGAAGAAAGGATATTTTCCTCAAGAATTAATTTCAAGTGTTTTATCAAAACCATTTTTCATCTAAGATGACATTATTTCATATGTGTATGTTTAAAGTACCATGTCTCTATGATTTACATGGTTTCAATTTTCTTATTATGAAATGATATCCATTTATTTTATATGGATTATGTGATGATGGGATGATGTTTATGAAACTTATTTTATTTATTGGTTTATTATGAATGATGTATATTTATTTTGTGGAACAAGTAAGAATGATTTCATTATGAGATGGGTGGGACCTATATATCCATCCAATGCATTGGGTAATGATTTATATCTCATGAGATAGACATGGCTGGAACGGCATGTTAAACCGGTTCAGTAATACAGGACTGGAACGAGGAGTGAACTCGATCCAGAAATGGAATTTGTCCACTAAGATGGTCTTGGAAGCAATGCCTTGGCTAATATGAAAATATTATCATGTGCTTAATGGTTTCCACAATTACATGATTTATTCTCATGATTATTTATCATTATTAGTGTTTCTTTATGATCTATTCCTTACTTACATCCATTTTTATGTCATTGTACAAGCATTTGATGTTCAAAACATTATGTTCATGTTTTTGTGTTCAAATGTATATGGTATGTTTCATTTTATCCATTCTTACCCTTACTGAGCATTTGAGCTCACCCTATTTATGTTTTCTTTTCTCTAGAATATAAATAATGGTTTTAGGTAAGAAAAAAAGGGGAAGATATTTATGGGAGATGTTGATGATCTTTCACCACGATTAGAAGATTACGTTCCAAGTTTCCAAAGACACTAAACTATTACGGTCCTTGTGTGTCTGTTTCTGTTATGTATTAAGTATTCAGATAACGTAATGTAATGTCAATGTATGTCAAGGTTCGGGTCTCTACAGTTGGTATCAGAGGAATGGTTTAGTCAACCTTTGGAAACTAGGATACGAAAACGTTAGTGAGATTCCTATAGTTATTTCTAAGGTATGTCGAGGGATGTCCATAAGGATAAATATATGTATAGGATATAGTCCTAGAACTATGATAATGATCTTAGAATTTAAACTATGATATTTTATATTGAGGGTACTCCCCCATTACTCTGTTGTTTTCCCTAGCATGATTTTTTCCTCTCACACTAATCTTTTTGGGTTTTAGAAAATGGCTGGAAACAGGAAGATTCATGATAATGGAGGATATGACGGACAATGGAATGATATTCTTCATGAGAAACCAAATGAAACGGGATTTGGAAGTCCAAAAATTGTTATAATGCCTAATCAGAAATATCATAATATGATCAATAATCTCAACTTTGGTAAGTTTCCCGACTCAGATAATAAGATATAGATGGGGTTTCATGATGATCATAGAGGAAAGAAAGTTCAATTTCCCTCATGTAAATCATGTGGGAAGAGGCATCAGGGATATTGTTTCAAGGGAAATGTAAGATGATTTGGGTGTGTAAAAGAAGGACACAAATCCAGTAAGTGGAAAGGAAATGGTTCAGTTAACACCATGGATGAGGATAATGTTATTGGTACGACATCAACAATGGTTAAATGTTTTAAATGTAGAATGTACGGGCATTATGAAAACCAATGCCCTAAGGGAAAGTCTCATGAAGAGAATCAGTATGGTCGTATGGGTAGTATTTATGTTGATGATGATGAAGAGACTACAAATGATTTGTTAGATGAAAGAATTGTTGAAGCTCGGTTAATGGTTTTAGAAGGTATTGGAATGATTACATGTTTATCAAGTGTAATGTTGTATAATTAATCTCATGGTACTATGGAATAAAGCGACATCTAAGGATTGTTACACTGTTTTCTTTCTTTGAGTTTTGAAAGTGTATGATTAATGGTACTTGTATCCATGAAAGGTTATTCAGATAATTTTTGAATGTAGATGATATGGGGATAAGGATAAAATCAAATGTTTAATATTATTCATGATCTCATGACTGATATAAGGAGAAGGTTATATCATGGTTTGAGTATATATAATTTTTGGATTTTGGTATGTGGAAAGAGTTAACTTTTGACAGCATTCATGTTTTCACTAAGGTTTAATGGGTATTCATTTTTCAATAGAATACATGATTAAGGTATTCACATGATTAGAATGTGAACAACAAGATATATGGGGGATAAATGATGGTATTCACATTCTTGGTTGATGACATTTCAAGTAATCGTTTTCTTTATACTATGAGTTTGGACCGAAGTATTTTAGATAAGCCTAAAGACTGGAATGGAATATCTTGGACATAAGTTAGTATTGTTTAAGGATGGAACTTTTTTTTGATATTATTTATGGGATGTTATAGTAATGTAGTTTTAGAAAAAAGACAACCTGCAGGACGGGCAACAACCCATCGCGTCAGACAAGGCTGTGGGAATCGAACCCACAACCGAAGTGCGACTAGCCTTTTTCGCCTACCACTAGCTACAGGAAGTCCCTATTTAGTAGACACTAATTTTATTATATTAAGAAGTATGATATATGAAGTGTAAGTCCATTTTAGGAACCATATATGATTAATCTCACTATAGATAGAATTATGTATTTTTGATAACTTTTATAACGTTTTGTTTGAGATAGATGGAATGACCCATCATTCTATCAAATGAGCTGCTAACACTTCACGAATGACAAATTCAACTTTATTTCTTTAATAGATGAAGTGGAAATTGTCCAAATAATGAACAATGGTGAGACTCTACGAAAATCACGAAAGTATTTCTTCTATTTCAAATTTCATCAACTTTTGGGAAATGATCTTGAAAACCAAAAATGTTGTCCTAGTGCTCTTATATCCGATGAATCAGATGGTACCTTAGATCATCACAAATCTATGGCTTTGTCAATGTTGGCTATTTCATAGCCATGTTCTCTACCACTCTCCATCAGAACATGACGGTTAGATTTCTCTTCCATATCCATATTTTCACCTATTTTCTACTACGTGGTAACCCAGTGATTAGTTAATTTGGGTAACCATTACGTTTCATAATTTAGTTTTTAAAGATATGTTTTGGTGTTCCTTTTTATGATGTGGGTTTCTATTAAAGAAGCTTTCGAATAGTAAACCATGTATAACCCCGATTAATTTCAAGGGCGAAATTCATTTTAATGGGGGTAGAAAGTAACACCCCAAGATTTTATTCTTTTTAATTTATTTGATGTCATCTTGTGTTATATGCAACACCGTATTAGCTTGCAGTATACGCAACACTATTCTTAGATTGTGTTAAACACAATTTCAAGTTAGTTTGATAATAGTAATTCTACGCAACATTGAGTGTATATATATATATATATGAAATATCATTGGATTCTGTTACATGAAACAACAAAGGAGTCTTGCACAACATGCAACCATAACTTGTCTTTCCTTACACGTAATCCCGACCTTCCTCGATAGTGTGTGTTGTACGCAATACCGGGTTTTACTAAACAACGGTATATTATTATAATATTCTGATGAACTAGCTCTTATAAATATTATTTTCGAAATTTTGAATTTTATAACATTATTATTCATCTTACGCATTTTCTAGAACATGGTATAGGAACAAAATAAATTTTTCGGGTAAAATAAGTATTTTTCAAAAAATGCAGTTTTGCCACCTATTGATGGTGCACCCACTTTAAATCTAGTTGTGGACATGTTTATAAGTTCAATTTGACAAAATAAAATTCTTCTTTTGAATTAGGATATAAAAATTTACATTGGATAAAGTTTTGATATTTTTCTGATAACTTTCATATTTTAATGAATAGTAAAAATACGCTATATTTTTAATTAAAAACAACTTTTTTCATCGTAATAACTTATGTGGTTAAATTATAATATTGAGTAGTTTTAAAGTATAAATAGAATATATTTTTACCATTTAATATAATTGATGTCATTATCATTGATTTTACATTGAATTCGTAGGTTAAATCATTTCAATCTTTTGCCATGTTTTAAACAAAAACTCATTTTCATTCAACAACGAGATTAATTTTAATTTAATTTCTGCAACTTCTGTGTATTGAATTTGGAAAAATGGATTCCATATTTGGAATCATTGGGTCGAAATTATGTTAATAGGCTACTTTTTAGTTTTTGGGAATTATGAATAGTAACTACGGTAAATTTTATTTACCATAGTTAAAGGTAAATCGGTTAATTAAGTGTAAATATAATATTATAAAATTACCCTAACACATGAAAAAATTCTATTGTATGACTAAAAGTCCACCCATATCACCTAAGGGTAGGTTTAGATTCATTTTATGGACTTTTGACTATTAAAATAATTTAATTATTACTAAAACCAAAGACAGTGACAACATGTCACTCTCTTAAATCTTATAAGTATAATAAATTTAATTTAGTGATAAACATCATAAAACATCGAACATGAATATTCACCAGAAAGATAATAAAATTATCTACATCATGATAATTGTTTTAGAGTTTTTTAGGGATTAAATAATTATCATTAATGGTGATACATTAATGATGCAGAAATTATTTATTAAGTGAATAATCAGTAATATAGTATTTATTGAAATAATAATACCCAATAAAAGGCCTAACAACCTGACCAAAACTTAATGTGACTGTATATATAGACCATAAGCATCTAATTACCTAATATATAACCGTTTTGAGTCTTATATAAGTGGTTATGACACATATATTCTTTTATTTTAAATAATGTCAAAGTTTTCACCTTCATAATTTAATAAATATAACAATTTAACTATTGTTATTTTAAGATGATAAATTCGAGTAAAATTATTATTGTGAATTTTAATAGGTATTTCATCATCATAAGATTTTATTTTTAATTTTTATGAAAAAAAATAAGTATATTAAATAATTATACAAAAATGTTGTATTAATTATTTTATTAAGAGATAAACCAAATAAATGGTTTTAAAAATAAAAAAATAAATACTATATGAACTATTTAATGTTCACCACTAATTTTCTAGAAACATATGACCTTTTATGGATCTATTAAAGCTTTTATTTTTAACATATATTCTGTATATATTTTATTTAAATTCATATAAATGAATAGTGTCAAAATTGACTCTATTGTTATGTTATAAAAATAACATATTATAAAAATTGTTTAAAAATCACAAAAATATTTAAAAATTATAAATTTAAATTTATATGGTCTGACATGTTATAAAGTATCCAATTATGGTCAATTAACAACAAATAAGTAATTTTTTTATAATTTAAAATTTAGAATGTTATTACCACAAATAAAATTAAATTGATTAAGTAAGGATAAATCAAGTTGATAATGTTTAAAATAATTTCATAACATGTCTAAATTTTATTGGTTGATGCTATTACAACCCTATCGCATCCTATTTTTGAATATGAGTCATTTTTGGAGGTTTTTATGTGTGGTTAGATTTATTATAAATTAATATTTTTAAGATTTCCAATGGTGCCCCTCTCCTCCCTTTTAAAAGCGCACCTACTCCCTATCTTCCTCACACCAATTTGAGCCTTTAAGCTCGTCCAAACCCTTCCCTATTCCTTTATCAACTTACCTAGAATCATCCTAGAGGTCCTGGTCTTCTTCATAGACCAATTTTAGTACCCTAAGAGGAGGATTCAAAGAGGCGTGTCAAAGAAGAGGTAATATCCGTTACTGATTCTTTCAATTTTTCTTTCTTCATCAACTTCTTATTCTTTAGTTGTTTCATTATTAAGTAATAAAATCAGTATCACTAATATACTTATATGTTATTATAAGTATTAAAAAACCATATTTAACCCTCTATACATCCTATGGAAAATGAAATCACCGCGCGTGTGTACATACTGAATACCGTCTCCACACCGTGGTGTAATCTATTTTCCACCACCACATTACTTGGATGGGAATAATGGTGTAAGTAATGAATATATATTATTATTGTAAATTTATATTTATTCTGTAATACTATACATACACTTTAATAAAATTTTACGATCATGGTAATGATATCATCACTCATGCGTATGTACGGAATACCGTCTCCACGACGTGATGAGATTCACTCTCCATGATAACCATTCAAGAATGATTATAAAGTATATATAATAAATAATCATAAAATATAAGACATAATAAAGCTACTGGTTTTATGTATATATATATATATGTATTTCATCTACTTTATTCCACTCAACTCAATAAGGAAACTAAAACAGCGTTCATGCGTACATTCGGCATACCGTCTCCATGAACGGTGTATTTCTTTCCATTTATCGATCTATAATATATATGTATATTCTGAATATATATATTATATATAAATCATTTATTATATTCTGAAATTAAGTAATCATGATCTATGTAATCATATGGATAATTAAAAGTCAAAACACGGACGACAAATGAAACTATTTTACCCAAAACACTCTTTAACATGGAATTTACACAAGAACGGGTAATATAAAGTCACAATTAAAAAATATATGATATCATAACAATGAATATTATTCTGTAATAAGTAAATTACATTATTTAAATCATTATACATGAGTTTTGGATACATACGAAGAATATCGGACATAAGGTAAGGGATAACTTTTCCAATCTCGTTTTTTCTGATATTGTTTATTCGTAAGTATTTATTGGGGTTATTTATATCATTCATGTCCATGTTTTATAAAAGTTTTTTCATGTATTTTTAAAGAAATTTTTACCCATTTTTTACTCTTACAATGTGGTATGTAAGGAATCTTTCTTTTTTTTACATTACGAGGTACTTTTTTGACTTTTCCGACAAAAGTACTAGGAGAATGTTATTTTTAACTTATACGGCGTGAACGGATTTTTATGGTTTTATAAAGCCTTATTTTCATGAAGCTTCCTCCAAAAAATTTCATGACTATTTTCAACAAAATCAATTTATTTTAAAATTTCCTGACATTTTGTGGAAAGAGATTGATTTTGAAGAAGAAAGGATATTTTTTTCAAGAATTCATTTCAAGTGTTTTATCAAAACCATTTTTCATCTAAGATGACATTATTTCATAAGTGTATGTTTCAAGTATCATATCTCTATGATTTACATGGTTTAAATTTTATTATTATGAAATGATATCCATTTATTTTATATGGATTATGTGATGATGGGATGATGTTTATGAAACCCATTTTATTTATTGGGTTATTATGAATGATGTATGTTTATTTTGTGGAACAAGTAAGAATGATTTAATTATGAGATGGATGGGACCTATATATCCCTCCAATTCATTGGGTAAAGATTTATATCTCATGAGATAGACATGGCTGGAACGACATGTTAAACCGTTTCAGTAATACAGGACTGAAACGAGGAGTGAACTCGATTCAAAAATGGACTTTTTCCACTAAGATGGTCTTGGCAGCAATGCCTTGGCTAAGATGGAAATAATATCATGTGCTTAATGGTTTCCACAATTACATGATTTATTCCCATGATTTTTTATCTTTATTAATTTTTCTTTAGGATTTATGATTTAAGTACTTCCATGTTTTATGTCATTGCTCATGCTTTTGATGTTTAAACATTATGTTCATGTTTTTAAGTTCAAATGTATATGGTATGTTTTATTTTAACTATGCTTACCCTTAATGAGCATTTGAACTCACCCTTTTTATGTTATCTTTTCCCCGGGATATAAAGAAATGTTTTAGGTTAGATAAAAAAAGGGGAAGATATTTATGGGATATGTTGAAGATCTTTCACCACGATTAGAAGATTATGTTCCATGTTTCCAAAGGAACTAAACTATTATGGTTCTTATGTGTATATTTTTGTTATGTATTAAGTATTCTGCTAAAGTAATGTAATTTCCATGTATGTCAAGCTTCGGGTCTCTACATTCATTTCATTTCATCTTTATTTTCAAGAAATCATAATGTTATCATAGTTTATTGATGGTTTTCTATCTATGTTATTCTTGGTAGAATTTATTTGTATTAAATTAATGAAAATAATGTTCTTGATATAATTTGGTAAAAACATAAAGATTGTTGTTGTTAATTAAATGGATTAAGTATTAAATAATATTCTCATTTATAAAATTGTATAATAATGTGGTGATGATCAAATTGATTCAGGTATGTATGAATAATTGAATTGGTAATTCCATAAGAAAATGGAATTTCTTAAAGAACATAATGAATAGTAATGATTTTTTATATTTATTTAAAAAGAATGTTAATGAACTATATTTATTTAAGAATATCCAATATCTACAAAAATTTTTACTTCCAAGGTCTTCTTTCGAAAAAATAAGAGAGGGAAAAGACTAAGGTTTTTCCAAGTATTGCCTCAACGATGTCCTCAAAATCCCATATAAATCAAATCACCATGAGTAGAGCATCGATTGATTAATTGAGATCAAAAATAAAGAAATCCACATTAAAATAGCTACTATTATAGTCACACATAATTTCCCTTTATATAAAATAATATATGAGAATAAGGTTGATGATTTTGTACATTTCATGGCCATCCCAACAATATCAATGCTATATAATACCATGTGTTTAGTGATATTATTTTTTTAATATAAATTGTATTAAATATATATCAAGAAAATTTATATAAATTTATATATTTAATGATGTAATGTTTTTTTATTAACTGAATTATCTTTTATAATCAAAATATGTTTTTAATATAGAATATAGATTTTTATCAAAAACAACATCTATATAATTTTACAAATAATAGATTTTTTACATTTCTTGCAATAAAAAAAATAATTTAAAGTAGGTGAAAAATATATTCAACTGAATTTTTTTTAGTATATTTTATCTAGATTTAAAATGTAATTCCTTTATAAAATATGAAATAAATTATAATTAATTTTAATAAAAACAGAAAATTAATTATTATAAGAATAAAATTATTAAAATTTACAATTTGTAAATCATTAAATATAAAATATTATTACTCTTTTATAACTGAATATTTTCTATTTAAAACAATTATACACATTATTTAAAATTTTATTTATCAAAAATTATGTTTATAATGTATAATATAAATAATCATTAGTACATTCAATTAATATAAAATATTATATAACATATTAAGATAATAATATCCATTATAAAAATATTACATACTTGAAGATAATTTTTAAAATAAATACTAGTATGTATAAAACAATTTTAATAAATATGAATATTATTTTATTTCTATAAATTAATTAATGTTTACTCAAAAAAATATACTGGCTTATGAATAGAACAACCAATGGACCCATCACCCACACCTTATGAATCGATCAAATGAGAGAACTAATCCCTAGAACATTATATATGAATGAGATCCTATGTATGGGAAGGCTAATGGGGTCATAGTTCCCATAAGGTGTTCACTTGTGAGAGAATGAGCTTTGCAATTTTAGGTCTGTAGGACCTCTAATCCTAGGTGTGTGTGATTGTTTCTATGTACAGATTCCTGAGATTACGGGAAAAATCTGATATAAAGGAAATTTTTAATATAAGAAATCATTCAACCAGCAGAATGATCGATTTAGTATATGAGTATTCTTGTAAAATTAACCCATCTTAAATAAATCTATTTATAACATAGTCATCAGATATGATGAACCTGATCCATATGATCACATGATTTGTTGTCTCCAAACTCTACCATTAAATTTTGTTCCTCGATACTACCAAATTCTCATACCAATTCTTAAACCTCCATTCTCATCAGGCTTATAGGTTGGATCGATGTCACCATATACCACCACTATCATTATATTATAACAATAATCCCATGAGCCTTATAAATAGATGTTAATGAGTATAATTATATGATAATAACATAGCCTTTATAAAGATATTTTGACATTTTTTCTTCACTTCACATCCATACAAAACATGAATTTTTTTGTATGATCATTTGAAGCCATCAAATTAACATTAATGTTTATGATATATGAAATATTGTCATGTACAATTCATCTTCAAGATTAATATATTTTAAATTATTATATATATATATATACACATGTTACTATATAAATTAGTTTAAAAATGAAGATATATAGAAGCATTAGACAACATAGATACATTTTTGATATTCTTCTAAGACCCTCATCATTAGTAGCATCTATATATTTATATTTTCAATTCATAATAAATTTTTATTAACTATAGTCTCATCCTTCTCTATAAAGAACATGTGTACCTTAATTCTACATAGTTTGTAATTTCTAATATATTAATATTTGAGATCCATTGGGATCAAAATCACCTTTTTAGGGGTTGTCCATTGCAACTATTAACCATATAATGACTTAAAAATAATTGATGAAATTTATATATAAATTTAAATATAATAATATTTACTGATGCCTTGGTTTTTTTTAAAAATAAAACTAATTAATGGAAGGTCATTTATATGTGGATCATCCCTTTATAGGTTTCACAAAGAAAACCAAATTATACATTCAATTTTGGACATGCTTATGTGCAAGTGAGGGAAATGGAAAAAATATGTTATCCTTCCTTTATAGAAAGTTTTTTCTAAAAAATTATAGGAAGGTAAATTATGTTAATTTAAATTACTATTCCAATTATTATTTTTGAAAATCTTTTTTGTATGGGTTATTTTTTTCATCTATATTTTTAAAAAATACATGTTATATAGAAATATATTTATAAATTTCATTTAAAAATTAAATTTAGTAAGGAATCATTTTATTCTTTTTAAAACCCTTCTGAAAAAATAATTTTAGAACACTATTTAAATTTTTCATTTCATTTTAAGAGAAAAAATTTATCTACAAATTTATTTTCTTAAAAACAATTAATGAAGGTTTCAAATAAAAGTATATGTGTTTATGAAATATGTATAAAATTAATATTTCTTTCATATATGGGGAATTTTTTTCCATGATTTATAATGTGTGTGAATGTTTTAAATTTTATGGAAATGTGGGGTTTTTATTTTAATTTATAAAAATAGAATGTTTTGTCTTTAATTTTTATCTGAAAAAAAATACATTTTTGTATTTTTTTGAAAATAATGTTTTAATGATATTATAATATGAAAGGAACACCTTGAAAATTTATATTATTTAAAAATTCTACACATGTGTATTGAATGTAATGATGATATGTTGTGGGTAAACCCATGTCCTCAAAAGGATGTTATCATAAATGTGTTATATATTTTAGACTCAGGGATTTCACATGTTTTCCCCAATATCATTTCATTTTATATGAAAATTATTATTTTCGATGAAAACATTTTCAATATTTTCAAGGAGAAACACTATAATTTTAAAAAGTTATTATATAATGGGGTGAAATTGTTTACATAGTTATATATAAAAATAATGGATACGTAAATTATATATTATCAATATATTATTCAAAAATCCTTGCTTCTTATTTTGGATAATTATTTACTATATCAAAATTTTTATATTTGATGTGAAATAAAATGTATACAAAGTTATTTAATAGTATTTAAAATAAGAATGTTCATACCCTTGGTTTTAAAAAATTGTTCTAGGAAATTATATTCCCTCCCAAAATTATAAAATGATTTTTACAGAATCAAAAAAATTTCAAATTATGTTTGGTTTCATTTAAGGGGAACACTCTATTTATTTCAGTAAAGTTTTTATAAATCCTTTTAAAATATTGTATTTTTTAATGATTTTCATAATTGTATTAAACCAAGAAAAAAATATTTTCAAATTTATAATAGAATATATTTGTTTAAGTTAAAATATTTTCAAAAATATAATGCAGTTTTTTGAACCTAATTAATGAGAGTACGTATCGGGCTATCACATTTGGTATTAGAGAATCATTTTCGATATGATTGGAAATTTGGAAAATTTAATGTATGGATAATTTAATAGTTTGAGGTTTTAAGTTTGAATTTATATGTAATTAAATTAAATATGAATCTAAATGTAAATGAAATTTTGAAGCCTATTTTTCCTAAATTAATAAAATTACAATTTAAAATTTCCATAAGTACGATTATCGAAATGTGTGCCCACAATTCCATTAATTGGTCGAGATAAAGTCATATACCTTTATCATTGTCAAATTGTTTTATAATTTATAATTTTTTAATTCAATTATTTACAAATTAAATAGTATATGATATGTTTTGATATAAATAATTTTTTTTTGAAACTATCTCAATTTTTGTAGATAAAAATAACCTCTAGTTAAAAATTTTAGGTTATAAAAAATAATACTTTTGTTTTATCTTCAATGAAATAGGGTTTCATTAAGTCATTGTAAAGATAATTAAATTCTAAAAAATTATATTTTCAAAAATATATATATTAAGAACTCATTATTTTGATTATAAATGATTTATATTGAGATAATAAATACCTTGTAAATTATTCCATAAATAAAAATACATTTTAATAAAATTAACATTGTTGGTTATTAAAAATATATTTTAATGAAAATATTTTTTGAAACAAATATTATGATTTTTAAATTATTTCATTTTATTATTTTATTATTTTCAATCTAAAATATTTACAATACTTAATTAAAATTTTAATCTAGTCTAGTATTATTTGTGTTACCTAAAATATTATTAATAATGTGTTTAAAAAAATAATATAAATAATTTAATTATGTACTATGATGATTATTACTATAATAAATATATTTTACATTTAAAGATAAATAATTTTAGTAAAGAAGAAATTTTATGTTTTAAAAATGATAAAATAATATTTTGAATTTCAATTTTTTGATGTAATTTAAATTTACATAATGTATGGAAACTCAATATTAGAAATAAGGGACCACTCAACCACAAATTTGGGTCTCTATTGGACAGACTGAAGGAATAGGTAAACCATTACTTGTTTAAGAGTGTTAAAAGATGAGGTATCTTGTGAAATAGAAGAATAATGGCTGTATAGTGTCTACAATATGTTTTCTCAAGAGAGCTTGGATGTGTGTAGTGAGTGTTAGAGAGTAAAATGAACCCAAGAATGTAGGTATATGTGTTTTGGGGTAGTGATCCTCTATCACCTTGGGACAATTGTGTATCATGATCCGTTAAAATATAAGCGACAAATCAACTGGTGGACATATCAATGGGGAGTGAACATGGTTGGGTAACATTAAACCATATTAAAAAGGTATATTTATTACACAACCTTACAATAAAAAGGACCCCAGATCTTCGATTATCCATGAATTAATATAAAACAAGGTTCCTCAACTAGTGATCCATAATGTTTTCATATATTTATCCTCCTGATGTTTCTACCTTCTTCCACATCGATCTATTGACTGAACTTGATGAAACCATAAACTGTTATTTACAATCTCATATAATGAAATTACCATGAGAATTTTACCTACAAGATTATAAGTAATCATTATATGGGAATAGATAAACCTAGATTAAATTATTTCCACCTGTTTTCTCAAATTTAAATACACACACATCACAACAATTAATGAGTGATCATTACAATACAATGAATCAATATCAGGGTATAAAATATTAGTAGTGTATTCTTGATCAATAATGACTCCCGATGAACTTCCATGAAAACATTTAGATAATTATATATACATGTGTGTGTGTGTGTCACAATATTAATTGATTTGGAAACCAAGATAAAATTCGCATGAAAGTGGTAGATGACTTAGATCCCATTTTCTAAGTCTCCATGTGTATTCTTCAGTAGAAGTAACAATATATAAATATATATTGTCACCTCAAAAGTTTGTTTATTTACTTATATTCTTTACATTCCCAATAAATAGAAGGAGTTCCTTAATGATTCATAGTTAATTTTTGAGGAATTTAATAATAAGATCTCAAATTATCCTAATTATATTCTTTGATTGTTGTATACAACCACAATAAACCTTCATATATCATGGGAGATAATAAGAGATATATTTTTATATATAGACACATTAATATAGTAATATTTACTAGAATATTCCTATTTTAACCAAAATATAAATAAATAGTTTGTGGTTGCCTGTATCATTAGATTTCATTTGGGGTTTAAAAAATAGCCCAAGTTATAATTATTAGTTTTCATGCGTGCAATAGGATGTTATGGAGTTGGGGAATATTAGTTTGTCTTACTTTAAGAATATTTTTTGATATATTAAAGTATGATTATTTATTTTTTTGAATAGTATAACAATTATATTTATATTCACAAATACCCATCTATATGTTAGATTTTTTTAGATTTTATTCATTATTTTTCAAAATTAATGATATTTAAGATGTGTATCTTATATTTTTTCAAAACCCTCATTTTTTAAATAAAATTTTATTTTTTTAAGCATTTTACAGAAATTATTTAGAAATATCATTGATAATTGTCAAGTTTGTTTTATATGATTCATTTTATTAAAAAAATTATTTTTTTATAATTAATGGAAGTTGCAAATATAAATTGTATTCACCATGTAATATATAAGTAATTAACATTCCATTCATGTTTAGGGATGATCCTGTCTTCAAAAATAGTATATTGTTGGAATAATTATGCTTTTATAGAAATGCCGATTATCTCTATTAATGGTGATATAGTTAATTTTATATGTATTTATTTTCATATGAAATCTAGAATATCTTTATATATGGTATTTTGTTAGGTTGTTATAATTAGAGTATTATGTGAATGGAATTCTTTGAACAAATTATTTAAAAATTCAACATTTTGTGTGTCCAATGTGATTAATTGGAATTGATAGTGAACCCAAGACCTCAAGGTGACATTTCCCTAAAGGATATACTACAAGCGGCCTCATATATTTTTAATTTTTTTCATGCATCATTATATTTATAATGAAATTTATTATTTTCAACATTATGATCTAAATAGTTTTCAATTGGACACTTTTATTTTCTTAGGTTACAAAATTTCAAAAATCTAATTTTTTCAAAGGGATATGTATTTTTAATGTTTCAATAGTTATATATTATGGTTTTTTAATAATATTAGCCTCCTATATTTGAAAAATACATAAAATCTCAATTGTTGTAAATTTCAAATAATATGAAATATTTTTATTTGAATTTTATATTATTGTAAATAAAAAAACTTATCCCCATTTTAAAACCCTATTACTAGGTTTTTTTATCTAACCCTGGGTTTTATAGTTATTTTCATATGATAAACTGATGTTAAAATGATGTTTGGTTTTGAATAGTGTGGTTTCTAATATAAATTAAGATAATTTTTTCTATTTTTTAAACTCTAATATATTATAGGGTTTCCTTAAATCACCAAAAACTAGTATGCATATATATGTGTTTGTATAATGGAGAAAATAAATTTCATTTACCTATAGTATAAATTATATACATATTATTGTAATAACTAGATCTAGGAGTGTGGTTCTATTTCCATCACACAAACCCTCCATCCTGACCTAGATTGTGGTGTGGAATTCTTTAACATGCCCCTCTCATGACATAAGGCCATATTTAATCCCCATGATTCTTCCATTTTCAACTCACCATGGAATCCACAAAATCCGTCATGTTGTTATTTATTCTATGGACCTCTAAAATCCTCTATAAACAACATGAAACACACTTTCATGATCCATCTGAATTTTCCCTTGTCCTTTTAACACATTATAACAACCATGGCTTTCAAGACACCTTGGTGTTACCTAAATTGAATATATAATCCTCAAAAACACATAAAACTTCTAAAAATCCCTTATTAATTTACCTAACATTGAAACAACATAGAAAATTAGAATGAATGGAATGAAATTATGTTTTACATATATTAACCAAAGGTTATGGGACTTTCCATTTCAAAGATGAATAAAAACTCAATATTAGATCTATGACCTTCAATATTATTAAATGATCCCCCAAGTTAGTAAATCATATCCATACAAAATTGTACTAATTAATATCATAAATCATGTGAATATTTTTACAAATATTCAATAAGAATGGTATAACCCAATAGTGATCTAATCTACATAATACCATTTAAATATATTATAATCTACCTCCATCAATTATAATGTAGTATTGGGAATACATTGGGAGTAACATGAACCAAAATCTAAACAAAAAAAATATGATATATATATTATAATTAAAAAACCACATACATTCATTGTCCAATTAAATTAAATTCAAAGATAATTATTTGAAACATACCGTTGAAATTTTCTTAAATAATATCGCATTCATCAAAGTAGATTGGATTGTAGAATCACCCCTATATATTAAAAAAATCATTAAATATATATTAAAACAAATGGAAATGATCATACCATGGTTTAATATACAAAAATACAAAATATACCACCAAAATGTGTCATAATATATCATAGATTAAAATAGATCCCTGAAAAATTGAAAACTTTTAACATAAAAACTCATACTGGGTAATCATACATGATTCATTCTTCAAATAATAAAATATTTTAATGAATATTAATTTTATCATATTCTACCCCACTAAGATAAAATATATGAGTCTATTTTCTTCCAACATTGAATATAACAGTTCGGTTTGGGATATGATGTTTATTTTCATTATTTTAATTAAATTCATTTTAATGTCCCTAGTGATTTACGAATTTAATAAAATGTACAGATATAGATAATTTATATACCTTATGTTATTATATTCCCTGAAATACATACACTATAGCATACATTAATTTTATATAATTTTTGGTTCTCCATGTCACAACCTGAGGGCGATTTATGGTTTATTTGGTACTACTTTTACAATATTTGACTTTTGTTTATTATAAAACAACAATACTAAACCAATTTAATCAATAATAGATGTACAAAATTGACTAAAAAATAAAAAAAATACTTTAATTACATATATAAATTAATTTTTTTGTACTTATGAAACATTAATATGGATGGACTTTAATGAGACTACAAATGGTGTCGTAATTTAAATTTTAGGATTTCATGGATTTTTATTGATGTTAATGTTTTTTCCAATGAATTATTGAAAATTAAAATTTTCCCAATGAACTATACTGTAATATATTTATTTCTTGGATGGATATTAATGATGTATATTATTATAGTGTATAATTAATGGGGTTAAGAATTTATTTTATGATAGAACATTCATTAGAACAAAAATATATCACATTATAATAGATACATACTCTTCATTGAATTATTTAAAAACCCCATGCTTCCACGGTATGTCTCCCATTGAATAATGCAATATCTTCTGTTGTAAGAAACTTTGAGTTATAACACATCGTTACCAATCAAACTAACCATTATGAATAGTAATACCCACTTTTGGAAATTTTAAAAATTTTATATTTCAAAATGGACTTAATTTTTAGATTCTGAATGCTGAAATTATCTTAGGGTGAATTTTTGGTATTTTTCTAAAAATATTCAATATTTGATGAATAGTGAAATACACTAACTTATTGTTTAAAACTGATTTTTGTTAAAATAATTATTTATTTTATTTAAATTTATTTTAGTTCAAAATAGATACATAATACCTATATATGTTCAAAGTAATTTATTGGAGTGAGTTTTCTAATAATTTTAGTGATATAAATATGCTATTTAACTTTTTTCCATCTTTTACCCACATCATATGTGAATTTCAAATTTTACATAAAACATAATTATACCACTTCTATGAGTTTAATTTCAAAAATCTGAGAGACACAGTTGATATTAGTATGTAAAATGTGGTTCAATAAGATAAAAATATTTTTTGTGAATAATAAATTTTAAATTTTATTTACCTCTTATTTAAAGCAAATAGGTAACTAAGGGTAAAAATGATATTATTATTACCCTAAAACATGTCCTAATTATATTAGATAAGTTTAATTCGACAAAAACCATCCATAGGATTAATAAATTATCCTTTAGGTCAACGTTGATTAGATTAGGACATATATTATTATTTATTTCAAAGAAGAGTTATAAGTGTTAAATTTAATGTTTAATAACCAAACCATTTATAATATAGTGTTACACATAAGATAAATTAGACTCTAAATATTCATTATAAAGTTAAAAAAATTTCCTACATAATGGTATTTTGTTTATATTTTTTAGATGTTAAATTATTAAATTTATTTATGACACTATGATGATGCTGTAATTATATTATTAATGAACGATTAAAATAATTGATATTATTAATATACATATAAATGTAATTTGATAATTTTTATGAATTAAAATAATTTTATAGGTTAATATGACATAATAGGGTTGGTTAGAAATATTTATTTAGAATTAATAATGCTGTTATGAATATAGAAAAAAAACAAAATACCAAATAGTGTTAAAATTGTCAAAAAAGAGTTTTTAAAACAAATATTATATTAATAATTAATATTATATTCCTAAAATTATAATGTTCAGACAACGGACTTATATAATGATAGTTTTATCATTATAAACCACATGGGGTTCTCTTGGAATAATATAGTATGTTTATTTACCATATAATATAAAAATTCAATGAGACCTGATAGATATCAAACTATTAAACTAAGAGTTAAATCTAAATGATGAGGTTAATATACTAACCCAAACCTATCTAAACCCAATTTTATGAGTGTTTTTTCCCCATACCCACCTTATCCTTTAAATAATTCATTTTTTATCCATTATAAACCGAAAATTATATTATTAAAAACAATATTTCTATCTTTTCCTACGGTGCCCTCACCCCTCTTATAAAAGGGAACTTCCCCTTATCACTAATTCACACCATAAAGCCTTTTTTTTCATGGAAAAAACCTACCCAAATACCCTCTCAAATGTCCTCCCATAATCCTAGATGCCTTCCATTAGTCAGAAAGCCAACATAATAAGCCCTTTTGATCAAATGAAAAGGAAGAACCCGAAAAGAAGATAAATATTTCATCACCTATTTCAAGTTGTTTTCTTCTTGCACATCCTATTTTTATTTTATCCACTATAAAATAATAAATCTTGTATATTCTATATAATGGGTTGTTATTATAGAAATTTTACAATCATATTAATTATTCTATCCATCCTATAAATGACAAAGTCAACATAAATGCGTACAGACGAATTACCGTCTCCACTTCGCGGTTTCATTTGTTATTCAAATACTTCATCATTTGGATGGAGATAATAATGACTATAAAATATTTAAATAATAAATATAACATGATAATGTTTATTTTTATATGATATGAAATTAAATTATATATTATTTTAATATCAAAAGAATGATATTGTCACGTATGCGTTCGTACGGATTACCATCTCCACGAACGCGATGAGATTCATTCCCCATCGTATCCATTCATGAATAATTTTAATTTGATGATTAAAAAAATGTTTATATACTTAATATTATTCTGAATATTAATAAGATACATCCTATCCATAACAAATAAAATACTTATGTAACAAATCATACAAAGGGAAACGAATATGATAACACCTGAAATGATGATACTACCAAAATATCATTAACAAAGAAATATCAAAAGATAATATATGATATCATATTAATGTATATGGTTAATTTATAACATAATAATGATTATTTCACCAATATACAAAAGGTTAACCTACCCTCAACCTTTAAAAAGTACATAGTAGGGGGTTTCTTATCTCACTTTTAATTCCATGATATTTCCATTGTTAGCCACAAATTTATTACATGTGGTGTATTTTGTTCTTCCATTTGATATATATTATAATAATCCTTTTAATATTCAGGTTAATCTCTAAATCCTTTGGTTTTTATAAATATTTGATCAAATTACTCGATTAATTACAACCTAGTAAGCGATTTTCATCTCAATTTTTATTCTCGTGAGATTCATGCAATATTTACCACAATTTCCTTTTTGTGTTTTATGAAATGCCCATGATTTTATTAATCATGTAATATAAGTCAATTTATGTGTATTTAAATCTTCATTTTATGATCCTTATTTCATGAGTTTTATGTTTCATACATTACCAAATCAATATGAGAACCATTTAACCCAGTTTCCATTCCTTGGGTTAGTCTTCCAATTCTTAATTATGTAATGATTTGATTATGTGGTGAATCACTATTGATTTATTTATGTTGTAATTTTCACTCCCATTTGTGTTGATATAATTTTTATACACATAATCACTCCATTGATAAATTCTCAAGTAATAGATATGAACATGATAAAAGTAATTTTAACTATATCTGCATTTGTTGAGTTAAACATACAATTCATTTGTGTTATTTTTACAAGAATATGTGTGAATGTCCTCTGAGTTATTTACACTTAATATCTAATAATATAGCATGTATTTATATTTTTCAGGAAAAATTATGTCATCGATTTATCCTTAACCTAAGGATACGGTCTTTATAAGAGAATTCATCTCAATTTACATTCCATAGAGATTTTATTGTTATTATACAACAATTCACTTTTATATGGTGTATATAATGTACTTTGAAATAGTATATCATGAATCCCTTTATTATCATGATGTTATAATTTTTTGATTTCCTCAATTATTTTAATTGAGGTTTCTCTATTTTGGTTAGGAACTCCAACTAAAAATATCATTTTAAATATTTTAAAGAATTACTATTCTAAATATTTCTCATTGATGTCCATGTTTGAAAAAAAATTTAAAGATTTAATTATATGGACATTAAAATTTTAAAATTAAAATTACTTTTAAATGTGTTAAGGTGGTATGGGACACTATGACGCAAAAATCTATTTTAAAATGTTTCTTGATAAATAGTGATAATTTTAAATGTTTTCAAGAAAAAGGAGGATATTTCTCTCAAATAGTTTTGAAGATTATTTTCATCTATGTTAATATCCTTCATTATTATCTATTTAAGTTGATCTATTATAATAAAATCTTCCATATTCTATTTAATGAGTTATGTTTGACTGTGGATGTGATATTTTTAGAGCATTCATGGTTTGTGATTAAAATATTCAAATTCCATATACATGTTTTGATACGAATGTTCAGATAATGTTTCATCCTTTTCATAAGAAGAATGCATTGGACATTGTAAGTGATGGGTGTAGCCCGCTATATCTTCATGATGCATCGATAGGTCCCATGAGACAAACTAGTGTCGTGGCACAAGGCCTTGACAAAATCCTATATGTAGTCTTGGAACGAGGCCTTGATTATGTGGTTATGACGTCCGACATTATGAATTACATCATAAGGAGATTATCTATTGTTATTTCATCAGGTTATTCAACTATTTTAATAACCATGAATATGTTTTATTATTAAATTATTTACTCATCTCATATTCCTACCATAATGTGCTCATCGTTAATAATCTATAAGGAATGTGTTTTCAATTTTTAACCATGCCTAAGGTTTATGTTATCTTCTAATGTATTTCTTACCCTTACTGATAATCTGAGCTAACCCCTTTCATTTTTCATTTTCCCAGGATATGAAGAAGTTATTTATGAGTGACTTGTAGTAATAATCTTGGAATCATGGATGTTTCTAATGGAATAAATTAGTTGTTTTCTATTATAGTTGTAATGTTGAACTTAATAATGTTTCTTGTTTCCAAGACCAATAAACTGAACGGTCCCTAGAGACATGATTTCAGGTAATCATGCTAATGTATTAAAATAATACACCAGATCCTGTATTCTGGGGTCGGGGCATTACCGTTGGTATCAGAGGGTGTTAAGTACAAACCATGGATAATAGATTTAGATAAACTTTGATTATATCACATTACCCAAATATTGACTTTGAGGATTTGTATAGAAGAATATCCTAGAATCATGGTAATGTAGAGATTTTTTATATTTTCCAATTATTACAACCCTATCTTGAAATGAGCAGGTAGAGGAGGATCTTGCAAAGATGTACCTAGGGGTGAAAACTCCAATAATGTGTTTCGGGCGTCACCCGGAGTATCCTAGTACAGGACAATAGGCCTTGCTGAACTCTTGATTATGACACTCCTGAGGGATATGCATTGGATTATTTTAATTCTGTATACAAAAAAATTTAAATATTTTAATATAAGATGAGAATAAATGCCCTTGGTTAATACTAAGGTGTTTTAAATTGAAAATAAGGTGTCATGATATTCTCTAAATAATTTTATGACTATTAATACTCAAATAATGAAATCTGTTTTTAGTCAATGGATGGAGTTCAAGAAAGACATAGTAACTTTGATCATGATTTACAAGTATTGAATGGTGGTGGAAATGGGAAACAAAATGGAATGTTGACATGCGTAAATGATATTGTGTTCATGACGAATCGGTTTTCAAAAAATATTATCAACAACATATATATTAACCAACTCCCAGACTCAACAAGGAAAAGAAAAGTGGTGAATGATAAGAGCTCCAGTAATGAAGACCATGGATAAAAGAAAAATCATTTTCCATCATTCTAGAAATTTGGAAGGAGACACCTAGGAAGTTGTTTTAAAGGAACATAGAAATATTTATGTGTGGGATAAAAAGGCATAAAGTAAAGAATTGATGATGAAAAATGTAGAGTATTATAGAAGAAAATAAAAATGATCCTAAGAATAAAGTTATGGTAAGTTGTAATAAACATAAAGGACCATGGAATCACAAAATTCCATGCCATTTTATATATGATAACCTCTTGATCATGGAATAAACTATGTGGGAATAAATGGATGAAAAAATGTTTAAAGGTATTTGTGCTCTTTGTTGATGAGATTACTTTTGAAGAATTTTCTCTTCTTTGTGTAACCCTACTATTTGTTATGTGATAATTCTATTCAAGGAATAATTATCCTTCTTTTTTTAGATATATATATAAATAATTATTTGGGTTTATATGACTATTGAATTTGAGGCAATTACATGTTATTCATTTTTGGGATGAATATGCGAGGTATGAGATATCATTGGTGGTTAAATTATGTTATGATTATTTTTTGGAATATATCTCATTTAGGGAATGATATAAAATATATTTTATGAAAAATTAAAACACACAGACTGAGTGACAACTCGTTGCATCAGACAAAGCTACATGAATCAAACCCACAACCAACGTGCGACTCAGATTTATCACCAAACCCTGGATAACGTGAAGTCCCTGGTTAGTATGACTAATTATTATTTTAGGTAAATTATTTTATGCATCAAGAATATGTTGAATTTGGGATCTAATGAGTTATCCTTAGTATAAGAAAATGATTTGGTTATTAATTGAAAAATGTTATTTAGGATGATATTCTTTCTTTTGGTAACACTATATGCATAAGAAAAATAAAATACTATGAGATTTCAATTGAGGAGTAATGGTGGATTTTTTATCTGTGTTTTTATTTTGGATTTATAGTGATTTGAATTATTTATGGAAATTATTAGCCTATAATTGAGAATATGTGGTTAGGTTAATTACTTTTAAGTATGTGACTTTAAGAGTAGTATATGTCATTTAGAGATAAAAATTAATGTGGAAGACAACATAACGAAATTCTTCTAAGTTTTGGGATTCAATATTAGTTTGGATTATATTGAAGGATTTTATGGAACATTGTTTATTGAATGTAATTTATTTATATTTGGTGTACTCTTTTTTTAATTTTAGAAATTAAGATAAATTATTCTTTCTCTAAAGGATTATCCTTTGGGGGGATCATCTAATCTTTTACTAACCATATTGATTGTGATTAATCTATAAGGAAAGGTTAATATAAATTTTATCCTTTTTGTATCATGTGATCCTCTAGAAGTTGATTCTAGTTCTTCCGGTGTGACCACGCCATATTGAATACTCATCATTTGGAAAAAACGAGTTAGTGGTAGAAATTTATTAAAGAATATATCTATACATAAAAAGTAAGTATATCTATTTATGTTCATAGTCAATCTAATTAATAAATTCCTCATCTTTATGAAATGTTACATAAAACACCATTGTACATTTACATTACTACTAGGAAACTAATGACCATTTATCCCATCACAAGTTTATGGTTTTCTGGTTGTTAACATTCTTCTGAACACGTTTTATATCCCTCTCCATTAGAACTTGACACATAGTTTTTCGTCCATATCTATGTTTTCCTACATGGAATCCTAATATGGGTTATCTCAGGTGACCTTTTTATTTCTCTTTATTTCTTCTAAAGTGATAGTTTTATTGACTCTTTTTCTAATGTGAGATATTCAATTATGTGCCCAACACCAATTTTAAAAATTGTGAGGATGCAATTTCCAAAAAGGGGGGAATAATGTAATACCCCAAGCATCCACTGTATGTTTCCCTTTGAATAATGCAATATAGTGTGTTGTACACATCTTCGAGATTCTAACACATCACGACCAATCAAACTTGTCGTTATGTATAGTAATACCCAATTCTTTAAAAAATTTAAATTATATCATTCAAAATTGAATTCATTTTTGGATTCAGAATATCAAAATTAGCTTATGGTGAATTTTTGGTATTTTTCTAAAAACATTCTATTTTTGATGAATAGTGAAAAACACTGTGTTATTGTATAAAACCAAATTTTATTTTAAATAATTATTTATTTTATTTAAATTTATTTTAGATCAAAATAGATTCATAATACCTATATATGATTAATGTAATTCATGGGATTTAGTTTATAAAAATTTTAGATTTATAAAAATTTAATTGATGTTTTTCCGTCTTTTACCCACCTCGTAAAAGCATTTGCCAATTTACATAAAACATAATTTTACAGCTTATGTGATTTGAATTTCAAAAATATGAGAGACATAGTTGATATCAGTATGTAAAACATGGTTCAATAAGATGAAAATATTTTTTGGTGAATAGTAAATTTATATTTTTATTTACCATGGTTAAAAGTTAATATGGTAATTAATGGTAAAAATGATATTATTATTACCCTAAAACATGAACGAGTTCTATTGGATAAGTATAATTCAACCAGAAAAACATAGGAATAAAATACGACCCTTTATTTCCACTTTGATTAGATTAGGTCATTTATTATTATTTAATTCAAGGAAGAGTTATAAGTGTTAAATTTAATGTTTAATAAAAAAACCCTTATTAATATATGGTTAAACTTATGATAAATTAAACTATAAATATTAATTAGAAGGATACAATGATTTCCTACATGATGGTATTTTATTAATATTTTTTTGACATTACATATTTAATTTTATTTATGACACAATGATGATGTAGTAATTACCAAATTAATGAAAGATAAAAATAATTGATATTATAAATATCCAAATAAATGTCATATTGAGACTTTTTATGAATTACACGTATTTTTTAGGTTAATATGAAATATTATGGTTGGTTATATGAATTTATCTGGAAGTGATAATGATTTTATAAATTTAGTAGAAACAAAAAAACAAATTATGACAAAATTGAGATAAAATATAATTTAAAACAAATATTATATTATTAATTGGTATTTTATTTCTAAAAATATAATTTTCGGCCAAAAGACTTATATAATGATAGTTTTATCATTATTGAACCACTTGGGGTTATATTGGAAGTATATATTATGTTTATTAACCATTTTGTATAAAAAATACAAAGAGACATGGTAATTGTCAATCTATTTAACTTAGAGTTAAATCTAAAAGATAAGGATAATATAGTGACAATAACCTATCTAAAACCTATTTTTTGAGATAATTTAGACCCATACCCACCTTATCGTTTAAATAATTCAATTTTTATCCATTAGAAACCGAAAATTATTTTATTATAAAATAATATTTCATACTTTTCCTAAGGTGCCCCTCACCCCTCTTATAAATGAGAACATCCCCTTATCTCCAATTCACAACATCAAAGACATTTTATTCGGCCATCCACTGCCCAAATACCTTCTAAAATTTCCTCCCTTCATCCTAGTGGACTTACTTTAGTATGAAATCAAACATAAATATCCCTTACGATCAAATCAAAAGGAAGAACCCGAAAAAGATGTAAATATTTCATCACCTCTTGAAAGTTCTTTAATTCTTCCACTTAATCATTATTTATAGTTTATATTATAAAATAATAAATCTATAATATTCTATATAAAATTATGATATTATAAAAATGCTAATACCATTTTAATTATTCTATCCATCCTATAAATGACAAAGTCACCATACGTTCGTACGTACGGATTTCCGTTTCCACGTCATGGTGTGGATTTTTATTCAAATACTTCATCATTTTTATGGGTATAATAATGAGTATAAAATATTTAAATAATAAATATAACATTATAATAATTTCTTTTATATGATATAACATTGAATTACATATGATTTTTATATAAATAGAATGATATTGTAACTCGTGCGTACGTTTAGATTACCATCTCCACGAACGTGATATGATTCATTTCCCATCATATCCATTGATGTATAATTTTAATTTTATGATTAAAAATAATGTTTAAAGACTTAATATAATTATGAATTTGAATAATATACATCCTATCTATAACAAACAATACTTACGTAATAAAGCATACAATGGAAAATGAATCAGTTAACACATAAAACGATCATACTACAAAAATATATTTAACAATGAAATTTTAGAAGATCATATATGATATCATATTAATGTATATGGTTAATTTATAATATAAAAATAATTATTTCACCATTATTGAAGAGTTTGACCTACCCTCGACCAAGGTAATGTACAAAGTAAGGCGTTTCTTATCTCACTTTTAATTCCATGAGATTTACATTGTTCGCCACTAATATATTGCATATGGTGTATTGTGTACTTCCATTTGATATATATTATCATGATAATTTATATATTTATGTTATTATGTGAATACCTTTGTGGTTATTAACACTTGGTCATATGACTTGATTTATTACAACGTGGTAAGGGATTTTCATCTCAATTTTTATTCCCGTGAGATTCATGCTATATTTGCCACTAATTACTTTTTATGGTGTATGTATTGCCCATTATTTTATTCATTCTATAATATACTTCAATTTATTGGTATTTAAATCTTCATTTTATGATCCTTCTTTCATGGTTTGTATGTTTTTTAAGTTACCAATTTGTTATAGGATCCTTTTAACCCAATTTCAATTCCTTTGGTTAATTTTCTAATTATTAATTATGTAATTCTATGATTATGTGGGGAATCACTATTTATATATTTATGTTGTAATTTGAACTCCCCTATGTGTTGATATTCTTTTGATACACATAATCACTCCATTTATATATTCACAAGTTTTTTATATGAACTTGATAAGAGTAATTTTAACTCAATCTTCATTTATTGAGTTAAACATCCAATTCATTGGTGTTGATTTGACAAGAATATGTGGGAATGTCATCTGATTTATTTACACTGAATTTCCAATCATATTGAGTCTATTAATAATTTTCACACATTATTATGTCATTGATTTATCCTTAACCTAAGGATATAGTCTTTATAAGAGTTTTTATCTCAATTTTCATTCCATTGAGATTTCTTTGTTGGTATACATCAATTCACATTTATATGGTTTATATAATTTACTCTGACATATTATATCATGAATCTATTTCTTCTCATTATATTATAATGTTTTTATTACCTCAATTATTTGTATTCAAATATCTCCCTTTTGGTTAGGAACTCCAATAAAATAACATTTTAAATGTTTTAAAGATTTATTATTCTAAATCATTCTCATTAATTTCCATGATTTAAAAATTGTTTACGGATATATTTATATAAAAATTAATGTTTTAAAATTAAAATTACTTTTATAAGTTTCAAAGTGGTATGGGAAACATTGATTCAATAATCTATTTTAAATGGATTCTTGATAAATAGTGAGAATTTTAAACGTTTTCAAGAAATATGACGATATTTCTTCCAAATAGTTTTGATGATTATTTTAATCTATGTGAGTATCCTTTATTCTAATCTATTTAAGTTGATCTATTATAATACAATCTTCTATATTGTATTGAATAAGTTATTTTTGAATGTAGATGTGATGTTATTATACCATTCAATGATTCTGGTTAAAATATTGACATTTTGTATGCTAGTTTTAATACAAATTTTTAGAATATGTTTCAACCTTTTCATATGATGATATCATTAGACATAGTAAGTGACAGGTGGAGCCTGCTATATCTCATCATTGCATAAGATGGTCTCATGAGACAAACTACTTTCTTGGAATGAGGCCTTGACAAAATCTTAATTGAAGTCTTGGGACGAGGAATTGACTATGTGGTTATGATGTCTAGAATTATGTACTACATCAATTTGAGATTAGATATTGATATTTCATGTCTTTATTCGACTAGTCGAATACCCATGAGTATGTTTTATTATGTCGTTATTTAGTCACCTTATATTCTTTCCATAAAGAGGTATTTTAATTATTCGACAAGGCATTTGTTTTCAATTATTCACTATGCCTAATGTTAATATTTGTCTTCCTCTGTATTTCTTACTATTACTGAGCATTTGGGCTCACCCCTATTCATGTTTCATTTTTCCAGGATAAGAAGAAGTTGGTAATGAGTGACCTACAAAAATAATCATGGAAGCATGGATGTTTTTAATGGAATAAATTAGTGTTCTTTTTCTTTCCAAGTTGTAATGATGAACTTATGTATGTATATAGTTTCCAAGAATACTAAATTGATCGTTCATTTGGGACATGATTCCTTGTAATCATGAAAATGTATTAAAAGAATGCACCTACTCCTGGATTCTGGGGTCTGGGCGTTATAGTTGGTATCAGAGGATGTTTAGTACTATACTTGGAAACTAGATTTAGATAAACTCTGATTAGAACACATTACCCTAAGATATACATTTAGGATTAGTATAGAACAACTCTCAAGAATCATGTTATTGTAGATATTTTGTGTATTTTCCATGTAGTACATCCCTGTTTGGATACATGTAGGTAGAGGCGACTCTGGAACATATGTACCTAGGAGTGAAAACTATGACTAGGAGTTTTAGTTTTCACTCAGGGTATCCTGGCACATTAAAACATGCCTTGTTGCACTCTTGGCTACGACACTCCCGTGGGATATGCTTAAGATAATTTACATTATCTATAAAAACTGATTTGATGGATTTTAATATAATATGAGAATAAATGACCTTGGTTAATCCTAAGGTGATTTAATTTGAAAATAAGGTCTCAGGATATTCTCGAAATGAATTTATGACTATTATTACCCACACAATTGGTTTTATTCAATGGAAGGATTACATGGATGTCATAGTAACATTGAATATAATGTAAAAGGTTTTAAAAGTAGAGGAAATGTGAAAAAAATGGAATGTTTACAAGAGTAAAAGATTTTTTTTCAGGCCGAATCAGTTTTCAAAAAATATGATCAACAACATATATATTAACCAACCCCAATACTCAATATGTAATGGAAAACTGGTGAATGTCAATAGCTCAAGCAGTGAAGACCATGGAGAAATGAAATCTCAATTTCCATCATGCAAGAAATGTGGAAGGAGACACCTAGGAAGGTGTCTTAATGGAATAATGAAATTCATTTTGTGTGAGAGTGAAAGGCATATAATAAAGAATTACTATGGAAAAATGAAGAGTACTACGGAAGAAAATAAAAATGATCCTTAGAATCCAATTATGGTCATTTTCATAAATTTATGGGACCTCCGTTTCACCCAGGTCAATGCCCTATTCAATACGATAACCTATTGGTCATGGAAGAACCTATGTAGAAATAAATGGACGTAAATTGTTTAAAGGGATTAGTTTACTTTGATGATGGAATTACATTGGATGACATTTCTCTTATATGTGTAACCCTGATGTTTCTTTTATGAAAATTCTATTTGAGGAATAGTTATCAATTGTTGGGGGATATGGTTATAAATAACCATTTGGGTCTATATGAATCTTGAATGGGAGGAAATTACATGTAACTAATTTTTGGAATGAAATGTGAGGTATGAGATAATATTGGTGGTTAAATTGTGTTATGATTATTTTATAGAATCTATCTCATTTAGGGTATTTTATAAAATATATTTTTTGAAAAAGGACAACACGCAGACTGAGTGAAAACCCATCCCATCAGACAATGCTACGGGAATCAAACCCATAACCAATGTGTGACTGGGATTTATCACCTACCACTGGACTATGTGAATTCCCTGGTTAGTATGACTAATTATTTTTTTAGTTGAATCATTTTATGGACCAATATTATTTCGTCTTTGGGAACTTATGATTTATCCTTAGTATATGAAAATGATTTTATGATTAAGTGATAAATGTTATTTTGGAAGATATTCACTCTTTTGGTAACACTATATGCCTAAGAAAAATATAATACTATGCGATTTTGATTTGATGATTAATGGTGGATTTATATCTTTGGTTTTATCATGGATTTATATGGATTTGGGTTATTTATGAAAATGATTAACATATAATAGAGAATATGTGATTAGGTTAATTACTTTTAAATATGTAACTTCAAGAGTAGTCGTTGTCATTTGGAGATGCAATTTAATGTGGATTACAACATAACCAAATTTTTCTATGATTTGGGTTTTAATATTAGATTGGATTATATTGAATGATTTTAAGAAAAATTGTTAATTGAATGGTATTTATTTAACTTTGGGTTATTGTTGTATTAATTTTAGAAATTAATATTAGTGTTTCTTTCTCTATAGGATTGTCCTTTTGGGGGATCATATGATCTTGTACTGGCAATTTTTTTCATTAATCTCTAATGACAAGTTAAATATATAGTTTATCCTTTATGCATCATGTGATTCTCTAGAGGTTTATTCTAGCTCTTCTTGTGTGACTAAGCCATCTTGAATACTCCCCGTTAGAAAAAAAATTATTTAGAGGTTCAAATTTATGAAAGAATGAAACTCTACATAAAAATTAACTATATCTCTTTATGTTCCTAGTCAATATCATAAATAAATTCCTCATCTTTATGAAATGTAACTTAAAAACGTTATCCATTTACTTTTCCTACTGGGAAACTAATGACTGTTTTTCCTATCACAAGTTTTTGGATTTCATGTTGGTAAATTTATCTGCATCATGTTTTCTATCCCTCTCCATCAGAATTTTATGCTTAGTTTATATTCCATATCCATGTTTTCCCATATGGAATCATAGTATGGGTTATCTCGGGTGACCTTTGTACTTATCTTTCTTTCTTCTAAAGTGATAGTTTTACTGACTATTTTTCTGATGTGGGACATTCAATTATGTTCGCAAGCCCAATTTTAAAAACTGCAGGGTTGAAATTTTCAAAAGGGTGGAATAATATAACACCTCAAGCTTCCATGGTATGTTTCCCTTTGAATAATCCAATAGCATGAGTTGTACGCAACATCGAGATTCTAACACATCGCGACCAATCCAACTTGCCGTTATGAATAGTAATACTCACTTTTTGAAATTTAATAAATTTTATCTTTCAAAATGGAATTCATTTTTGGATTCGGAATATCGAAATTAGCTTCGGGTGAATTTTTGTTTTATTTTTCTGAAAATATTCAATTTTTGATGAATAGTGAAAAACACTGAGTTATTATTTAAAACCGACTTTTTATTTAAATAATTATTTATATTATTTAAATTTATTTTAGATCAAAATAGATACATAATGCATATATATGTTCAATGTAATTCATTGGAGTCAGTTTATAATAATTTTGGACATATACAAAATTTATTGAACTTTTTAGGTCTTTTACACACCTCGTAGGAGCCTTTGCAAAATTATATAAATCATAATTTTACCACTTCTGTGAGTTTAATTTTAAAAATCCAAGAGACACGGTCGATAGAAGTAAGTAAAATTTGGTTCAATAAGATGAAAATAAATTTTGGTGAATAGTAAAGTTTTATTTTTATTTACCACAGTTAATAGTAAATAGGGTAATTAAGGGTAAAAATAATATTATTATTACCCTAACACATATCCTAATTCTTTTGGATAAGTGTAATTCTAAATAAAAAACCATATTGAATAAGGGGATATTTTAGGTCCACTAGGATTAGATTAGGACATATATTATTATTTCATTCAAAGAAGAGTTAAAAGTGTTAAATGTAAAGGTTAATAACTAAACCATTTTTAATATAGGGTTATACATAAGATAAATTCAACTATAAATATTAATTATAAAGATAAATATATTTCCCATATAATGGTATTTTATTTATATCTGTTCGAGATTAAATATTTAAATTTATTTATGACACAATGATGATGCAGTAATTATCATATTAATGAAAGATTAAAATTATATATATTATAAATATCCAAATAAATGCATGTTGAGACTTTTTATGAGTTCCATTAATTTTCTACGTTAATATGAATTATTAGGTTGGGTTAGATGAATTTTGTTTCTATGTAATAATGAAATTATGAATTTAGAAAAAACAAAATACCAAATAGTGTCAAAATTGACATAAAAGGGATTCTAAAACAAATATTATATTATTAATTAATATTCTACTTATAATAAAATATGTTTCGGAAAATAGACATGTAAAATTATTGGTGTATAATTAATTAACCACATGGGGTTATCTTGGAATTATATAGTAAGTTTATTAACCATATAATATAATAATACATAGAGACACTGCAAATGTCAAACTATTTAACAAAGAGTTAAATCTAAAAGATAAGGATAATATAATGACCCAAAACTTCCTAAAAACTATTTTTTGAGATTTAATTAACCCATAACAACCTTATCCTTTAATTAATTCTTTTTTATCCCTTAGAAACCGAAAATGATTTTATTATAAAATAATATTTCTATCTTTTCTGAAGGTGCCCCTCACACCTCTTATTAAAAGGCACTTCCCCTTCTCTCTAATTCAAAGCATCAAATCTATTTGGCTCGGCCAACACCTACCCAAATACATTCTCAACATTCCTCCCATTATCCTAGAGGATTTACTTTAGTGATAACTCCAACTTAATGATCTATTTTAATCAATTCAAAAGGAAAAACTCGAAAAAGTGGTAAATATTTCATCACCTCTTACAAGTTCATATCTTCTTCCACATCCTATTTCATTATTGTTTCCATTATAAAATAATAAATCCAATATCTTCCATATAATGTGATTTTATTATAAAAATGGAACAATCATATTCATTATTTTATCCATCTTATAAATGACAAAGTCACCATATGTGCATATGTACAGATTACCATCTCCACATCGTGGTGTGGTTTGTTATTCAAATACATCATCATTTTGATGGGTATAATAACGAGTATAAATGACGTAAATAATAAATATAAGATTATAATTTTTCTTTTTATATGATATAATATCCAATTATATATGATTTTAATTTCAAAATAATGATATTATCTCCTGTGTGTACGTACGGATTATCGTCTCCACGAACACGATTAGATTCATTCCCCAATGTATACATTCCAGACTAATTTACATTTGATGATTAAAAGTAGTATTTGAAGACAAAATATCATTATTAATATGAATAATATACTTCCTTTTCATAACAAACAATACATACGTAACAATGCATATAAAGTAAAATGAACCAGTTAACTCCCGTAACGATGATACTACTGAAATATCATTAACAAAGCAATATTAGAAGATCGTATGTTATATCATATTAATATATGTGGTTCATTTATAATTTAATAATAAGGAGTTACCCATTATACAATAGGTTAACCTGCCCTCAACCAAGGAAAAGTACAAAGTAAGGGGTTTCTTATCTCATTTTTAATTCCGTGAGATTTCCATTGTTCGCCACTAATTTATTGCATGTGATGTATTGTGTACTATCATTTGATTAATATAATAATGATATTTTTATATGTTATTCTTTGAATCCTTTTTTGGTTATTTTCATTTGGTCAAATGATTCGATTTATTATAACGTGGTAATGGATTTTCATCTCAATTTTTATTCCCGTGAGATTCCTGTTATATTTGCCACTATTTCCTTTTTGTAGAATATATACTGAAAATGATTTTATTCATTGTGTAATATACTTCAATTTATGGCTATTTAAATATTCATTTTATGATCCTTATTTCATGGGTTTTATGTTTAGTAAGTTACCAAATTGGCATGGGAACCTTTTAACCCAATTTTCATTCCATGGGTTTATCTTCTAATTCTTAATTATGTAATGCTATGATTATGTGGGGAATCACAATATAATTAATTATGTTTTAATTTTCACTCCCATTTGTGTAGATATACTTTTGATAAACATAATAATTCCATTGATAAATTCTTAGTTTATCGATATGAACATGATACGAGTAATTTTAACTCAATCTTCATTTAATGAGTTAAATATCAAATTCATTGGTGTTATTTTTACAAGAATATGTGTGAATGTTCTCGGATTTGTTTAAACTTAATATCCAATCATATTGAGTGTATTAATATTTTTCATATATAATTATGTTGATGATTTATCCTTAAACTAAGCATACGATCTTTATAAGAGATTTCATCTCAATTAACTTTCCATTGAGATTTCATTGTTATTATAAACAAATTCACTTTTATATGGTTTAAATATATTACTATAACATAGTATATCATTAATCCCATTATTATAATGATATTATATTTTTTTGATTACCCCAATTATTTTTATTCATATGTCTCTATTTGGATTAGGAACTCTAACTAAAATACCATTTTAAATGTTTTAAGGATTTATTATTCTAAATCATTCTTATTAATGTCCATGTTTTAAAAATGGATTTAAGGATTTATTTATATAGACATTAATGTTTTAAACTTCAAATTACTTTTAAAAGTTTCAAAGTGGTATGGGACACATTGTTTCAAAAATCTATTTTAAATGGCTTCTTGATAAATAGTAAGAAATTAAAATGTTTTCAAGAAAAAGGATGATATTTCTCTCAAATTGTTTTGATGATTATTTTCATCTATGTAAATATCCTTAATTATTCTCTAAATAAGTGGATCTATAAAAATAAAATCTTATATATTTAATTAAATTAGTTTTGTTTGACTGTGGATGTGATATTTTTATAACATTCACGGGTTGTGGTAAAAATATTGACATTTCTTAAGCTAGTTTTAATAAGAATGTTCTGATTATGTTTCAACCTTTTTATATGAAGAATTGATTAGAATTCGTAAGTGATGGGTGGAGCCCGCTTTATCTCCTAGATGCATCGGTAGGTCTCATGAGACAAACTAGTGTCTTGGAAGAAGGCTTTGACAAAATAATATTTCTAGTCTAGGCATGATGCCTTGTCTATGTGGTTATGATGTACGACATTAGGCATTCCATCATTATGAGATTTTCTATTGATATTTCATGTGGTTATTCATCTAGTAGAATACCAATGACAATGTTTTCATATTGTATTATTTATTAATCTCATATTTCTTCCATAAGGATCTCATGTTTACTATTCGATAAGGAATCTATTTTCAATTATTCACCAAGCCTAATGATTATGTTATCTTCTGCTATATTTCTTACTTTTACTGAGCATCTCACCTCACCCCTTTTCATGTTTAATTGTTCTAGGATATGAAGAAGTTAGTTATGAGTGAATTTTAGGAATAATCTTGGATTCTTGGGTGTTTCTAAGTGAATAAATTAGTGTTGTTTCTCTTTTCAAGTTTTAATGTTGAGCATAAGTATTTATCTTATTTCCCAGACAACTAAAATGATCGGTCCTTCGGGATGTGATTCCATGTAATCATGCAAATTTATTAAAATAATGGACTGGCTCCTGGATTCTGGGGTTAGGGCATTACATTTATTTAATATATTTTGATTATTATTATCAGATTCCATGGTAATACTTATTTAAATATCATAATATAATAACAAAATAGCCTAAAATATAAATAAATAAATCTCCAAAAAATTGTATAGACTATAAATTATTTTCTATTTTACAAATTGTAGTCAATGTTATAAAATTATGGATTTACTAAATTCATTTATAATACCAAAATAAATATTATTCAGAGATTTATATTTTGCAATTTCCAAGTGAAAATTGTTTTGGAGGATGATATATTAATTCCATAGTTTTTATAGGGATATAAATATTAAATGAATTAATAGATAATTAGAGTGTTTATTTTTAATGATTCTTTTAAATTATTTGGATTTACCATTATATAATACATTACATATAATCTATATTTTAAATATTTACTATTTATAATATTTTTGTATTTCTTTCAAGGTAATTAAAAAAAATGTAATTATATAGAAATGTCATATTCATTGATCAAATTTTATGTGGTGTAAAAAATGATATGGAGATAGCTGTAGGAAAAATGCAACTGTTGTGGGTGAGGAATACCAAATATAAATTTAGGATATTTTTTAATGAAAATCATAGGATAATATTTATATCTCTATGGAACAGATGCCAAGAATGTGATTAAAATGATGTATATCATCAATATTATGATGAAGTAGTGTAATTTTAAAACAATAAAATTTTAAATAATAAAATTTCATATATACGATATCAAGATGTTAGTCTAGGACAGATTATTAAATTATTTTAACTATGAGAGAATAGAGTTATAAATATGTGAGTTGATTCAATAAATGTTGGAAATTTACCAAATTCTACACCACATACATGTTGTTCCAAATAAAAAATTTGGTTAGAAGGATACGTTATTTTTTTAATCCTCTAATCTAACAGATTGAGGGTTAACAATGGAATTTTAATTATTTTTTAGGATTTTTTTTCCATTCAAATATGTTGAGGATGTTAGCAATGTTCCTACTAATCCACGATAATGATTGTTAAATTATTATTTTTGTTTTTATTTTAAATTTGAATACATGACACTCTTATTATGATCCCTTATTGGAACAAAAACTGATATTAGAATAAAAGGTTTGGTTCTTTATGTAATTATTAATGTTGAAATTCTATTTCAAGGGTGATTTTCCACTTCACTAATATAGAATTAGTTATTATTCATATTGGAATTTAAATCCTTATATGGAACAACATTAACAAATATATATAATTAGACAAATCATGAATTTTTATCACTGTACATAAGTTTTTATAAAAATATATAACATGGAATTTTACTAAATATATAATATAATCTTCTTATAAAATTATATGACAATAATTTGATTCTCATAAAAGTAAATTTAAAATACAACTACTGTAATCATTAACATAATCTATATAAAGATCATGTCATGTGAATCCTTAATCACCATGTTGGAAGTGGGAATCATTATGAAATATTTCATGTTAATGTCAATATGGGTTAGATTATTTGTAAAATAGGATAAATATGAGGACATTAGGATACAATCAACAAAATCCATTCATGTACTCATCATAATTTTGAGTACGAGTATAGATTTTTGAGGGTGATATATTATGTTGTTAATGTTGTGAAAAATATATCAGTAATATTTCCTCTATTTCATAAAAATGATATATTTTTATTAAATATATTTATAAGAACTTGGGGAAATACACAAAAAGTTATTACATTATAACTTTAATGAAATTAAATTGAATGTTTTCACATTTTATTATCATATTATTTATATTTTTTAAGAAGGTATATCACAAATCCCAATAAAATTATATTCTATAAAAATGAAACTGAATTTTACATATGATGTGATTTCACATTTCACCACAAAAAAATATGAAACACACAAGGATATATCCTATAACTATATGTGACACATATCATAAATTTGATAATATAATAAATATAATTATAATATGTATGAGTAATGTAACAAACATTTAACTAACTCATATCATATATTGTTATATCAATATATGATCATATATGATATAAATATTATAATGATTCTAATCTATTAAAATTATTTTTGATTCTATACACCATATCATGATATCTCTTCAAACCGCTAATGGGGTTTTATGAATTTTATCATGCATAAAGAAAACAATTATATAAATCCACTGAATATAGTTGGAAATTGACAATAAATTGATTCACAAACATATAAATCAAATTAATCATATAATTTAAATATTCAAATTTTATTATTTATAACAATGGTTTAATTATAAAAAACTATTTTTAGGCATAAAAAAAACCACTGTAATTTAATTCTCAAAATAATTTAAAAAATTATCTTCTCCCTCATATGATATCAAGTGCATCCTTAATATTAATATAAAATAAATAGAATTTGGATCATTGATAAATTTATTTGTAGTTAACATTATTCCATGTGATAAACAATAAATCTTGTAAAAAAATTACAGAACTCATTCATTAAAAAAGAAAACTGAAATATATGGGAAATTAATTTTTTCTCAGAATTGGGAAATTTTTTGTCTATTCTTATGTAATGATTCAATAATAGATTGATATTTTAATTCATTAATGATTCAAAAAAATCATTACACATTAAAAAATATTTTTATCAAATAATATGTACCCTATCAAAGAAAAATCTTCAAAAAATGAAAACAAAACCCCCTATATGTTATGAATCAATATTATCAATTCATGTGATTTATATTATATACAATGATGTTGCCCATATCACTGAAAGAGTTACAATAGTTAATGTGAATTATTTTTTTAAAACATGGTTATATAAATATAAAATACATCACATTGGAGAGTATTTCAATATTTTTTCTTTATGTTTTTAGGTTTCTACTATTATTAGCTCAATATTAAGAATTTATGTATTCAAATTTTTATTTATTTTTCTAATATAAGAATTATATAATGACATCAGTTCATATTTTGGGTATGTATTTTTTCTTTATTTTATTATTATGCACCATTATTTTTGAATTTTTTATTGTCGATTATTGTATGTATTACATTATAATAAAAAATTGAATTATCATTTTCCAGATCGCTCATACCTATAATTGATTGTAATATTATAATAAATTTTTCAATCCTTAATACAATGTAATTTACCATACAAGAAATTTAAAATTATGTGAATTTTTTCAATTTACGAAATATTTAATATAAAAATTTATTAATTAGAAATAATTATCTTTTATTTAATTTATAGCTACATATTATATGAAATTCAATTTTAGAATATTTATTATTGTAATACATTTTTGGAAGAAAATTACATAAATTGTGAATATATTGAGATTAAATATGACAAAAAATCTTTTATCATTATTTCAAAGGGATTTTTTTAAAAAATTTGTAATAAAATATCATCAATATATTGGATTAAGTGTATAATAATCTTATGATTTTTCTTCCTTAGCCACTACAATGATTTAATTATGTTTTAAAAATAAAAAACATGCTTATAATAAAAATAACTTTTTTTATTATAATCCCTATAGTGGTGTGTGTAAACAATATACACATATTGTGACGCTTCCTTACACTATATATGATTATTATAGTTTTCCTGTATATGTACAAAGGAATCAATACATGATTACCATAAAAAATATTGTTCATGAGAAATAATGTATTATCAACATGAATTTATATTTTCTATTATCTAAATGGAAAAGAATATGTCAACACAACTGATTAGATAATAATAATTCCAAATAAAATATATAAAAATACTTTAAATGTTCTATATTAATTATAAAATCACTAATATATAAATATTGATAAAACATAATGTATTAATGCTATTTATTATTTTAAATGAACACCATATAATATTTTATAGGATTCCTTAAATGATTTTAAAGGGTTAAATTCCAATAATCGCCATGGAACAAGGGATAAAATTACTTTTATTACCTAAAAACTCTATAGGGTCTATTTCAAACCATATAGATTATCAATTTAATATGTTGATTATTTTTAAATTTTATTATTTTATTATTAATACAAGTAAAATTTTCTGACCTGATAATATTATTGTAAATAAAACAATTTTGAAATTGTTTTTGAAACATTATTTATACATTAAATTATGTATATTTCATATTTCATATGATAAAATACTTATAGTTTAATTGAGTATATTCAAGAGCATCAAAATTAAACATTATCTAGTCTAACAATGATCATTTATTCATTATCAATATTTGACATATATATTGAATGCTCCAAATTATGATATATGATTACAAGATATGAATGATTCTTATAAATATGATATTCATATTTGAAATGTATAATAACCATTATATGATAGAAATTTACAGAAACTTAGAAAATTTATTCTATAAGATGAAATACTAAAGACAAGTTAATAACTATTATGTTCTATATACTAGTGTATATTCTTAAAATATTATACTTATAGAGATTAAAATAGATATTGATGATGAACATGGTTCAAAAAATCTATATGTGAGAAAATATATTACCCATAAAAAATGTACTCAAAATAGAAATTAAAAAAATAAATTTTTATTATAGAGGAGAAATAAGAAATTTTCAATATTTCAAACTAACACAAAATCATTAAAAAAATCCCTTTTTCACATAAATAAAATTATTTTAAAAGCATATTGAATCATTTTTGTTTAAGAGAAATTTAATTTTTTGAAAATAAACATTAAAAAATTCTCATTTGATAAACCCATAAACAAATCATCCGACATCCATCTCCTATAAATAAGGTTTTTGTATCACTTTTCAAAATGCCTTCGGAGATAGACATGAAACTATATCACTTTTTCACAACTCTGTCTATCTTATTTTTGGTTTCGAGTCAATTATTTATTTACCATTATTAAATATATGACTATGTATTGTTCTTATAAGATTCTATAGTTAAAAATATAATTAATTCAAAGTAAAAAATAAAAAAAATATGTTCACATATAATTATTAAAAAAAAATTTAATACATTTTTGTTTAGGGTTTTATAATATTTAAAAACCACTTACATAAATTTATTTAAAAAAATCTATTTTTACAATTAATGTTTTATTTTATTTTTAAATCCTTTTTGATATTATATTAAATTTATTTTTTAATGAAAAACATCAGTTACATTAATCTTAACATTATTATAATTTGTTATCCATTAATACTATAATGATATGGTGGACGAGTATATAAATAGTAATCAACTAAAAAGTTTGAGAAAATTTATTAGTCTTTATAATATTGATTAAATGGATGTGTTGAATATTCTTTAAAAAACAATGAATTATATATTTAACTCTCATGTGATCATTTACATATGTTGAATCTTGAAATCGTCTTACTGTATAATATTCTTCTTATTAGTATAATCTCGAAAAACTATTAATAAGAACTCCAATTAAATCATATAAACTATAAGACCTCACTTTTTCTAATCATAACATAATTTTAACATATACATGAATCACTTATAATAATACATAAAAGTATAACAATATTAATTATTTTTAACATAATATATATTGAACAAATATGTCCATATTGAATTGTGGTCTAAATTAATCCTGGAAAATAGAAATAATGCAAAATTTCATTGAATAATTTTTGAAAAAAAATATTTTTGGTTTTAAATTTTAATTCTATATGTTTTAATATATTATTCCCTCATATAATGAAATTAAATAAAAGAAAATTAGTCAACCAATTTTATGTTTAATGAAATGTGGTAGATAATTATAGAAGATGAATGTCAAATGATAGTACATAAATATTAATATGAGATATAACAATATAATTATTAATAGTTAGAGTTTTCGACCCATTTAATAGAAAAGAAATTTTTTAAAATGTTGGAAAGGATTATGAAACTCTAATTAAAGGATAAAAAATACCTGTAAATTAATAAAAGTATCCCAAAAATAAAGGATAATTTTAGAAATATAGAAAAATTTTATTATAAATAATTAATAAAATAATTGAAAATAATGATAATGAATTTCACTTGAAAAATATAATAAATCATTATAACTAATACATTATTTTAAGAATCATTTTTATTCCATACATATCACATTGTATTATAATTAAAATAGTTAATAATTTTTTGTATGATCTCGACATCTCAAGAAGTTGCGTCCTAATTCAAAATTCTGGATGACCACAATATTTATGGATAATGAAGTGGATCTCAAGTGCATGAGTGGTTTTGGGAGTGTTCTATGGGTGTGGAATGAGAGATGTGGAGAAAAGGGACTAAACATTGTATAGTGCATGGTTGGCAGATGGTTAGTGAAAATCATTCACATGGAATAGGAAATTATGCGACTTGGGATCCCTTTAAATAGCGGTGAGTGATCGATTACCGCACAATTTTCCTAATAATATTGACGATCCCAAAGAAAATGAAGCTTTCTCTTTCATAGAAACAGGGAGACAGATGGTTAGCGCATGATTTTTCTATCTGTGCGGTGAAACCATATAGCCCTTAAAAGGTATGAATTTCTTGTTTTACACCCTAATTATTTAGGGGTTCTATAATGATTTTCTCTTGTATACCTCCTCAAACATATTGTATGACGTACAAAACACTCAATGACTTCCAAAAGGCAATTCTCATTCTATATGTTGGCACGTAAATTGTATTTGGGTGCGAATTAAATATCCAGGTGAGTCTAGCACTCCACATTGCTCTATTTTCTGGATTTGGGGTTATAAAATCTCTCATTATTATCTAAATCCATAAAAAAATAAATTTTCTAGTAGATAATAGGTCGAGGATTTATTGGGACATTGAGTTAAAATCAAGGATTGAGGTAAAGAAAGTGGTCTTCAGCGGTCATGATGTAGGTGTTGTTTAATCTTTTCCTAATATTTTTTATGTTCTATATTTTTATGTGGTGGTGAAAATATTTTCCGTTTTTTTTGTTTCTTATTTTTTAGGGAATGTGATTTTTGACAAATTTTGAGTTTTGAAACACTTCACAGACCTCATTGGGTCTAAAGGAAACTGAGATTGAACCTTGGGTAACCCACAGGGTAATGTAAGCCCCTGTAAATTGTTAATAAAATTGGATAACATTGGGATAAGTGTATTTTGAGAGTGAATGGAATGTAAAATATAATTGGAATGTGGGTCGGGTTAATGGGTTAATTGAAAAAATCATAATTTTTATTTTTAAATGGATATGAGGTTTTCATATTGTTTTGATGGTATGTTATGTGGCATTGAACATATTATAGAATTATTGATAGAAAATTATGTTTTAAAGTTAATAATGTTTTGAAAGGTGGTGTTGAACTCAAATTCAATCCAAAATTTATTTTCTAAAGTGAATTCAAATGATTTTTAAAATGGGGGAATGATTTAATTATTGTGAGAAGGGTTTAATGGTTGTTTTGGATTGTAGAAATTGAATCAAATGCAACTGGGAGTGATTTGGTTTTCACGAGGAAGAACAATATTTTAAAATGTGTCATAAATTTAATTTCCAATAATTATTTGTGAATTTTTAATCATAGCATATAGTGGTATTAATGTTCTTTTTATACATTATCCAACAAATTAATTTACAAGCTACTAAGATAGGTCCCATTATGATTATATTGTCATGCTAACATGGATATCAAATGAACTAAATAATGAATGTTCATTATTGATGACATAAAATAAGGTGGTGGTTGACATAATTATATTTTTTTGTTAATAGTGATACTTTTTTTGGAAAATGAGAAATAATTTATAATGAAATGAGTGAAAATTATGTTTAATTGACCACATGGAATAAGTGAGTGTTTGGTATATGGGAAGTGAGATAATGGGTTATGAATTGTAAATAGTTATTTTCTTAATGGATTAATCCATGATGATGATTTATGTGTTGAATGAAATATAAAATGTGAATATTGTATGTATTGTATGAGAACGGTTTTTGAAATGAAATATATGGTAAATTGTTCAATGAATCATGTGCACATGGCATGGTAGTCTATGTATTGGACATGATAATATTTTCCCATGGGTTGGGTTATAATGAGGCTCTAAACCCCATCCCTATAATGTATGGGATATGGATGGGGTTTGAGGGTCTATGTCCCTATAGTATTAATTTGGCGAGGCTACCTAGACTAAGGATCAATGGTAAGTGTGATGTATTTTTATTCAAATATGTATCCCTTGTAAGATAGGGAACTTTACATATTTCCTTATACATGGTATTTGAGTATATTAGTCCATAGTGTAAATGATGTAAATTCCTAACCCATAGAACAAATTAGGAGAGTGAATTAAGTGAATATTTTTAACTAATGTTCATGTGATATTTTTTTATTAGTGAAAACTCTTTGGGGATAAAAGTGAGTGTAACTCCTTATTCATTGGATTAGACTTCATGTGTGACATGTGTTTGTTCTTTTGTTTGGTTGGATCTAGAGAATTATATAGATAAAATGTATATTAAATAATTACTTAATTGATTTCTTTATTCATTTGTATACATTTTTTCCATTCTCACTACATTTAGTATTTTATGGACTACTTATTTAATAGAATCATTTGGTGGAATCGAACAAAGTTGATAAAAACCCCCGCTCTGGATTCCATAGCACATGGGTACCCAGAAATATGCTAATTGTTTCTTCTATAGGTTTTGGATAGGTACCCAGTGTCTAATTATTTCAAAGGATATTATGTTGGAGCATGGGAGATTAGGGAAATATTGGGACTTGGGTCCACGTTTGAAAATTTTTTATGGTTTTGGTATTTTTATATATTGTATGACTTCTTATAATGTAGTGCATTCCCTAGATTTCATTATATCATGTGTACTTTGTTACTTGTTGTATTTTTTTCACACAGGTTCCATTTATTATTCCTATTTTTTATTTTTTCTATTGAAGTTATTTTTATTATGTAATCACATTAATATTAAGGTATAATCTCCCATTTTTTCTTTTTAGTACTGAACATCTAATCACTAGACATTGGAATAATGGGTGGAAAACCCAATGTAATGTGATGTCCTATATCAAGGAACCATTTATACTCGCTACATGGTGTGGAAAATTTCAATATGGCATCAGAGTATGTATTTTATCTTTATATTTTAGAAATGGTGGATATGATACTTGGATATTATTGGGGCTTGCTAATATTATTGTTCTTGGGTTCTAGTAGTCCAATGTGTGAGAAAAAATAAAACTTTTCGAGGGTTGTGATTGAAGTTTATTTTTCTATATTTTATAGTTGTGTTTTATTTCCATCTCAACTAGTTCTCCATGACATGATGTTATTAATTTATGAGTATTTATCTCTTGTCCCAATGTGGTATGAGAGGTTGTGTCATTTCATGCATCTTCCGAGGAACATATTATATATAGTTCATCTATATGATTCTTGTGATTGAATTGTGAATGATAATATGTTTATGAAAATGGGTTTGGAAGTTGAATTAAATATAATATATGACTGTTACAAAGTGGATGAAAATGGGTTTGAGAAACATAAATCCTTAGGTTTATAAAATTGGAAACACTTTGAAATATAATGAAAAATAAGGAGGAGTGTTTTGAAATTATGGTATCATAAAAAGTATTTATTAAATATTAAATTCATTTGATGTGAAAAAATGGTTTGAAAAGAAAAATCATGGGTTCAAATAATAATCTCTAATTATAAAATGAAATGGGATATAATGGAATATTTGGTGACACAAGTGGTGGTTATCACTTTTATTGGATTTTCAACCAATCTATGGGTGGATTTTGTTGTTAAATTGACATTTTTTGAGACACCAAGTTATGGGATGTGAGAACCTCAAGATGTGGGTCTGATAGTAAATGGGATGTTTATTGCTAAAATTATTGTCAGGTTTAGTCCTTGATGTTTTGAAATTAAGAATATAAATTTGAATTAATTGACCCTTGGTTATTGAGACCTTGTGAGTTGTTCTTTTGACCCTAGAGTGGGTGTTTCAATCATAGTTGTAGTATATATATGTGAGTATTTTAGGTTTGGGACCAAGAGTAAATATTTGTTTTGTGTGTTAGATGATGTGTGTTTGGAACGGTTGTAGGATGACCACCATGAGCATCCGGTTATTTGAGGTTTTTTGTGTATGGGTTTGAGAGAGGATGTGACTTTTTCATAGTGTGGCTCCAGTTTTGGTAGTCGATATATTAATTTAAAGGATTACTTGTGAGAGAGTTCGGTTGGGGTTTCAGTGCTTTTGGGTTTGTTTTGTATAGGTAGACATTTAGTAGATTGGAATAATCATTAAGATGGTGTTTCTTAGAGAGTGTTTAGACTATGGGAATGAGAAAAATGTTAAGGTATTTTGAAATGTGACTTGAGTGGTGGTTATGAGTTTATAGTTTTGGAAAATTGAGGGTATCCCAAAATAAGGTTGGACATGTGTTGAAGGTTCATTAATATTTTTAGCATCAATGGTTTCTTTATAGGCGTAACTGATACATGGTAGGCACCATCTACTGTGTTAATAGTTTATAGTTTTGTCTTAGATTAGTTCTCAAAAGGTATATGAGTGTTTGTGGTAGATTGTTAGGTCTATTTTTGGAGGTTTCTAGGTAATTAGGGTCTATGACCTATGGCTGAGATTGTGGATTGGTGTGGGAACTAATGTTGATTTGGGAAATTGGGAAAAGGACCAAACCATGGATGAACAATTCTGGCATGCAGGTGACACCTGGTGGGTGGTGCTGGTAACATTTTATGGCTATATTGTGTATATTATTGGTTTTTTTGGTTGAAAATGTTGAGAATGACGTGAGTCTAATGAGTTTTACATAACAAAAGGCTTGATTAGATGAGTGATTGGTGTTGCGCTATGCTCTGGTAATGTAGGACCAATGTGAACAATAATCAGGATTAGGGTCTAAACACTGGAAAGTGTGAGTCATTTAGGACCTTGAGTATGTCCACATGTGGTTTCATAATGGGAAGGATATGATGTCAAGTGTATGGATGAATAGTTGGATCCAAATAAATTCATATTGTATTATGTGTGATAATAGTGGGATGGGTGAGTTATATGTGAGATAGTGGGTTTGTGGATTGGTGTGGTGGTCGATGTGATTCCATGATGTTCCATAGGGTCCTCCTAGAATGACTTTTGTTGGGAAATTGAATTATTTCAGTGGGAATGCTGGTTAAAGACCACGTGATAGAGGTTCGTGAAGGGGTGATGTGTCTTTGGTGGAATTACAATTTGATTTGTGGTGTTTTATTTTGGATGAAATGTTAGTAATTAAGATAGAATATGAATTGTGTTTGGTTATTTTTTCCCTATAATGGGTGGTGACGTAAGTGATGGATAGTTGTGGTGATGTTTGTAGATGAATTCATAGCATGTTTTTCTCTAGAGAAGATCATGTCCAATATCTTGAAATCAGCCCTGATATGCTTAGAAGTATTTAGATATAAGTCTAGAATGTTTTCTTATGTTTTGGTTTGATATGGGACTCCTTAGAGGTTATTCTCTTGGGGAATCACATGTAGAGTTTAGTGGTGGTGAGAAAACCATTGAATGAATTTGAGAGAGGTCCTAATTATGAGCCAAATGTGGATGAATACCATGGGGGCCATTCTCAAATGATGAGAATGGAAGACAAGTTATGTTGGTTTTATTATTATGGGTAAAAATGGAAATGTATATCTTTGATTGAGGTGCCGCTTATAATCGATGTGGTGGCCATGGTAGTTGAAATAGATGGTTGGAAGTGTTGAAAACAATACTCTTATGGTGGTGATGGGTATGTCAGTCATGGGGTAATAGAGAATACCATGCAGTGGACATGGTGAAATTTGGATTCCAATGAAATGTCTATAAGGGAATATTGGGGAATTTTAGGGGAATATCGAGTTGGAATTCTATGTGATGGTTGGACAAGATGAGCTATGGCATCGATATCAAGTTGGTTCTATATTTAATTGGTGCGGTCATGTGGATTATGTGATGAGGGGTATCGTAGATCATGACAACCATTTTGAGAGTAGTGAATTTATTGAAAGTACAGCTCTACCGAACATATGTGATGATGTTTGTAGATGCATGTGGATGACGGTGGGGTAAAATAAGTGAAAATGATTCATGGCTAGGTAAAGTGGATATGTACTTAAATTAGAAGTTGGTAATCAATAAGGTGAGTTAATTAGATATGGCCCCACTCAGCTAGGAAAATAGGAGTGAATGTGGTTGGTTGTATGCCACCTTTGGTTGACGTTGGAGGGAAAAACACGTTTCGGTAATGTGAATTGTCCCTTTGTAAGAACCATGTTACGAATAAAGGATTTTGGATATTGAAGGTTTCCAATCCAAGTGGTTTTTTGGATGGCTGGGATTCCAATTTTAGATTGTATTAATGTGGTATTTTGGGCATTGTGAGTTGGAAAACAAAAAAGGAATGTTACAAAATTTGAGTTGATGTTCGGTTCGTCTCTTTTTTTTATTGTGGATTTTCTCAATACCAAAAGATAGTTGTAAAAGTCTATATCATATGGTGTGATTTACCATATATGTTGATTAGTTTATTATTTTCATAACTGACAGTTCTAGTTGAATGGAATCTGGTGGGATCTATAATGATGAATCTGTTGTTGTGATGGGAACAAGTTTGAATGTTGAATGGTCGAGTACCTTTAGGTTAAGTGTGTGTTTCGGATATTCTTTTTCGATGTTTGAATTCAAACTGAGGCTATTGGGCCTCATGTTTTCGATCAGTTTAGGTACAAAGATGTGGTTGAAAACTGGATGTTCTATTCGGTGACAGCGGAAAAGGGCCAGAATTATAAATATGACATAAGTGGTTAGGATAACACCATTTTATGGGGGACATATATTATAGATAGGATCAAAATAATGGTTTTGTGGTAGGATCTCTTATGGTAATGTATTGTCATGTGGGTGTACTTATGTGTGGTGGTTAAATGGTGTTACCATGACCATTATCTTGGGGTTTTTTGGGGTGATGATTAGTTTGAGGTTAACGTATCCTGAGGATTAATGAGTATCTAATTGTGGAAATGGTTGTGGAATTGATTTCGTATATATTTGTTTTCTTTTTCTGAGAATTTTTAAAACATTTTAATGTTAAGGGAGAATCTCAAGATGTGATGGTCGATTGGTCGCCCCTTGGCATAACCATTTGGTATATAAGACTCAAGAATTATTTTTTGTATGTTTTGAGTATGAATCATTATAGGGCATGAGCATTATATGTTTCTTAACATTTTGGAGGTATGTCCATGTCTATAATTATCTCTAAAATCTATTTTTTATGCTTAATGTAGTGGATCTCCAGTGTTTGAGGAGTTTTGTGGGGGTTTAGAGGTGTAAAGACATTAAAGGGGGAGAAAAGAGTTCAGATAGTGCATATCACCAGGTTCACACACCACTTGTGTAAACAGTGCACCAGGCCTTGGAAAAATTCAATTTGGGGACCCACTTTGGTAGAAGCTATCACACATTAACAAAAATATAGGTAAACTTGCGTGGGTGCTCCCTGAAAAACATAAGGCTTTCACTGTCCTAGATAGCTGGTGATGTACTATTGGCGAACGATTTGGATAACTATGCGGCCAAACCATGCGGCCCTTGAAAAGTGATAATTTTTTTATTTTCTTTCTGATTATATAAGGGGTCTAGAACATTTTTCTCCCATATTCATCCTCCAATATCAAGGGGAGATCCAAGCCCTCCATAATATACAAATTTTTTAATTATTATTATGTGTTTGGAAGCAATTTTGGCGCGAATTAATGATCTCGAGAGTATGACACTTGTTTTCAGTATTTTATTGATTTGTGCCTTTATAACAATTTATTTATTCCAATACCATAAAAAATAATATTTCTAATATATTTTTGGTTGGGTATTTAGTGGGTTATTATGTTTGAATCAACGGTGTAGGTAAAGCAAGCATTAATCAACAGTTATGATGTATGTGGTCCTTATGTATTTTTTAATCATTAAGAATCTCTATGTAGTTTTATGGTTGTTCCAATGTTCTTACTAATTTTTTTTCTTGTGTTTGGTTGTGAAATAAAATTTAGGACTTATATTGATGTTTCAAAACCATCATGGACCTTATTGGGGCCATATGTGTGTGATATCGAACCTCGGGCTACCCACGGTGTAAGAAAAACCCATGAGATTGGCGAATAAAATTGTAATCATTTATATAGGCATGTCTTGAGTAGTAATATATATTAAAAATGTATGTTTTATATGGGTAGGTTAAATGGGTTTATAGAAACAATCATGTTTTGGATTATATAAATTCATAATATGTTTTGAAATGGTTTTGATGGGTTGATTTGGTGCTTTGACCAGATTTTAGATTTCTTGATGGAAAATGATGTTATAATGTGAGAAATGTTATTAATGGAGTTGTTAACCTCAATTTCATCAAAAATGGGTATTCTAATGATATTTAAATCGATGATTGAAATGAGAGTAGGGTTCCATTTTTTTGATAATTTTTTATTGGTGGATTTGGATGCTTGTAATTGAAATAAATCATTTTGGAATGTTTAAAATTTCAAGAGGATGACCCATGTTTTAAAGGGTTAATTCAAGATGATTTTAAATTGGTATTTTGAATTGTGCCTTATACCATATAGTGGTCTTAATGGTCCATTTAAACTGTATCCATGAATTTATTTATGAGTTAATGAGATACCACCCTTGATTATTAATGTTGAAAGTTAACATGGTAATGAAAAGAACTAGATATTAAACGTTTTTAGTTGATGACATAACATAAGGGGGTGTCAGACATACTAATATAATTGTATAATAGTTCTGTTTTGTGTGGGAAAATGTGAAATGGTTTTTAAATGGGATGAATGAATATTATGTTTAATTCATAACATGGAGTAAGGATTTGTTTAGTATATGGAAATCTGGTTAATATATTATAAAATCAAAATGATAAATGAGATAACATGTTAAAGAAATAAGTTGATTTATGTGTTGAATAAAATATGAAATTTGTACAGTATATGTGTTTCTGGAGAATGGTTTGTGAGATGGTGTATGGGAAATGTTTTAAATATTCATGTCTTCATGTGTAGGTTGTGTGGGGTGTTGGACTTGAGGATCTACATGCATGGGTCGAGTTAGGAACATGCTCTAAACCCCACCCCTATAATGCTCTAGTTAGGGAATTGGATTGTGGATGTATGGCCTTAACATTTTCATTAGATGAGACTACATGGACTGAGGCTCCGAGGTAAGTATAATGTATTTTTTATTGAAATGTTCATCCCTAGTGAGATATGGAACTTCACCAATTTCATTATGCCTGGTAATTTATAGGCTTTTTCCATAGTGTATATCATGTAAATGCATAACTCATGGGACAAATGATTAAAATTAATACAGTGAATATTTTTAAAAAATGGTAATGTGATAGTTATTGATTAGTGAACACCACTTTTGGTTAAATTTGTGTGTACCCTCTTATGCATTGGATTATAAATCCAGTGTGAAATGATAAATAAGTTTTGTTTGGTTGAATCTAGATAATTTAATAGATAAAATGAATATTATATAATTACATAAATGATTCCCTTGTTTCCATATCTCATTTTACCCTTGTTATCTACATATACAATCATATGTACTGGTTATTTAATAGAAACTATTGGTGGTGGCCTACTATATTTTACTCACACCCTGCCTAGGACACCATAGCACTTGGGGACCAAGGAAGAAGCTACATGTTTTTTTACAACTTCATGATAGAGACCTTGTTGATTGTTCTTGCATGGGATTTTTTATAGGAACATGAGAGATCGTTATATGGGTTGAGAATTAGGTTAGTGTTAAGGGACTTTTGGTGGTTTTGGTATTGGTATATATTGTATGACTTCCTGACATGTTATGTATTCACTTTATTTTGATATAGCAGGTGGATTTAATTACTCATTGTATTATTCATATGTTGTCTATTTATTTTTACTATTGGTTATTTTATCTATTAATGTTATTTTTGTTATAAATTTACTCTAATAAGTGGGTACAATCTCACCATGTTTCCCTATAGAACTGCTCTACTAGTCAAAAGCATCTTTCGCATGGGGAGGCGCACCAGATGTATTGTGATAACCTATCTTAGGGAACCAGTTAGAGAGGCTTCTTGGTCAAGGTGGTTACAAAATTACACAAACCTATTTATATATATATATATATATATATCAATTATTAAGAATACTAAATAACCATTTGAGAGAAAATTATTAATTAGATATAATTTATATCAGTATTAAGATGTTTGTTTTTCCTAATGTTCCATGAATGTTTTTGTATAGTTATCTCGATAATCATTACTTTTATTCATCTCACAAATTATAATGATTCTAAAATTTTAAATTTATAATGATTTATATGTTCAAAATTTTATTGAACATAATTTATGAGTATAGTCTATAAAGAGAAATATATATATATTTATTGATACATGTTTCTTTACTGATTATAATGCATTACATTATAAATTATATTAATTTGAATTTTCTAATAATTAACAATGAGAATAAATTAAATTCAACATAAATATTTTAAGTACTAGGATCACAAGATTTTAGTACCAAAATAATTAAAATCAAGATTCTAAACATTAATATTAGTTATTGATCTGACACAAAAAATAATTTCAGATGTTGATTAAATTGTGAAAAGTGAAAAAAAATATTTCCATTATAATACTTACAGTAAAGAGAATATTTATATTAAAATAAATTATTTTAAAATTGGTAAATAATATTTTATAAAAATTTGATGATGATGTTAAGGAAAAAATATATATATTCAGTAATAATTATATTAAAGAGTAGAATATTCCATTAATAGGCATATTTGTAATGAAATATTTGGGATTTCTTCTTCTGACCAACGTATAGAAAATGTGAAAAATAATTGTATTGATATTTTTTTGGTATATTATTTTAAGAGAAAATAAATTTTAATGTATTTGGAATATATAGTTGGTGGGCCCTATTATATAGATATTATTGTGGAATTTATACCAATATCAATATGTTAGTAGAAAATGAATTTGATTTTATGAGTAAAGTTAAAAATGAAAAGTAAAAAATGTATATGAGATATTAATTTATCTTTTAAATATGTATCAATATTTTTTTCTGATTTCACAATTTTCAAAATAATTTTTACCATTATATAACATATATATTTAAAATAATGGTTATTCTTATATACTACGAATATATCTATATTAATTTTCTTAATTCATGTATTTAAATTAACTAACTAATTTGATTTATTATATATCCCATAAAATTTCACACCCTGCCTCCACTAGTACCCCTCATGTTCTAACATTGAATTGAATTGGTGACCTCAATGGCATTACCTTAATATGTCATGAGTTAGTCATAACCACTACTGGTATAACTTACTCAAATGGTAGTAATTACCATTTATATATCAAATATTAGGAGGTATTAAAAAAACCACATAAAACCCAAATCATGTAATGATAAGGAAAGTAATAACCCATAATTCTTATTAGGTAATAGAAGATATCATATCTAAAGTCAAAAAAGCAAAATAAAATATGAATTTTGTAACACTACTAAATCTCCAACATCTTTATTTGTTGTTCCTAGTATGGTACCTAGAACCCTCTATGAAACCTGGAAATATTTATATACATATATATTTTTAAACATTACATATACACTAAAATATATCATACCCATAGTCTCTAATGAAAAGCTACGAACAACATACTATTTCCCATGTGAAAAAATATTATATCTAGCATTCAACTAAATAGGTCAACTAATAATCCCAGCAGCACCATGTCCTAATGACTAAATAACACATAAAATTTATAAAAATAATATAAGAAAACAAAGATAGAGGATCCCCATTAAAACATAACCACATAAATTACACTCATATGCAATAACATCAAATGGAATATTCTTATATCCCTTCCATATATGAAATTCATCACTTATCATTCCACATCTGGTGTGGTATATGATGCATCCATACTTACCCCATATTCATGTAGGGCCCAAAACCCATGATTAAATCTATCCATATCCTCAAATTAATCACTATTGTAAAATCATCATCTATATTACAATACATACTATAAAAATAATATAACAATATTATTATGGTGCCCTTAATGTGATGGAGATCACCATTATTCTACCCTCTTATTAGGCATTACCTCTATAACAAATCACATCATCTCATTGTAAGGAATATCAACAAAAACCATGCCATCACAAAATCATATGATCCACCATATACCTCAACCAATTAAAACAACAAAAGAGACTGAGAAATATGGGGAAGACCCACCATACAAAATACCTTACCTGATTGATGCCATCATAACATACTAGAATAAATCACAACACTGCAACATCACCTTATCAAATACACCATCAACATAACCCGTTATTAAATTCAACTCACTATAGAATGCAAAAAAAATTATAACATAACATATTTTGTTCATTAATTCCATTTTTACCATTCCATTAAAAAACATTTATTATCATTAAACTCATCGTTAAATCCCCATGTAAATGATATATTCTGAAAAATATTCAACTTCATGTCGATACCACATTCAAATTTTACCTTTTCAATTATTATTCCATGAATTCTAAGAAATAAATACACTATAAAACAACATATTCCCCTCAACACACTATTTTGATATATCATACTTATACACCATATTATCCAAAAAAAATTACCCATATAAAACTATACACATCTCTTTTTCCTCAACAAATAATGCATCAAAACTGGTTAGTATTATCGGTATTGAATTTCAAACAAGACCAAAAAAACACAACATATCCCAAAAACACATGATGCTAAGAAAAGTAAATTGAATGTTCAATAGACGTAACAATTTCTATTTAATGATGTATTTCATATTACTTCTTCATTATTCACATGGTCTTGTTCACAAAATTCTATATTTACACTAAAGTAGTTTGTTAGAAATAGACATGTATTTAACCATTTATACGAGGTGAGTTCAAATAAGAAAACACGATATAGGTTTCTAGATTAATGGAATATAATTCACACAATGATTTCATAACTAAATGTGAATTATTGAAATATAATCAATATGTAATATTTATATAATTAAAACACTAAATATTTTGAATATATCTAGGCATGACCTTTTCCTATAATTTATGTTCAACATGTTCATTATAATGTTTTATCAATATATAATATCTATCAAATGGTATAAAATTTAATGATAAAAAATGACAAATAGTAAAAGAAAAATAAGAAAAACATACCTTTAAAAGGGTATATGATTAAATATACTTCATATAAGCTTGAATGGTATGTTTTTTCTGATGCAATCACTCAAGGGAAACCCCATCATTTTCTAGAAACATGGTACAAAAAATAAATCTTCGTGATTTTTACACATCAACACCTAGGGTATCTATTTCTCTGAACCAGAACATCACATTGATGTATTATAGAGGACAACGAAATTATGAGTGAGAGGGAACTTACTATGTGTCATTGAATATGATTTCTCTTAATACCATGGTTTAATGTCAATATAAAGGGACAAGAATACCTCTCCAAATCACACTTTAGACACCAAAGAGATGATGGAGGTAGGGGTTAAGTGATGAATTTTTAAAAGTATTATTGATTTACATATAACATTAAAAATAGTGAAACACCCCTAACTACACTATAAGGTTTTCATTATTTTCCAAAACCATAGCTCATATCAATGTATTTGGAAATAATCAGCAAATCCAACAAGCTTTGAGATCCATGCAACAGATCATGCAATGATCCAATATTAATGGGGTAGGGACAACATCACAACCCACACACCACACATCATAATCCACCAAATTGATAGATTCATCGGAACTATCAATCGAATGACTATATTTATCTATATGTACATAGGCAACAACCACATATTAAGACATGTGTTATATAGAAACCCACCACTTTTATACCACATCATAAGAAAAAAATCATAATTTATGAATCTCAAAAAACACTTCTAACCATATATCATTCACACACAATATACATTCTTGAATTTAGAGCTCTAAAAATAATACCACACTTTAGACTCAACAATATTGGGTGTCTTCCTTACCATAAGTTCTTTAATTATTCCATAACCCTAATACTCATGCTAAATGATCATAATCCAGTTGAGATTCAAAATTTAAACTATAATAGATTCTCCCTTATTCTATACACATCCCGTTAATATAATAATAATAAAATTTAACATGGCGATAATAACTAAAACATTACATTTGATACCTATCAAAAATTTATTTTCATTGAAAATCAAAATAGTTACCTCAATGGAATTGAAATAGATATGTTATAACAACCATTTCACTAGATATTTCTCATGGATCATTTTATTTAACAACACATTATACTAATAACTACAAAAAATATGATAACTTATTAGATTACATAAACATGCATTTTTACAATATATACAACACTATGAAATACAAGGTAATGAAATGTAATACACATAGAAAGTCTAGGAAATAAATCACAATTTCTGTCACACACTCAAATTTAATAACATTAAGAAAAGTAATTCATTACAAAAATTGATCCATGGAAATTTCTTGCAGATGAGTTTCATTTTCATGGTAATTTATGTTAGTAATTAAACATTCAAAAAAAGTCACATTTTCCTCAATATCAAACTCAGCACATTCAATCACATGTGATTAAATATGATGGAAATGTTTATTCAAGAATAGATGGGGGATTTTTTCTATTAGGACTAATAATGGTGGATTTTATAAATAATATTACATCTCACTAATAAATTATAATACATAACAATTCTTAAAACTAAAAAAATAGATTAAGAGTAGACTCTCATAAAAAAGCTCTCTTTCACTCATTGAGGGAAACCCATTAGAAAAAATAGTCAAAACCCCATAATCTAGGGGTTATTTACTATGGTTATCTTCGTCCCTTTATAGGTCTTGTTTAAACATCATGTTATACCAAAAAACATTAACATATAAGTTATTCTTTACCCCATATAAATTCAAATGATTGTTTACTATCCAACTAGTTTCAATAATAATTTAGATTTACATGGACATCTATAAATTGAATAAACTAAAATCCTATAGTTGAATAATTTAATGATAATATAATTTGAAAAATTCAACTATGTATATGAGATTCACCCATAATATTAATTATAATAGAATGAAATTCCAAAACATATCCTATAACATATAGATTGTCCAATCTCTCTACCAGTCCATTTGAGGATGAAATGTACTTTTAATGCATATTTATGAAACTAATGAAATGTACAATCCAATATAGACAGAATAGGTGAACCAAGGATATCGATAAGAGAATATTGTCTTCATTAACCTATAGATCTTCACAACATCATCCATGTACATCGCTATAATAACGTATTTGAAACTCAATACCCATATTCTAAAAAAATTAACTGACATCATTAGACTTTATACAATCACCCAAACATCATCATATCCTCCCAGTAAATGGGTAAACCAGATGATGAAATACATCAATACTTCATTTTACATATACATTATGATACCTAAAATCTTATAACCCCATAATATTGTATTCTTCTATCAAATGATTTCTAACCATTCATCATTCCAAAAACACCAACCCTTACTAATTCATCAAATGACACTAAAACATTATAATATAAAATTGATATATCCTAAAAAACTGATGATGAAACACCAAACATGAGTTGTGAACATCATTTATTAATCTATCATAGATGGACTATATAATATTATCCCCCAAAACAACATCTACTTAAGTACATACATCAACCACCCAATAGGAAAATTTTCATGGTTAAATATATCACATTTGACATCAACCAGTGAGTCTCACCACCAATACCCTTCTTCATATTTCAAAATTAATTTTTCAAATACCATCTATCAGAAACACCAAATTCCACCATTTTCTAATTATTTATGATTTAGATTTTTTTATACCTCCACTAATCACCATGCATTTCCAAACACTCGACTGATATCACCTCATAATATTTCCTCTAGGTGTCTGAAAAATCATCACCCTTTATAAGGGAATAAAATATCTCAAATTATTATTTCTATAGAAACTGTATCCACATCCACTTAAATAGGTTAATACCCAACTAATGTAAAACATATATCAAAATATAGTGGGTAGTGAAGACCACAATGTACTAATTATTGTGGTAATTCCCCCATTGACTCCAACACTAGGTCATGGGTGGTAGAACTATACTCATGGGATGGTAATTTATTGGAAAATAATATATAATTTACCTTTTCAACATTTATACTATTCCTTAACCTGTCCCTTATGTGTCACAAAAACCATGGTCATAAACAGTTAATCTGTAAAAGAAAATAAGTGTAAATAGGGTTCCCCTCTATAATCTATTTCAATGCTTCCTCAAATAGATCAATCAATAATAATTCATGTTCCATCCTAGTCAGATCTATTAATGGGGGTTCAATTTAGATTATTTCAATAGAAAATCTATTTTATTATCCCACAATAAAAAATTTTGTGAACCAATAAAATTTTCAATGGTGATATCAAAAAAATTATTAATTTTATAGTCTCATTACCATAATGTATTGAGATACGACATATCTAAATAAATACAACTATATTATAATAAAAAAATATCTTTTAAACGTTCCAGTTGATTTTATGGTGTCAATGAAACCATTAGATATATCTATTGTGCCCCAAAATTCTCCTCCTATAATTTTTATTATATAAATATATTATTAATGAACATGAAAAAAATTTGTCATATGGAACCATTGAAAAAGAAGTTTAATAATGCCATAAATAAATCTTGTACATTTGTAGAATCAAAATACATGGTAACAGACATGAATTATTTTTCACCTCCATAATAATAAACTCTTCGATATATATTCCCCCTCTATACACATTTTGTGATTTATAGAGAACCAATTGATCATTAGAATCATTATGAATCATTTTAAGAAAATGGACTAGATCAGTTGTCCTCCTAAGAGTGTATCATTCCCTAGCCATTAACTAGATCATCAATTGGTAGTCCAAACACATTGTTATACCACCATCTTCCTTTTTGGTAAATTACTAGAGAGAACCATAATGCGATTCTATTTCATACATGAATCCATTCTATTATGAACTATTTATTTGAATCCTCATGTAATGTGAATAAAAATATTCCATTTGATAATGTGTAATTAAAAATTTTAGATAAAACATATTGAAATAGTATGATAATGTCAACATCATTATGAGGAGATAATTTCATCACCTCATCTTGGAATAAATCTAAAAATTCAATGATGATTTTAATAGAATCCACTGATTTAAAGTATACTGAATACACTTAAAACTAACGAAAGAGAGTATTCACAATACCTATACAATTTCAGATATATGGATCACTAATAAAAAAACTTCTCATAATTAAAAATTATAATATGAGACTCCCCTCCAGATGTAATAAACTATTTCACATATCAAATAAAACCAATCCATGAAAATGATAACTTCAAATGGATTTATTTTCAAAATAAAAACAAATATCCAGATTATATATTCTTACCAATAATTACATTACACTTCTACATCATTACAAATATCATTTCTAAACCATTAATATTTTGGATAATACTAGGGGCATTGAATGTCCCTCCACCACTTTTCCTTAAACGTCGGTCAAAGTGGATGGAATAATAGACTGTGAGGATATTAATTCAGACTACAATGAAAGTATGTAAGTCACTAATCATAGAATGATTTTTATAAACTATAAATCCTATCTTGTTGGATCCTCTAGACCATGAAAATACCTATACATAGATATATTATTTTATTACTGGTGACATCTATGAACATATTTATATTTGGGTCGCGAAGGATGAGGTCCACTATAGAGATTTTCTCTAATGACCCAAGATTGATGTACAAGGAAATTATATTTCCATTAAAAAATACATAATATAATACCCAAAGATATTCCCCAAGAGTATATTAGTTTAGTGTCTTGAAATACATGGAACACATTCTTCTAACATGGTGAAAGATATTCAAAATATTTCATAATGATCTTCCCCTTTATTTTTCCATCCTTAAGCCATTCTTCATTTCTTGGCTAAAAGAAAACATAGATTGGGAGAGATAAAATTTTCATTAAAGATTAACATAGGGAAAATCAAATAAAACAAAATCATAATAATGTCAAAACATGAACATAAAAGTTTAATATCAAATTCTGGAGTCATGAAATAATTCATAGAAGTTCTTATGGAATTAATCCAAATGGAATCATAAACCCTAAGAATATAAAATGGTCATAAAACATGGAATTTTGGAATTCCAATGATCATAGATAATAATTTTCATATTATCAAAGGATCATTTCCAAGTCCATCATAGTGGAAAAATTCAGTTAATGAACCTAGCTAAATCCTCATTCTAGCCCTGTATTACTGAACCTGAATTAATTTTCATTTCAACACTGTATTACTAAACATAATTTACATTTTGATCCAGTTATGTATATCTCATGAAATATAATTCATTAACCAATAAATTTGAGGGATATATTGGTCTCACCCATATCATAATGAAATAATTATTTCATATTCCACAAAAAACATAAAACATTCATCCTAACATAACCTAATGATTAAAATGTTATTGTTAAAAAACAACCCATCATAATTGATATATAAAATGGATTTCATAAATAAAATGTCTTCATAAAAACAATAAATCCTTATTAATACTAGGCATTTAAAAATAAACACATTTATATAATTTCAACTTATATGTAAAATAATTTTTATACGAAACTTGATAAAATTTATTGTGGAAAATATCCTTTCTTCTTAAAAAATGGTTTATTTTCACATGATGTCATGTAATTTCAAAATAAAAAAATTTAATTGAAATTAAATATTAAATATTTTATAAAAATATTCATAGAAATAAGGTGTTATAAATGTGTAAAAATATGTTCATGCCATATATTTTAAAAAAACTATCCTCGTGCTTTTGATGACTAGTCAAAAATATACCTCTTTAGACGAATGAAAACAGATTACTTGTATACCATTTAATATAAATTAACCAATGGGAAAATTGAAATTAAATAATTTTCAAAGAAAAAGAATAATATGAGATATTTAAGAACCATTCATGTGAATGAGATTGTGAAATTATCCCATACCTTAGATATGATATCCATTATATATATAAAAACCTTTTGTATAGTGATTTAAAAGCATTCATTAACTTATTATATAATCATTTTTATTGTAATTATATCATATACTATCAAATTATCATCCATAGGTTAATAAATATTTAATTATTACTCATTATTCGGGTATTAAATGCTTCATTTTTCATGCTCATTTTGCCAAATAAATTATGGTTCAACTTTTTAGGTCATAGTTATATTAATCCCAAATGATATTAACATAATTTATATCATATTTATTTTTTATGTAAATTTAAATAATCACTAATTAATGGATACAATGTAAAATGAATCGCATCATATCACATCATGGAGATGGTAGGCTGTACGTAGGCACGGGCTATAATATCATACTGTTAACTATGAAATCGTATCGAAGTGTATGGTATATATATTATTAAATAATAAATGCCCTGTTATAATAATAATATATTGTTATTATTTCTATCAGTATACTCTTCTATGTCAAGTAGTGGTGAAAAATATATTTCTCCAAGAAATGTAGATAGTAAGTTGTACGTATGCATGCATCATGATTTTATTTTTAATAGGATGGATTATAGTTGAAATACGGTTGTTTCAAAATTATAACAAAATCTTGGCATATAATTAATACTTGAGTTATTACATAATAATGAAACAAATCATGAAGTTTAAGTATAAGTAGAATGAATTTTGAAGGGATCGGTAGAGGGGATTAGTTCTTCTTCGATTTGATTCCTCTAAATTCCGTCTTAGATCACATGAGATAGTATTTTAAGAAAACCATAAACCCTAAAATGTAACTATGTAATGTTAAAAGAAAATACCTTAGGGGATGTATGTTATTTTAGCATCAAATTTATGTTAACTGTTTAGAGAGGAGGATCACTTTTATAATTGAGGTGAGGGGTACTTTTTTTATCTCAAAAATAATAATTAATAGTAAAATAAATCAACATCCAAAAATTTAAAAAATGATCAAAATTTGAAGTTATAAATTGATAAGGTTGAAATCTCATTAATAAATAAATTTTTAAAATGTATATCCTTCATTTAAATCCTTGTCCTTTTAATTATCTCTTAGTTATTATATTTAATTTAAAATATGGTAAAAAATAATTCAATATCAAAAGGAAGAAATATTTTCGTATTTAAGATAAAATTGACCATAAATTTATAAATAGAGCTTTTAATACCGTATATTAATTTTCATATATTTGTAAAAATGTTTTATGAGGTTTAAATAAATCAATAAGACATTATTTTTATAAAAATCAACATTGTCAATTGTTCCATTATTTAATTAATTTATATTTAAAAATACAAATACAACAAGTTAACATCCAACCAAATATTAAATTATATTTTTAATAACTCAATGTAATTTATAAAATTCATTATACATATTAATTAACCAAATTATATTTATTTTAATATTATTAATAACATTTATTTTTTATCTATCTTAATAAAATAATTACTCTATCAATTTTGTGTAATTTTTAAATATACATATTTTTTGATTAAAAATAAAAAATAAATTATTATGATAAATTTAAATCTAAAATATTTCATATTAATATATATAGACTTATTTATCTTTTGAAACATAAACAAATTTAAATGTTATACATTTTAAATTATGAATCTGAAAACATTAACAACACATTAAATAAATTCATATAAGTATCACAATATATTCTATAAGGACCAAAATGATCACTAAAACGAACCTTGTATAGTTATGGTCGATATATAATAAATAAATAATATTGAGACATGTGTTTTTGTATTTTTAAATTTATAATCATTTTAATATTATTTATTTAAGAAAAACTAAAAATAAATTACCATGATAAGTAAAAGAATTTTTTTATTTATAATTAGTATTTATAGTCTTATATATCTTCGGTTTAACATTATTTTTAAAAAATATTATATAAAACATGAATGTGACATCATTAATGTTTCATTAAATAAAATATTATAAACACCATAATATCTCTCAAATGGGCCAAAAACATCCAAAATAAAGTTATATTAAGTAAATATGTTTATTAACTTAAACATAACCACTTACATTCGTTTATACAACCCATTTTCTTATATGTGTTCACATAATATATATTAAGATCAATGAAAATGACACTAATGTATTTCATTTAAAATAATATTATTTAAGTCATTCTCTTGAAAAAGTTCCCATTAAATAACATAATTTAGTTTTATTATTGTTAATTGTCAAATTATATTCATCAAATATATTTTTTCATTTGTTTTAATCATTTTATAGTCATTAAAATTTTATTTTTAAAATATATTACCAAATTTACCCTTTACCGTTGTAACAAAACATTCTATGGTTACTATTCATATTTGTCTAAAAGAAAAAGTACCTACATAGAAAATTTGGACCTCATAAATAAAAAATTTTATTTAATTTTTAAAAATTCATAACAAGGAATTTTCATATTTAATGTTAAAATAAAACTGGTAAAATTTCATGATAAACAATTTTTTGTAAAAATACCCCTTCGAAAATGGAAAATGTTTTTTTATAAAAAATCAATGTATAAAATAATTTTCAAAAACCATCATATGATAAACATGAAATAATTAATATTTAAAACTAAATCAAAACATAATTTTTATATGTAATAACATTAAATGAAAATATTATTTTCATTAAAAATCAGAAATTTCATTATTCATCAAATAATGAAACATATAAAAAAATATTAAAACATCAACAAATGTACATTTTAATATTTCAAATTAAAATAAGATGTTTTTTTAAAATGGAATATATAAAATTTTCAAATACTAGATTTCAATTTTTTCTTCCATCAAAAGGATGATAAACTGTATTTTTAAAAAAATATTTCATTTATCGAAAAAAATAATTTGTTCTTATATAGTTTCTATAAAACATATTATATGAATTTTACCTATTCTAATTAATATATTATATCTATTTTTAATTAATAAATTATAACAAGAGTTATTTTATTATTTTATAGGCTATTATTTTTATTTAAATAGTTTATTAGAAGAAAGTTTGTACTATGTAGACCATCTATTATAATGACTAGGTTATTCTTGGATATCAAATCCCTAAAATGTAACTATGTAATGTTTAAAGAAAATAGGTTAGGGGATGTATGTTATTTTAGGATCAAATTTATTTTAACTGTTTAGAGAGGAGGATCACTTTTATAATTGTGGTGAGGGGTACTTTTTTGATATCAAAAATAATAATTAATAATAAAATAAATCAACATAAAAAAACATAAAAAATGATCAAAATTTGAAGTTATAAATTGATACGGTTGAAATCTCATTAATAAATAATTTTTAAAAAAGTATTTCAATCATTTTAATCCTTGTCCTTTTAATTATATCTTAGTTATTATATTTAATTTAAAATATGGTAAAAAATAATTCAATATCAAAAGAAAGAAAAATTTTCTTATTAAAGGTAAAATTAACCATAAATTTATAAATAGAACTTTTTATACCGTATAATAATTTTAATATATTTGTAAAAATGTTTTATGATGTTTAAATAAATCAATAAGACATTATTTTTATAAAAATAAACATTGTCAATTGTTCCATTATTTAATTAATTTATATTTAAAAATACAAACAGAACAAGTTAACATCCATCCAAATATTAAATTATATTTTTAATAACTCAATGTAATTTATAAAATTAATTATACATATTAATTATACAAATTATATTTATTTTAATATTATTAATAACATTTATTTTTTATCTCTATTAATAAAATAATTACTCTATCAATTTTGTGTAATTTTTAAATATACATATTTTTTGATTAAAATTAAAAAATAAATTATTATGATAAATTTAAATCTAAAATATTTCATATTAATATATATAGTCTAATTTATCTTTTGTAAGATAAAAAAATTTAAATGTTATACATTTTAAATTATGAATATGACAACTTTAACAACACATTAAATAAATTCATATAAGTATCACAATATATTCTATAAGGACCAAAATGATCACTAAAACGAACCTTGTATAGTTATGGTCGATATATAATAAATAAATAATATTGAGACATGTGTTTTCATATTTTTAAATTTATAATCATTTTAATATTATTTATTTAAGAAAAACTAAAAATAAATTACCATGATAAGTAAAAAAAATTATTTATAATTAGTATTTATAGTCTTATATATCTTCAGTTTAACGTTATTTTAAAAAAAATGTTATTTAAAACATGAATGTGACATCATTAAATTTTCATTAAATAAAATATTATAAACACCATAATATCTCTCAAATGGCCCAAAAACATCCAAAATAAATTTATATTAAGTAAATATGTTTATTAACTTAAACATAACCACTTACATTCGTTTATACCACCCATTTTCATATATGTGTTCACATAATATATATTAAGATCAATGAAAATGACACTAATGTCTTTCATTTAAAATAATATTATTTAAGTCATTATCTTGAAAAAGTTCCCATTAAATAACATAATTTAGTTTGATTATTGTTAAGGGTCAAATTATATTCATCAAATATATTTTTTCATTTGTTTTAATCATTTTATAGTTATAAAAATTTTATTTTTAAAATATATTACCAAATTTACCCTTTACCGTTGTAACAAAACATTCCATGGTTACTATTCATATATGTCTAAAAGAAAAAGTACCTACATACAAAATTTTGACCTCATAAATAAAAAATTTTATTTTATTTTCCAAAATTCATAACAAGGAATTTTCATATCTAATGTCAAAATAAAACTGGTAAAATTTCATGATAAACAATTTTTTGTAAAAATACCCCTTCGAAAATGGAAAATGTTTTTTTATAAAAATTCATTGTATAAAATAATTTTCAAAATCCATCATATGATAAACATGAAATAATTAATAATTAAAACTAAATCAAAACATAATTTTTCTATGTAATAACATTAAATGAAAATATTATTTTCATTAAAAATCCGAATTTTCATTATTCATCAAATAATGAAACATATAAAAAAATATAAACACATCAACAAATGTAAATTTTTATATTTCAAATTAAAATAATATGTTTATTTTTTTTCAAATGGATTATATAAAATTGTCAGAAATTAGATTTCAATTGTTTCTTCCATCAAAAGGATGATAAACTGTATTTTTAAAAAATATTTCATTTATCGAAAAAAATAATTTGTTCTTATATAGTTTCTATAAAACATATTATATTAATTTTACCTATTATATTTAATATAATATATCTATTTTTTAGTAATAAATTATATAAAGAGTTATTTTATTATTTTATAGGCTCTTATTTTTATTTAAATAGTTTATCAGAAGAACGTTTGTACTATGTAGACCATCTATTTTTAGGTAAGAGTTTATTCTAACCAATTTTATCAGGTGATTGGCTTATAATTTCCATAAATTTATAACCTCAAAATCCTTCTAAAATCTAAAAAACCAAAATGGTAGTTAGATGTAAAATAAATTGGATTAAAATTTATCTCCCATATCGAATATGGTTATTCTTGGATATCAAATCCCTAAATTTGAATGTTTTAATCATTTATTCTCTTAAAATGTTCCAATAACATGAATTGCTCTAGAGCCTTAGTTAAAATAGCACACTTTCAAATTAATATTTACGCATACCAAAAAATACCTAAAATTATATATACTCAAACAATGATATTTCTTTGTCCTTATATCAGTCATGAGGTCATTAATACTATAAAAAATTCCATTATCATTTTATCCCATCAATATTCACATATCTTGTGTTTTACAAAAATATCTGAATAACTTTTAATGTTTACACAAACCATTCATCATATACCATCAAATATATAATAAAAAATTACTGTCACAATTGGTAGATTTTTATTTATTCCATAATACAATAAAATTACTCACACAACATTATTTATGATAAACATGTAATCATTCCACTATATTCTTAAGAAATTGACTGGGAATCATCATTTTATTCCATAAGAAATCTTTAATATCATATTTCATTATTAGTCTCTTCATTGTAAGAAAAATAAATAATACCCATACAACCAATATATTTATCTTCATGATATTTTCCCTTAGGTGATCAATTTTCATAATTCCCATACGTTCCACATTTAAAACATTTTTCTATAATCTATGCCTTAGATATACCATTATCCATGTCTATTATGTTAACTGATCCTTTTCCTTTCGAATTACTAGCATTATGTCATTCTTTTACACACCCAAATCAACTATAGATTCCTTTTAAACATCCTCCTTTATTCTTATTAACAAATTATTTATATGATGAAAATTGATATTTTTTATTTTTTTGGTCACCATGAAACTCTATCATTGTCTTATTTGGTGGGTCAGGAAACACAAAAAAGTAGATATTATTAATCATATTATGAGATATATTAATAGGTATAATAATGATTATTATCCATCCAACTACCATTTCATTTGGTTTCATCGGAGCTATATCATTCCATTGTCCATTATATCCTCGATTAAATTGAATCCTCCAATTTTCATCCATTTTCTATAACCAAAAATTAATAGTGTGATAGGAAAAAATAATACTAAGAAAACAACATAATCAAGGGGAAGTAATTTCACTCATTAAAATCTTGTGTATAATACTATTTTTTAATGATTGTAACCATAATTATATGATAGTAACCTAAATATATAATTATACTTAGGGAAGCTATAATGAAATCCCTAGAATTATCTCTAAGGATATCACTAATGTTTTCACATCCTTGTTTCCAATGGTAAGCTAAACCTTCACTCTGATACATAATCTGATGGCTCAAGATTGATATTCACGGACATGACATTATGTTTCCGTACACATAATTATATACAAAAATATACAACCAAAGATCATATATGTTTATTGTCTTTAGAAACATGTAACACAATTTACTGACATTGTAAAAGATCATCAATACCACCCATAAATATATTCCCCTTTAGTTTTCATACATAAAATATTTCTATGTATCATGAGGAAAAAAACATAAATTGATTAACCTCAATTTTTCATTATTCTTAAAAATAGGGAACAATAATGAAATCATAATCATATAAATGTAAAAATATGAACATAAACTTGGAATATTAAAATATTGAGTCATGAAATAAATATTGGTAGTTCTTCAGGGAAGAATCACAATGGAATAATGTACACATTGAAATTAGATTTTGAATCACACAAGGAATTTGAAAAAAAAATAAGCTTTGAAAATTATTCCCATATTAGACATGTCTTTTTCCAAAGACCATCATAAATAACAGACACCATTATTGAACCATGTTTACACATTATTCCATCCCTGTATTACTGAATTGGATTTAAATGATGTTCTAAACCTATATTACTAAACTGGATTTACATGATTTTCCTTTCATGACTATATCATAAGATACAATCATTTACCAAATGCATTTGAAGGATTTTTTGATAAAACACTTGGTATTAATTCTAGAACATAATAAACAAAAGTGATAACAGGGATAGAAACATAACCTCAATTAAATAATGTCATTTAGATTGATTTTTTTTATAAAACACATGGTATTAATTCTTGATGAAAATATCCCTTCATCTTAAAAAAATTTCATTTTATCAAAATGATACAAAATTTTAAAATAAATTAATTTATTTAAAAATAAACTTTCAATATTATAAGGGATTCTTCATTGAAATAAGGTGTTATAAAGAATTAAAAATTGGTTCATGTTGTATAAGAAAAATAAAATTCTCCTCATAATTTTGTGAGAAAAGTCAAAAAAGAAGCTTATATTAAATAACCAAAAAATATCACATTAATAAATTTTAATAATAATTCCCCAAGGGGTAAAATTGACATTATTTTATTGATAATAAATTCAATAAAGTTACATATTTAGGTAACATGGATGGGTGTGATAAATATAAATCAGTAAATACTTATGAATAAACAATCTAGGATAATAATGAGATTGTAAAATTATGACTTACCTTAAGTTCAATATCCTTTGTATGTATCTGGACAGAATTTATAATGATTTAAATGATTTAATTTACTTGTTATCGAATCATAGATATTTTTAAGATTTAATATATTCTAATATTATCATCAGTTCGGTAATAATAATTCATTATTACTCAACCACTGGGTATTAACTGCTTCATTTTCTCATGCATGTTTTGTCAAAGAAGAACCAACTATACCTATTAGGTCATAGTAATATCATTTAAAAATAATTTTAAAATATTATTTATCATATGCATTTAGACATTAAATTTATATAATAATTATTTAATCAATATCATGTAGAACGAATCTCATTGCATCATAAAGATGGTAGGTTGTACATATACACGAGCGATGATATCATTCCTTTAATTATGAAATATAAACATAGTGGATGATATATATTTTTTTCTAGAGTAAATATCTTCTTTTAATAATAATATGTAGTTATTATATCCATTAGTATACCGATCTAAGTCATGTGGTGGGGAAAAAAGATTACACCATGGTGTGGAGATGGTAATCTATACGTATGAACACATAGTGATTTAATTTTTTTACGATGGATAGAAGGTTGAATATGGTTATTTAATAATTATAAGAACATCTTAGTATATAAGATATAGTGTATGGACTAATTTCTAAGGAATTAACTAATGAATAGGATGTATAATAATATTGATGATTGAAAAGATCAGTATAAGGGATTACATCTTCTTCAATGTGTTTTTTCTAAATCACTTCCTAGAACCCATGAGTTTTTCTTTGAATAAGAAAAGATCCACCATAATGGTACTATGGAAGTTAAAGTAAATGGTAAGGGTAAGGATGAGATAAAAAGGCTCAAATTGAAGTGAATGGTTGATGGAGGAGGTTCCCTTTTTTATTTTAGTAGAGGGGCACTTTTGGGATCTATAGAAATATTAATTTATAATAAAATAAATCCACGCAAAAACCCTCCAAAATGACCCACCGTAGAATATTATATTAGATATGGATTTAATATTATAATCCTATAAGATTTTGACAACTATTAATGTCAATTTAATACATATATTTTTTATTATCTTATAATTATTCTATTTAATTTAAAATTTTGGAACCAAATAATTCAATATTAAAAGGGTGAAATATTAACATATTTGATGTAAAATATACAATAAAAAATACATTGGACCATTTTTTACCAAATAATTATTATTAAATATTTTTAAAAAATAATTTCAATTTTTAAATAATTTAATAAATCTTATATTGATATACAAAAAATACTATCAATTTTTCCACTTTTTAATTTATTGATTTTTAATAATATTAATATAATAAGTTATCTTCCATCCAACTATTTTATTATATTATCAAAATTTGAAGGAAATATATAATATTCATTATACATATTAACTGTCCAAATCATCTTTATTATAATATTTTTTTGTAAAATTTATTTTTTATCTCTATTAATAAAATAATTACTCTATATAATTTTTGTAATTATTTAATATAATTATTTTCTGAGTGAAAATGTTAAATGAAATCTTATTATGAATAAAAATCTACTATATTTTATAGGAATATATTTAGTATAATTTAAAATCTGGATAATTGTGTATTTAAAATATTATACTTACTAAACTATGAATTTGATAACTTTAACATCACATTAAATAAAACAATATAAGTGTCGTAATCCATTTTATAAGAATCCAAATGCTCACATACTCAACCCATGTATTATTATAGTCGAGAATTACTCGATTGATAATTTTGGGGATTCTGTTTTTTGGTATTTTTATTATTATTATAATTTTAAAAAAACTATTTTATAAATGTTTCTTTTATTAAATAATTTCTTCATCAAGAATTTATAATAATTTAATGTAATTATAATTTTAATAAAAAGTAAAAATAAATTACCATGATAATGATTAATATTTTATCTATCAAATGAGTATTTTTAGTCGAACATTTATTTGATATAACTATATTCTAAAAATAAAATATTAGTTAAAACATGATTGTGATGTGTTTAAATTATCATTAAATAAAATATTATAAAAAACATAAAATCAAAAAATGGCCACAAAAAATTAGAAATAAATTTATATTTTGGAAATATGTTTGTTAAGTTAAAAATTACCACTTAGTTTCATTGATACCACCAAATGTTTCAAATGATGAAACATATTAGATGTTAAAGACGAATCAAATGAAACTTGTTTATTTTTTTTATTTTAATATTATTTAAGTCACATTAATGGACATTTTTCCATTAAATAATATATTTTAGATCAATAAATGATAAAGGCCAAATTAAATTTATCAATTTTTTCATTATTTGGTCATTTTATGGTCATTGTAATATTATTTTTAACCTAAATTACCTAATTTACCCTTCAACTTGGTAAAAAAATTAACCATTGATACTATTCATATTTATAAAAAAGAGAACCATTTTTGAAATTAGGACCTTATTAAAAAAATCATCCATTATCCTTTGAGGATTCATTACAGAGAATTTGCAAAATTAATTTTAAAATAAAATCAATAACATGTCACAAAAAACAATTTATTTTTGGTAAATTAACCATTCTTAAATGGAAAATGATTTTAAAAAAATTATTTATAAAATAATTCTAAAATAACATAATTGGATAAAAATGATATTATTAAAATTTAAAACTAAACTATTATATAATTTTACTATGTGATGACATTAATGGAAAATAAATTTTTCAATAAAAATCAGCATTTTTACATTTGATAAAAATTAAACATATCAAAATAGTACCAAAAATTCTGCAAAAGTTATTTTTTATATTCCACATGAAAATACGAGGTTTATTTTTTAAAATTAAATTTAAAAAATTGTAAAATTATATATTTAAAATGGGTGCCTCATCAAAAGGAGGGAAAAAAATATTTTTTGAAAAAAACATCTTTGATCAAAAAAATTAATTTTTTCATATATCATGTATAGATAAAATATAAATTGAATGTTATACATTATACTGAATATATTATATATAATTTTCATTAATAAAAACCATCAAGAGTAATTTTATTATTTAATAGACTAAATTATTTTCATTTAATTGTTTTTCAGAAGAATAATAATAATATTCAAAACTTCCATTCTAATGACTAGGTCATAATACTTGTTTTTTTACATATACTCATTCATAAGTAAAATGATTTCTCTTAAAATTACATGATATTTTTTTTATAACATAGACGATGCATGGTGTTCCATATACTGCAAGCTAATCCAATTTTGTGTACTACGATAGCTTATCACGGTGTAGAATGCAAAAAAGAAATCATTAAATAATTAAAAACATCAGTCTCATAAAAATATTAGGGTTCTAAATTTCTACTACCAGGTCTATATTATCTCTACTGAGCATAATACTATTGAATATGTTGTTGATATATCTCTATAATCCCTATCTGTTTATATAGCTTTGGGGTAATATATTACTATTATGGTTAAAATTGGTTAGGATGCCCATGTGAAACAGATCTAACTACGAGGTCGAAAAATATGATTGATGACATCATCTTCAATTACATGAAATACATACAATAATATATCTCATATTATATAATTGAGAACTATTAGACACAATAAATCAAAATGTATCATATTGCAGCTGACACCCTAATGAATAGAACCTAGACTACCTAATAACTACAATCACCTAGATAAAGATCTACACCCCATAAAACATTGATGTGATCCCACTAGAGGTTCTACTCCCTAGGGACTCATTCACTTTATTACTTCCATTTTCTTCTATATGTTCATGTACATTGGACATTTAATTCTTCATCAGGACATTCAACTCTGGGATTCTTATCTTGGAATATGTCATAAATGAAAACTAAAAGACCATCAAACATGATCCCATGATTTGACACACTTGTGTTCCATTTCTGAAATTATATTATATTCATCCATTTTCTCCCTTATCATTATTGAAAATAAACATAAATTTAACTCCTTATAGAGTTTATCCTATGAAGAAATGTCCTCCTCGTACATTTTGTGTTGTAATATAAACTAAAAATTCACCACCACACACATTTATTTTATTTAAAATGAATCCTCATACTGAACTAATGAATAAATGAAACTAATAGAGACCTAATATATTATAACTAGTTATTGGTCTACAATGAATGAACAAACACTCTTACATTTCGAGACTATAAAATTTATGTTCATCAAACATCTTCTACCACAACTCATCTTCATTATTCCTACAAAGCCTATAGTGATCAAATCAATCATCGCGTTTAACCCATCTTCCCTAAACTATACATAGACAAAATCCTGATGAAATGTCAAAAAAATTTACATAAGAAAATCCATAAGATTGATATCTTGGAATACATGTACATTAATTGATTTATTTTCTCTTTTAATTTCTCAAATAACCACATTAAAACAATGTCACACACATTTATGATTCAGGTTCCTATACTATAACTCAATAACATGATAATTATCACATTTATTTGTACCTTAAAAAATATTATGGTCCAAAAATCATGTCAAATGAGGTTCTATAATCATTTTCCTTTTCCAGCTAGTTTTACTAATGTCAGAAACTAAGATAAACTATCATAGCTTCCCTGAAATCCTATAAAATATTTCTAATACCCCACTCTATTATATTTTATCTCTCAAAAATAATATATTTAATACCACTCTGTAATGAACCTCCCCTCCAACGGTACACCTCATATTATACCTTTTAAAAGAAGGAGAGACACTATATTCTCTCCCCTAGTAGACCTCAAGTTGGAGACTATAAGTGAGGGTGAAAACATCAAAATTGGATTGATGACATTCATATATTAGAATAATGATGATAAAAGATAAAAAATCAATAGAAACCCCTATCATATAATAAAAAGATTAATGTAATTCATTATTCTTTTCAACTAATATAGTAATTTTTTTAGGTAAACTACTTCCAATGAATATCCAAATATGTTAACTCCACAATTACATAAAATTACAAGATATTGGTGTCTACCAAGATATCATAATCATCCTTAGAAATGTAAAAAATTGTTTTATATATTCCTTATGTGAGAATAAAATATAATTATATATTAGGATAAAACCTAAGGCATCATGAAAATTTCAATTGTCCATCCTCATACACATGTGAATATAATTATATTGAAATGTAGCTAAATTGGACTTCAAACTATCCCAGCCTAACCAATTACTAATCAAAAAATATAAAATCTACATTATTAATATAATATCGATGAAAATATATAGATTCACCTTGAATATACTTCTTAATAGATTTTACACACACATTACACAAACTAAAATTTATTATGTTCGCATACCTTTCATGTATGTTAGTCTCATGTGTCACACCACATTTAATGATTTTTTGGTCTAAACTATTATAAACTCAACATCCCATATGTCCCATTATCCTAGGATAACATCTCTAATTATGTACATAACATTTGATAATAATACATTTGGGGAATTATATATTTATATACAATCATAGCCGCATAACCCTAGAAATTGGGTATCATGAATATAAAAGACATCATCCCTATTCTGTAATCCAACCATACTAATCCTGCCGCATTTTTCACCCTCTTCTAGTCTCGAATTTTGACAAATTATGTCTTCATTCGCTGGTACTCTCCACCATATAATTCAATTACAAGGAGATAATTGAATTGTGGTAAATCAGACATCCATTCCATCAATATATTAGATATTGGGGAAAATACACTAAAAATGTTTGGTAATTAGCGTGTATTACATGATTTATGTGGGGTGAATATTGTAATGTCCTGGATTTTTAGAGATGTACAGTCACTTTTCTATTGTTAAAACCCACTCCTTTAATGATAGTAATGTACCCTAAAGTCTATGTTGTTATTTGGGGTAGTCTATGGATCAGTTGGATCCCATATCTCAGGAATTTTATGACAAAGACCGAGCAACATGGTTAGCACATGGTTAGTTATAATCATTTGACCTAACCGTGTGAGGAACTTGGTACTCATCAGGGGGTCACATTATTTTTATGAATCCTTGAGAGAAAGGACACACTGTCATTTGGTGTTAGATACATTTTTGAAAAATCCATTTCTCAGGGGTTTCATAAGGTTAGTCAAAACGTACACCAATCCCACGTGGATGGGATCCTATGGTAGTTGTTATCAAACAGTTTGGCCTACCATTAAACCAAATTTTTTGACTCCTTGAGTAAGTGGTAAATTACCAATTTTTTCCTGATTTTTTAAAACCATTATTTCATTATCCTCCCTCTTTTTTACTCAATTGGATATCCTCTTCTACTGGTATGAGACTCCTCCTTCATGCTAAGTATGGACTCAGGATAACTCCTCTATTTGACCTCATTTTATTCACTAGTGGGGGAGTTGGATATGAAATTATATGACACATAATCCTTTATATTCCATTCATTGTTTATCATACAAATATCATGCTCTATTTTTATGTGAGATCATATTTTTTATTTTCATACATTCATCGGTTCTTTCGATTTCTCCCATTATATATTGATTCAAGGGACAAATCTAGATGAAAAGTGGTAAATGAACATAATGTAGGTTGTCTATTTCCATTCCATAAAATCATATCTCAATTATGTTATGAATAATTATATAATGTGATGGACCTTATATAATTGTATCATTAATGATTAATTAATTGATTTGAAGGATATTTCAATACTTATCGAGTAATTAGTAAACTATGTGATAAATTTGTCAATATGTGCCTCAACACGACCCACCCACATGGGTGTGACATTTTATATATTCCAGAATTCACTTTCTTTGAATTTTTAATCTACTTTTTATGTGTGTGTGAGAGCCATATGATAATTTTTTCTATTTATTAATTTAAATGAAATAAATTAGTGACTATGAGTTAAGCTATTGGGTTTTATTCCATACAATTAATTACATTAATCAATGAAATTTACCAATCTTGGACAACGTGATATAAATTTCATGCTTGTTAAATTGCATTAATCATGATATCAATCCCAAACTTTTCTATAATGTTGAGAGAGATACATAGGTTTACATTTATGGATCACCTTGTATAGGTTCGTCATTAGCAATAATTTTAATTATTTGATATATAGTTATTATGCAAGGGGAACTACATTTTATTCCCTGAAATTGATCACTATAAGGATTATATACATCTTTTTGAGACAAACATGTACCCTTATGGAGTCCTCATGGAAGGGATTAGTGGAATTATGGTTATATCATGGATTGAATAAAAATAATCCCCTATGTGAGATACTAGGTAAGAGATCTAGGGTTTTAATCTTTAAACCATACCAAGAGTGATACATGGGAATCAATTTTTGGTTCTTCTTGGACAGAACTATGTGGTGCGGAGTATTATAGAACTCTTGGTGAAATAATTGGGCACCTCAAAACAGTTCCCCATTGACATGACCAATATTAAGGTTAATGAAATGAATGAGTTTCCTTTCATGTAATTCAAATAATTAAAATTTGTTAATGTAGAGACCCTAATCTTGATGTACATGGACATTACATTACTTTTACGGAATACTTAGTACATTACAAAAACACACACACAAGGATCGTAATAGTTTTGTGTCTTTGGAAACTCGGAATATAATCTTCTAATCGTGGTGAAAGATCTTCAACATATCCCATAGAGATCATCCCTTTTTTTCTTACCTAAAATCTTTCTTTATATACTGGGGAAAAGAAAACATACAAGGGTGAGCTCAAATGCTCAGTAATGTTAAACAAAAGAAATATCAATCACATCATATTCATAAGAACATAACATTTTGGAAATATTAACCTATAAAATAGATCATAATATCATAACATGGGATACATAATAGTAGTGAAATGTAATCCCAATAATCATAACATAAAACATGAAACACTGTGGCATACACACATAATTATAGAGAATCGTTTCTTATTAGTCAAGAATCATTGCCAAGACTATCTTAGTGGACAATGTCCATTTCTAAACAGAGTTCACTCCTCGTTTCAGTCCTGTTTCACTAAACCGGTTTAACCTGCCGTTCCAGCCATGTCTATCTCATGAGATATAAAATCTTTATCCAATGCAATAGAGGGATATATAGGTCCCACCCATCTCATAATTATACCATTCTTATGTGTGCCACAAAATCATAAACCATACATCATTGCATAACCCATGTAATAAAAAGGGAATCATAAACATCATGACATCATAAAACAACTCATATAATATAAAGGAATTCATAAAAATATTTCCATCACAACATAATAAAATCCATGTAATAATAGGGATATAAACAGAACCCTATATTATTTTAGATGGAAAATAATTTTGATAAAACTCTTGAACTCCATTCTTGAGGAAAATATCCTTTCTACTTCAAAAAAAATTTTCCTTTCTTAACATGTCATACAATTTTAAAATAAAAGAAGATGATTAAAAATAAACTTGAAAACTATTAAAGGAAGCTTCATGGAAATAATTTTTTAAAAATCCATTCATTCCGTATATGTTAAAAAAACATTCTTCTCGTCCTTGTGTCGGAAAAGTCAAAAAGTACCTCGTACGAAAAACAAAAAAAGATTCCTTTCACATCTTTTACTAAAAACTCACCGAAGGGTAAAATTGAATTTAAACAATTTTAGGTGGATGGAAATAACATTACATATTGCGGAAACTTGGATGTGGATGATAAAATACACCCCAGTAAATTTCAAAGTAAAATCAATCTCGGATAAAATGAGATTGTGATATTTCCCTTACCTTATGTCCGATTTGCTTCGTAAGTGTCCAAACCTCCAGTATAATGATTTATATAATGCCATTGACTTTTTCCATAATCACACTCATTGTTATGATATCATATATGTTTCACTTATGACTTTATATTACCCGTTCTTTTGTAAATTCCATGTTAAAGAGCGTTTTGGGTAAAACCATTTCATTTGTCGTCCGTGTTTTGACTTGTAATTATTCATATGATTACATAGATAATGATTACTTAATTCCATAATATAAAACATGATTTATATATAATATATATTTATAATATACATATATATAATAGATCCGTAAATGGAATGAAATACACCGTTCATGGAGACGGTAGGCCGTACGTATACATGAACACTATTTTCGTTTCCTTATTGAGTTGAATGGAATTAAGTAGATGACATAAATATATATACACATAAATCCAGTATCATTATTATGTCATATATTTCATGATTTCATATTATATATACTTTATAACCATTCATGAATGGTTAATGTGGAGAACGAATCTCATCGCGTCGTGGAGACGGTACTCCGTACATACACACGAGCGATGATATCGTTCTCATGACCGTGGAATTGTATTGGAGTGTATGTATACTATTTTAGAATCAATATAACTTTACAATAATCATATATAGTCATTATTTACACCATTATACCCATCCATGTAAGGTGGTGGTGGAAAATATATTACACCACGGTGTGGAGACGGTATTCTGTAAGTACGCTCGCGCGGTGATTTCTTTTTCCGTGGGATGGATATATGGTGAAATAGGGTTGTTACATACATGTAATAACATATCAGTATATGAATGATACTGATGTTATTACTTCATAATGAATCAACTAAGGAAGAATAAGTGGAAGAAGAAATAAAGTTGAAAAAATCGGTAAGGGACATTACCTCTTCTTTGAAGCGCTTTTTTGAGACCTCCTTTTAGGGCACTAAAATTGGTCTTTGAAAAAGACCAGGACCACTAGGATGTTTCTAGGGAAGTTTAGAAGAGAATTTGGCTTGGGATTTCTGAGATTTAAGGCTCAAAGTGGTGTGAGGAAGAGAGGGAGGAGGTACCTTTTTATAAGGGAGGAGCGGGGCACCTTTGGAATAACTAAAAATATTATTTTATTATAAAGCCAAATTCGGTTTTAAATAGATCCAAATTGATTTATTTAGAAGCTAAGGTGGGGATGGGTCGAAATACTCTCATAAAATAGAATTTGGACATGTTTAGTTTACTATTGTAACCTTATCATTTAGTTTTGTCTTTATGTTAGATAATTTTACTTTTACCGTTTCTTTTTGTGTTCTTACACAATAAGGTTAATAAACTTACTCTAACAAGCCAAACGAACCCCAAGTTGTTTATTATGAATATATATAACCTTATATAAGTAATTTGGCCAAACCTTAGATTTTTATAAAAAAAATAACAATTAATAATATAATATTTGTTTTAAAAACTATTTTATGTCAATTTTGAAACTATTTAGTAATTGATTTTTGTGAAAATCACAACAGAATTATTAGATCAAAAAAAGTTAATTAAATCAATACTAACATGGCATATTAACCTGGAAAATTATTGTAATTCATAAAAAGTCTAAAATTACATTTATTTGGGTATTTATAACATCAATTATGTCAATATTACATTAATTAGATAATTAAAGCATCATCTTTGTGTCATAAATAAATTTACTTATTTAAAGTCTACAAATTACAAATAAAATATCATTATGTAGGAAATTGTTTTATCATTCTAATTAATATTTATAGTCGAATTTATCTTATGTATAACCCTATATTAAAATTGATATACTTATTAAACATTGATTTATCTATTTTAACCCTTCTTTAAATAAATTAATAATAAATCTCTGAATCTAATCCATGTGGGCCTAAATGGTCATCTTTTAGTCCTATGGTTATTTTTGGTCGAATTACACTTATTAAATAGAATTAAGACATGTGTTAGGGTAATAATAATAATATCATTTTTACCCTTAATTGCCCTATTTACTTTTAACCATGGTAAAAAAAAGTAAAAAGTTACTATTCACCAAAAATTATTTTCATCTCATTGAACCAAATTTTACTTAATGACATCAACCGTGTCTCTCTGATTTTTGAAATTCCACTTATAGAAGTGGTAAAATTATGTTTTATGAAAAATTCATTTATTTTACTACCACATAGTGGTTTCACTATTCATCAAAAAATGAAAGTTTTCAGAAAAATACAAAAAATTAGGCCTAAGCTATATTTGATATTATGAACTCAAAAATGATTTATATTTTACCAAATTCAAAACATATCTGTTGCATTACTTAATTTAAAATTTAATTCCCGTCATCAAAACAAATAACCTATTCTTAAGAGATAATAACTATCATAAGATTGACACTTGTTTATGTCTGGTTTAAATGTGGAATTACATCCAATGATCAAAATTGTATTAAATTGTAAAAATATATTCTAAATATACTTTAAAACCACACAAATTAATAATTTATGACTATTAATTATTTCGATTAAAAAGGTTGTTTTTAATTAAAATTTAGTAATTTTCACTATTCATCAGAAAATGAAAGTTATCTGAAAAGTTCCAAAATTTCACCATAAGCTAATTTCGATATTTTGAATCCAAATATGAAGTCAATTTTGAAAAATAAAATTTACAAAATATCAACAAAGTGGTTGTTACTATTCATAACGGCTAGTTTAAATAATATTTTAATAGCATATTGTTGTTTAGTTAAACTCGTTATTGCGTACTACACACGCTATCGAGGAAGGTTGCGATTGCATGTAATGAAAGGAAAGTCAAGGATTCGTGTTATGCAAGCTCCTTTTGTTGTAGCATACAACACAAGACATTAATGAAATTAAAAATAATATTTTTCATAAAATTTCGGGGTGTTAAATTCTACCCCCCTTAAAATGAATTTCTCCCTCGAAATTCATCAAGGTTATAAATGGTTTACTACTCGAAAGTTTCTTTAATAGAAACCCACATCGTAAAAAGGAATACCAAAACCAATATTTAAAAACAAATGTATGAAACGTAACGGTTACCCAAATAAACTAATCACTACGTTTCCACATTTTTGAAAATATGGATATGGAAGAGAAATCTAACCATCAAGTTCTGATGGAGAGTGGTAGAGAACATGGCTATGAAAATGCAGGCAATCACAAAGCCATAAATTTGTGACGATCTAAGGTACCTATCTGAATCATCAGATATAAGAGCACTAAGAAAACATTTTTGGTTTTCAAGATCATTTCCCTAAAGTTGATGAAATTGAAATTAGAAGAAATACTTTTGTGATTTTGGTATAGTCTCATCGTTGGTCGTTCTTTGGACAATTTTCACTTCATCTCTTAAAGAAATGAAGTTTAATTTGACATTCGTGATGTGTTTGCAGATCATGTGATAGAATGATGGGTAATTCCATCTGTCTCAAATAAAAGGATAGAAAAGTTATCAAAACATACAAAAGTCCATCTATAGTGAGATTAATCATATATGGTTCCTAAAATGGACTTATACCTCTTATATTATACTTCTTAATATAATAAAACTAGTTTCTACTAAACAGGGACATCCTGTAGGCCAATGGTAGGGGATAAAGGCCAGTCGCACTTCGGTTGTGGGTTCGATTCCCACAGCCTTGTCTGACGCGATGGGCTGTCGTCCGTCCCGCAGGTTGTCTTTTTTCTAAAGCTATATTACTATAACATCCCATCAATAATATCGAAAAAAATTCAATCCTAACCTATTTCCATCATAATCCATTCCAATCTTTAGGCTTATCTAAAATACTTCGGTCCAAGCTCAGAGTATAAAGAAAATGATTACATGGAATGGCACACAACAATCACGTGAATGCCATCATTTATCCCCCATATATGATAATTTATATCTTTTTGGTCAAATTACCAACATGTGAATACCTTAATCATGTATTATCTTAAATAAAGAATACCCATTGAACCTTAGTGAAAACATGAATGCAGTTAAAAGTTAACACTTTCCACAAATCCAAATCCTCAAAATTCTTTATGCTCAAACAATGATATCACTTTGTCCTTATATCAATCATGATCTCATGAATACTATCAAACATCTCATTATCTTCTTATACCTTCATTATGCGCATATCATCTGCGTACCAAAAATATCTCAATCACATTACATGGTTACCAGTACCATAAAATTATTGAAAACCACAATAGACCAATACATAAATTTTCCAATATTCCAAGATACTATATACATCATTATTTTGGAATCCCATTGCATAAACACTTAATCATTCCACCATATCGTTGTCATATTCAACATCGCCAACAGTGATTGCATGTGACCTCCCTTTGTCCTTTTCCTTAATTGGTTGCTCATGTCGATCATCATTAACCCTTGGATTAGGGAATTTATTTGCATAATGACCCATTTCCTTGCACTTGAAGCATTGATGTGTTGGTATGCACTCTTTTCTTTATTCACATCCTTATAAACCCTTTTTCCATTACTTCGACACTTAGCTACTCGATGACCTTCTTTTACACAATTAAAACATTTTCTAGTCCGTTTAAGACAATCTCCACCATGATTGTTTCCACACTTTGAGCATAAGGAAACATTCATCTTCTTTTCACCATTATTCTGAGATTTCTCCATGAACTCCATCTTTCATTTAATGTCAAAACTATGAGATGGATAAGTAACACCAACTTCCATTTCTACCTTGATAGCACAACACACAATTTTTTCATAGCTACTAAAGTCTCTTATAGCTAATTCCCTTCGAAGATTTGGTTTTAAGCCACTGAAGAATCGATCAACTTACTTTCAGGTTGGATGATAAATCCAGATGCATACCTTGCAAGCCTTGTAAAATTCACTTTGTATATACCAATAGATTCATCATCCATTTTCTTTAGTTCAAGAAACTCCTTCTCCATCTTTTTTCGAAGAATACGAGGGAAGTACTTATTGTAAAATAAGTTCATGAACTCGTCCCATTCCATGGACTCAATTTCATCTTTTGGCCTCGTATTCTTGATAAGATTCCACCATTGATCAACTTCACCTTCCAAATGATATACTTCTAAGATGACTTTATCATGTTCATAACATGGGATAAATCATAGTAGTGAAATGTAATCCCAATAATCATAACATAAAACAACAAACTTTTTGGAATACACACATAATCATAGAGAGTCATTTCTTATTAGTCAAGATAATTACTGCATCATCATTGTGTTATAAATAATGTACAAACCTCTAGTATAATGATTTAAATAATGCCATTTACTTATTCCGGAATCATACTCATTGTTATGATATCATATATGGTTCACTTATGACTTATATTACCCGTTCTTTTGTATATTCCATGTTAAAGAGCATTTTGGGTAAAATCGTTACCTTTGCCGTCTGTGTTTTGACTTGTAATTATTCATACAATTACTTAGATCATGATTAATTTATTCCAGAATATAAAACATGATTTATATATAATATATATTTAGAATATACATATATATAATAGATCAGTAAATGGAATGAAATCCACCGTTCATGGAGACGGTAGGCCGCACGTACGCATGAACGCTGTTTTCGTTTCCTTATTGAGTTGAATGGAATTAAGTAGAAGACATACATACATATACACATAAATATAGTATCATTATTATTTCATATATTTAATTATAACTTATTATATATACTTTATAATCATTCATGAATGGTTAACGTGGAAATGAATCTCATCGCGTCGTGGAGACGGTAGTCCGTACGTACGCACGAGCGATGATATCGTTCTCATGATCGTGGAATTGTAATGGAGTGTATGTATAATATTTCAGAATCAATATAACTTTAAAATAATCATATATAGTCATTATTTACACAATTATACCCATCCAAGTAAGGTGGCGGTGGAAAATAGATTACACCACGGCGTGGAGACAGTATTCTGTACGTACGCACGCGCGGTGATTTCGTTTTCCGTAGGAAGGATAGATGGTGAAATAGGGTTGTTTCATAATTATAATAACATATGAGTATATGAATCATACTGATGTTATTACATCATAATGAAACAACTAAAAAAGATGAAGTGGAAGAATAAATAAAGTTGAAATAATTGGTAACAGACACTACATCTTTTTTGAAGCGCTTCTTTGAGACCTCCTTTTTAGGCACTAAAATTGGTCTTTGAAGAAGACCAGCACCTCTAGGATGTTTCTAGGGAAGTGGATAAGAGCTTTTTTCAGGGTTTGGCCGAGCATGAAGGCTAAATGTGGTGTGAGGAAGAGAGGGAGGAGGTGCCCTTCTATAAGGGAGGAGAGGGGCACCTTTCGAATAACTAAAAATATTATTTTATTATAAAGCCAAATTCGGTTTTAAATAGCTCCAAATTGATTTATTTCGAAGATAAGGTGGGGATGGGTCGAAATACTCTCATCCAATAGATTTTGGACACGTTTAGTTTACTATTTTAACCTTTTCATTTAGTTTTAACTTTAAGATAGATAATTTTACTTCTACCTGGTCTTTATGTGTTCTTACACTGTAAGGTTAATAAACTTACTATAACAAGACAAACGAACCCCTAGTTGTATATTAGTAATATATCTAACCTTATATAAGTAATTTTTCCGAACCATAGATTTTTAAGAATAAAATTAAAAAAAATAATATAATATTTCTTTTAAAAACTATTTTATGTCAATTTTGACACTATTTAGTAATTGTTTTTTTTAAATCATAACAGAATGCTTAGTTCGAAAACAGTTAATTAAATCATTACTAACAAGTCATAGTAACCTAAAAAATTAGTGGAATTGATAAAAAGTCTCAAATTACATTTATTTGAGTATTTATAACATCAATTATGTCAATATTTCATTAAGAAGATAATTACTGCATCATCTTTGTGTCATAAATAAATTAACATATTTAAAGTATAAAAATTAAAAATAAAATATCATTATGTAGGAAATATTTTTATATTTCTAATGAATATATATTATCGAATTTATCTTATGTATAACCCTATATTAAAAATTATATACTTTTTAAACTTTGATTTTAACTATTTTAACCCTTCTTTAAATAAATTAATAAAAAATGTCCTATTCTAAACCAAGTGGGCCTAAATGGTCATATTTTATTCCTAAGGTTTTTTTTGGTCGAATTACACTTATCCAATAAAATTAGGACATGTGTTAGGGTAATAATAATATCATTTTTACCCTTAATTACCCTATTTTCTTTCAACCATGGTAAAAAAAAGTAAAAAGTTACTATTCACCAAAAATTATTTTCATCTCATTGAACCACATTTAACTTACTAACATAGACAGTGTTTCTCGGATTTTTGAAATTCCAATCACAGAAGCGGTAAAATTATGTTTTATGAAAAATTCATTTTTTTTACTACCACTTAGTGGTTTCACTATTCATCAAAAAATGAAAGTTTCTAGAAAAATACCAAAAATTAGGCCTAATATATATTGGATTTTATGAACAAAAAAATGATGTCTATTTTACCAAATTCAAAACATATTAGTTGCATTACATAATTTAAAAATTAATTCCGGTAGTCAAAATGAATAGCGTGTTTTTAAGAGATAATAACTATCAAAAGATTGACACTTGTTTATGTTTGGTTTAAATGTGGAATTACATCCAATGACCAACATTTTATTAAATTGTAAAAATATATTCTCAATATACATTAAAACCACTCAAATTAATAATTTATCACTATTAATTATTTCGATTAAAAAGGTTGTTTTTAATTAAAATTTAGTAATTTTCACTATTCATCAGAAAATGAAAGTTATCCAAAAAGTACCAAAATTTCACCCTAAGCTAATTTCGATATTATGAATCCAAAAAAGAATTCCATTTTGAAAAATAAAATTTAAAAAATTTTAAAAAGTGGTTATTACTATTCATAATGGCTAGTTTTAATAATATTTTATTATCATATTACTGTTTAGTGAAACTCGTTATTGCGTACTACACACGCTATCGAGGAAGGTCGTGATTGCGTGTAATGAAAGGCAAGTCAAGGATGCGTGTTGTGTAAGCTCTTTTTGGTGTAGCATACAAAACAAGACATTAATGAAATTAAAAATAATATTTTTCATAAAATCTCGGGGTGTTACAGTTAAATTAAAGGATACATTAAAAAACCACATGCTTGGAATCAGTTCAATTTTATTAATATTATTTATATTTATCCACTTATACATCATATCGTATATGTACAAGTCAACTTGTTAATGTGAAATATATTTTAGGATGAAGTAGGTAGTATTAGTTAGGTATCATAGGAGGATCCTTGCCCAAGGTATTTATTTATTCGTTTCCCTAAATTTGATATTATTAGAACACTATTCTTTTTATATATGAAGACATGTTTAATACAAGAACTATTTGTGGTGGCCTACTATGTATATCTTACACGCTACTCGGCCCACCCTTCACACCATACGATAGTTTCTTTTTGTAGGTGTAGATAAAGGTAATATTATTTATTTTGAAGGTTTATTTATAGTATTATGATGTAGTATGAATAATTATTAATAATATTATAGTCATTATGATAATATATGTAGCTTTTAGACATTTTTTTGAATGTGTTGTATTGATGATTACCCTAAATTATGTGTACTAAATTTTGTTTAGCTATGTGAAATAATATTCAACAATAATTTTACCTATTTTTTATTAATGATATGCCTTTTTATTCACTTTGATTATTATTATTATTATTTTAATGTTGATTGATCATTATTGCTTCTGATATTTTCATTTAAAATATACCAGTGTGATTAACTCAGACCCTTGAGATAATTATCTGCCCACATATGGACACAATTATCTTTCTACTAGTTTAATGCTTTTAGTGTACGGGTAGGCATGCTTGAGGTCATATGTAAAATAATTTCAGGGAAATAATAAGTGGATTCCAGGGCAAGGCACTACAAAATGTTATTTAAGGCTTTATTTTTTCATACTATTTGTGTATTTTAATGGAATATATGATATATCAAAAATTAGAAATTTTAATTTTCCTTGGAGTACCTAACACAGATACAAGGGAAACCAAAAACACAGGGGATGGGTTTTCCCAATACAGGCTTCTTCCTATTATGGTTGAATAGACTTCACCATTGGGTGATTCACATGTCATCTGACATTATTAATATTGATATAGTTATTAGGGTTATTATTCTTTTTTCCACATACAAAAGGTGGTATCATCTGATATATCATTTTAGGAACATTAGGATTCATGTAGGGTACATTACATCATTCAATATTTTAAATACTATGTTCATTTTCTGTATGTCATGTAATTATTTCATGTTCTTGATTATTGTATATTATAATTTGCTGAGGAGTCATATATGGGTAATATAACTGGAATAATAAAATATCCTATATAAATATAAATAGGGTTTTACTTCATAGATTGATGATTATGCCTTAATTAAACTATTATTCCATGGATGATTCATGACCCACTATATCTATGGAATAATTTTTTTAATCTGATTAATTATTTTAAATTGAAACTTATAAGGAAATTTTTTCAAAAAATTGTGAATGGAAGTTCATTTGAACAAATCAATACAAATGATATATAACATATTTCTACCGAATGTACGGTTCAAGTCATTGTTACTTGACATTCCAATTGAAATTTATAAAGATTATATGCCTTTATAAATTTGGAATGATTATTCTTTTGACAAAAATGACATATCTCTAACCATATAAAAAATGAACATCAATAAATTAATATTTTAGAATGAAATGGTTACTGATAAATGGGTATGCTAGTTTTATAGTATAGGTTGTTGGATTCTAGATATTGTAATTTAGACATCACATACCAGAGCCTATGTTGTGTTATATGAGACCTTTATCATTGCCTGACCATAGTAGTGGGTAGTGGGTATTTTCTCCTAAGACTCCCATGACCTTTGTTATCACCAATAAAATTATTTAAGAGTTGGAAGAGTGGTGTGACCCTTTCATATGAAGGATTTGAACCTATAATTTCCTTATTTACCTGGATCCAATTTGTTGTTAAATATTATCTGAGTTGTGCATATGGAAATTGTAGAGCTATACCACTATGAAATCCTGGAGTCACATACCATAATGGTGGAAACGACCATGATATGATGGTGATGGTCCCTCAACCAATCCTGTTGCCATGTATATTTCCCATATAATAAACTCCTATTGATATTCCAATGGGTGTCAATTATTAGATTTGAGATTTTTTATTTTCTTTATGAATTTTATATTAAGAGATTAATGACCATCCCCTAATATGGAAGTGTTCACACTAGAATTCTAGTTGCACTGTCCTCCAATCGTTTTGGTGGATAGAGATACTCTGGCTATTGAGTCATGTCTTAAGGCTATGTTATCGATCAATGATCATTTTGAGATACCTATAATGTGTTTTGTCAATATCTACACATATAAAATCCATCGTAATGATAAATTTTGGTGGAATTCAAAAAACCATGTTAAACATGATCAGGGTATGTTCTAGGTATGTTACCAAATGGTCATTCATGACTAATTATTATCCTCAATAATAAGAAATGACTATGATCAAGTGTCTATGCACCTAAAAATTTGTGATATGTCAATGAAATAATATTTATCTCATTTTAATGAGATTAATTATCATATAATGACTTTGGCCGATAATGATTTGATAAAAAATGTTAATTTTAATATGGTCTTCTTGCACTCCATCTTATCATAGGTTAATATTTTCCAGTTGAACACCATTTCTGAAATATTGATGAAATCCCTCATCATAGCATGCAACCAACGAGAAGATGTAAGATGGAGCTAGGGAAGTTCATATTATAGGAAACATGGTGGATTTTATAGTGGTAAGAAACATCATTTAGTGGGAGAAAGTGGGAGAAGTACCGGTAATATTACATAAAAAGATAGATATGTGTTCCTCCAACACTGTGGAAGGTCAGGGAACATGAATATCCAGTGTATTAGAATCATGATCTAGTTAAAAACATGCCACAAGATGTTTCACCTTTGTGTTTCAACATAATAGTTTTTCATATACCCCATATCAACATTTAATTTAAGAAAAATATTATTATATCCACATCATTATGGGAGTTTTTATATCATGTGTTGGATTGGTCAAGAATGTGGCTGTGGCTAAGGTAGTCAGACCTCAGAGGTTTAACACCAGTAGATTAAACCTTCCCATGTTAATTAGGTTGCATAATAGGGTGGCATATCTGGTCATATCTATACATTACAACCAATAAGTGGGGTTAAGAGTCTAGGTACTTCTACATTATGATTTAATATTCTATTTTCATCTACATTAGTTTATGCCTTATTCGTTATAGGTTCATCACACTCTTTTTTATTTGTGGAGCTTATGGAATGTATGGACTTCACGATAGAGTACATCTATAGATTAACTCATCATTATATATAGATACTGGTTCGATTATAGATAATACACCAGTGAAAAGATTTCCCCCTTGAGATAAGTGATTTTCAATCCATGTGAAATTTCATTTACCTCAAGATGACTGGATTTGATATAATTATCAGTGTGGGAAATCTAGTGATTTTCCATTCCCATGTAGACAACTATAGCCATAAGGTGTTTTTTACATCATGTGATGGTATCATGTATATCCATAAATAATGATGAGATATCCAAGAGAGTAAATATAGAACTAAATTTCATGGGATGGGTGTGGTGATGGATCATATGGATATTCACTTCATGAGAAATTAGGGAATACAGATTATAGAATTTCATCTTCTCGTGTATTGTTTCAAGTAACTCATCCCTAATTACTTAATGAGTTTAAATCATGTTAGAGTGGGGGAGTTCATCATTTTCCTAGATCTAGGAGAGGAACTAGTTTCCATTCCCCCTTATAGGAGTTAGCCTACTATGATCCAAGAACTTATAAAGTAGTTATCATACTGAGATGAATTTTTTTATGAACAAATACCTCTCAATGGGGTTCACCTGTCCATTTTCCAAATATGGATGTTGGAACCCTGTGGTTGTGCATGGATTACATATGATTGAAATAGATTAATGTGAAGAAATAGTACCCACTATCTCATATTTAAGACATCTTCATCTTGTTAGGTGGAGGGATAGTTATATCAATTACCAATTTGAGATCTGTTTATAATCGTGTTTATTTTAGACCATTAGAAACAATATGTATAATGTTTTGGAGTTGATACATCTTCAATGAGTAGCTAGAAATATAGTTTTGGACTATGAATTTGACCACCATTTTCATGGCACTGATCTATCTGTTTTTCACATATTTTTGGATTTTATTGGGGTAATATTAATGGATGACATCTTGGTGTATTATTGATTTATACAAGACCATTAAAACTAAATTGATTTCATGTTGAATACATTAAAAGTGTAATAGATATATTCATGGCTCATAAAATTCAACTTTTATATTAATATGGTTTAGTTATAGGTACATATAATTTTACTAGAAGGTGTATCCTTGGACCTAGAAAATTTAGAACAGTAGTTTTCAAGGAGAATCCCATAAATTTCTATGACATATGATGTTTTTTGGGTATGGATGGCCTTTATAAGAGATTGATCCATGATTTATCATAACTATCTGCACCTCTTATTATATTTAATAACAACGGTATAAAATTCATATGGGTTGTTTCTTATGAGATATCCTTTAAGGAGTTTAATGGGAGACTGAATTTAGCTCCAATAATGATACATATAGAGTTGAGAAGATTCTATATTGTTTATTTGGATGCTTTATTAGTTGTTCTATGATTAGTTCTGCTATAGTGAGATAGAGTTGCGGAATACATGTTCCACAAACTCAGATACCACGAGTTGAATTTTACGATAAAAGAACTCATGGTTGACATTGTGGTTAATTCCATAAACTATTGAATATAATACAAAATTGGGATACATTTAATAATTAAAATTAACCATAAAAGACAAAATACATATCCCCCAGCAGGACATGAACCTCAGGAATCGTATGTGGGAAGAATACCTGATTTTTTCAACATTGATCATCATTTTACCCCATGATAGGGAAATACAGTATCTAAAACCCTAATCTTAAATACTAAGTCATAGGCCAACTAGTATTCTAGTAGTGTATGGAATTTTATGTACATGTATTTTATGATACAGTTGGAAGTTTGGGAATATAATGTGATTAATTTTTTTCTTCTTTAGTAGTGTAATTTTCTATTATGGAGTAGGTAAGTAGTAGATAGATATATGATAGTAAGGGATTAGTCCTAAGGGATAGTTTCTTAGGTTAGAACACACTATTATATATATATGTTGATGGGAATGAGATCTTTAATAACTGTAGGTGTGTCTTGGTGTTACAGCCCCAACCCATTAATTATAATTTCCACTAGATTCAATATATGACTACGGTGAAACATAGTCTGTATAACAATATGTATTGAAAATATGGCATTGGAAATGATAATAGTTTTCACAATGAATAAAAAAATAATATAGTAAAATTAAAATGGATAGTGGTATCAAAATTGTATTACCCCAATTAACTATTAATACCCATTAAATAACTCCCACAGAGATTAATATAATTTAATAATTTTATAGGAAATTTTCATGAGGAAATTTCAATTTTCATACTCAAATAGCATATTTAATGTTTGTAATAAATACCAAGTACAATGTACTTTTTTTAATGGGACACATAAAATATTAATAGATTCCGCATATTAATGAGTGTTCATGGTAATGGGTAATTCCATAAATGAATTTTATGTTAAAAAACATTCCTTACATAGAAATTGAAAAAGATCAAAATGATTCTCATTTTCAAAATCAAATGATGATTCCTTTTAATAAATTTTCAAATAATTAAATAATGTGTAAAATTTTATTTAATGATTTTTTTTTAATTTTACATATATAGATAGAGTCTTTTTAAGTGATATATAGACACAGTAGAGAAATACTCATGACTAGGAAGAAAAACAAAATCTGTTTTCCTTAAAATATATATTTGTTATATATTGAGTAACTATATTAATTAAATTTCATGTAAATTTTTTATTTCATAGGAATAAAAATATGAAAATATATTATATTATCTATAATAATTAATGATAAAATAATTCTCTAATCTAAGATAGAAATATAAAAAATCCTAAATAATGATGGGATTGTGAAATATTACCTTATTTATGGTCTATAATATTTCATATGTGTTTGATGTCATGTGAAATAAAAATAGATATATTATAAAAATTTTATATAATAATACTCACATATATAATTAGTTATATAATTTATTAATAATAATTTATCCAAACTTTATTAACTATACCTTATGTATATCATTGTTGCAGTTCATAACTACTTCATTTGTGATGAATATTTTTGTTCAATTATTTTCTCCCATGTTATTTTATCTTTATAACATAATATTCATAATTATAATAATTATTTAAATATCATATATATTAACTATTTATTTATTTATTTTCACCTATAAATTTTATTGATTACAAATGAATTACACCATTCATAGAGATGATAGGTCGTACATATGCATGAATGATGCTTCAATTTATCAATAAAGGTATTGAAATAATGGTGAATATTAACTCATATTTATAAAATATTTCTTGTATGTTATAAATCATATATTTTTTTAAAATAAAATCTTATTACCATTATTATTAAAAGAAAATAAAAATCCTAACATATATATTTATGGTGTTGGGAGGCTATAAACACGCACCAATAATGTTATCATTTTCTAAAGGATTGGAAGGTAAGAATATATTTTGGATATTATAATTTGAAAATACTAATTATTTCATAAATAATATATATATATATATATATATATATTCACAATATATGTACATCATTATATCCATCTCTGAGAGGTGGTGATAGAATATGAATGACACCATTTCCCATGGCATAAGTCCGCCTTACATAGTATCAATTGTTTCGTTAACAATTTGATGGATGTTGGGATTTTTATATGTTATTATGTTAACGTGGTAACATATTTATATATGTATTATATTTATATTATTATATTGAAATATTTGAATAATATTTTTTATCATTACATTAATAAAAAAAATATAAAAATGAGTTATTAAGAACTATTAGAATTCTTCGGATAACTTCTTTATATTGAATCCTAATGCCTTTTTAAGAAAGCTTTATAATGAAACTAGGGACAATTTGTAATGAGAAATTATGTAAGGTTGATATTATTCAATTTTTTTTCAAATCCAAAAAGTAATATAAGGCATGGGAGGAGAATAATGTTTCTCCCCTTTTATATGTTTGGGAGAGTACCGCCATTGAAATTTCCTAACATAAGAGAAAATGATAAAGTATTTCCAATAAAAATTTCTTCCATAATTAAATATATTCTATTTATGGATAATAGATGATTAATATATGCCCATAAAATATGAATTAATTGAATTTAATATGAAATCATACCCTTAGATTTTGGTTTACCCTGATTAACCCTGTTTTAACCTTAATTATGGTAATAATATTATAGTATTTATTATTATAACTATGACCAATAATTACATTCACCTTATTTGAAAATATAGTTTTTGTCGAATTGAAATTTCATATACATTTTACCAACATCTATTATCTTAATTTTGAAAATATAATTTATTAATAAACATGAAATCATGTTGAAAATTATAAATTTTTAAAGAAACTATTTTCTTAATTATAAATTGTTTTTATATAAAAAAATCCAATAATTTCAATAGAATTAATAAAATTATATATAAAATAATTTAAATTTAAAAAATATATTAAAATTCAATATTTATTAAATATTAAAATAAAAATTTAGTTTTTGATAATAAAATAGGTTGTTTTACAATTCATTAAAAAATTAAAGTAATCATGAAATTACAAAAAACAATCTATGTTAATAATGAATTGATGATTTCAAATAAATATAATTTTTTTCTTATAATAATTCCTAAATTTTCAAAATTTTATGTTTTTATAAGTGATAGTAATGTATTTAAATCACATTTTAGAAGAATAAACTTTTCATCGTAAGATAAAATTTATATCATCACGTCATTATAAAAAAATTATAGATTTTTTTTAAAACATTATATTAAATTAATAATATATATATATATAAACTAATATCATTCAAGAATATTTTTTTAAATTTAATTTATAAAAATAAAAACACACTATAGTGTAAAAATAATTTTTTAAAAAACATCAATTTTTTACATTAAAATGAATGTTATAAAAAAAATTAATGAATTGGTGACCAATAAATTTTTTTAATTAAAGTATAATAAATTTACAATTCATAATTTATATATTCATGTTCATACCAACCAATGTAACAACTTTTTTATAATAGTATGTTATATAAATATTTATTTTGAAATGTGTTTGTTTGTATTAAGAGATATCCAATAGAATAACTAAATTTTAAAGGAAATATATGATAAATATCATTTTGTGCTACATCATTCCCTATATAATTAAAATTTCATCTTAAAATTATGTTATTTCACATCGTTAATTTTTTTTTTATTTCTTCATCATTATTTATTCTGGTATCCATGTCACCTTTTCAATGTTATTATTTATCTATGGTACCGTCACCATCCAAGTTGTCTGATTCCTCGACATTTATTATCTAGTGTTCAGAATCATTATAGGATAATCAAATTAAGATGAGACATATTACAATTCTATTTCATTATAGTTTATCACATGAATTAGAAATATATTGTACTTATATAACAATGATATATTGTGCAGATAAGATACTCTAGCAAGAATTAGTGAAAATTGAAAAGGGGATACCCACATATCTAATTATATCATGAATTAAAAATTGATTGAAGTACTAAGGGTTTAGTTTCAATTTCTTATTAGACCTTATAACAACATTTCATTTGTATTTTTTAATGAAAAAGTAATATCCCCCTTGGAATTCAAAATCATTCATCTGGTTTTTGAAAATGTGGTTTTTTCTATTTTGATAATAATTAATTTGGGATTTAATAGTATTTACATTCGTCATTGTCTCCTTAACATGTTAGGGTCTTACAATATTTTTTTAATAAAATTCATCCCAATATGTTGGGGTATGACATAACGTTCAATAAAATTATTCATATGAGCCCATTTTAATATCTATATGGAAGCTATATTTACTATAAAACACTAATAAAGGTATATAATGACCCAATATAAATTGAATGTTAATAGAAAAAACATGGGCAAATATTCTAATAATTGAATGGACATTTTAGACATTCCAAATGATTATTTTGTGGTAGGATGTTCTAAAATGAAATTAGGTATCAAGATAGCAAGGAATAATGTTTCCTAATTTCAAGGTAAACATTGGATCAAAATCAGATGAAATTTAATTACTTATTGCATGAAGCCTTAAAAAATAAATATATATTAATTAATTGTTTTCAAGAGGTGAATATTCACTTAAGGTGATGAAATGATCATATTTTGTGGGGAAACCAAGAATAACCCTTATTGAATCATTATTTCACAAAATATAGAAATCTAGTGATAAATCCCCTATAAATATTATCCCATTTACACATAGAATTGGTATATGTTTCAGAAATCCTCCAAAACGACATCTCTATGAAATAAAATATTGAAAAAAAATCATTTTAACATATATTAAACAATTTCCCACATCATATTATCCAATAAAAATTATCCTTGCAATCTCTATAAATCATGATGCCACCAAGGTGTATAGGTACATTCTACCTATTATCATCATTCAATAACTTCATATTTATCTATGGTGATGATGTAACCCATAGAATCCTTCCCAAAATCAAAACACCATATTCAGAAATTAATCCATTCAATTTTACATCACTCTAAATTTTAATTTTCATTTTGGAAATTCTCATCATCTTGTTGAGAACATTTTATCATTTATAAAAGTGATAGTTTTGAATTCATTTGAATGGGTTAGGCCTCTCATTACAGTATAATTCCAATATCTATAATTACTAGATCATACTCATTGATATGATATCATATATGGTTCACTTATGACTTTATATTACCCGTTCTTTTGTAAATTCCATGTTAAAGAGTGTTTTGGGTAAAATCGTTTCCTTTGCCATCCATTTTTTGACTGGTAATTATTCATATGATTACTTATATCATAATTAATTTATTACAGAATATAAAACATGATTAATATATAATATATATTTAGAATATACATATATATAATAGATCAGTAAATGGAATTAAATCCACCATTCATGGAGACGGTAGGCCGTACGTACGCATGAACGTTGTTTTCATTTCCTTATTGAGTTGAATGGAATTAAGTAGACGACATACATATATATAAACATAAATCAAGTATCATTATTATTTCATATATTTCATTATTACTTATTATATATACTTTATAATCATTCAGGAATGGTTAACGTGGAAATGAATCTCATCGCGTCTAGGATACAGTAGTCGGTACGCACGCACGAGCGATGATATTGTTCTCATGATCGTGGAATTGTATTGGAGTGTATGTATACTATTTCAGAATCAATATCACTTTACAATAATCATATATAGTCATTATTTACACCGTTATACCAATCCATGTATGGTGGTGGTGGAAAATAGATTATACCATGGCGTGGAGACGGTATTCCGTACGTACGCACAGACGGTGATTTCGTTTTCCGTAGGATGGATAGATGGTGAAATAGGGTTGATTCATAATTATAATAACATATAAGTATATGAATGATACTGATGTTATTACTTCATAATGAAACAACTAAAGTAGAAGAAGTGGAAGAAGAAATAAAGCTTAAATAATTGGTAACAGACATTACCTCTTCTTTGAAGCGCTTCTTTGAGACCTCCTTTTAGGGAACTAAAATTGGTCTTTGAAGAAGACCAGGACCTCTAGGATGTTTCTAGGGAAGTGGAGAAAATAATTTTTCAGGGGTTGGCCAAGCATGAAGGCTCAAAGTGGGTGAGGAAGAGAGGGAGGAGGTGCCCTTCTATAAGGGAGGACATGGGCCCCTTTGGAATAACTAAAATTATTATTTTATTATAAAGACAAATTCGGTTTTAAATAGGTCCAAATTGATTTATTTCGAAGCTAAGGTGGGGATGGGTCGAAATACTCTCATACAATAGATTTTGGACACGTTTATTTTACTATTTTAAAATAATAATTTAGTTTTAACTTTAAGATAGATAATTTTACTTCTACCATGTCTTTTTGTGTTCTTACACTGTAAGGTTAATAAAATTACTATAACAAGCCAAACTAACCCCTAGTTGTATATTATTAATATATAAAACCTTATATAAGTAATTTGGCCGAACCATAGATTTTTAAGAATAAAATTACAATTAATAATATAATATTTGTTTTAAAAACTATTTTATATCAATTTTGAAACTATTTAGTAATAGTTTTTTGTGATAATCATAACAGAATGATTAGTTCGAAAAAAGTTTATTAAATAATTAATAACAAGTCATATTAACCTAAAAAATTAGTGGAATTCATAAAAAGTCTCAAATTACATTTATTTGGGTATTTATAACCTCAATTATGTCAATATTTCATTAAGAAGAAATTACTGCATCATTTTTGTGTCATAAATAAATTAACTTATTTAATGTCTAAAAATTACAAATAAAATATCATTATGTAGTAAATAGTTTTATCTTTCTATGGAACATTTATAGTCGAATTTATCTTATGTATAACCCTATATTAAAAATTATATACTTATTAAACTTTGATTTTAACTATTTTAACCCTTCTTTAAATAAATTAATAAAAAATGACCTAATCTAATCCATGTCGGCCTAAATGGTCATCTGTTATTACTAAAGTTGTTTTTGGTCGAATTAAACTTATCCAATAAAATTAGGACATGTGTTAGGGTAATAATAATATCATTTTTACACTTAATTACCCTATTTACTTTTAACCGTTGGAAAAAAAGTTAAAAGTTACTATTCACCAACAATTATTTTCATCTCATTGAACCACATTTTACTTACTGAAATAAACCGTGTTTCTAGGATTTTTGATATTCCACTCACAGAAGCGTTAAAATTAAGTTTTATGAAAAATTCATTTTTTTAACTACCACTTAGTGGATTCACTATTCATCAAAAAATGAAAGTTTCCAGAAAAATACCAGAAATTAGGCCTAAGATATATTGAATATTATGAACTCAAAAATGAGGTATATTTTACCAAATTCAAAACATATCAGTTGCATTACTTAATTTCAAAATTAATTCCGGTCGTCAAAACAAATAGCGTGTTCTTAAGAGATAATTACTATCAAAAGATTGACATTTGTTTATGTCTGGTTTAAATGTGGAATTACATACAATGACCAAAATTTTATTAAATTGTAAAAATATATTCTCAATATACATTAAAACCACTCAAATTAATAATTTATCACTATTAATTATTTCGATTAAAAAGGATGTTTTTAATTAAAATTTAGTAATTTTCACTATTCATCAGAAAATGAAAGTTATCCGAAAAGTACCATAATTTCACCCTAATCTAATTTCGATATTATAAATCCAAAAATGAAGTCCATTTTGAAAAATAAAATTTACAAAATTTCAAAAATCGGTTTTCACTATTCATAACGGCTAGTTTTAATAATATTTTATTAGCATATTGTTGTTTAGTGAAACTCGTTATTGCGTACTACACACGCTATCGAGGAAGGTCGTGATTGCATGTAATGAAAGGCATGTAAAGGATGCGTATTGTGTAAGCTCTTTTTGGTGTAGCGTAAAACACAAGACATTAATGAAATTAAAAAGAATATTTTTCATAAAATCTCAGGGTGTTACAGTTAAATTAAAGGATACATTAAAAAATCACATGCTTGGAATCAGTTAAATGTTATCAATATTATTTATATTTATCAACTTATAAATCATATAGTATATGTACAAGTCATCTTGTTGATGTGAAATATATTATAGGTTGATGTAGGTAGTATCAGTTAGGTATCATAGGAGGATCCTTGTCCAAGGTATTTATTTATTCGTTTCCCTAAATTTGATATTATTAGAACACTATTATTTTTATATATGAAGACATGATTAATACAAGAACTATTTGTGGTGTCCTACTGTGTATATCTTACACCCTACTCATCCCACCCTTCGCACCATACGATAGTTTCTTGTTGTAGGTGTAGATAAAGGTAATATTATTTATTTTGAGGGTTTATTTATAGTATTATGATGTAGTATGAATAATTATTAATAATATTATAATCATTATGATAATAGATGTAGATTTTAGACATTTATATTTTTTTGAATGTGTTGTATGCATGATTACCCTATATTATGTGTACTAAATTTTGTTTAGCTATGTGAAATAATATTCAACATTATTTTTACCTATTTTTTATTAATGATATGCCTTTTTATTCACTTCGATTATTATTATTATTATTATTTGAATGTTGATTGATCATTATTGCATCTGCTATTTTCATTTAAAATATACCACTGTGATTAACTCAGACCCATGAGATAATTATCTGCCCACATATGGACACAATTATCTTTCTACTAGTTGAAAGCTTTTAGTGTACGGGTACGCATGCTTGAGGTCATAGGTAAAATAATTTCAAGGAAATAATAAGTGGATTCCAGGGCAAGGCACTACAAAATGTTATTTAAGGCTTTATTTTATCATAATATTTGTGTATTGTAATGGAATATATGATATATCAAAATTCAGAAATTTTCATTTTCCTTGGATTACCTAACACAGATACAAGGGAAACCAAAAATACTGGGGGTGGGTTTTCCCAATACAGGTTTCTTCCTATTATGGTTGAATAGACTTCACCATTGGGTGATGCACATGTCATCTGACATTATTACTATTGATATAGTTATTAGGGTTATTATTCTGCTTTTCCACATACAACAAGGTGGTATCATCTGATATATCATTTTAGGAACATTAGGATTCAAGTATCATACATTACATCATTCAATATTTTAATTACTATGTTCATTTCCTGTATGTCATGTAATTATTTCAAGTTCTTGATTATTGTATGTTATAATGTGTTGAGGAGTCTTATAGGGGTAACATAACTGGAATAATAAAATATCCTATATAAATATAAATTGGGTTTTACTTCATAGATTGATGATGATGCCTTAATTAAACTATTATTCCATGGATGATTCATGACCCTCTATTTCTATGGAATAATTTTTTTAATCTGATTAATTATTTTAAATTGTAACTTATAAGGAAATTTTTTCAAAATGTTGTGAATGGAAGTTCATTTGAACAAATCAATACAAATGATCTATTACATATTGTTACTGAATGTAAAGTTCAAGTCATTGTTACTTGACATTCCAATTAAAATTTATAAAGATTATATGCCTTTATAAATTGGGAATGATTATGCTTTTGACTAAAATGACATATCTATAAGCATATAAAAAATGAACATGAATAAATTAATATTTTAGAATGAAATGGTTATTGATAATTAGGGGTGCTAGTTTTATAGTATAGGTTGTGGATTCTAGATCCTGTAATTTTAACATCATATACCAGAGCCTATGTTGTGTTATATGAGACCTTTTTCATTGCCTGACCATAGTAGTGGGTAGTGGGTATTTTCTCCTAAGACTCCCATGACCTTTATTATCATCAATAAAATTATTTAAGAGTTGGAAGAGTGGTGTGACCCTTTATAGGAAGGATATGAACCTATAATTTCCTTATTCACCTGGATCCAATTTGTTGTTAAATATTATCTGAGTTGTGCATATGGAAATTGTAGAGCTATACCACTATGAAATCCTCGAGTCACATTCCAAAATGGTGGATACGACCATGATATGAAGGTGATGGTCCCTCAACCAATCCTATTTCCACGTATATTTCCCATATAAAAAACTCCTATTGATATTCCAATGGGTGTCAATTATTATATTTGAGATTTTTTCTTTTCTTTATGAATTTTATATTAAGAGATTAATGAACATCCCCTAATATGGAAGTGTTCACACTAGAATTCTAGTTGCACTGTCCTCCCATCATTTTGGTGGATAGAGATACTTTGGCTATTGAGTCATGTCTTGAGGCTATGTTATCGATCAATGATCATTTTGAGATACCTATAATGTGTTGTCTCAATATCAACACATATATGATTCATGGTTATGCTAAATGTTGGTGGAATTCAAAAAACCATGTTAAACATGATCAGGGCATGTTCTAGGTATGTTACCAAATGGTCTTTCATGACTAATTATTATCCTCAACAATAATAACTGACTATGATCAAGTGTCTATGCACCTAAAGTATTATGATATGTAAATGAAATAATATTTATCTCATTTTAATGAGATTAATTATCATAGAATGACATTGGCTGATAATGATTTGACAAAAAATGTTAATTTTAAGATGGTCTTCTGCACTCCATCTTATCATAGGTTAATATTTTCCAGTTGAACACCATTTCTGAAAGATTGAAGAAATCCCTCATCATTGCATGCAACCAACGATAAGTTGGAAAATTGAAATAGGGATGTTCATATTATAGGAAATGGGGTGGATTTTCCAGTGGTAAGAAACGTCATTTAGTTTGAGAAAGTGGGAGAAGTACCGGTAATATTACATAAAAAGATAGATATGTGTTCCTCCAACACTGTGGAAGGTCAGGGAACATGAATATCCAGTGTATTAGAATCCCGATCTAGTTCCAAGCATGCCCCAAGATGTTTCACCTTCTGTGTTTCAACATAATAGTTTTCCATGTACCCCATATCAACATTTAATTTAGGAAAAATATTATTATATCCACATCATTATGTGAGTTTTTATATCATTTGTTGGATTGGTCAACAATGAGGCTGTGGCTAAGGTAGTCAGACCTCAGAGGTTTAACACCAGTAGATTAAACCTTCCCATGTTAATTAGGTTTCATAATAGGGCGGCATATCTGGTCATATCTAAACATTAGAGCCAATAAGTGAGGTGAAGATTCTAGGTACTTCTACCTAATGATTTAATATTATATTTTCATCTACATTATTTTATGCCTTATTCGTTATAGGTTCATCACACTCTTTTTTATTTGTGGAGCTTATGGAATGAATGGACTTCATGATAGATTACATCTATAGATTAACTCATCATTATAGATAGATATGGGTTCGATTATAGATAATACACCAGTGAAAAGAGTTCCCCCTTGAGATAAGTGATTTTCAATCCATGTGAAATTTTATTTTCCTCAAGATGAATGGATTTGATATAATTATCAGTGTGGGCAATCTAGTGATTTTCCATTTCCATGAAGACTACTATAGCCAGAGGGTGTTTTTTACATCATGTGATGGTATCATGTATATCCATAAATAATGATGAGATATCCCAGAGAGTAAATATAGACCTAAATTTCATGGGATGGGTGTGGTGATGGCTCATATGGATATTCACTTCATGAGACATTATTGAATATAGATTTTAGAATTTCATCATCTCGTGTATTGTTTCAAGTAACTCATCCCTAATTACTTCATGAGTTTAAATCATGTGGGAGTGGGGGAGTTCATCATTGTCCTAGATCTAGGAGAGGAACTAGTTTCCATTACCCCTTATAGGAGTTATCCTACTATGATCAAAGAACTTATAAAGTAGTTATCATACTGAGATGAATTTTTTTATGAACAAATACCTCTCAATGGGGATCACCTGTCCATTTTCCCAATATGGATGATGGAACCCTGAGGTTGTTCATGGATTACATATGATTGAAATAGATTAATGTGAAGAAATAGAACCCACTATCTCATATTGAAGACATATTCATCTTGTTAGGTGGAGTGATAGTTTTATCAATGACCAATTCGATATCGGTTTATAATCGTGTTCATTTTAGACCATTAGAAACAAAATGTATAATGTATTGGAGTTGATACATCTTCAATGAGTAACTAGAAATATAGTTTAGGACTATGAATGTGACCACCATTTTCATGGCCTTGATCTATCTTTTTTTCACATATTTTTGGATTTTATTGGGGTAATATTGATGGAAGACATCTTGGTGTATTATTGATTTATACAAGACCATTAAAACTAAATTGATTTCATGTTGAATATATTAAAAGTGTAATAGCTATATTAGTGGCTCATAAAATTCAACTTTTATATTAATATGTTTTATTTATAGGTACATATAATTTTTCTAGAAGGTGTATCCTTGGACCTAGAGAAATTTAGAACAGTAGTTTTCAAGGGGAATCCCATAAATTTCTATGACATATGAAGTTTCTTGGGTATAGATGGCCTTTATAATAGATTGATCCATGATTTATCATATCTACCTGTACCTCTTATAGTATTTGGTAACAAGGGTATAAAAATCATATGGTTTGTTGCTTATGAGATATCCTTTAAGGAGTTGAATGGGAGACTGAATTTAGCTCCAATAATGATACATATATAGTTGAGAAGATTCTTAATTTATTATTTGGATTCTTTAGTAGTTGGTCTATGAGTAGTTCTGCTATAGTAAGATAGATTTGTGGAATACATGTCCCACAAACTCAGATTCCATGAGTTGAATTTTACGATAAAAGAACTCATGGTTGACATTGTGGTTAATTCCATAAACTATTGAATATAATACAAAATTGGGATACATTTAATAATTAAAATTAACCATAAAAGACAAAATACATATCCCCCTGTAGGATATGAACCTCAGGAAACATATGTGGGAAGAATACCTGATTTTTTTCAACATTGATCATCATTTTACCCCATGATAGGGAAATACAGTATCTAAACCCCTAATCTTAAATACTAAGACATAGGTCAACTAGTATTCTAGTAGTGTATGGAATTTTATGTACATGTATTTTATGATACAGTTGGAAGTTTGGGAATATAATGTGATTAATTTTTTTCCTCTATAGTAGTGTAATTCTCTATTATGGAGTAGGTAAGTAGTAGATAGATATATGATAGTAAGGGATTAGTCCTACGGGATAGTTTCTTAGGTGAGAACACACCATTATATATATATTTTGATGGGAATGAGATCTTTAATTACTATAGGTGTGTCTGGGTGTTACAGCCCCATCCCATTAATTATAATTTCCACTAGATTCAATATATGACTAGGGTGAATCATAGTCTGTATAATAATATGTATTGAAAATATGGCATTGGAATTGAAAATAATTTCCACAATGAATAAAAAATAATCTAGTAAAATTAAAATGGATAGTGGTATCTGTTGGGTCGGAACAAACGAGGAAGATGGCAAGAGGGGGGGGGTGAATTGCCTTTTTAAAAAAATGATTAAAAAATTAAAATTCAAAGTTGAAATGCAGCGGAAAGTAAAGAGGCAAGACACAAAATTGATAACGGAGTTTGGCCAAAAACCCGGCCTACGTCTCCGCTCCCAACTCAACCGTTGAGAGATTCCTACCGCTTGCTTTTCAATGGTTTTTGCAAGAAACCCACTAGGCTTTGAGGTAGCACTAGGACCTATTACAGCTTGCTTTTGGTGGTTAAGCAAGAACCCACTTGCTTTTGATGGTTTAGCAAGAACCCACTAGCCTTTTTAATGGGTGAAGGCTAGCTCACCGAAAACTCAAGCCTTTTAAAAGGAATGGCTTGAAGAAACCTCTTCACACCTTAATGGTGATGTGAAACCCAAAAGAAAGAGGGATGAGAAAAGGTGTTGGGGTTTGTAGGCACAAACCCAATTTTAAGCTCAAAATAAATAAACAAGAAAAACCATATTGGAGGAAGACTTGGGAGCCAATTGGATGATGGAGTTGATGTAGCGTGCTCTCCCAAGCTTCTTGAGGTGCTCCTTGGATTGGAAATTGGTTGGAGCACTTGAGGATCCTTGAAGGTGGAGCGCCGGAGGTTCGCCAAATGTGTAACAATATGTCCGGGCGCTTGGTATATGATCCGGTTGGTGTCCGGGGCTTCCTTGGCCTTTATTTATAGGCATGGAACCCATTGGGGGCCTTCGGAGCCGTTGGAGAAGGCCTCGGAGCCGTTGGAGGCCAAAAGAAGGTTGACTGGTCAAACCCAACGGCTAGTTTGACTGGGCTACCGGCTGGCCGGTACAGCTCCACCGGCTGGCCGGTGCCTTGGATGTTGAGAAGTGCTTCTGCCCAGGAGCCACCGGCTGGCTGGTGAGAAGGACACCGGCTGGCCGGTGGTGAGACAGTAGGTCTCACTATTGAACCAGGATGCCACCGGCTGGCCGGTGACAGAGCCACCGGCTGACCGGTGGAACCTGGCAGTGGGAAATGCCTCTGCCAGGTCCACCGGCTGGCCGGTGCCATCACACCAGTTGGCCGGTGGACTGAATTTCAGTCCACTTGATGTCCATCCTTGGGCCAATCCTTTGTAAATCTTTTTCCTATAATTCACAACACTTAAAAACAATGTTAGACAAATAATAAGGTGATTGTGATCATGAAAATCAAACAATGAGGGGAACGAGAGGTACAACAATCTCCCCCTATTTTGATGATCAAAATCACCAAAACAATTAATGTAAAATGTTGAAATTGAAAGGAAATGCTAAGCATGATGAAAAGGATTCTCCCCCAATCAATCAAGAAATTTCTCCCCCTTTGTGATTATCAAAATAGCGTGGGGCATAAAACTTGATTGAGGGATAGGGTTGAAAAACAAGATATGAGAATTAAAAAATCAATTGAGATTTTGAAATTTGAATTGAAAGTTTTGAATCAAAAATTTGAAATGAAAATTTTGAATTGAGAATTTTGAATTGAAAATGAATTGAAAATTTAAATTGAAAAAATTTGATACCAAGAGTTGAAATCGAAAGTTTGAATCTAAGACAAGGTTTTGAAAATTCTCCCCCTAAATGAAAACAATAAGTCACCGGGGATAGGAAATAAATTTTGGCCCGGAGAGACTCACAAGAAAGGATTTTTCTATCCATACTTGTCTCATGGCGGGTCTTCTCCTATAGAACTCATCGGAAAAGAAAATCGATTTGGGCCTACCATACCGGGCGTTTTTACAATTAAATTCATAAATAAGGTGCCCGGGTTTCTTACAATAATTACAAAATTTAAAACTAGAGCTCCCCCTTACAAAAATAGTGGGTGCATGGGAGGAGGAGGCTTGGTTTGTATAGCCAAGTCCATTGGTGGTTCTAGAAACCCTTTGAGAACCCAATAATTTGGTCAAATTTTGTTCACCTTGGGTGAACTTGGCTAACGATTCTCTAAGGTCCTTAATGGTTGATTCTAAAGAATCAACATCGGGAAAATTTTCGATTTTTAGGGAGAGTTCCTCCTTCTCTTTAAGAAGTTGTTCTTTTTCGGAGGAAAGCTTTTTGAAATTCTTTTTCAAAGAAACAAATTTTGAAGAGAGTTCATGAAAACCATTTTCAAGTTGGTCCCTAACATGTTGGAGTTCTTCATATGATAAATGATTAAAAGAATTAGAAGAACTAGAGGAGGAAGAAGAGGAAGTGGATGATGGTACCTCATGTTTTGCCATTAGGCATTTTGTACCTTGGTCGCTTGAGGAGGAGGAGGAGAAGGAGGAGAAGGAGGAGCTATCACTCCAAGATGCCTTTGAAGCCTTCTTCGTTCCCTTCTTCTTGGCCCTTTTCTTGTGAAGTGGGCAAGCGGGTACGGATTTTGCATCGGGTTCTTGCTTTTGAGCCTTTCTAGTACCTTCATGGGTTAGCTCTAAATATTTCCAAATATCATGTGAAGTAGAGCAAGAAGAAATACAATTAAATATATTACGGTCAAGACCACAATGAAGAGCGTTCATGGCTTTGCCATCAAGCTCAAAATTTGCAATGTCGGCGGGGGTCCATTTAGACTCATCGGGAGAAGAGAGCGTAAAACCATGCATAATAATTTTAAAAATAGGATATCCAATACTTTTAAGAAATGTGGTCATGCGGGTTTTCCAAAAACTATAATCGGTTCCATCAAAGAATGGAGCACGATCCAAAGAATGTCCTTCGGGGGATTGAGAGGAAGAAGCGGTAGAAGCCATCAAAATAAAAGGATCTTTAATTTGAAACCGGTTAGGGAATTATTCAAATACGTCCTTTGATACCAATTATTGGGTCGGAACAAACGAGGAAGATGGCAAGAGGGGGGGGGGTGAATTGCCTTTTTAAAAAAATGATTAACAAATTAAAATTCAAAGTTGAAATGCAGAGGAAAGTAAAGAGGCAAGACACAAAATTGATAATGGAGTTCGGCCAAAAACCCGGCCTACGTCTCCGCTCCCAACTCAACCGTTGAGAGATTCCTACCGCTTGCTTTTCAATGGTTTTAGCAAGAAACCCACTAGGCTTTGAGGTAGCACTAGGACCTATTACAGCTTGCTTTTGGTGGTTAAGCAAGAACCCACTTGCTTTTGATGGTTTAGCAAGAACCCAGTAGCCTTTTTAATGGGTGAAGGCTAGCTCACCGAAAACTCAAGCCTTTTAAAAGGAAAGGCTTGAAGAAACCTCTTCACACCATAATGGTGATGTGAAACCCAAAATAAAGAGGGATGAGAAAAGGTGTTGGGGTTTGTAGGCACAAACCCAATTTTAAGCTCAAAATAAATAAACAAGAAAAACCGTATTGGAGGAAGACTTGGGCTCCAATTGGATGATGGAGTTGATGTAGCGTGCTCTCCCAAGCTTCTTGACGTGCTCCTTGGATTGGAAATTGGTTGGAGCACTTGAGGATCCTTGAAGGTGGAGCGCCGGAGGTTCGCCAAATGTGCAACAATATGTCCGGGCGCTTGGTATATGATCTGGTTGGTGTCCGGGGCTTCCTTGGCCTTTATTTATAGGCATGGAACCCATTGGGGGCCTTCAGAGCCATTGGAGAAGGCCTCGGAGCCGTTGGAGGCCAAAAGAAGGTTGACTGGTCAAACCCAACGGCTAGTTTGACTGGGCTACCGGCTGGCCGGTACAGCTCCACTGGCTGGCCGGTGCCTTGGATGTTGAGAAGTGCTTCTGCCCAGGAGCCACTGGCTGGCCGGTGAGAAGGCCACCGGCTGGCCGGTGGTGAGACAGTAGGTCTCACTATTGAACCAGGATGCCACCGGCTGGCCGGTGACAGAGCCACCGGCTGACCGGTGGAACCTGGCAGTGGGCAATGCCTCTGCCAGGTCCACCGGCTGGCCGGTTCCATCACACCGGTTGGCCGGTGGACTGAATTTCAGTCCACTTGATGTCCATCCTTGGGCCAATCCTTTGGAAATCTTTTGCCTATCATTCACAACACTTAAAAACAATGTTAGACAAATAATAAGGTGATTGTGATCATGAAAATCAAACAATGCGGGGAACGAGAGGTACAACAATCTCCCCCTATTTTGATGATCACAATCACCAAAACAATTAATGTAAAATGCTGAAATTGAAAGGAAATGCTAAGCATGATGAAAAGGATTCTCCCCCAATCAATCAAGAAATTTCTCCCCCTTTGTGATTATCAAAATAGCGTGGGGCATAAAACTTTATTGAGGGATAGGGTTGAAAAACAAGATATGAGAATTAAAAAATCAATTGAGATTTTGAAATTTGAATTGAATGTTTTGAATCAAAAATTTGAAATGAAAATTTTGAATTGAGAATTTTGAATTGAAAATGAATTGAAAATTTAAATTGAAAAAATTTGATACCAAGAGTTGAAATCGAAAGTTTGAATCTAAGACAAGGTTTTGAAAATTCTCCCCCTAAATGAAAACAATAAGTCACCGGGGATAGGAAATAAATTTTGGCCCGGAGAGACTCGCAAGAAGGGATTTTTCAGTATCATTATTTTATTACCCCCATTAATTATTAATACCCATTAAATAACTCCCACATAGATTAATATAATTTAATAATTCTATAGGAAATTTCCATGAGGAAATTTCAATTTTCATACTAAAATAGCATATTTAATGTTTGTAATAAATACCAATTACAATGTACTTTTTTTTAATTGGACACAGAAAATATTAATAGATTTTTCATATCAATGAGTGTTCATGGTAATGGGTAATTCCAGACATGAATTTTATGTTAAAAAACATTCCTTACATAGAAATTCAAAAAGATCAAAAAGATTCTCAATTTCAAAATCAAATGATGATTCCTTTTAAGAAATTTTCAAATAATTATATCATGTTTCAAATTTTTTTTAATAATTTTTTTTGAATTTGACATATATAGATATAGTCATTTTAAGTGATATATAGACACAGTAGAGAAATACTCATGACTGGGAAGAAAAACAAAATCAGTTTTCCTTAAAATATATATTTGTTATATACTATGTAATTATATTGATTAAATTTCATGTAAATTTTTTATTTCATTGGAATTAAAATATGAAAATAAAATATATTATCTATAATAATTAATGATAAAATAATTCTCTAATCTAAGATAGAAATATAAAAATTCCTAAATAATGATGGGACTGTGAAATATTACCTTATTTAAGGTCAATAATATTTCATATTTGTTTGATGTCATGTGAAATAAAAATAGATATATTATAAAAACTATATATAACAATACTCACATATATAATTAGATATATAATTTATTAATAATAATTTATCCAAACATTATTAAATATTCATTATGTATATCACTGTTGCAGTTCATGACTACTTCATTTGTGATGAATATTTTTGTCCAATTGTTTTCTCCAATGTTATTTTATCTTTATAACATAATATTCATAATTATAATAATTATTTAAATATTATATATATTAACTATTTATTTATTTATTTTCACCTATAAATTTTATTGATTACAAATGAATTACACCATTCATAGAGATGATAGGTCATACATATGCATGAATGATGTTTCAATTTATCAATTAAGGTATTGAAATAATGGTGAATATTAACTCATATTTATAAAATATTTCTTATATATTATAAATCATATTTTTTAAAATAAAATCTTATTACCATCATTATTAAATGAAAATAAAAATCCTAACATATATATTTATGGTGTTTGGAGGCTATAAACATGCACCAATAATGTTATAATTTTTTAAAGGATTGGAAGGTAAGAATATATTTTGGATATTATAATTTGAAAATACTAATTATTTCATAAATAATATATATATATATATATTCTCACTATATGTACATCATTATATCCATCTCTAAGAGGTGGTGATAGAATATAAATGACACCTTTTCCCATGGCATAAGTCCACCTTACATAGTATCAATTGTTTCTTTAACAATTTGATGGATGTTTGGATTTTTATATTTTATTATTTTAACGTGGTAACATATTTATATATATATATATTATATTTATAGTATTATTTTGAAATATTTGAATAATATTTTTTATCATTACATTATGAAACAAAATATAAAAATGAGTTATTAAGAACTATTAGAATTCATCGGATTACTTCTTTATGTTGAAACCTAATGCCTTTTTAAGATAGTTTTATAATGATGCTCGGGACAATTTTTAATGAGAAATTATGTAAGGTTGATATTTTTCAATTTTTTTTTCAAATGCAAAAGTAATATAAGGCATTGGGAGGAGAATAAAGTTTCTCCCCTTTTATATGTTTGGGAGCGTACTGCCATTGAAATTTCCTAACATAGGAGAAAATGATAAAGTATTTCCAATAAAAATTTCTTCAATATTTAAATATATTCTATTTATGGACAATAGATGATTAATATATGCCGATAAAATATGATTTAATTGTATTTAATATGAAATCATACCCTTAGATTTTGTTTTACCCTGAGTAACCCTGTTTTAACCATAATTATAGTAATTATTTTATAGTATTTATTATTATAACTATGACCAATAATTACATTCACCTTATTTGAAAATATAGTTTTTGTCGAATTGAAATTTCATATACATTTTACCAACATCTATTATCTTATTTTTGAAAATATAATTTATTACAAAACATGAAATCATGTTGAAAATTATAATTTTCTAATGAAACTATTTTCATAATTATAAAATGATTTTATATAAAAAAAATCCAATAATTTCAATAGAATTAATAAAATTATATATAAAATAATTTAAATTTAAAAAATATATTAAAATTCAATATTTATTAATTTTTTAAATAGAAATGTAGTTTTTGATAATAAAATAGGTTGTTTTACAATTCATTAAAAAATTAAAGTAATCATGAAATTACTAAAATCAATCTATGTTAATAATTAATTGATGATTTCAAATAAATATAACTTTTTTTCTTATAGTAATTCCTAAATTTTCAAAATTTTATGTTTTTATAAGTTATAGAAATGTATTTTAATCACATTTTCGAAGAATAAAATTTTCACCTTACGATAAAATTTATATCATCACGTCATTATAAAAAATTATAGATTTTAATAAAACAGTATATTAAATTAATAATATATATATTTTAACTAATATCATTCAAGAATATTTGTTTAATTTAATTTATAAAAATAAAAACACACTATAGGGTAAAAATAATTTTTTAAAAGACATCAATTTTTACATTAAAATGAATGTTATAATTTTTTTTTAATGAATTGGTGACCAATAAATTTTTTAAATTAAATTATAATAAATTTAAAATTCATAATTTATATATTCATGTTCATACCAACCAATTTAACAACTTTTTTGTAATAGTATATTATATAAAGATTTATTTTGAAATGGGTTTGTGTGTATTAAGAGATATCCAATAGAATAACTAAATTTTAAAGGAAATATATGTTAAATATCATTTTGTGCTACATCCTTCCCTACATAATTATAATTTCATATTAAAATCAAGTTATTTCACTTCGTGGAATTATTTTTTATTTCTTCATCATTATTTATTCTGGTATCCATGTCACCTTTTCAATGTTATTATTTATCTATGGTACCTTCACCATCCAAGTTGTCTGATTCCTCCACATTTTTTATCTAGTGTCCAGAATCAATATAGGATCATCAATGTAAGATGAGAAATATTACAATTCTATTTCATTATAGTTGATCACATGAATTATAACTATACTGTACTTATATAACAATGATATAATGAGTAGATAAGAATATCTAGCAAGAATTAGTGAAAATTGAAAAGGGGATACCCACAGATCAAATTATATCATGAATTAAAAATTGATTGAAGTACTAAGGGTTCAGTTTCAATTTCTTCTTAGACCTTATAACAACATTTCATTTGTATTTTTTAATGAAAAAGTAATATCCCCCTTGAAATTCAAAATCATTCATCTGGTTTTTGAAAATGTGGTTTTTTCTATTTTGATAATAATTAATTTGGGTTTTAATAGTATTTACATTTGTCATTGTCTCCTTAACATGTCACGGTCTTACAATATTTTTTTAATAAAATTCATCCCAATATGTTGGGGAATGATATAACGTTCAATAAAATTATTCATATGAGCCCATTTTAATATCTATATGGAAGATATATTTACTATAGAACACTAATAAAGGTATATAATGACCCAATATAAATTGAATGTTAATAGAAAAAACATGGGAAAATATTCTAATAATTGAATGGACATTTTAGACATTCCAAAGGATTATTTTGTGGTAGGATGTTCTAAAATGAAATTAGGTATCAAGATATCACAGAATAATGTTTCCTAATTTCGAGGTAAACATTGGATCAAAATCAGATGAAATTTAATGACTTATTGCATGAAGCCTTAAAAAATAAATATATATTAATTCATGGTTTTCAAGAGGTGAATATTCACTTAAGGTGATGAAATGATCATATTTTGTGGGGAAACCAAGAATAACCCTGATTGAATCATTCTTTCACAAAATATAGATATCTAGTGATAAATCCCCTAAAAATTTTATCCCATTTACACATAGAATTGGTATATGTTTCATAAATCCTCCAAAATGACATCTCTCAGAAATCAAATATTGAAAAACAATCATTTTAACATATATTAATAAATTTCCCACATCATATTATCCAATAAAAATTATCCTTAGAATCTCTATAAATCTTGATGCCACCATGGTGCATAGGTACATTCTACCTATTATCATCATCCAATAACTTCATCTTTATCTATGGTGTTGATATAACCCATAAAATCCTTCCAAATATCAAAACACCATATTCATAAATTAATCCATTCAATTTTACATCACTCATAATTTTAATTTTCATTTTGTATATTCTCATCATCTTGTTGAGAACATTTTATCATTTATAAAATAGATAGTTTTGAATTCATTTGAATGGGTTAGGCCACTCATTACATTATAATTCCAATATTTATAATTACTAGATCTAAGAACCTAGTATCCCTATCAACCATCATTTTGGTCATAAATATATGTTAATTCAAACTCAATTCATGTTCTCCATTATTTTCCTTAATTAAGATTTCGTGTATTGTAAAATCATTGTCTATGAGTTGCCTGATCCATCTACATTACATCAAGTTAATACATATGATAGAAATGATGTAATTCTGAATCCCATGATCTATTTATATCTCACATAATTTTCTATAAATTTAATTTTAGGATAACATTATCATTCTACATAAGTGGAGAACCAAGTCCCTTCCATGATGCATCAATTTATATGATAAATCCACTATTTTTATGGTATAAAAAAACTACATACATCAAAAAATAAACATGTATATTATTTTAAACATTATTCAAATCCACTATCCAAACAGTGATAACTAATTTAAATGTATGTTTTGTTAATGGGTTATCTAGTGAGAAAATATTTTTAACAAATTGCAGATAATAACATTCCAAAACAATGAAACAATGTACCTCAATTATTTACATTATTATAGGTTTTTATTTTAAAACCATTATATTAACATGATAACTGATAATCTATCCCTGGAAAATATATTTCTATTAAAAGAGAAATTTTGAAGCTAGATTTCAAACATTCCAAAATTTCTATATAACTCATTTCATAAAATATTCTCAATAATGAACCATATGTGATCATAATTATTTTCTGGTAAAATAGAATACCTCTTGATATCATAATTAAATACTACAAAAAATAATCAAGGTACACCTTCGATAATATATCTATTATGTCCATAAAAATGGAGGGTATATCATTCAATCCAAATATATTTTCAATAAACATTTAATGTTCATACCTCATTCAAAATGACGTATTCAAATATATTCATTATTTAATTTAAATTAATTTTACCCAGATAAAAATCCATTTTTTATAAATATTGAGCATAGGGAGGTTGATGTAATAAATCATAAATGTGATATACAATATACATTATATGTATTATAATAGAATGGAATTAAATATAATCAATTATAAATGTCATTGATCAATTTTAAACGTAAGGAAATGTGTATGTCAAATAAAAAGTGACCCATTAGTGAATATAAATCCTTTATTATACTACTAACAATATTATTTCTTCAAATAAAAATAATTAGATACTGGTAATTCTATTAAATTTCATTGATATTGGAATTTTATTAGGTATTATGTGAATAAAAAACTCAACTTCTTCCTTTAGTGGATGTCCAGATAAATCCATAAAAAATAAATCCGTATATTCTTATATAATAGGTATGTCCTTGATTTAATGAACAAATTCCACATCCATTTTTGGTGTCTTATATTATTCCACCTGAATCTCATTCAGAATAGCTACTTGGGGTGATAATAGGCATGACATAGATGATTATGTCACATCTATAAATATATGGTTATCAACATTTTCATCCGGAATCATAAATTCATTATTTTAAAAATATTGATTTCAATTATATTTCAAAATCCAATCCATATATTGGATTTTTTAATAATATACCATAGTTATAATAATGATGTCAATAAATAGGTCTTGTTTATGTTTAATTATTTGAACAATTGACACATAATTTTTTGGTTAGACATATAATATTTTTGTTGACTAATAACTCCCTTGTTAAATTAATAAAGAAATATCAAATTTCTTGGAATATTTTGGATGTTATAAAATAGTGATATTATATAGAATAAAATATGGAATTATCTTTGTTTAATGATTTAGTTATAATACCTACCATAACATATTTAGGAAATTTAACATCATCACTTTTGATCACATCATCATGGAATTATTCACGTGGACTTTTAATGGGAAACATTCATTTATTTCTGAAAATATCAGATGTATAGTTCTTATATCCTTATAGTTGAATAATTGAACATTGAAAACCTAAATCATTCCCTACAAATCCTAATCACTGTGTCTATTCTCTCAACACATATAGAAAACACCAATTCTCCTCATGCATATTCCATAGTGTTTCTTTATCAACTTATTATATGATAGAAAATAAACTAATCCCTTCTTCCCCATTAATATAAATAATTTTCCAATTTTCTCAATCACACACTTCAAATATTTATTTCATTCTTGTTCAAAATAATTATATAATTCATTCTTTTTCTTGATAGAATATAATTTTATATCATTATATTGTGATATCTTTTAAAGCTATATCTCTTTAGATTATGGTCATAATCCAATCAATGAAATTGTCAAAAAAATTATATAAATGTTATATATAATATATATTCCATGATAACCTTGTAAATATTTCATAATACATAACAACATTTTCCATTTCCATTTTCTTCAACCACAAGAATTATCTCTTCATATATTCCTATTGATCTTATGGAAAATATTTTTCTAATATAACGTCCTTATAATATTAACATTCTGTCATTTTTATCTCATCAACATCCATTTTTTTAATTAACACCCACCATTGATCCCCATTACCAAAGTGACGATAAAAACACATTAAAAACACATTCCATTGATTACGACCCAAATAATTAAATATATTCTCTATGGAACTAATCGGTTTCTCTAATAAAAATGGATTTATAGAACCATGAAATTATGTATGTTGATGAAGCGTGGAGCATAAAATTATTAAACCATATTTTTAATCCATACGATTTTCCATTTGGGAAAGGTTATTTGTTATAACTACATTAAATTACCCTAATATAGTTATTAATTATTCATATTTACCTGGAGATCTATCTCTAGCGTCATTATAAAACTGAAGAGTGAAATCCGAACATGGATTTCATTTATTAGTGTAGTCTTCATTCCATCCACTATGATCCATTATTATAAAATAATATCAACTGGATTAGATCATTACATTATGAAACCAAATGATGAATTTTAAAACTATTTATACACATAATAAATATTGAATAATTAATACATAGATAATAGTTGAATCAAAAACCGGGTTTCATTTGGAAATTTTTCAAATCATAAAAATATTTTAAAATCCATTATTATGATATGTAAATAAAATGTCAAACATTATATGAATATCCATTAAAAGTGTGAAACATGGTTCAATTTATGGTATCACACATAGTTCACCTGATTGATAGTCGATAATTAATTAATCAAACTATTTTTAAGGATATTTACCCTAGATGCCTATATGACAAAACCATATCAAAATTCTTGTATCCCAAAAGGGAGGTACTTCATGTAATCCCTAAAAATATCTATCTAAAAAACATTATTAACATTTCCTATAAAAATTCTTACTATGAATTTCATTAATCATGGTATACTTTCTAATCTATGGTTTCCTAAATCGTGTTTCCCTGGAATCTACTAAACAACCTCAGATAACGATTGTAATGGCCCCAAACCAATTGGGAATGATTCGGTGGTTACATTATGACACTATTAACTGATAAAAGTGATTCCATCATAATGGACCAAATATATTAATAGTTTTTGAAAACCCAATGCATACCTGATTCATACATTACAATTGAAATATTAGAATAAAACATGTTTTTTAGGGAAGATTATTTTTTCAATTAACATATCCCAATATGTCAATAATAAAACACCCACAAGAATCTTTTGGAAAGGAAACATAAGACAATGTGTGGTATTAGATTCTCAGTAATGGTACAGATATAGTGGAATCCATCTTGAATAAATAAGCTATAGTCTATATAGAAATGTAAATTTTTTAAATCATAATAAATTTTAATAAATTAATTCATCAAGAGGAATAATGTATAAAAATTAAAAGAATAACAAATAATTTATTCAATATAATATTATGATCATGAATCATATGTATGGTTTCAATAACTAATCAAATAATCTAATGGAAATCAATAAATAAACTTGTAATTGTAGATTTTGTAGTATTAGACATCATAAAAAACATCCAAGGCCTATTTCCATTACGTATAATACATATTAGAATGTTCATGGCTAAATAACCAAGATATTTTGTCTCGTGATACATACTATGTCATTGAGTGTCTATAGTAGACCCCACCCAATATATTCTATTTGTAATGCATTAATCATATGGGAGTTATATGAAATCAATGAAATCACTAATATTTAAACATCCATTTTAAATTTTAAAACATTCCCCAATAAATAAACATAATAATATTCCAAGGACAATATCATGAACAATGGTTTTAAAATAGTTAATTTCTATTGAATCAAAATATTATCCAAATAATATTGACAGATATTATTATACTATAAACTAATAACTAAAATATTAAATAATGAAAAATACCCTTTTCAAATTTTAATATCATTATTAATTTATCAATTACTTCAAAAATATTATGTTAATAAATTATTTTAAAATACACTTATAAAACTATAATTTAACAATTAATAAATAGAATATTCATTATGGTGGGTAATTATTTACATGACTTATAACATTAAAAACATTCCTTTCAGACTATTGTAAAAGTGTTAAAAAGTACATCACTCAAAAAATGATAAGAAGAATAATTTTAAAAAAATTATTAATTTTGTTAATATTTTATTTATAAATGACAAAATAATCATATAAACCTTGATATATTCCATTTTCGTAAAATATGCAGATATAAAAGAAAGGATCTTGATGGGGTATATTAATAACATAAGTTTTGGATAAAAATATTATTTTGGAATAATGAGTGAAAAAAGGGGAGGGCATTGAACGTAAAAAATGTAATATATAAGAATAAAAAATTTAGAGAAAAATATATTAATTTTATGTTATAGAGGATAAAAACTAATTTATTAGATACATAAATATTTAAAATCTTGAAAACGGTGATATTGAGAGTTGAACTCATTGTCGGAACCAAATTTGATCTTTGATTGAAATGGAGAATGGTATGTGATTGTTGTAAAACCAAAATGGGTTTATCATGGACATTTCATGGAATATGGTCTTATGGTTGAGGATACAAAAAGGGTTGAATGGGGCATAATTTCCCAATGTCTTCAATTTTTTTTCCCTCAAAATCTAGAGATTGTTTTTTTAAAAAAGATGAGTTTCATACAACGAATGGAGGAACACGAACCATATTCTAGTAAAAGTTCATGGATAAATAAATTTGGTACATGGAATGAAGATACTGGGACCATAATTTTGGAATAGTATTCAGACCTCATAGGACTAATTGTAGGAATATAAAAGGAGGTTCATTAGATGGCTTGTAGTTCGAGAAAATCAAATAATTCACTAGATGGATTTTCATTCGAAAAATTGATCCAGAGTTCTAAGAATCCATGAAGTTGTTGTTTGAGAAAATGTGGTAGTGATTTATGATTCTATGAGTGGATAATTTTAACACCCCAAACTTCCATGGTATGCTTCTCTCTGAATAATAATGTAGTGTGTGTTGTACGCAACTTTGAGTTCTAACACACCGCAACCAATCAATCTATCCATTATGAATAGTAATACCCACTTTTTTAAAGTTTATAAATTTTAGCATTCAAAATGGACTTCATTTTTGGATTCAGAATATCGAAATTAGATTAGGGTAATATTTTGGTAGTTTTCGGACAAAATTCATTTTTGGCGAACAGTGAAAATTACTAAAATTTAATTAAAAACAAAATTTTTAATCGAAATTATTAATAGTAATAAATTATGATTTTGAGTGGTTTTAATGTATATTTAGAATATATTTTTACCATTTAATCCAATTTTGGTCATTGGACATAATTTCAAATTTAAACTGGACATAAACATGTATCAATCTTTTGATAGTTATTGTTTCTTAAAAACACGTTTTATGTTTTGACAGCGGAAATTAATTTTAAATTAATTTCTGCCACTTCTGTGTTTTGAATTTGTAAAAATGGATTTCATATTTTTAATAAGTATGGCCAAAATTTTTAAATAGTTAACTCTTATTTTTAGACATTTTGAATAATTACTTCGGAAAATATTTGATTTACCATGGTTAAAGGGTAAATCTGGTAAATAAGGGTAAAAAAATAATATAATATAATAATATTAAATTACCCTAAAACGTGTCCTAACCCTATTGGTTGAATCATTTCCAACCATTTTCATCTTTGGGTCGATTTTGGGACCCCATGTATCCACATGTAAGTGATAATGCCACTTTATATTAATTAAGTTAAAGTAAATACAAAAATGAGATAAGCATATATATTTTAGAAAAAAAAATACATCAGGTTATATATCATATATTTTCGACTATAAATATTTATTATAAAGATGAAACTATTTCATACATAATGGTATTTTATTTATAATTTTTAGACATTGAGAAATTAAATTTATTTATGACACAATAATGATGTTGTATTATCTTTATTAATTAAAAAATCAAATAATTAGTATTATAAATGTTAAAATAAATATAATTTTAAGGTTTTGATGACATCCAAAAATTTTATTGGTTAATATGACTTTTAAGGATTTCTTAAATTAATTTTTTTATAATTAATAAAGTATTTATGACTTTAACAAAAATCAGTTTTTAAATAGTGTCAAAAGTGACAAAAAAAGTTTTTAATACAGATATTATATTATAAATTGATATAATATTCCTAAATATATAAGGCTCGGCCAGAGGACTAAAATAATTATAGGTGTATAATTAATAAACCACTTGGGGGTATCTTGGGAGTATATTGAATATTTATTAACTATATTATATAAAAATACAAAGAGACATGGAAAATGCCAACTACTTATCTAAGAGTTAAATATAAATGATAAGGTCAATATAGTGACCCAAACCTTTATAAAACCTATTTCTTGTGTGGTTTTCGATCCATCCCCACCTTATAATTTAAATAAAATAGTTTTTTTTTCATTAGAAACTTAATATGAGTTTATTATAAAATAATGCGTTAAGTTCTCCTTAAAGAGCCCCTCCTCCCCCTTATAAAAGGACACCACTTCTAACCAATTCATCATGCCTTCAAAGCCTTTTGGTTCGGCCAACCCTTGACCAAATATACTATAAACCTTAATCTCATCATCCTAAAGGCCTTACTTTGGTCATAAATCCATCCTATGGTGCCCTTTTGATCAAATTAAATGAAAGAACACGAAGAAGAGGTAATGAATTCACACCCCTCTTTCAAGTTATCTATTTCCTCCACTTACTCATCCTTTGTTGTTTAAATTATACTATCATAACTCCATTATATTATTTAAATTTTGATGTTCTTATAAATATGGAACAACTATATTCATTATCCTATTCATATTATGAATGATAATGTCACCATGTGTGCGTACGTACGGCTAACCGTCTCCACGCCGTGGTTTAATTTGTTATTCAACACTATGATATTTTGATGGATATAATGATGAGTAATAATTATATAAATAATGAAAATATCATTCTAAGGTCACTATAAAATTAATATACCATCTAATTAAACAACTTTAAGGAAATTAAATTGTCGCTCATGCGTACATACAGATTACCATCTCCACGATGTGATGGGATTCATTTCCACGTTCACAATTCATTGAAAATTATAAATAAATATATATATTACTAATAAATATATAAAATATGACATAATAATGATTCAGGATATATATATATACTTACATATAACTTATTTATTTAGTTCCACTCAATACGAGATGAAAATGGAAACAACGTTCATGCGTACGTACGGACTAACGTCTCCATAAACGGTGTTTTTAATTTCATATATATGTCTATTATACATATTAACATTTTAAATATATAAGATATATAAATCATGTTTTATATTATGGAAGTACATAAATATTTATCTAAGTGATACAATCAAGAGTAACAAGTTAAAACACGTACGATAAAGACATTGATTATTACACGAAATGATAATTAATCATGGGAATTATTATTAAATGGGTAGTATAAAGTAATTAATGAATAATATATGATATCATAAATATTAAAATGGTTATGGTATAATTTAATAACATACTACGATCTTCATACAGGAGGTTAAAACTACACACGACTAACGGAAAGTGTTGGGTAAGGGGTTTTTATCTCACTCCTTATTCCCCTGAGATTCATACCATATTTCCACTATTACCATTTGTGTGGTGTATGTACTTCCCCTAATTGTATTCATTGTGTAATACACATTAATTTATGTGTATTTATGCATTTTTTGTATGATAACTCTTTCATGGGGTGTATGTTTCGTAAGTTACCAAATTGGTAAGGGTTAAGTCCTCAATCTCATTATTATCTGAGATTGTTTATGTTTATGTATTTACTGGGACATTTTTTTCATCCATGTCCATTTTTCAAAAACCTGATTTCAAAATAAATATTTTAATCATTTTTTAAAGTTACACTTTATCAAGAAAATAATTTTAAATGTTTTAATAACTTATCTTTCTAAATCATTTTAATTAATGTCCATGTATTCAAAATTATATTAAGGATTTATTTATATAGACATGAATGTTTTTAAAATTTTAATTCCCTTCAAAAGTTTCAAAGTGGTATGGGACACTTTGATTCAAAAAAGTATTTAAATGTCTTCCTTTCTAAATTATGTTACTTTTAAATATTTTCATGTTAAAGGGATATTTCTGTCAAAGATTTTTACAAATCATTTTCATCTTTGTCAACATCCTTTGATGGATTTTAAACTTGTTAGATATTGATTTATTATGATACAAATATTCCATATTGTGTTGAAGGTTTTGTTATATTTTTCACATTAGATGTGATATTTTTATACCATTCATTTTTTTTGGGTAAAGTATCAAAATTTCGTATACCAGTTTTGATACGAATGTTTATGTTATGTTTAATAATTTCCATATTAGGAATGCATTGGAAATAGTAAGTGATGAGTGGAGACCTCTATTGCTCCTCTATGCATTGGTAGGACTCATGAGACAAAATAGTGTCTTGGCACAAGGCCTTGACGATATCTTATTTGTATTCTTGGAAGAAGGCCTTGATTTTGTGGTTATGATAGCCTGGCATTATGCATTCAATCATTATGAAAGTGGTTAGTTATATTGCATGTGATTATTAAACTAGTAGAATATCTATGTGAATAAGTAAATGGATTTACATAATTCTATTTTTTCTATATTATATTGATGTTCATGTTTAAAAGGATTTTGTTTTATTAATACATTTCCTTACATGTTTATGCTTATTTATGAAAGTTTCTATTGTATTGTTATCCTTATTGAGAATCTGAGCTCACACATTTCTATGTTTTATTTTTTCCAGGATTCAAGAAGTTTATTTTCATTGATATGTAGGGTTAGGCCAAGGGAATAATGGTGTTTATAAAGGATTATTTATGTTTTTTGTATGTTATGAAGTGTAATGTAACATTCATGTATAAAATATATTCTCCAAGACTACTAGACCAATCATTCCTTTGGGACTTGATTACTTGTAATCCTGATAATGTAATAAAATAATGCACTAACTCTGGGTAATTAGTGTAAGGGCGTTATAGTTGGTTTGAGAGGAAGTTTTTTACAAACCTTGGAATCTATATTTAGAAAAATTCTGAATAGAGGACATAGCCCAAATATAGACTTTGAAGATTAGTATAGAAGAACATTCTAGAATTCCAGTATTGTATAGATTTTGTGAGTTTTATAAGAAATACATCTATGTCTGGATATGAGTAGGTAGAGGTGGCTCTGGCACAGATGTACCTAGGGGTAAAACCTGAAAACACCACTTTCAGCTAGACTCTAATGGGAACTGGTGCACGACAACAGGCCTTGTTGCACTATTGGTGACGACACTCTCGGGGGATATGCTTAGGATAATTCTCATTGTCATTACAAACCATTTTGAAGTGATTATGAGTATATACATACTCAAAGAAAACTTTTTTATTATTATGGATTATATCCATAATCTTTTCAAATTACATTAGGTATTTTACATGTTTGGAATTTATTCATTGCAATTCATAAACTGACCTAGTGTATGCCATTGTATAGAAATATAGCCCAATAGATGGAATGTGAACTCCAGTAATACATATGATCCAATGAGTAAGAAGGATCATATCTTCCACAGTATTAAGCCCAAATTTAGAAGGGAAATAGTCTCTCATGTTTTTAAACATATGAATAAATAGTATAATGTGTTAATAAGATAGGTAATGAATTATATTAGTGTAATGGATTTGAAAGGATGCAAGAGAAGAAAAGGATGGAAGAGAGAGAGATAGATAAAGGGATGATGGAAAAGAAGAATTTTCCCATATGTGATAACTGTGAGAATAAACACCCTAGAACTTTCCTGAAGGGAATGTGAGTTTTTTATAAGTGTGGAGAAAAAGGACACCAAGTATGTGACTGCAAGGGTTAGAAATAGATTTCAAATATACAATTCTTTTTCTATAAAGAGTTGAGACAGTACGCGAACCAATGTCCAAATCATCAGAGTATGCATCAAATGATGATATTGGATAATAATCAAGTTATGATACTACCTCAGATGAAGAAGAATGACAAGTGTTCTTATGTTTTTTTATAGGAATATTTCATTTGAGTGTTGTATCAACAATACACTGGTTATATAAATTATGAAGAAAAAAAAGGATTGTAATGCAGGCCTATTTTATTAAGGATTTTTGATTACATGGTTCCGTGAAAAGTGACTTAATAGGGAGCTAAAATTTTGGTATAATACATGGTTGAAGGAAAGTTAATCCTTAATATCGTCCCAATAATGTGGTAGTTATTTTGGAATAATAGATGGTTGATTTGAATAACTTATATTGGATATTCTTGACTACCTTGAAACTGATTAGTGATTTTTCATTGTTGTATTTTACAAAATTTTTGGATAGAAGGATTATTTCCAGTATTCTATAAAGAATAAGGAAGCATGAATTTAATCAATAAGGTTTTATGGTAATTTAGGATGTTACCATGTTTTAAAATAAACATGATGATGGTGTTCACATGTTATCACATGGGAAAAAGGTTTGTTATTGTGTTTAAATTCCTTATAAATTTTGGACTGTGAGTTTGTATAGAATTATTTTGGATATGTCTAAATGTTGGAATGGATTATCTTTGAAATTTTATTTTTGTATTTTTATAAAAGGACAACACGCATATCATGTGACAACCTGTCGCGTCGGACAAAGCTGTGGGAATCAAACCCACAAGCATAGTGTGATAGGTATTTATCACCTACCACTGGACTACATGATGTTCCAGGATGGTATAATGTAGTTTCATTTTTTAAAGGGTCAAATATGTGAATTATAAATTCATTATATTTGGAACCCTAAACGATTAGGATAAATAGGGTATTTTTGAGTTTTATTATGTTTTGGGGTGAAAGATGAGTTTGTGGTAGAAATTTATTAATGGATAAAACTATAATTATAAATTATGGATATTTCCTTATGATCATAGACAAAATTCCACAACATTAATAAAGGGAATTTAGAAAAAAACACGTTTTCCTAGATCGTACATTATATCATCCCAAATTTATGGTATTGTGATTGTTGGCCTTTTCATAGCCCGATTCTCTACCACTATCCATCAGATATTGATGGTCAGATTTCACTTCCATAACCATGTTTTCCTACATAGAACCCAGTCTATGTTATTTTCATTCAACTTTACACTTACCACTCTATATTTTAAATAGAGGCCCCATTAATCCATTTTTTGATATAGGATTTCAACTAAGATATTGTTAAATTTCAACCGCAAATTTCCAATACTGAGAATAAATTATGAGGATGCAATTTAATGAAGGAGGTTTTAATGTGACACCCCATTCTTCCACAATACACTTCTCTTTGAATAATACAGTAGTGTGTGTTGTATGTAACTTCGAGTTCTAACACACACCGCAACCAATCAAACTAGCCATTATGAATAGTAATACCCACTTTTTGAAATTTTATACATTTTATCATTCAAAATGGACTTCATTTTTGGAATTTGAATATCAAAATTATCATAGGGTGAATTTATGGTACTTTTCTGATAACTTTCATATTTTGTGAATAGTGATAATTACCAATATTTAATTAAAAACAAATTGTTTAATAAAAATAATTAATAGTGATAAATTACAAATTTTAGTGGTTTAAATGTAAATTAAAAATATATTTTTACCATTTAATCCAATTTTGGTTATTTGAGATAATTTAAAATTTAAACCGAACATAAACAAGTGTCAATCTTTTGATAGTTATTGTTTCTTAAAAACACTCTTTTGTTTTGATAGCTGGAATTAATTTTAAATTAATTTCTGCCACTTATGTGTTTTGAATTTGAAAAAATGGATTCCATATTTTGAATCAGGTTGCCCAAACTATGTAAATAGGTAACTCTTATTTTTAGAAAATTTGAATAATTACTTTGGTAAATAATTTATTTACCACGGTTAAAGGGTAAATATTGTAAATAAGGGTAATTCAATAATATAATAATAATAATAATAAATTAGCATAAAATGTTTCCTAAACCTATTTTATGATACATTTACGACCATGAGAATCATTGGTTCGATTTGGGGACCCCATGGATCCACTTTTAATTGATAATGAAACTTTATATAAAATAAGTTAAAGTAAATACAAAAATGACATAAGCAAATATCTTTACTAAAAAAAATTTACATAGGGTTCTATATGTTATATTTTCGACTATAAATACTAATTAGAAAGATAAAAATATTTCCTATATAATTATATTTTATTTATAATTTTTATTCATTGAAAAATTAAATTTATTTATGACCCAATAATGATGCAGTATTTTCCTTATTAATGAAAAATTCAAATAACTAGTATTAAAAATGATAAAATTAAAAAAATTAAAGTTTTGATGACATACAAAAATTTTATTGGTTAATATGACATGTAAGTATTTCTTAAATAAATTTGGTTATAATTAATAATGTTTTCAAGACTTTATCAAAAGTCAATTATTAAATAGTGTCATAATTGACATAAAAGAGTTTTTAAAAGAAATATTATAATATAAATTGATATAATATTCATAAATATCTATGTTTCATCAAAAATACTTATATAATGATATTTATATCATTAATGGACCACTTAGAGGTCTATTGTAACTATATAGTAATTTTATTAACTATATAATATAAAAATACAAAGAATCATGGTAAATGTCAAACTATTTAACTAAGAGTTAAATATAAATTATAAGGTTAATATAGTGACACAAACCAATATAAAACCTATTGGTTGAGAAGATTTCAAACCATAACCACCATATACTTTAAATAATCCAGTTTTGAGCCATTAGAAATAGAATTTGAATTTATTATAAAATAATACTTTATGTTTTTCTTAAAGAGCCCCTTCTCCCCCTTATAAAACGACACCAATTCTAACCAATTATTCATACCATCAAAGCCATTTTGAGCGGCCAAACCCTACCCAAATATCCTATAAAATTCCCTCACTTCATTATAAAGGCCTTTCTTTGGTCAGAAAACAATACTACAGAGCCCTTTTGATCAAATCAAAATGAAGAACCCAAAGAAGTGGTAATGACTTCGCCACCCTCTTTCAAGTTTTAATATTCTACCACATACTCTTTCATTGTTGTTTCCATTATAAAATAATAACTCATTTTTTTTAAATATACTGTGATGCTATTATATATATGGAACCACTACATTCAGTATTCTATCAATCTTATGAATGGTAATGTCACCATGTGTGTGTACTTACAGCTTACCGTCTTCACGCCGTGGTGTAATTTGTTATTCAAAACTATGATATTTGGATGGATATAATGATGACTAATATGTATATAAATAATGAAAATAACATGATAATTTCTTTGTAAAATTATTATACCATCCAATTGCACAAATTTAAGTAAATGATATTGTCGCTCGTGCGTACGTACGGATTACCGTCTCCACGACGCAATGGGATTCATTTCCACATTCACCATTAAATGACGATTATTAAAATATATATATTACTAATATGTATATAATATATGAAATAATAATGATACTTCATAAATATATATATATATATATACTTACATATATCTTATTCACTTAGTTCCGTTCAATATGAGATGAAAATGGAAACAATGCTTATGCGTACGTATGGACTACCATCTCCATAAATGGTGTTTTTAATTTCTTATATATGTCTATTATAAATATTATTATTATATATATATGATATAGAAATCATGTTTTATATTCTGGAAGTACATAAATCTTTATCTAAGTGATAAAATCAAGTGTAACAAGTTGAAACATGTATGATAAAGAGAGTGATTATTACCCAAAATGTTAATTTAACATAGAAATTATTATTATATGGGTAGTATAAAGTATTAAATGAATCATGTATGATATCATAAATATTAATTTTGTTCTCATATACATTAATAACATACTAAGATCTTCATAGAAGATGTTAACCATACCCACGACTAAATGAAAGTGCAAGGTAAGGGATTTTCATCTCACTCCTTATTCCCGTGAGATTCGTACCATATTTCCACTATTACCTTTTTGTGGTGTATGTACTACCCATAATTGTATTCTTTGTGTAATAGACTTTAATTTATTGGTATCTACATATTCATTTTATGATACCTCTTTCATGTGGTGTATGTTTTTTATGTTACCAAAATGGTAAGGGTTAATTCCTCAATCTCATTATTATCCGAGATTTTTTATGTGTAAGTATTTACTGGGAAATTTTTATCATCGATGTCCATTTTTCGTAGAAATGATTTCAAAATAAATATTTTATTGATTTGTGAAAGGTGATCTTTATCACGATCATAATTTTAAATTTTTTAGAGATTTATCTTTCATAATCATTTTAATTAATATCCATGTTTTCAAAATGATATCATGGATTTATTTATATATATATGAATGTTTTTAAAATACTAATTCCTTTAAAAAGTTTCAAAGTGGAATGTGATAATTTGATTCAAAAATGCTTTTAAATTTCTTCCTTTCTAAATTCTGTGACTTTTATATTTTTTCATGAAAAAGGGATATTTATCTCAAAGAGTTCTTCAAATAAATTTCATCTATGTAAACATCCTTTAATGAATTTTAAAATTGTTTGATGTTGATTTATTATGATACAAATATTTCATATTCTGTTGAAGGTTTTGTGATATGTTTGAATATGGATATATTATTTCTAAACCATTCATGGTTATTGGGTAAATTATCGATATTTTGTATGCCAGTTTGAATTCGAATGTTTATGTTATGTTTAAACAATTTTATATGTGGATTGAATTGGACTCAGTAAGAGAATGGTGGAGCCTTCTAAATCTCTTCGATGCATTGGTATGTCTCATTAGAAAAACTAGTGTCTTGGCTCAAGGCCTTGGAAAAATCATATTTGTAGTCCTGACACAAGGCCTTGACTATGTGGTTATGATAGCTTGACATTATGAATTCCATCATCATGAAAGTGGTTAGTCATATTATTTGGGATTATTCAACTAGTATAATATCCATATGAAGAAGTAAATGGCATAACATAATTCAATTTTTTTCTATATTATGTTGAAGTTCATGTTTAAAAGGATTTTGTTTTAGTTAAAAATTTCCTTAAATGTTTATGCTTATATATGAAGGTTTTCACTATATTGTTATCCTTACTGAGAATCTGAGCTCACCCCTTTATATGTTTTATTTTTCCCAAGATCCCAAGAAGTGTATTGTGATTGATATGCAGGGTTGGGCCTAGGGAATAATGGAGTTCATAAAATATTATATTTGTTGTTTTGTATTTTATGAAGTGTAATGTATCATTAATGTATGTAATCTATTTTCCAAGACTGCTAAACTGGTCGGTCCTTTAGGGAGTGATTCCTTGTAATCATGCCAATGTATTAAAATAATGCACCAACTCTAGGTAACTGGGGTCGGGGATTTATAATAATATTTGTATGAGGACAAGATAAGGATGATTTTCGTGAGATATGCATGATATGAGTAAACGGTGGTGGTGTATCAAATATTTAGTAAATACAGATTTCGTGGATTTTTCAGATATATTTTCCTATATAAGGAGGAATAATCCCATCATTAAGGTTTATTACTGATATAAAGAATATCCAGTTGGAATTCGGTGAAGACTATAACAGGTTTTTGGAAAGGAATCCCTCAAGGTATAAGAAGTTCACAGTAAGGATTCCATGAGGGGAGAGGTGGTATATGGTGGAGGAGTTGGTCTAAATTGAATAATAATTACATGGACCCAGTTTGAAATTGTAGTACATAGTTATAGTTTACATATTCTATATAAGGAGGAAGAACACGTTCTGTGGATCTATTGTAGTATGTGTATCAAGTGAGGAGGTATGCAGATCAAGGCAGTATGCAAAGGAAGGTGGTACATAAGCGTAAAAGAAAAGGAAGTTTTCCAATGTAGTTTATGATGGTTGTACATGGTCACAGATTATAGAGGCAATATTCAGATGTGGTACATGGATTACTCTAGTACTTGGAGGAAGAATCCCATTTCATGAAGCACCAGTTCGTGAATGAACAGTAGCAGAAAAGAATATTACATCTAAAATGGAAAACTATAGTTCAAAAGAGAATATATCTACAATTCTGTATGAATGATTTAATGACATCCCAATGAAAGAAATTTAATTTTAATAAGCAGTGTTTATATTCTATCTAATATAGTGAGAAAAAGGGAATCAATGGAAGTGATCTGAGGGCTGATGTGTGAAATCCCTAGAACAATGTAATAGAAGCATTCATAGTAGAGTTACTATGATAAAATGTAATAAACCACAACTACTATATATTATTGTACATTAGTATGATTGAAAACATGTTTGTGTATGTTTTTGGACGTAGGCCTCAGTGGTGAACCCAGTAATTTTTTCCCTCTTTTTGAATTTGATTGTTTTTTATTCACTTTCTAATTGGACTAGTTTAACTAGTTCCCAGCATCATGGGAAAATATCTATCAGTTAAAAGGAGAAATTCGACACCCTAAATCACCACTCCTCCCTTAAGGTGTTCTAGGTTCCTTCACTCATACCAAATGGATGAAATCCTTCATACGCTTTTGAGTATATTGTATAAAATATATATTTATTATAAATATATAAAACATTCGTAATCTATTATATAATGTCTTATATAATTTACTAATAATCATTTTTTACTTATTTAAAAACAATTAACCATTGAAATCTATGTTTGAGTTAATAATTGATTCATTTTTAATATATGTTTTGGTTCAGTAGTAATAGTGCTTATAATTTAGTTGTCGTCACATAATATAAATTTTTTTTATCATCATATAAATTCAATATATATTAATAATATAAATATTTAGATTCACCCATACATATTATATATAGAAATATGAATTAAAACATTTTTTCAGATGTCAGTCCATATGTATGCATAAACAGTATCTCCCATTTTAAATGGAAGGAGAGGTAGAAATGTAAATTATAATTAAACATTAGAGAATCATTATTATATCATATAAATAATAATATTCATTAAAAATATCCTATTTACAATCAATATCAAAATAAAATTAAGAATGTATCACATAATATCATAGATTTGGTTGTCCACACATATACAGGAACGACATTATCATTTTCCAATGACTTGGAAAGGAAAAATGTGTTTTGGATATTTTATAATCCGATGAATGATTATGTAAAATATATATATATATATATATATTAAATAAATCATCATTCCTATATATGAGAAGTGGTGATAGAAATCAAATTATGACTGTTAGAGACGTGGTAGTCCACAATACAGAAGATCATAATTTTCAATTCACATTTGATTTAATGAAGAATTAATATAGGTTATTTAATTTATGTAATAAAAATAATTATATGAATTATTCTAATGTTATAATTTTACCATATTTTTATAATATTTTGAAGAGTTAAAAGAAGAAATAAAAGAAAAACACCAATTTAATAATTATAAAACTTATTTAGGGAACTGCTTTAGGATTATAACTGATGGATTCCTACAATATATTTATGATAAAATAAGATATTATATATCATTTATAGTGATACAATTAAGTTATATTTGAAATTTTTTTTGGAACAAAAAGTCCTTTGAGGTTTGGAGAGAAGGGGGAGGGGTTGTGATTTTATATCTGGGTGTGGGACCACTTCGTGTTTTTCTTATAAAATATAGTATGATAAAATTCATGGAAAATAGAAATGATTAAAATAAGAAATACACTATTTTATTAAATTATATTTTTTAAATATTTATATAAAATAGGTTTTTGATATGTCTGATGGTAAATAATACCAAATAGGGTTTTGTTTTCTCCTAGTAAACCATTTTAGTTTTAACTATGATAATTAATGTTTACTGGTTTGGTTATAAATTATGAGGAAAAACAATGTTGAACATATTAACTAGTTTTATATTTTATGATTCCAAATTTTCATTATATTTTTCAGAATTATATTAATAGATGTGGTAGAAGATAATTAAAATTTATAACCATGTAAGTTTTGAAAAATCTTTTTGGGTAAAGAAAACATATTCTTAAGTATAAATTTTTTCATCTAAAAACTAAAAATATTATTTGCAATTATATAAATTAGAATAATTATATTATAAATAACCGAATGATACTTTTTATAAAATAATAAAAAATTGAAACTATAAAATTCTATAGAAGATAATTTAGTTTTCAATTAAAAGGATAATTTTTAATTATTCATCGAAAAAATAAGACATTCAAAAAATTGTCAATAATTAATTCAATGATGACAAATTCATGCTGATTTTGAAAATAAAGCTATTTTTTCTAATAAATACCCCAAATAGGAAAAAAATTAATTTTAAAATTAGTGTTTAAACATCATGGAAACACTTTTTAAAAAAAATCTAGTTTTTTTTAATACAATATTTATTCTTGTCCCATTCTTCAAAAACACATAAATAAATGAAAAAATGGGATTGAATAAATGATATACATATTTCTTTAAAATAATTCATTAATATAGATTAATTTAATTTCTTAAGATAAATATACATTATGTACATAATTGTTTTTAATAAAAGTCATTTATTTTTAACATTAAAAGTTTTTTATATTCATTTCTATTCAATTGATAAGCAAGGAATTTATTTTAGACAGTTTTATACCATATATATTTTAAAATTTTGTAATTTAAATTAATTCACACCCATTTTATTGCTAGGTTATAATGATATATTGTATTATATTTCATTTAGAATTAGGGTTGTTTATATCACAACTGTTAAAGAGATTAACATTTTTAAAAATAAAATTAAACCAAGAATATCATTGTGGAATATAAAAGATTATATATTTTATTAAAAATAATTCATTATATTACATATTTAGTTTTTTAATATTTATATAATACATAATTTTTTTATTGTTATAATTGTAATGGTCATTATGATTATTATGAGTCGCTATAAAGAATGTATTTTCATGGTTTCATTATTTTTTAGTATAATTTATTTTCCATTATTAATTATAGTAATATTATAATATTTATTGATTAATAATATTTAACTTGTACAATAGTTTAATAATAGCAACATAATTACCTATTATATACTATATATTTTATAAAATAATTTTTTTCTATATAATAAAATCAAATATTGTTATGTTTGGTATAAAATATTTTAATTTATTCTGCTTAATGAATTTATCTTCTCATAATTTTTTACCTTTATAAAAATAAATAAATATATATTCATCCACATTATAAAAATTAATATCACAAGATGCTCTAATTCACATGAAATTTTTCTATGTTTAATTGTGTATCATATTGAGTCCATTTTGTAAAACACATCATCCTAAAATTTCAAAATTACAATGATAATTTTTCCCTAATATATAGATATTATAACATTTAGAATGATATTTTAAGTAATATATATTAGTAAATAATGTTTTTTAAACATAATATTTTTTGAACATTTTATTTCACTATTTTTATTAAACATTATGATATAATATGAATGTTGTAGTGTAAAACATGGTTTACAAAATATACATATATAATTATTTTATTAATTGTTAAAATAACAAAATATATTCTACTTTTACATCATAATATTCTATATCTACAACATATAATATTAAACCTTCATTTTTGGTTTCCTTATGAAATCATAATAAATACCCTAATTGCACCTCAATAGAATTGGAAAAATATGAGAGAAATAATTTTGAATTATATCTCAAAACAATCTATTATTAAACCTATTGTAGACAAAAATATTGAGGTTAAGATATAATATCATTTCGATTTAACGTGAATTGAAGGTTTTAAAAAAATATAAAAAATCAGAAATAGAATTATCAATAATATTTATAAATGAGTATTTTATATGGAATTGTTTTATTTTGTGGTATTTTTTTCTACCTATCTTAATGGGAACTTTTTTCATTGAATGATAAACTTGATAAAAAATAATAAATCTAAAAACCTAAATCAAAATCAATAATTACAAAAAAAAATTAATATCATATGTTATTGTATATTGAAGTTTATCATAGTCTATATTTAATGGAATCTATATGATAATATTAAATGGAATGGATATTATTGTTTGTAATGAAAAATGTTATACATTAAAATTATAGTATATAAACATATGAAAAATTATTATTAATATTATTTAACATTTTAAAAAACATATGAAACTTGGGATCCATATTGTTTTATAATATTATCCTTATTAATTTGATTCCCAAAAGTAAGAAAATTAAAATAATTTATCAAATGAAGAATATTAAAATCTAAATTATAAAAAGATCTGAAACATAAATATAAATTATCTAATATTATATTAAAAAATATCTGAATATCCATATTAACATTTAAAACTAATTACATGCTACCACATATGGTTTTGTAAGGATCTTTAATTTCATTTACCAACACACATACCAACATCATTAATTATATAAATCATTAAATTTATTCAAATTTGTCGGCATCCGATATTATAAATGTATTTAAACATTACTATAATTCAAAATATAATTATTCAATTAAGAACATCACATAATTAAAAAATAAAATAAATATTACTACACTACTTTTACCATGAGTTATATTTTTTGAGTTGTAGGGGATTATACATCCAATTACTTAATTTGAAAAAACAAATCAACACATTTTCACATTGTAAATGCATAACTATTGGAAAAAAATTCTTTATATGCTATAAAAATTTGGTTATTAGTGAATCAATTTTATAATATACATTCATATATTGTTATCCTTATAATAATTTTATTAAACCTGTTAAAATTGTTTAAAAATGCATGCTGAGTATATAAAGATCTGTAATGTGTAATTAAATGGAGTAAACTAGTCTATCCATGAATCACCTGAATATATTTTATATTGAATATATTAAAAATAAACAATATAGAAAGATTTATTGAACTCATATATGAAAATTTATGAATACCAAAACATGTAACTAATAGAAAAAATGAAATTACTAATATTATTGGAATCTATTGATTATAAAAATCAAAAAACATATCAAATATGAAATATAATTAAATAATCAGGATATATTTGGTGATAATCATATTCATATGACCTGTACTAACTCATATTCACTAGAAATTTGTCAATATTTTATTTGAATACCAATATAAAAACTATAGAGAATTATTACTTGACAAATAAATATTGGTGTTTATAATTCATACCTAACATATCATTATACAAAATTTACTATAATCATAATTTGAATAATAAACACATGGTTACTTATTTCAATCCAAATTCATATGCATTAAATATGCCCAAAGGGAAAAATTAATGTTAATGGGTTTATAACTTCATTTTGAATGTGATATGAACGTGAGTTATACATTAATGATTATAAATGTTACTAGCTCAGACAATTTAAAGGTAAATTTAATTATTTTGACATCATTACTGATACACTTTAATGAAATATAAAATCAATTTCTGAAAAATAATAATGGAGTGGGTTATGAGATCATTACAATAAAAGAAATTAATAAATTGTAAATTTAAAATATGAAATAACCATTGTAGAAAAGTAAACATGAAATAGTGGAAAGAATAATTTAGTTAAATATATATAAAATAAAAATGATTAAGAAGAAATAATACAAATTATGAGGAGAGGTAACTAATGACAAAATGAAATACCTTTACCACTATCAATCTTAATATTTTACATGTCCCACTATAGTCATTATACTCATACTAATCATCAATTCTAATTTAAGGACCATCATTTCTCCAAACCCTTATTCTTATATTCATTGGGACTTATGGTAGTCTAGAATGTGATTATGGTAATGTTTGTGGTTGCGGAAGGATTATGTTTTTAAAAATGTAATTTTATGAAAAATTTCATTTTGTTGCTTTTTTATTAATCGTTAGAAATGAATAATATATTAGGTATGTGTTTAAAATCATATATTAAATTATATTTCTTCGGTATTTATATTATGCAATTTTTATTGATAACATTACTATGATTTAACTTTGTTTCTTCTACCTCAATATATGTTTCTTATACATTGAATACTTTTATGCATATAGGATTTTTAAAATTTATCATATATAAATTAAATAATTTGTTTTATATACAATACAAGTTATAAATATTAATAAATTATTACATGTAAATATATATTCATACAGAATATGTTTTTATTTTTTCATATTCCAGATTTCAGACTAAAAAAATGTTTTATTGAATAAAATACGAATTAATATATTAAAAACATATATTTATAAATCAAATATGAATTATTTAATATGAATTCATGGGAAATGATTGATTTTTGTGTTGAAATTCATATCCATCAAACTATGAGGTTTATTGATACATTTTTATTGATTTTTTATTTTTATGATTTAATAATTAAAACCCACAAATATGAATGGAAAACATAAATGTTATTTTATTATTTTAAAAGGAAATCATCAATGACACATTTTGACCATTACACTAAAGTTTTATTTTAAATTTATAAAATAACCCCATATTCAAATTCCTTTTTATGTTTTAACAAAATCAATTATCTAATGTTATCCCTCATTTTTAGTGATGGGATGTGTACCATCCATACCTTCATTGTAGTACAATGTTTCCATGTTTTTTTCTTAATTTAATACACGTCTTTGAAAAAGTATTCTTCTCTATTATTCCTTCTATAATAAATATTAATGATTTATAGTGGATTTTGACTAGATATTGGATATAGAAACATCTCCAATATCATTATGTCTAGTAGCGGAACTATCATACCAAATATAAAATATTTTAAATAGTAGGAATTATATTGATAAATATAATAAAATGAATGTCATAAAACTAAAGGTACAGTATATTTTTATGACAACCAACTGTTGACATTATTTTATAATAATTGTTTTGTTGCATGTATTTTATAAATTTTTCATTTAATTTCACGATCTCTTATAATTGATTCATTTAATAATAAAATTTAATATAAATATGTAATGTTAGGTAATATTATGAGTAAATAATTTATTTTTATTAAAATCACGTATACCTAATTGGGGAGAATATGATTGAATGCTTCTATATAAGGGACTATAATTTTTTAAGTGTATTCCATAAAAATTCATTCATTGTTGGGAAATACATATACATTTTCAATACCATTGGTTGTAAAAAAATTATTTTTTATATTTACTGTTTTGGTTTTATAATAATTATATTATAATAGGAGTGATTTATTAATTTAATATATAATATATAATTTCATTTATTTTATATTTTTTTTTCTATTTTGAATATTTTATATGTATTGAATCACAGATGAATGTCATTTCAAAATGAATTTTTTTTAAATTACAAAAGAGTCATAATTTAGATTAGGGTTATCAAGGGAATCATATGATTATTTACCTCTTATAAATTACAATTTATAATATTAAGCATTATTTTACACAATTTATATTATTTTTGTCATATGTGGAAAAGATTCATATAACGACAATTACTTTGTATAGTACATTTGAGTGTGAGTTAAATAAATTTTACTATGGATTATTTAATTAGTAAAGAATAATTTTTTTCCCTCTACAGTAAAATAATTATATAAGGATAAAACCATTGTTAAATTAATTTTTAGAGGATTCATTGGATTCATAAATGGTATTTTAATTTTTTAGATGTAATTTTTAGATATTCATATGTATTGTCAAATCTCGCCTGGGAAATTAATTTTTGATATTAATTTCTAGAGGTTTAATGGGATTTCCATAAGTAACTAATATCCCCCAAGATTAATATAATAATATATCGATCGTTACATTGAGAAATTCATTTATTTTTATTAAAAACCCAATAAGAAATATTCCATTACGAATTTAACATTATTATGATAATTATATAACATTATGGGGTTACATATTAATACAAGATTTTTTCTCTTTTTTCATGTTTACTAATAATTTATTTCTACAAATATAAATCATCAATTAATGTTTTCATGTTTTTATGTTTTTGTGAAAATCCAATTTTTTCATTAAAAATTAATTATATATTTTTGGTAATTTTAAAAAAATTAGTTTTTACCAAAATAAATTTCCTTCATCGTAAGTGATTTTACTCCTTATTTTGGTGGTTTTTGAATGTTATTTATTATATTAATAATGTACTAAATTTAATTTACCATGTTTAAATAAGGGATACAAGATGATTCTCCCATATATTTGTTTATTTTTTAAATTTTGGAAGTATCTCTACCATTTATCTCTTCTGTTTCATAAACATGAATATCTAAATCACTCCCAAAATAGTTTATCATGAACAATGTAATTAGATCATGTTCCTTACATTGGTTATTTATAGTTAGATGCATCCCATTCTTAAATAACTTTTAACGAATATAATGAGAACACCAATTGAGGTATGATATTCACAAACCCAATTAATATTATGTTAATAATTGGATATTGTTTATTTTTTTTATATTTAAAACTAATAATTAAACTATCAACAGATAAAGAAATAATTATATAATAAAGTGTTATACTAAATCTCACCTGAATTAATTTTTATTATCATTTAATTTATTTCATGACTATAAAATTCATTATTACAATGTTTTAATATTTTATATTGTTGGGGATTTGTTCAACTATTCAAAAAAAAACTTTTTATGTAATTAATTACATAAAACAGTTAATTAATAGGTTGTTGTGTTAATCAATAATATGTTATTTATGGTTGTTCATCCTCTATTTAATATCTATTTAAATAGTCGTAAAATATAGTATTTCTATGTACATTTATTATGGTTCTTTCTTGAATTTTTTTTAATTGTTTATGGGACTCTGAACTGAATGGGCAGTCTTGGTTAAGAATTACATTTTCGTATTTTTGGAACTTAAATATTATTAGGTGTATGATTTTACATGAATTATAATATTATATTAAAGGTCTATTTTTTAGTCACATGAGGGAATAGAATAAAAAAATTATTTTTAAATGATGGAAAAAATGAATGATTGCTGGTGGTTAGAATCATATGGATTGGTGTTTTATGTAAATCATCATGTTATATAAATACTTGTTTAAAAAGCTAAAATAAAGATGGGGTTGTATTATTGATAATTTTCATTATATTTGATAAATGTATTATATAATATATATACTAAGTTTAGTTAATTGTAAATATGATTCTGGTTTTTTGAATTATAAATTTGGAATTTCTTATTTTTTAGGGAAATGTTTTGAGTAATGAAGGGGTTGGTTGTTTTATATAGTTGGAAGTAATTGTTTTGTGAATGGTTGAGAAGTTATTATAATGTAGTGTATTTATAGTTATATTTCGGTGAAACCCAATGTGTTTGGATAATATATATATATATATATATATATATATTATGATTTCATTCACACTCCCACAAAAGTTGGATTAGATTACAAACGCACAATTCTATTGGTTTTTGATTTCTTTCCCTGGTATACAATGTGGATTCATAATAGTTTATTTATTTCTCCATTGTTTTCTTTCTATCTAGTGAAAATTTATATACATGGTGTCTAATAGAAAACATTAAATGGTAGAATGGTATATTTAGTAAAGGATGAAGATATTTTATATGGTGATGTCATGCATGGTATGGATAGGGAATGAGGATTATATGATTTAGGTTCATGATGCATTATTATGATAGAAAATAGATTTTCATTTTAGATATTGATATAAGGAAGGTGGTAATGGAATTTTATTCTTTATGGCTGATGCATATTTGTGGTATGTATGTTTTGAAATGTTGTTGGTCGGAGTGGTTACTCATGAGGGGGGTGAATTGAGTAATGATTAAAAATTTCTGTTAAAAAGTATTTCTAAAAATGTTTTTTCCCAAAGATTAAAAACAACCCAGTCAATCAAGGTTATACTGTTATAAGAGTTTGAGTATTTAAGTAACTTCTTAGAAGATTGATTACTTCTCAGTAATCATAATTTGTGTTATAAGTATTAATTTTGATGTTATTATACTATGACAAGCCAGTTGAAAATTCTTTCAATGATTGACTCTCAATGTGAAATTTGTGATTTATGGATTATACAGTAAAGCAATAAAATTGAGATATCAAAATTATAGCAGCATAGCAGATATGAAACACATTGTTCAGTCTCATGCTGAGACGTAATCCACTCCACCTAGTGATAACATTCAACAAGGAAGTTTATATAAAAAAAATTGATCCACACCCTGTATCAGGGTTTACAATAGTACTCAGACTGTCGAGGTCCTCAGACCTCTACCATAGTTTTATATGGAAAAGAAACAACAACAACACATAGGCTATCCAGGTTCTCAGATCTCTACCATAGTTATGCATTGGATACACAAAGTTATAAAGATTTTGGAGTGAGTATTTCAACATCTTTCATTTCATCTTAGGAGTTATTGTGTGTCCAAATAGATAGAAGCACACACTGCTTGTAATTTATGAAAAATAATGACCACAACAGATCATGAATATAGAGATGAGTTTAGAATGCTCTTTGGTGATGTTAGTATAGCTCTGGACACCATTGTATTGAAGAAGATGAAGCATTGATTCCTTCTATGGATGTATAGTAAAAAAACATAGCGTTGTGATTTAGCTTGTGTTCTTTGTGAGGTTCAATAGAGCGAGGATGTTCTTTTAGCTTCAAATATGCATCGTGTATTCAGTACCGTCAAGTTGCATGTAGTGTGACATTACTTTTAAACTTTCTCTTAGTATCTTCATTGTTATATTTCTCACGACTTAGATTTTCATATTTTTTATGATGTCTAATGAGACTTGGAAACACTTCACTTTTAACATCAAATGCAAGTGTTGGAGCCAAAAAGGTGAATTTATTATGCACCTCATACCTCGTACTATCCGATAATATGACTACAGATAAACATTAATTATGTCAGTGCATTAAAATCATCAAATATGAACTTTATATATTAAATTGAATGACGACAAAATATTTTAAGAAATGGTGTCACAGAAAGTCATGGAGACGATGCCTTAGTGTCACAGTGTCTCGCAGTCACGATGTCTTGTTTACAGTATCTGGGTTCACGGTGTCTGCTTTAAGGTGTTTGCTTCACGATGTCTGCTTCACTTTGTTTGTATTCATGGTGTCTGGAATGAAGGTTTCTTGCTTCAGGGTGTATGGCTTCACGGTGTCTGCTTGACAGTGCAAGAAATGAATAGCCAGTGGCAGACTCACGGTGTCTTATACATTTCAAAGTTACTGTGTTCAAACATACATAATGATGATAATAGAAAGGATCAGACATAAGCATTTATCAATAAAGTTATTATAAGATTATATAAATGATATTATAATGTTGGTAAAAGGAATGTAGAGCAATTAAGATCTTTAATGGCTCTTCTTAACTCATGAGAAATCTTTAGACATAAATACACATGACTGGATATAATTTAGAGGAGTTAACTAGGTTGAATAAGATTTGTGACCATTAAAAATATATTAATACATGAGGTGTCCAAAAATATCCCCCTTTTTTATGATCACAAATCAAGGATAGTTAAAGTGTATATTGGATTCAATTATAGAGATAAAAGGATATTAAAGGCTAACATATAGAAACTTCTACCCCTTTTGGGATTATCAAAAAGATGAAAAAAGAGAAGTAAAAAAACATTCAATTAGTTGAAGGCAAGGTTCAGTACAAGAGAGAAGAGAAATAAAAAATCAAAAGCATCCCTATCAAAAAAAGAGTAATCATTGTTCTTCTTCATGGGATGGTCTTCTCTTTGCCTTTAGCTGCAGTAGAAGAAGAGGAAGCCATGGGGGCAGAGGTCAAGGTAGTAGAAGGTAGTGAGGTGGTTGATAAAGAGGGTAATGGAAGGCCTTCAATGTTTGAGGGAGCCAAGGTAGGAGGATTAGAGGATCTCGGTAGTGGTTTATTAATAATCACAGGCCTAATCTAATGTAGTGCTTGGATGACAAACATTGTGGTTGAGGCTAGGGAAGACGTGAAGGTAGGCATCTTAGGTCTGAGAGGTGCAACCACTGGAGCAACAATGGTTGTACTCTGGACATGAAGATAGTGCCTTATGAGTTTGATGAAATCTGTAATGATATGTCCACCATACTGCATGGAATTATCAAAATCATTAGTATTCTCCATAAACTTGTCAAAAAATAGAGTAAAATCTGGGATCTTCTTGACTTGGGAATTGAATACTTGATTCACAGGAGGTATCCTCAGATTTTATACAAGGTACTTGAAGTGGTTTGTCATATCTGGATTGGAGAAGATCATTTTGAAGTAGAAATCCACGTTATTGGAAATCTCTTGCTGAGCATCATTAGAAATTTTGCAGTGAATTTTAACTAGGTTGGGAACATTATCACTACTCTTGATCACTTCAGATAAAGAAGCTATATTGAAACCACTAAGTACATTCTGAAGTTCTTCATTGACAATAGTTTTGAAGACACCCAGTATTCTCATCAGTGAGTTTATTAAGATTGGCAACAAGCTCTATCATTTCCTTTACAATTTGATTTTTCCTGTCAGGGATCTTTTCATATAGGGATGCTAGATATTTTTGAATATGATACAAACTAGCATGTGGGATTTGAGGAGGAAAAATATCTACAGGAGGAGCAACATAATCTAATCTTGAATGCAGCTCTCTCTGTATGTCTTCAACAATAATTCTTAGGTTCTTCAATTCATTACTGAGTAGCTTATTTTTAACTCTCACTTCCGGAATCTCATAGAGCATATTAGGGTGTATTTTCCAAATAATTATCTCCAATAATATTGAGGAATCTCGCTCACATAAATTTTTCACATGAAGAGGTTGGGTATTCATGAGTTTCTCAGCTCCAGATGAGAGGTTAGAACCAAATTCCTTCAGATCATCCTTACTCAAAAATTATGGTTGTTCATTCAATGGTTCAGTAGTACGGACTAGTAAATTCTCAAGTTCCTTCTCAGGTGATATAATGGAGAATGGTTTCAACTTAAATATAGAGGAAATATCATGTTAGGTTGCATTAACATGCTGAGAGACATCCACATCATAGTAAGAGGGAAATTTATACCGAGTGTCTACAGGACTTGACTCAGTTGGATGTGAGGCTTCAATAGACTCAAAATTTGGGGTATTCTCCCCCTCATCTGATTCCTCCTTCTCAGGACTGAGAGGCTTAGGATCTTGGTCTAATTCCATATACTCAGCTATAAATTCTTTACTCAATTCATATCTAGCTAGATGAAAAGCTAGCTCCATCCATTTTTCATCTGTAGTTATGACTTCGGGAATAGATTGTTCCACAGGGAGTTCCTCAAGATTCACCTCTGAAAAAATATATAGCTCTTCCACTATAGGCTCTTCTATTGTAGGCTCTTCTACAGTTGGCTCTTCCTTGGAATTCTTTTCATGTTCTTTTCCAACTGATTCTGTTACAGCTTCGGGTTGTGTTTCCAAATTAATAGCTTCTTTAGGAGTATGGACTTCTTCTTCAATAACTACATGGGGAGTAGTAGTCATGTCTTCCTCAACAATAACAGCTTCCCTTGGTGGCACATCAACCTCTTCTTCCTCTTCTTCAGGATACTCTACAATGTCATCTGGTTCTAAACTAGGATTCGAAATATCTAGTGGTCTTGAGGGATAATCCATCGGATTGAATTTTCATAAATTATATCATTGTCTTCCACCCATTTATTTTCCAAGAATTCCATTTTATCTTCATTCTATTGATAGTGGATTTTGAGAGACAATACTCACAGTCCTTAATCACATCCTCAATTGGTACAACCATTCCCTTGGAATGAAGTATTACTGAGAATAGCTGAGAGTAGAACAGAGAAGTTAAATTGGTGTGACTTTTATCAACTCACACATATGACGTATGATATACTTTCACAGTTTCATCTTATGCCCATTTTCCTTAAGGTGAATCAGAAACACATCATGATATTTTAAAATAGGAAAATAACCTTTCCTGGGACTAACCAAATATTGTATAAAGTTGAACAGAGGCATTGATTCTCAATCTTATTCCGAAAAAATGGCTCTCCTCTGGTTTCAATTTGAAGTTAAAGTTTTCAATGCGTCTTCTAAATTAAAAAATCGGTTGAAGGTGGATTAACTCTTTGATAATCCTCACAAATGCCTTTATGAGGTATCCTAAGGCATGAAACCCATATCCTCGAAGAGAATGGGAATCTCTGGACAATATCCCAGCTTCGTACAACCTAACTACCACCATAATTGAGAGAGAACTGAACGTATTGGTAAAACTAAGACACTAACCTATGATAGAAGGGTCTATCTTCCTTCGACAACCACTCTTACAAGCCTTGTTGTTCTAACACTCTTAATACCAATGACTTACTAGACAGAAGCCATTCAGGGAAAATCTCATTCTCAGGTACAACTACACAGTTTACCAGATTCATATTTAAAGGTCATTCGGGTGTTATCTTAGTTTCAATCTTCATCTTCTTCAACTTGCACTTTTCAGGTGTCGATGATGATGGATGTTTCAATCTTGGCATCCACTGATTTTTTGAGTGAGAAAAGGGTTCCATGGATGAATAAGGGCTTGAAAAGAGTAAGTAGAAGAATACTTGAGTGAAGAATCGCATGATACATTCTTTGTTTTATCATTTAGGAATACCAAACGTCACCAAAATAAAAATGAGGAAAATAAAAATGGTGAAAAAGATAATTACCAGGATACAGGTGTAAAGAAAAACATAACGAATTTATATAGTGAGACTGTGTCTAGTACTGATGGTTAGATAGTAAATGTGCTTCACGGTGAGACTGTGAGCGAACATCTCCATGTGTGTTACGGTGAGACAATAAATGTCAGACAGTAAGTAAAAAATAATAACGGTGAGACCGTAAACCTAAAACTATACAGTGAGACAGTAAACGTGAGAGACAGTAACTGAGAAACCAAAATCATGAAACAATAATGTAAAACATAGTAATATTTCAAATAATAAGACCTAAAATCATAACAAGTAAGGTATATATTTGAGATTTATCATGCCTAGTTCATATATTAGGAAGTCTATTATCTCATAATTTTATGGTTTGGTGAATATATCAACAAGTTGATATTCAGTACCAATGAGTTCCAAAGTGATATCAACTTTTTGATAATGATCTCTCAAAAAGTGATGTCTTCCATCAATGTTCTATGTCCAATAATGAGAAACAGGATTATTCAAGATGTTATTAGCACTTGTGTTGTCACAATTTAAAGGTACTTGTCTGAATTGATTCCCGTAATCTAGTAATGAGTGTTTCATCCACAAAAGTTTTGCACAACAACTATCAGAAACTATGTATTCAGCTTCTACAGTAGATAATGAAACATAATTATGTTTCTTAGTACAACATGATACTAGTGACATGCCTAAAAGGTGACATGTTCCATAGTTGATTTTTCTATCTAACTTACAGCCACCAATGTCAGTATTAGTATAACTAAGTAATAAAATGATTGTCCTTTAGGATAAAAAGTCCTAGATTGGGTGTAAACTTGAGGTATTTTAAAATTATCTTTACAAAATTAAAATGAGAATTCATAGGGTTTTCTTGAATATCAGAAAACATACACACAATAAAAATAATATCAGGATGACTAGTAGTTAAGTAGAGCCAACATCCAATCATTCTACTATAAGTGGTTTGATCAATAGATTTTTCATCTTCATCAAGATCCAACATACAAGTGGTACTCATGGGAGTGTCACTACTTTTAGAGTTTTCCAATCCAAAAGGTTTTTGAAGATCCTTTTAATATTTACTATGATTTAAAATAATACCATTTTCATTTTGAAAAACTTGCAATCCAAGAAAATATTTCTGTTCTCACATTACACTCATTTAAAATTATTTTTTCATCATTTTAGAAAAATTTAAACATAAATAATTCATTGAAGATCCAAAAAAATGTCATCTACATATATTTGAACATATAAAACATCATTATAAATTAATTTTATTAAAATGTTTGGATCAGTTATTACATTTGTAAAACCATTAGAAATAAGAAAAGTACTAAATCTATGATACCAAGCTTATGGATCTTGATTCAAACCATATAAGGATTTGATAGTTTAAAAATATTATTTGGAAAATGGGGGTTTGTAAATTAAGAGGGTTTTCAACAAAAACATCCTCATATATATACCCATTTAATAAAACACTCTTATTACCCATTTTATATAGTTTTAAATTCAAATTTGCAGCATAGGCAAGCATGATTCTAATGGCTTCAAGTCTGCTTACTATTGCAAAGGACACCAAATAGTCAATACCTTATTCTTGATTATAGACTTGTGAAAATAGTCTAGCCTTATTACTAACTATGTTACCATCTTTATCAACTCTATTCCTAAAAACCCATTTAGGGCCTATAGACAAAGTGTCCTTAGGAATGTCTACTAATTACCAAAAATTATTTATTTCAAATTTATTCAAATTTTCTTGCATATCCATCAACCAAAATTAATCATTTATTGCATCATTGATATTTTTATGTTCAATCTATGAATGAAAATCTTGAGGTTCAAACTGGTTTCTTAGAGAATCTATTGTTTGTGTTCCTCTATATAAATATCCTACTAAAATATCTAATGGACGGTTTTTATGGTTCCATGATGGTCTAGATAAGTTAGGGATAGAAATTTCAGTTTCATTTAAAGGTTTGGGTTCTACAGAAACAGGTTCTAGAAAATTTCCATAACTAGATGTCTTAACTACAGGTTCAATTTTTTGTCATTAAGGTTTAGAATGGACATATCTTCTTAAATTTTTTAACGAGGGGTCTATGGTTCATGTAGATAAGTTTAATATAATTTGATGTGTACAGATTCTTCCAAACATTTGGTTCTCTTATTGAATACTCGATAGGCTTTACTCTAGATTGATTAACCAAGGAATATTCCTTCATCACTTTTGGAAGAAAATTTGTAAAAATATCATTATTGTTGAGGATAAAACCTTTTCAACCAAAAACACAAAAGTAATTAACCTTAGGCTTCCTATTTTTCCAAAGCTCATAAGGATTATTTTTAAGAATTAGTCTAATCAAGACTCTACTGATAATGTAACAAGCTGTATTAACAGCTTCAGCCCAAATGTAAATTGGAAAATCATATTCACTGAACATTGTCCTGGAAATCTCATGAAGACTCTTATTTCTTAATTTAAATACACCATTCTCATAAGGTGTTCTATGAGTATAGAAGTTGTGACTATAGCCATTGTGTGAGAAATAAGATTCAAAATCTTGACTATCCAACTCATGACCATGATCACTTCTCATGGTATTGATCCTTAGTCCAATAAGGGTTTCTAAAGACGTGGAATATTTGATAAAATAAGAAAAAACATCAATTTTATGAGCAAGAATGTATACCCATGTGTACCAAGAAAAATCATCTATAATAACATAATCATGGTGCTTCCCATTTAGACTTGAAACTCTTTATGGTCCAAACAAATCTATGTGAACCAACTCCAGAGGATGATAAGTTGAAACTTATTTCTTTGTTTTGAAATTAACATTGTGTTTTTTACCATTTAATAAGGATTACACACTTTGTTAAGTGGGAATTCAAGTTTAGGTAATCTCTAACTAAACCCTTCCTAGGCAGATTACTATGTGAGTGCACATTGTAGTGTCCATGGCTTCTGTTCTAGAGCAAAAATTCTTTATGAAAAGAAATTAAACAAGTAACATTTTGTTTAGCTAGATAATTCAAATCTAAAAATTATAAATTATCATTTCTTAATTCAATAAATACCAAAACATTTTTAGAATTAAAAAATATACAAGAATCATTTTCAAATTTTATATTGAAACCATCATAAAAAAACTGAGAAATACCTAACAGGTTTTATTTTAATCCATCAAAAAAGAGTACATTATAAGTTAAAATTGAATCAGTGCTACCAATTTGGACTAAGCTGATGATTCTTCCTTTTGAGTTATCCCCAAAGGTGACATGTCATCCATCTAATTTTATTACGCTCTTAATGCATGAGCAGTATCCTATCATATGACCTGAACATCCCCTATCCAAGTACCATATCTTCCTAAAGAAAAATTTCAAGAAAGTATCCTACATAACAGATTTAGACAGAAGATAATTTTGGTAGCCATATTTTCATGGGACTAGAAAGGATAACATGTAAAACTTTAGGCACCCATATTTGCATAATGGGAATACTATAATTAACATATTCCAAAGATTTTGATAAATAAACATTGTTTGGTCTATAAGAATTTTAATAAGTTGATGAAGCTCAATAACTACCAGAATTTGAACTAGCAGCATACTATCATGATTTTGAAATAAATTTATTTTTAACAAACTGCCTCTGTCACGGTTGGTATCCTAAACCAGTAGTATACATTGGTACAACTTGATTTCCAAGAATTTTAGTTAGAGTGTTATTTCCAATATTGATCTTCTCTATTTGTTTTATTTGTATTTCATTAGACAATTTGAGTTCAATATTATCCTTTAATAGTTGATCATTCTTTTCCTTTTCTATAATAAGATTAGATTTAATAGTACAAGTCAAGGCATACTATTTCAACAATGATTTGTAAATATCTTTTAGCTCTTTACAAGTATCTTCTAACATATTAATGTTTTCAAATAATTCATCTCTAGACATATTATCATCATTATTTGAACCACTTTCATTCCCAGAATAGTAATCACTCATTATACGGGAAACAGGTACCTCAGATGTTTCAATCATGAAACACATGTTTGCATGAATCTTTTCTTCAAAATCAGAAGCTTTAGATCCACTTGAGCTGTCTTTCGAAGCACTCCATTTTTCCTTCATAACAGTATTCTAATTTTTTTCCATATAATAATTTTTCTTCTTAAACATCAATTTTGGATAGTCAGCCATAACATTTCCATTCCTTTTACATTCATAGTAGACTATCTCATCATTTTTATCAGCTTCATTCCAATCTCTGTTCCAATTACCTTGATGGTCATACATACACTTATAATTTGATTTTCTGAAAAATTTCATCCTTCAATTGAACTTCTTGAATCTTCAGGCTATATGATCCATCTCTTTATCACTGTCTGAGTCACAATTTTCACTATTTGGGATTTCATAAGTTATGTGTGAATTATCTGTGTCATTTTTTTTGAACCAGTGGACTTAAATTCAATTGAATTCGTCTTAGGTTCATCATCTTCCACTTTGTTGACCTTCAGCTCCTCTTTAAGCGTCATCAATTTTACCATCAGCTAGATGACATGTAGCTTTCCAATGTCACATGATTCTCATATAGAGATATAGGTTCCTCTCCATCTGTCTGGTAGGAATCTTAGTATCCCCATTATTTTCTCCTTTTCTAGAACAACATTCCCCAATGAGCCCATTTTATCGACTATCTGATTAAACCCGAGATACATATCTGAAATAGGTTCATTATATTTCATTTTAATATTATCATAAATAATAATGTATGTATTTAGTCTCATTTCCTAAACATTGGTTGTTCCCCTCATGGAAAATAGCCAAACTATCCAAAATTTCATAATCAGTCTCTCATGAAGATATTCTATTAAATTCTTCATCTCTAAAAGCACAATAATGGGCATTCATTTAATTAAATTACTATTGTAAGAAACTTTCATAGGTTCATCCCAAGTAGTTCTAATAGTTTCTAAAATCTTATATTGAGTCTCTATTGTAGATCAAATGTCAAATCTCATACTTTCTAAATGGATTATTAATTTTATTTTCCATTGGGAATAATTGACACCATTAAAGAAGGGTGGTATGTTGTTAGATACACTTTCTAATCTATAATCCATGATTAGATTTTAGGAAATGTATTTAAAGATGTAAACATTTAGAAATAACATAAATTGATGATCTTTAAGATACAACTAAAATTATAGTTGAATAAGATTGCACAAAGTCCTAATAAAAAACCTCTGATACCAAATGTTGGTCAGAGTGGATACACAAGATGGGGGTGAATTGAGTACCAATTAAAAATTTCAGTTAAAAAGTATTTCTAAAAACGTTTTCTCCAATGATTAAATATTGTACAGATAATCATGGTAATATTTTTATAATATATTGGTTGTTTACATAACTTCATAGAAGATTGATAAATTCTCAGTATTCTTAATTTGTGTTATTAATATTACTTTTGAAGTTATTCTCCTAAGACAATCCAGTTATAACATCATTCCATGATTAACTATCAAAGTGAAATTGGTGATTTTTGGATTATATAGTAAAACAATAATACAGAGATAACTAAATTTAAGCAACACAGTGGATATGAAACAAGGGGTTCAGTCTCATGCTGAGACCTAATACACTCCACTTGGTGATCACCTTCCACTAAGAAGTTTACATAAATAACCATTGATCCACACCCTGGATTGCAGTTTATGGAAGTACTCATACATTCTAGGTCCTCAGACCTCTACCACAGTTCTACATGGTAAAGCAACAACAACAACACACATGCCTTCCAGGTCCACAGACCTATACAATAGTTCTACATGGGATATACAAAGGTATACAGAGTTTGGAGTGAGTATTTCAACAACCTCCAGTTTAGCTTAGGAGTCAGTGTGGGTCCAAACTGACAGAATCACACACTACTCATTATGTAAGAAAAATGATGATCACAGTAGAGCAAGAATATAGAGATGAGTTTAGAATGCTCATGTGTGATGTTAATGCAACTCTAGGCTCCTTTGGATTAATGTTGTTGAAGCATTGAGTCCTTCTCTAGATGTAGTGTGAAAAACAGAGTGTCACGTTTTATCTTGTGTTCTTCATGAAATTGAACATAGCGAAGATGTTCTTTAAGATTCAAATATGCTTCTTATGTTTAGATGTGTCGAGTTGCATGCAGTGTTCATTTCTTTTTAATCATGCTATGATTATCATCTTCATTATATTGATCACGACCTTGCTTTTAATTTTTTGTATCACGTCCAATGAGTCATGGACACACATCCCTTTTAACTTGGAATGGATGTGTTGGAGCCGACAGGTTGCACGTATTCTGCACCACGTACCTCATACTGTCCGATGAAATATCTACAAAGAGACATTAATTATGTCTGTGCATTAAAATCATTGAACATGACCGTTAGAAATTAAATTTAAAGGAGAAACAAAAGATTAACAAACGGTGTCACATCAATTCCTAGAAAAGGTGTATTAGTGTCAAGGGATAACGTGGTCACTGTGTCTTGTTCCTAGTATCGGGCATCACAATTTCTGCTTCATAGTGTTTGCTTCATGGTGTCTGCTTCACAGTGTCTGGAATCACGGTGTCTGCTTCACGGTTTCTAGCTCCACAGTGTCTGGCTTCAAGGTGTCTACTTCATGGTGTCTGGTTTCTCAATGTCAGCTTCACTGTGCCAGAAATACAAAGCCAGTGGCAGACTCACATTTTCTTAGAAATTTCAACATCACTATGTTCAGACATAAATAATGATGATAATAGAAAGGTTCAGACATAAGAATCTATCAAAAAGGTATTATAAGTGTAGATCAAAGATATTATAAAGTAGTTAAATGGAATGTAGAGCAACTAAGATCTTGCATGGATCTTCTTAAATCATTATAGAACTTTAAACATAAATACACATGATTGGATATCATTTATAGGAGTTAACTAGGTTGAATAATATTTGTGATCAATAAATCATGATTATTAAATGAGGATTCCAACAAATGTGTTAATGACTATATTGATGGGATGGAAGAACAGTGAATTTTTTTTGTATAAAAGAGATAAATAAAATATAGGGTAAGTGTTTAATTATAAACATATTGATATTTTATTAAATAATATTATATTATAATTTGATAAGTTGTTTGGCATGTTTTCCATGTTGATAATGGGTGTAAGACTACTACAACAACTAGGTCCCAGTGACACCGGCCTACACTTGTCCTTTCCAGTGTGATTTGTCCTCACTCACACGCACCCTAGAAAGATTTCCATAAGGTCACCCATCCTGATAACTACTACAAGCCAAGCATTCTTAACTGTGGAGTTGTAATTAGATAGGCTCCCGAAAAAGAAGGTCCACCTTGTTGACATGAGTCATATCATTTAGTCAATTAAACCTTTATCATTTTGGGGTGTTGTAATCACACCCCTTTAGCCGTTAGGTCTTGGCCCTCTAGGTACCACTAGTTGCCCCCATAGACACGTGGGGCCCACCCTAGGGTTCATCAACAAGGCTGAATGGGTCATCTGACTAATGACTGTCCCCATAGGCCAACACTTTTCCGTTCCAGTGTTCTTTGTCCTCACTCACACACACCCAAAGAAACTTCCCAGATAGTCACCCATCCTGATCACTACTCCAGGCCATGCACTCTTAACTATGGTGTTCTAATAAGACATACTCCCGAAAAGGAAGGTTCACCTTGTTGACATGAGTCATATCATTTAGTCATTTAACCCTTTATCATTTTAGGGTGTTACAATTAATTTTTCGGGTTTTTATTTGTTTTTTTATTTACTATTTGGCACATAATATACTTGTTCAATTTATGTGTGTGTGGTAATGAGTTTATTTCCACTATATACACCAACATGTTCATTATATTCATATAGTACTACATTCAGGGGTTTCTATAGGGATTTGGAGATAGAGTAGGAAATTACTCCATGGGGTTTGGTGTTTTTTAGACACATCCTTTGAGTTCATAAGGATATTTTATTTTATAGACATGTTTTTTCAAGGCATTATCATCAATTTTGGATATAATTGTATTTTACAAATTATTTAATTATAGTGTGTTTTTTGAGGATACACAAATTTGTTCCTCAGATATATGATTTTAATTTCTCTAATTTTAATGTTTAATACCCTTAATTTATGTCTTCAATATTGATCTTATTGGAGTTTTTCCTAAAGTTTCAACACATTATTCGCTATAGTTATAATATGGGTTTTAAATTGGGTTTGGTTATTTAAAATTGGCATCAAATATATGAATCTATTTTAGGATAGAGAATTTATTTATGAAGTATTCTAAAAAATATATGGGGTTTGTTAGGAAATATTGTATGTAAAAAACAACATGTGAGGTATCATGGGGGACTATAATGGTCATAGTATATTAGGATTCAGTTTGATCCCATTGAAATAAATTATATCTATTAACCACCCATGGGGAGATAATACTAATTACAGGGTATATGCCTAGGATAGTTACATATACCATATCATTCTCCCGTTTTTCTGAATTAGTTTTATTTGGGGAAGGATAAAATGAACCTCATTTAATGAATGATTCAAATATTTCATATGGAAAATCAAAAAAAATTATAATTAATTATAGAGGTGGTTATAGGAAATCATATATTATAGGTTGCAGTTACTTATATTTTGATAGAAGATCGTGATTACTATACTAGAGATGACTCTAAATAGGAGGATCAGGCTTATAGGGGGAGTTTGTTAGTGATATAATATATTTTTCTCTATAATTATGAGTTTTTTACTTATATTTGTAGAAAATGAACTAGTATGAGTATCACAAGATCAATTTCAGTTGTATATGAAAAATTGAATTTTATTTGTATATTTTGGTTTAATCCTAATCAGAGTTGTATATGACCATTGATAGATAATTTTTCAAGGGGATTAGAAGGAGGTGGGAATTTTGTGATTTGATTTTTATAGGTAATTTTATGAAATTATCAATAAAATTATGATGAGTGTCCTGAATAAGTAGTTCTTTTTCTTCTTTTAATTTGGGAGACATTTTATGAAGATGACCAAATATTCTTCAGGTATATTATTCACATTCCCCTTAATATTTTCATATTTTAGGTTTCTAGATAATGGAATCTATGTGATATGTTTTTAACATTTATTTTCAATAATGTCAGTAAATTTACATTACCAATTTTTTTGGAGTTGAAGAATATTGATGTTATCTAGAGGATGAATGTACAGAAATATTTGCCTTATGATGTAGGCATTAAACACATATTAAGGAGCCATGATTTAGTGGAAGGATATTAGATGTTAGGGAAATCAAGATTCCAATAATTGGAGAGTCATGTAGAGCCCTCTTCATCTCATATAAGTTGAGATGGCAGTTCAAATTTACCAAATGGGAGATATGAATTTATGCGTCTTGTTTATGGGGGGTTTTGTCATTATTAATATTAAGGGACAAATATTATTACGGACCATTATAGTCAACTAGGAAACATTCCATACAATCCCAAATAATTGTTTTCTCATTGGACAAATTATTAGTATAGAGAGAGAAATCGTATTCTACTAAGTTGAAATAGATCTAGTATAATCCAACCTTTTGATACTTAGCGTCCTCATGGATATATGAATCTATGTGATCAAGGATTAGGTAATTTCTGGGGCTTGTGAGAATGATTATCTAAATGATTACCTTTAAATTCAATATATATGGACTAGAGATCATTCAAGGTACCATTTCTTTCAGAACACGGTATATTTCACATTATTTTATCATGAATAGATACAAACCTTAATTTCAATATCATTGGTTCAAGAAATAGGACCCAAGGTGGAGAGGATTCCTTTCCATTGGTGTTTTCTTCCACAATAAAAGGAAATAATAAATTTCTTTATGTCTGATGGGGTTCAATGTTGATGTTGTCAAATTATCAATGTATTTCAATTTTTTCTTCATTATATATATCCATATGATTTTATCCATATAATGAGATTGTTGAATTATATCTTTTTTATCATATATTTTTTCCATAGGACAGTTGTGTTTTATGATGTAATGGTCTTATGTGTAGTATTGATTGTTTACTTGTATTATCGTGTGGTAAATATTTTTTTATATCTGCTATTTCTATAATAATTTTTCAATCAAGGATTTGGTAGAGGAATTGGTGGATTAATTTTTGAGAGGCATTTTGGATTGTTTAATTTTTTTAACTAAAATAGTTGGGGTTATTCATCCTCAGTATGATATTATATATATGATATAGTTATATAATCATTCCACCTCAATCATGTTTTCTTCCAATAATATGGGGAATCTATGTTTCTGTATTATAGGATTAAAATTAATAATTAAATATACATGTGAATTATACTATCTAGTTTTTCTATATAGGGTGATCTGATAATATTCCCTGAGAATGTGTTTGTGGGATTTCTGTTTTTTAAAACAATGAATTGATTAATCATGTGAGGAATAAGAACACTTATTCACTTTCAACGATAGATTATTTATTTTTTTGGTTGAAGGGAATGAGATGGTTTTTGATTGCTTATTTTTTATAGGTATCATTATAGGATAATAGAAAGTGAGGATAAAAGAATTACCCCCTCTATATGTTCATTTGGAACATTGATCCCATGATAATTTTATTTTGTTTTGAAAATTACACAATTTATTTAATAGAAATCATGATTAACATTTTTAACAAGTCATTGGATAAGATTCTGGTAGTGTTCGTTGATGACATATTAATATTCCTGAAGCTATAGGAGGAACATGTTTTCATATTTTGTATATTAAATACGTCCATAAAGACTACACTATATATATGTTATTGTGAAATATTATTTTCGGTATGTGAGAGGTTTATTTAATTGGGAAATTTTTCCACATAGGGGATACAATTATTCAATTGAATATTGAGGTATTTTTTTATTTAGAACAAAATGCTAATGCTGAAGAGGTCAGTAGTTTCCAAAAATTCATTATATGTTATCAAAGGTATGTTTCCAAACTCTCTTGAGTTTTATCATGGATTAATTAATTAATCATGGTCGGCCAAGATTTTATATGGATTTATTATTGCAATAATTCATTCAAAAACCCCATGGTGTAGTTATTTAGTGATGTTGTATTTTTTCTCGGGGGAGTTATGATAATGATTTTTTATGGTGTTTCATGTATCATTTTGGGTGTAAATAGACAAATAAGAGTGTAAATGATATAATTTTGGTGTTTCTAGTAAAATCCTTACATGTTTACCTATTCCTCCCACTAATTTAGGTTCGTAGTAGTTCTATTTATATTAACATTATCAAAAAAATAACTTCATAATAATGAACTCTATAGTATTTAATTATCAAAGGATACAATGGTATATTTTTTCATAGAAGGAAATAAATCTACATTTTTTGTGGTGGAGGTGTTTTTAAATGGATATGAATTTTATATCTTTAAATCATTAGTGAAGAATAATTTTGTTACTATTGTGATAGACAAGATGTCTTGTGGAAATGTTATTTAGGAATCAAAATATCATTTTAGTGTTATGGGGGTATATAATGTGATTAATCTGGTTGAAAATAATGATAGATGTAGAGTTTTACATTGCAAGACAATGATATAATAATCATTTATGTTTTATTGGTATGATTATTAGCGTAGAGTCCTAGTGGTATATGTTATATGAGATGGAATTTTTTCTGGTGATTTTCTAGAGGGATAGTCATTGGTTAATCAATATACTATCCTTGTTTCTTAGTGAGGCATGTTCCTTATATGTTTCAGTATATATATATATATTATATTATTCAAAAAGAAGTGGGAAATGGTTTTATGGAATGTTTGGGGAGTGTTCGGTGCTTTTTCAGAGTCTTGACAATTAGTTTTTTGAGAAAATGACTTAGTCACATTTTTTTGTAGAGTTAATAATAACCATGCCACTCATCTATATAGTCCAGTAAGAGGAGGTTCATGGTTATCTAAACAATTCATTGAATGAGCCATGACCAATCATGGATCTATTGAGAAAACACATATGGGATTTTCATGGGATGTGCATATTGTTTCAAAACAGTCCCCATCCGCACACATATAATGTTACTTGACCTATGGTGTTTCTCTATTTAGTTTTATTGTTTGTAAAATCATGTTTCCAAAATGTTTTCTTCTTATAACAAGATTAAAAACTGATTTTTTTTCATGATTCATTAATGGTAACCTCCCTCTTTTCTCATACTGTTTCATAGGAAGAACCTCCCTAGGTGTATGGATATATCTATCTTCCTTCAAGGTAGGCATGGAGCTATGTTAGTTATCATGTATTTTATTCTTCTGATTCATGTTCTATTCGATGCTTATTGCTATAAATTTTTTTTATTTTCCTTTATTTCATCATTTCCCCATATAAATGGAATTCAAAATTAGTCGGTGGTAATTGTACCTATTTTAATAGAATATTAATTTCATGACAATTTCTACAATTTTAACCCAAATTATAGGTCAAAAAAGAATGAGGACTCTATTTCCAAGATATAATAGATAGTCTAGTTACCTTTCCTTAAATTATCTATGGTTTAATCATGTGTCTTTGTTTATACTATACTGTTATTAAAATGCTACTGAAATACGAAATTAATAAAATGAATTGCTAATTTCATGTATAGAGTAGTCTTAGAAACACAAATATCAATAACATAGGATTTATTCCAATATATAATAAATCATTGATTGTGTTCCCTTTTTTAAATTAAATGATCCTTATACCATGAAATTTAGTTCCTCCACCAAATAAGGGGAATTTTGATTGGCCTTTATAAATGAAATATTCGTAAAATAATCCATTGAAAAACGGTAAGACATGTTTTTGGGTCATTGAATTCTTTTCTATTACATGAGTATCTATATGTCAAAAAATAACCTACTTAAAATAAATAATTTTTTTCAATTATATTAGTTTAACATGATCCATGGCCATCCATTATGTCATGTAGAGGGATATATAAGGGTTATAATTATATATTCCTAGTTCAATATCATTAATAATAAAAATTATATTATTTTAAATGAATTATAACATATATTGAGTGATTTATGGGTTCCTCATAGAACATAATGAATGAGCTCACATAGAAGATGACTTTATTCACCCTTGAGTAATACCTAGTTCCCTAGAGTATTACTATTGACATGTTTTGTGGGAATAAATATGGTACCATTTCCGGAGTGATACATATATTCCTATGTTGTAAAATATTGAAAACTCATAGCATTATGCCTTTAGACTATTCAATGAGTTATGCCTATATTTCTTATATGGAATGTCGTGGATGGACTCCAACGATTTTGGATTTTTAATGTGATCCAAAGGGATATATGTGTTCCTTTTTACAGAACTCAATTGATAACCTAGGGATGACAATTAATTAAATTAATTTTTGTTTCTTTTAATCATTGAATGAATTCCATGATTATATGGAAACTAATATGATTATTCATAGACACCTCGGGTATACACCTTTGGTCTGGGATATATAACCTATATATAAACAAATATATGTTCTTACATATATTATGTATATAAAGATATATATTTATACATGTAGGATCACATATATTACTTGAAAACTCATCTTAACCTATAGTATGTTGTAACAGACAATTGTCACATGATGAATGCAAAACACTATAATTTGTTTCATTTACTATTATAAATTGATTATTAAATGAAAAAAACACACACACATAAATATATAAATATATATATGGATAGTTCAATACCCCATTGGGGTTTTCTTATTGTTTATATATCACAACACATTCAGGCCACCGATTGGTACCCAAATTGATATTATTTATAGATACAAGGAAAAGGATTAATAAAATTCTGGTTTCTTTATTTTCAACACTAAGAAGGATAATATGAGAGGTATAGTAAGATTAGAATAGTTATGATATGTGGGATATAATATTTTTCTTTTTTATTCATTTGAATAAAATGTTGTCAATGCATACTTATTTTTTTCCATGTATTCCATTTCGGTATTGAAAAAATACATTGAGTCACTTTTGTAAATGAAATTCATTGTGTTTTTACCATTTTTTTATTTATTGAAGATTTATACTTTTTAGTTCATTTTTTCCAATATTTTTATTTTATAAACTTTTATAAAACAAATATATGCACTTTTTCCATTTGTGTATAACATCAGAATTATAAAATATTAAATCATTACTTCTAGTTGGTAGCCACTGATGTGGGTGGAGTGATTAATTCCTTGTGACACACTAGTTCAGCTATTGTTATTCAGTGTGTCAGGTCTGGGGGAAATTAAATTGTATCGAATAAACTAAATAGTAGTAAACACATTAGAACATCCTAGATATTAGGTTTTTAGTCAACAATGAGTACATTGTCCTTTAATGTGATAGTGAGTGTTACACCCCATGAAAAGCAAGAGTTAAAAGGCTAAATGTTACTAATGATGTCAAATAAGGATCACATTTCTTTCTGAGTGACTACCTAATTAGAATTCCACATTTTTTCATGTTCGCCTAGTTGAGTGACCATGATGTGGGAGATCCTAGTATGTTTCCATGTTTTTTTTGTGTGATGGAAAATACACTAAAATAACATTTGATGGAAAGTTGGGATAGTCATTAATTTTATAATTCACCTCATTATGTAATATAACTTGTTGTTTTGAGAATTACACCAAGATATTATTGGATAGAAATAGGGTCAATTGACTATGTTCATGGCACAGTGAAGGATGGACTGTGACTGTTAGAATCAAATGATGATTCATCATATTGATTTATTTATTACCAATCCATGATGAGGTTTTCTATGAGTTTCATGTCTTTGATTTAGTAGTGAATTAATGTGTATCATGGAATTATTAAGAATTTACATTTATATTATGGTATTCAATGATAAATCTATCACGAAAATAGATTATATCATGTCATTAGGTCTTCCAATATATTATGGAACCACATCATATTCCTCGTATTTTATGCGGCGGTGGGACTTCCCCATGTTGATACGGGAGAATATTTCAAAGACATAAAATTTTTTTTATTATCCATAGGAACATATATTGTTATTGTACATATCATGGAATTCTTTATGATGTTAACAAATATATTTGGGATCAAGAGTCAACTAATTTGGATGTTATCACGAGGATGTATATTGATTAGATAGTTTGGCATAACTTGGTTCAAAGGAATCACATATTTGACCGGGAACCAAAATTTTCATAACAACAATGATTATCTTTTAATTTTTTTGATAATATCTATTCAATAATGAACTATCACATCCGTCAATATATGAGAAATTGATATTAACCATTTATGAACTATATGATATTCTATAAGAATATGTTTTTGTACATTTCAATATCATATATTAAGCACTATACTTTGTGTAATTATTCTTGAAATATTGAATATAATTCATCTATATGGAATGTATATCTTCAAGTAATTTTGTTGGAATACTTTTAGATATGCATTGATTGAAAATTGGTTTGAGACTAAGAGGTCCTTATATTATATGACGTCCAAAGTACAATTTAGATTATTTTTACTATTTATTAATAAATATCAGTGTTGAATGATCATCTGATGTATAATTTATAGTGAAAGAGATACATCTAGATTTTTAGGTAAGAGATTGTATTTCCTTGAATATATTCCATCTTCATTGATAATGGTGGTTTTCATCTGATGTATTATGATTTATTCGTGGTTTGTAAGACATTTTTGTGATTTATGGTAAAATAACTATGGTGTAAAATTATTTGTTGAATCCCCTATATATGGAGTAGATCCATGTTGTATCCCATATGTCTAAAATGTAATGATATCGTTACTATGACTCTCATGTTAAATTATAGAAGATTTATTCATTATGGATTATTATATATTAATGGAGTTTCTATTTGAAATTGAATATCAAAAAGAAAAAGTGTTGTGCTAGTGTTGTATTCATTTGGTTTGTGTTTTATGGAGGCATTGTGGGATGAAGGAATGTAAAAATGAAAAAAGATTCAATGATTCGTGATTTATAACTGAATATGTTTGTTTCTTGATTTATTTATTGAGGGAATATTCGAAATTGATTTTTACATCGAGATATTATTATATTATATGATAAATTTTATTAGGGAATGTTAATATCTATTATATATTTTTCTGTAGTTTTGGAATTATCTTAGTTTCAGTGGTATCTCCTAGGGAATTACTGGGATGGTGGTTATGTTATATTCTAGATTTTGTTTGGACTTAAGGATCACAACTATATTTCAGTTATCCAATGTATGGTTTTATATTTTATATAAAAAATTATTATTTTCATTCAATGTGGTTTGTGATATATATAGATATATCTCGTACTTTTTAATTTTTATCATATTTTTTTGTCTTAAATATAATATTAATAGTGATAATGTGATTAATGAAATTAATCTATGTTTCTTATGTAATCTAATATGATTAAAATAAAATCATATTTCTTGGGTTGTCTAAATTTTGTCCTTTAATATATTACATAGATATGTAAACACATGTTTTAAATCTGGACAACATTAATACATCACATACTACGTTTAAGTAACATTGTTTCCATAAATGTTTAATGAAATACACACACATTCCAAACTCAAATGTTAACTCTATCAACAATACATATCCCATATTTGAAATTATCATGTAATTCCTACAAAAGAGAACATCAATGGCTGTAAATGAAAGCCAAGAGTTACCCTTGAGTCCCAACTCGATTAGGACGCTTATTTTAAACTACCGTTAATCGTATAAAACATTAAAATGGGGGTATTAACCTAAAAAATATAAGGAACAAGTTTACAAAAGCTCAAATAATGATCATACAAAAAGATAAATCCAATATATGATAGTGAATAAAATATATGAAAATTGTATAAAAACACAAATATCCATCATATAATATCAATATAAAATCACTGGTATAAACTCAATCAATGATTACCTAATTCAATCTAATGTGGCTTTCCTGATATCCAAAACCCTATTTCGAACATAAAAAAATGTTTACATGTATGGGTGATCGTACCTATACACATATTTGAATAATGTTGATGAATAATAATTCAGTTGTAGTGAACACACATTGGTACCCAAATTCATCAATAATAGGTAAATGATCACCCAAACACCCTAAGGTTCAATATCTAAATATTTTATTTATATGGTATGAAATAACATCATTAGAAGATTATTCCACAAAAATTCATATATATATCCATCTATCTCATGACTAAATAACATATATTATAGTGTTATTAATCATTTTCATAGTCATGCTATAATAAGTATATTCCAAATCACTATCATTCCATATCATTATAATCTTATATCTTTCAACACATACAATATCCTAACTAAAAATCATACCCTCTAAACATATATCTATAATCCTATTCTTTTGTTAATGTGTTGTACTTCAACATCATGGGATACTCCTAAAATGCATGACACCCACCCTATTGTGTCATTAAATTCCCATAATTAAGATTTATAGTTTATAACAAAAAATATAATCAACCAATTACATAGTTTATTATTGTTACAATAGTGATACATTAAAACTAAGACCATATATAGAATATAGTTGAGTATCTTATGAGTAACCATCTATATTTACAATTCTTAACATTAATGTTTTAGGAAAATAGCCAAAAACACAAAAAGTTTTACATTATTATGTTGATCTAACCTATGTAGAGTGACTATAATATTATATGAAAATATAAATATAATATTACCACATAGTTTTATGAACTAAATGTTTCATATTAAATTTACAATGAAACAACTATTAAGACCACCACACTATCAACAATACACACTACCATCATTAAAATATTGACAAACAAGAAACCAACACCTTTCAATAGAAAAAAAATCATAGAAACCATTCCAAATTTATAATTTATCTTATTTTGATTTCATATCATAATATATCATTCCAATCCATTTTAAATCCTTTTTTATTCAATTTTATATCAAATTAAAATCCATTCCTTAATAATTTCCCAGACCTGAAATTTAAAATTAATTTAAATTATATTTATTTTAACAATAGTAATATATCATTCAATTATATGCCACTCTAAATACCATTTTTATCAATACAAGTCATATATTCAATATATATTATTATTTATAATAGTTCCCCATATACATCACCCAACTATTATAAAACTAATACATAAGGAGGTATTAAAACCCTCTCATTTAGAAAAATACCTTTCACAAATACATACCTATTTAACCATAATTTCCCATCGACAACCATATATCAATTTCCCATTGCAAGAAAAGTAGTCATAGTGCCTATTGAAAAATCCATAAAGATATCCTAAACATAATATAAGATTTTAATAATCATGGTAACACATTCATGGAATCAAAATAATGAAATATAATAGCAAATACTTCACAAATATGTTATAAAATGTTCATCCATTATATTTTTAAAATATCAGTTCACAAAACAATGAAAATATTTATATGGGTGATGAAAAAAATACATGTTATCAGACAACCATTTTTGATACCACCTATACTGTATTATCCATTTCTAAATGGTGATTCAATTGATTTTGTAATACTATCAACACACAAACAGACACATATATATCATATTAGAAACTAATTTTTCATCATGATCTATGAAAAACCATCAATCTTAAAAAAAAATTCTTAGAAACGTTTCTTTCACATCAATTTATGTTTTCATTTAAATCATTTTATATAATAGCATAATCATTAACATCAATAATATTAAAGATAAATCATGTTACCTTTACATTATATAACAAATGAAATAGGTTTATAAAATCAAAAAACCTAATATGTGGGTCAACCCATTGCTATATAATATTATGACCACAATTTTAAAATTATGATATACGATCATCTGAAATAGAGACAATTAAAATTAAAATTAATAAATTTGTATTTACAAAAACCCCACATAAATTGTACAAGGAACATTGAAAATTCTGAAACTATTAGAGGAGAATGTGGTGAAGGAAAATAATATCTCAGATTAGAAAACAATTTATCAATACGAATCTAGGGATAAATCCTATTCAAGGAAATGCAAATGTATCCAAAGGGGAAAATCCAGATTCTATGTCTTAGGGTAAATTAAATAAAATAGTATTCGAATTAAAATTTACATTTTATATTGAAATGTTATGTTAATGGTTTCATACTATGATTGATGATTGTCATTTGATGATTGAGATAATCCAAATAAATTTCCACAAATCAGTCTGGTTTCTCCCAATATCTCTCTCTCATATTCTCATTATTAAAAAAACATAAATGTAATAACACCATGTCATGTCATGGAATTATTTATATACACATTACATGACACTAAATAATTTAAACCATAGAAACCCACTCCATTGGAATTTATTTCAAGGAAATTATGGAAAGGACGTGAAGAACATTTTAGAAAAAATAAAGAAATAGGAAATTATTCCTTCATTCCTAAATCCACAAGTCCATTCCATTGCTGAAAACCCAACCCCATTGTAACTATTCAACTATATCCTCTAATGGATTCCACCCCCATTTTGTTACTCTTCTTTCTAGAACTAACTAGACTATAATCCGACCCCACCCCCCCCCACAATCCAAAAACACATGTGATGACACCAATGGTCATGTTGTGGTATACCCCTTCTTTCAAAAATACTAGATCTAAATGAATAACTATTTATAAATATTTATATACACACATTTGAATCTAGAATTATTCCATAAAATAATCCCAATATGATATGAATATTACATGAGATACCTATTAAATGATTATAATACTAGAGTATCAAAACCAAAACAAAATGAAATAGAAACCATCAGTCTATAATCTTGAATAGAAGATACCAATCAAAATGATTTTTACATTTATCAAAGAATAATACATCTCATAAACTAAATATTTTGAACATTTCAAAATTAGAAATTAGCACCCCAATTGAAATAAAATGATAAAATCGTCATAAAAACTAATTATAATATAGGTTCAAACACCTCTAGATTCTGTTTATGTATTTACACATCACAATACCAAATAAAATATTTTAAACCACTGGGACTTTATTGAACATGAAAAAATATTATTAAAAAACCACCAAACTTCATCTATTAAGGACTCTAATTATTGATTTGTCACTTTATGAACATCTCATCACCCTCAACATTATAGAATCCCATATAAATCACAAGTTAGTTAGTGTGAAAATAATAATGAAGATATGACACTTTGAAAAAATTATATAAATGATCCAAAAATAATGTCAGAAATAAAAGATAGTACTTCTTACCAATTCACATCAGCACATGAAATGTTATAATAAATAGTGGATACATTTTACTCCCAATTACAATCCTCCAATATCCATGATGGGGGGAATTAATCTAAATTAGATTATGATTAATTTTAAACACTAGTTGTGTAGTATCCTAATAAACATTATATTTCTATTAGTCAGATACACCATTAACATTATCTATAATCTTTTAAACCACCATATTTTTGATACCTACTAATTATATTATATGGAACACTGAAACCACAATATTTTTCAATTATAATTGGGATGGGTAGGTTCCCCAATAAAACTCCTAGAATATATTCTTTCATATAGGAGAGTGATGTCTATAGACTAATTAATTATAACATGATTTCTTATATATTAAATTCATTGTGAATTATTAAAAACATGATAATATGAACAGAAAACACCAGTAAAAACAATTGATATCAATGAAACTACCAGCCTCCAAAATATTCTTGTATTTAATCGAGTAAACACCCCCGGGTAATCAAAAATACTCATCCACTCACATTTGATACAAATTATAATAAATAATATGCCACTGATACATTCATAACCTAAACCTAGAAACCCTCAAAAAGAGTAGAGGGTGTCGTAAGAATTCTTAAATAGTCTCATGATGCAAAAAATGAACCTCTTATAAATACTATAATATGAAAATGAAATAGATGAACTCTATAGTGAAATGATCCAAGAACTCATAATATTATTAGTACATGAGTCCAATTAAAATATTCATGGATTTTTTTAAACATAATCATATAAGTATGATATTATTATTCCAATTGTGATATCTAAAATTATTCTAAAGAATAACGAACTCATTCCCCCTAATATAATGATATGGGATCAATAAATCACCCATTAAAAATAATATATATCTATAAAACAAAATGAATAATCAATCTATTCTCAAAAGATGACAATGATTCCAAACTATTACATAATATATTTCTCAACAATCTATTAAAAATGTTTTACCACTATCATCATTATTGGATATTTATATCAATGTACAACATAATGGAAAGCATAGTGATTTAAATTCCCTCTATATCAAATAATTAATATTAATGCTTAGCTATTGTAGCTCAAAAATGTGATAGTTAATATGAATCCATAAATATCAATGAAAAAGTAGGTTTCCACCATATTATGAACTCGATATGACACTGTGAGGTTAGGGATATAATATATCTAAGGAAGATGATTAGTAACTCTTCAATGTCTCTTGGAAAATATGATAACGATTAAAAAATATACATGATATAATTATCATCAATTTGGGGAAATAAATACATTAATCACCATTGACCCTTCCACTAATATCACATAAAAACAAGTATTAGATTCTATCAAATCATCTAAATGATATCAACCATCCTCTACATGAAAAAATCATGGAATAAAAAAACACAAAAATTTTAGTATTGGAAAATAATATTATATAGAATTAAATTATTAATCCATCAATGATTTATATTGTATAATTATTTTTTCTCAACCCTATCATAAAATTTGTAAACATTCTTATCATTTGACATTATTAGTTAACACTGAGGGAAAAATCCTTACAACCATAAACCCTAACTCACATACCATATATTTGAATGATGGAATGGAATTATCTAGAAATAATAATTAATAAAATAATGAAGTGGAGAAAAATATTGTTCTTCATATGAACATTATACAATGTGGTGAAAATATTTCTTTAGAATACAACTACAAACCCATAACATTTCTACCTGAATGCCTTTACTGATGATCACTCCCACAACTATGATCAAAATTATATTCACAAGGGAAAAGGAAAAGATTATATATACTATACCAGTTGCATATCCATTCAGCTTACCAAATCCCTATTGATCAAGTTATTGATATGGACATTGATGAAACTATAAATAAGGATGAGAAAATTAATTCCAACATGTGACATATTGTATTCCTACAATGGTTAGGCCACAATGACACCAATGAAAAATAATTATATAAGATAATAAAATAATTAAAAATACCCTAATGCATACTTGTAAAATACTATTAATAGTGATGTGTGAAAATTATATTTGAATCTATACTTTTGAAATTCAAAAATAAAATGATTGTTGTGTATTCAATGAAACTATATTTGTATCCCTCCTCAGTGGTAAGACATTATTGGTCATATATAGTGATGAAAAAAGATGCACATGCATCCTATCACTGACCTGCATCACATTTTTAATATTCCAAAATAGAGGGATCATAAATGGTTTAAAAATATATCAACCCTCTATGAAAACATCTCCTCTATGTATCAATATCTTGACTCATCACAATGAGAAATATCATGTGTGATTTAATGATTGTTCGAGAAAATAATAAGAGGTTCCCACTTGATTAGGAATGCATGCAAGATAGAGTGTAAATCTTCTCTCTTCACTAACCTTATTTTGGATGATTCTACCCTAACTCAAAACTACACATATAAGTAATAGCATAAATCTATGACATATTTACACCATTTGATTAATGAAACTGATAAATTTTCTCTCATCATTCCTGATTAACTACTAGGAGAGCATGATATTATAACATATAATAATTAAAATAGGAGAAAGACTATTTCTCCTATATAAAAATAAAAATCTATAAATCAATGTAATACCCTAATAGTTGTCCCTGAATTTACAATAAAAATCACACAATTTAATACTTCATGGTTCATTCTCCTTATATGATTTTAAACTATATCATTTGTTGGACCATCCAGATTAAACCAACAATACTATAGAAAATATGAATGGTAACTTTAATTAATACTTATATAAATAGAAATAATATCCAATGATTGATTAAAATGAATTAATTTATGATTTATTTCTTTAGATCCATGTTAGATTTTCATTGAAATATCCTAAATCTACACTGGAAAAAACAAGTTCGGCATGCATACAACTCCTTGGTCTCTATCCAACAATTAAAAATACCTTCCCTTGGATGTTAGGAAATATTAATATACCTTCATAGGATAATATGTGGATGTAAACACCAATGCTCATTATGTCCTCACATTCATCATTACAAAATAGTTTCAATAAACATTTTCCCGACATTCCCCATGGAGTCCTCACATGTACATAAATAAAATCACTAGAAAAACACATATCCATATATTTTCAATAAATTTTTCATGACCCACTCTTTATAAAATCCCCTCCTAGTCACGTGGTGATTATGATAGTGACCCCCTAAATCCTACTTCAAAATTCATGAGTTGGTGAATGCTGTTTGGGTAATAAAATAGGGAAATGGAATTTTTTTAACCTCGGATATCTCAAAAAAATTATAACAAATCCTTACACATCACTATAAAATTAAATAAAACCAATATTGGAAAATGAATAAAATTATATCAAATTTATTATTGATAAAAGTGTCTCATATAAAATACAAGAAATAAACTCCTTGGAAGTAACTATAAGCACATCCCCCTTCTCTGTGGTAGTAATATCTGGAATGATTTTTAAATTACTCTACAAAACCTAAAAAACTATATATTTGGGTGAGATAACATTTATACTAAGTTATCTCATCTTAGATACCACCACTTAAAATGTGGAAGAAGCACACTAGTCCTTCAATAATAATAAAACAATACAAACAAAAAATTGCCAACTTTTAAATATAAAAAAGACTCACCAATTTCCCATCCACCAACATTGCATCGAAATATAAACTTATAATATCAAATGAATCAATAAATGAGTTACATTGTAATTACATACTCACTAGATTATCAATCATACTCCCGAATCCATCCATTATTCATTTCAAAACACAGTCTATTATATATAACTATCATGACCAATATCAGGAACTTGTCAATATTTTCCTAACATAATACCACCTCATACCTCATCCAATCATTAAATAATTGTCCCATTACATTTATCCATTACAGTATGGTTTTGTGAACATAAATAAAATCAATATAATTCCCTAAACCAACTACACATGACCCCCACCATAAATTATAATACCATCCAAAAACCCAAATAAGATAGTATATCATATAATAAAACATTAATCCATTTAATCTATATATTTATTATTATTTTGAGCCATTAATAACATTAAAAAGTTTTGATTGTACAGTAAGAGAGATGGAGTAGTCCACCATAAATTCAGTAACATCCATTTATTTAAGAATATATATTTCTATTTATTAAAATAGAAATATTAAATATGCTACATTATATTCAATACTAAACTAATAAGAACATAATTATTTTTTGACATATATTAAGTACAATTTTCCTTTATAAAATTAATTATCTAATTAAAATATTTGATTGTTTTGTTAAAAAAGTATATAATACATTTTAAAGTGAAATAGATATTTTTTATAAACATTTTTTATTAATGTTATATATTATTTTCATAAGATTTTAAATTAGTCAACTTTAATAAAGGATTATAATGATATTTGACAATTTTATATCTTGTTAAATTAATAAAATTTCATTTAATTATTATAATTATACATGGAATGGGAATAAAATCACATTATTCTTGAAAAATACATTTAAAAATATGAATCCACTATATCTACTAAAGATAGGTATATCCCAGTAGACATGTCACCTCCACGCTCAACCACGTCACCCAAATAACACATCCATTCCCGATTCTACCCCCACACTATCGCGCTCTACCTCCTTATCCATTTCTCCCCGCGAGACTCCTTCCATTCGCCTAACCTGGTACTCCAGTCGCGCTTAGGGTTTTGATAGAGCTCCAATCAATACACCGCAAGTGAAATCTTCTCATCTCCTCCCGCAAGTTGTCCCTAGAATCAATGCGCATACCATCCCTGACCATTTCTTTGTTCCCACTGTCCACACCATCCCACTCTCGGGATTTTCCTCCAATACAATTAGGGTTCCAGACAACTTCCCTCTGTCACTTCATCTGCTCTCTTCCTTAACCATCTATGGCTACGACTCCTCCAATTTGGTTTCTAGGGTTCGTGGTCATGATACCCCTCCCTGGATTTCTCCTCGCGCTCATCATATCGACCATGGGTGGTCACAACACTTAGCGACGAACTACTCACTGCCCTTTATTTTCCCTCCCTGAGCACGATCATTGTATTCCCTATCCCACTCCCCTCAATGAATAACCTCTGAACTTGGGACACCGACTTTGTGTGATCCACCAGGCCCCAAGACCTCACTGAATCTCCTCATCATCCACCAATTTCATAGGACATCAACCGATTCCTTTGAGATTGATTCTGGTCGGTAATTTCGTCGCCCAACTTCGAGGTAACTGTGCATTTACCAAAAGGTTCATTTACTGGGTTGCAAGTATTGGATTACATGGATCTCTACTTTTCGGAAGGTATGATCCACTAAATCTATAATTGTTTTCCCACATTCAAATACATGTTATATATTGTGTTTTTGGTGGATTTTTTGTCGATATAGCGTTCATATTATTTTCAAGATCCTGTTTGGACTTCAAATAATCCTACCTATTATCCCACCTATATTCCCTTTTCTATTTTTGTTTAACTGACTAGGTTACAGCTAAGTTCTCACTCACATCTCTATGTGGTTCTACATACCATGACATTTTACTACTTGGAAATATAATCTTGGTTCCCTTGAATTAATATGGAACTGAAATTTACATAATTACATATAGAGAGTTAAAACATTAATGTTTCAACATCATTTATATGTATGTTTTTCCATATTAGTCATTCATATATATTTCTGTAGGGTGTTTTGGGTTTTTTTATATTGATTTAGAGTTCATCTAATTTTAAATATCATGTTTTCACGTCAAATAATCTGAACATTTTTTATCTTTTCTGTTAGTGTTTAACTGACATTATTACGCTCCCTCCCCATTGAGTTCTATGTATGGTTTTACATACCATGAATGTGTAGTGCTTGGAGATAGTATCTTGGTGCCCCTACATTAAGATGGAACTGAAAATTACATAATTACATAAAGGTAGTTGAAACATTAATTTTTCAAGATTATTTATATGTAAGTGTTTCCTAATTAGTTGTTCATAGATATTTCTGGACTGCTTATTGAAGTGTTTCCCTATTATTCATTCATAGATGTTTTCTAGACGACTTATTGTACTTCTCGGGAACTCTTGGGAGTTCGATTGGGGAATCCATGCCTGGATGCGGCATACGAGCTTTCTAGATCCTCAACTATTTACTCTGTCGTCTTTTGTAGGTATTTCCTCTACATATAATAATTGATTGAAATTTTCCGATGTTGATCTTTTCCTTGGGTTTTTATGTGGATGACAAATCTGATTCTAGTGACATTTTTACTAATATTAACCTTTTGATAAATATTAGTTTCATTGACTTGTTATCTTTCAATTTTTATCCATCTGTTGTCATACATATATGTTTTTGCTTCTTGGTCTAATGAATATTAATTTTTTTTTCTATTTAATGTTATAAATCACTTTTCCTAGGAAGCTAGTTTCTAATTTGCTATACTAGTTTCAGGATATTCCCAGTGGCTGGGAAACATTGGATAGAAGCTTGAAAAGGTGATATAGTCAACCCTGGTGATGAAAATTTTAATTACAACATAATTACTTATCTTTCTATGGAGGCCTACATAGTTTATACGATTGTGGAGAAAAAGTGAGAGTCATATCCAGACTAGTATTTTATATTTTCATAATACTTTTCTGAGATTATGATAGGCAGAGGAAGAAAATAGGCAGTTATCAATATTTATGTGATTGTTATTCTCAATGCTTGAAGTGCGTCTATTAATAAGTATTATAAGTTTTATTATGTAGGTTTGTGACTCCCATTCCATAATATAGTTTTAATAAACATGGACTTAATGTTAGAATGACTACATTTATTATTATTTCAGGAATATCTATTCTTTTAAGCAATTCTAATTCAAGAGAATTAGATGCAGCGATACAAACTGATGGATGGCCCCATGTGATCTGAACGTGATCATGCAAATCATGATTCCAATACCATGTAATAATCCGATAATCTATTCCGTGCATTGATTTTCAAGAAAGAATTATGTTTTAACCACAACTTTGTTAATTGTTTATTTCATTTTACCCTTATAGGACTTATCATTAGTTTCTAAATTTACCATTTCACATTAACATTGTTGAAATTTTTATGATTTTACCAGACTTTGTCGCTGAAATTGTGAGCAAGAATTGACTAGCTATTCAATGGAGACTACTAAGGAAAAAAAATCTAAATATGCTATTAGATGCTTATTAATATTTACATGATTTTTTTGTTAATTTAATTGTATTGTTATTCCCTAATGTACATATTAGAATTTCCTAAATATAACATATCATGTTAATATTACTGACTTCTTTTTTATTTTCAAGGACTTTTTTCCGAAACATATCACCAAAATTTGATAGGAGTGGAGACTATATGGAAACAAATACAAACAGGTTTTCAGATATCTATTAATCATTATACAATTTTGTTTTGTAAATTACGATTCATTCATTAACATCCAAATGTGCTCTACATAAATGAATTAATCTGTTCTGGTGATCAAAAATCTTTGTTATTCCCTTAACATTGTTGAAAAATTAATTCGTAACATAGTCATGAGGGCTGCAATATATTGAATTCAATAGAGAGGTATTGTCTTCATAACACTGGACTTATGCCTCAGTGATTTATTCTTATTTCATTTTGATATTTCATGGATTTAAAAAGGGAGATCATCTGATAATTTTTAAAACTACATCTATTAATTAATGTCAATGCTTGATCTTTGACCCGATTCATCCACTACTAATCTAGTTCTTTTTAATAATAAAAATTTGAATTGTTTTAATTTCAAGATAGAAATAATTTAATATGAAATTATATGTGTTATAAACAAACTTCAAACCATTTTCCTCATTTCATTGAACATTTGAGATGAAGATTGAATGTGTTTAATTCAATGGTTTTTTGATTTGTTATTTAAATGTCTATTGTACAATATATCTGAAAATTTTACTTAACAAAGTCTACTAGACAAGAAAAAGGATACCTCATCAAAAAAATGATCAAAGAATCAATGGGTATTAACCTAGAAGAGGGAATATTTAGAAAATACAATCATGTACTGATCTTATCATGTCTAATTCTCACTCATTTCTTTATTAGAAAGAGAACATTGTAGTTTGTAGACCATATGAGGTATATCAAGGTAATGATTCCTAGAAGTCACACCATCATGTCTAGGTAGTGTATTCCAAACTCATGGTTCCATATTCTGGGACCATATGATGATGTACATCAGGAAATTAAATATTCATGTCATGGTACATATTATTTGAGGTATGATATCTTCACTTACTTGAATTTTGATGAATATATAAGTATTTAGCCTTTGATAGATTATTATTCTGTCAACATCAATCCTAGTTATGGCATGATCAGTAACATATATATGCACATACAAGGAAAATGAACAGAAAAAACTTGTGAATAGTTTAATGAATATATTGAAACAAGGAAAGGCCACAAACTTATATATGCAGAAACATATATCTTCTTTTTATTTTGTTTAGCAGCAACATATTTCTGAGCAGCAACATCTATATGATTATGTAAACTACTGATGTCGGTGATGCTACTGAAGATATAGGTATATTGGTTATATGAGCAGCAACATATAACTTCATTTTCTTTATTTGTATATTATTGAATATATTACTACTTTTTAGCGGGGATAATCAAGATACTGTTATTTTGAATAGAGGAAATGCCACCCAACTATTTTGAAATAGTAATTAATGTGAAAAACTACAACTTCTAGGTGATGAAATTACTCACATCCTTGAAGGAATGAAAATTATCAACATAGAAAATCCATTGTTTCTATCATTAAAATGTATATGATAAATATTAAAAGATCAATAAGAAAATATGTATTTTACTTATGGTAGCACTAATGAGCTAGTTGTTAGGGTCCATCAAAAGTAGAAGCTTATATTTGAATGTTACTGGTCATGTATGTGGTATTTGGGATTCTGGTCTGAGGAAATTTCTTTATGTTATGAAGATTTGGGGTCAACTTGATGTTCTGTGAGTCAAACAGTGATATTATACAGGTCTAAAGAAGCCCCAAATGTTATTTCCCTCTATTTTGAGTCCATTTATATATGCTTGTGGTTGTTGTTCCGAGCATAAATGAGTTTCTATTTTCAGGTACCAGTTGTCTGGAGATTTAAATGTCTTATTGATGAAAGTGACAAAAACTGATTTCCCATTGTGAGGTATCAGTGGTATCATTTTATTTTATTTTAATATAGTTATCATGTTCTTTTTTTGAATTTGGTCACCCTATAGATTATTATTTACTATTAACAATAAGATGACGTTGCTCATTATGTAACCCATGTTCATCAATTTCATAACTTGTGTCCCCCGGAAGTCTCTCTTTCTATATGTATTGTTCCATCATTATGTATTTGTCTCTCATCTCTTTCCCTCATTATATAATGTTCCAGATACATGAAGAATAGTTTCACTCTATTTTATTTTTTCCTGAACAACCCACTCATTCTATTTATTATTATTTCATTTATTTTATCATTTCTCTTTTTATTATGACCACTCTCTATGATGTTTTATGTGGATTATCAATTTGATATGTATATGAAATTTTTAATTAAAATTGTTTACTTTGTAAATTTCATGTTTTTTATTCTTTCCATTATTATACATTTTTTATTTATAACGTACAGTTTGTTGTATTTTCAGGTACATTTGGATCATTGCTGCATGCGGTTTGGCCAACATCTATAACAATGCATAGCCTCCAAGATTCATCAATTTCCAATGGTATGGGCATAAAGTTATTTTCCAATCAGGACACTCTCTATAGCTTTCTTGGTTAGGCTTTGTCCTTCATGTTGTTTCATTCACATATTTTCTTAATTTGTTGTGTGTTTTTTGTGCGGTTCTCAGTCAATTTCTGTTCGGAGTTATCTTAATGGGTTCTTCATTTCCCCATTATAGTAGTCATTTATTTATTTAGTTTATAAGGAGATGATGTCCTGGCCTAACTACATTTTTCTGTATTATGGGTAAGTATTTCCTTCATGATTCCTTTGTCATGTCTATTGGGTTTTTCTGATTTCTATGGGTTCATTAGGCTTACGTTGTCATTGCAGCCTCCTGTGAATAAATCTAGCTGCTTTCAAGATGGAGGAATTTTGGACCCCAAAACTGATTATTGTGTCATTCAAGAACTTTTTACATACATCGGCAAGGTATTTTTTTGAAAATCTCTTTATTATAAAAATCTATATTCGTTACATTTTTCGTTAGCTCATTGATACTTTTAAATTTGGTGTAATGTTTCCGGTGGTGTTGTGGTTCTTAATGTTTGATGCTGAATTGATAGAATGGGTTATCACTAATTGATGACGCTACCACTGATTCTATAAAGGTTTTCAATGAATGAAAACACATTCTATTGGTATATTTATCTGGTTTTAGAATGTATTTATGATTATACATTTTTTCTGATTGAACAAGCGTGTGAACTGTCACCCCATTTTTGAAAGAAAAATGAGACGGGGTAGCCTACATATGCATGTGCTCATTATGATATGTACGTTTTTATGGGGTCATCATAAATGAATTCCACAGAACCATTAAATTTTGGATTCACTATTGTTTTTTCTGTGGAGGCTATGATTTCTCATTTTCAAGACAGTTGTACAGCATAGAGGGAATGAGGTGTATGTTCCATACGAACTTTCAATTTTAGCTGATGAGCTTCTACCTAATTTCCTCTTATTACATCATTATAACTCAAATAATGTTTTATGTATGTAAATACTTCTCAATGACCACTTCATGTCTGAAAAATGGAAATCAACAGTTCAATCCCATTTCTGCTAATATATCTTTTATGTTTCCTATTTTTGATTTGAATCCATAACATGTATGGTAAATATAGATTGGTTATCAGGAATTTTACATCCATCTGTTGCACATAATTATAATATAGTTTATTCCAATGGTAGGAAATCAGTGAACAATTACAGTGTAGGGATGAATGGTCTTGACTGGGTGGATTCACATTACAATTTTGGAGAATAGAACATCATGAAAGAGGGATCATTTGGCATATTTTGGAGCAGTAGATATTTTATTTTTATTTTATATATTATTTATTTTTTATTTCATTAAATGTGAGTATACATTAATTTTTTTTTGTGGTTAGTATTTCCCTTTTTCTATTCTCAATATTTATTTGAGTGATGTATTATGTGTTTACTATACTATATTACATTTTGTGTTGGAATCATTTATTTTATAGGTTATTCGTTTAGTATTCCATTTGAAGATCATATGACCTCAATTCAACATTAATTATCATAATGATAATATATTTAATTATCCTTTTGAATGATGTTTTCATTAATGTGTTTGAATTCTTCATGGTGAAATTAAAATTTTATACTTTATAACTTAATGTAAATGTTTTCTAAAATATTTATGATGTCAACTTAATTGTGTAACTTGTATTCAAAATTCTGATTATAATTTAATTGTCTATTAGTTTTTATTTCATTTTACAATCCAATGTTGTTTTCAATTTTATTTAAGATTTAGTTTATTAATGTTATTGAAATCACTATCCTTAGAAGAATTCCATTCCTATAAATTTATCGTTAATGTTTTTGACTATATTGATGAGGTATCCATATTTTCACCACATGTATTTCAATATTATGTATCATCAAATATTCATTTATATATATTCAATAGAAATTTTTATTATTAACTTCGAATCATAGAAATATCTTATTTTGTTTAAATTTTTCATGCTCAAAATAAATTTTTATTCCATTAAAAATTTCTTCATTATTTTCTACTATATTGATGATGTCTCTATAGTTTATCCAGTTTTCTAATTTTATGTACCACAAAGTTTGTCCCTTTGGGAAAATATATTCAACTTAATTGTTCATTAATAAATTTGAATAATGGTATTTAGTTATTGAATATAAGCATTGTTTTATAACACCGTGCAAGTGCACAGGTGGGTACTAGTTTATAATATTTTGAGTATGAATATTATAATTAATTGCTACCACTTTTATAAATTTTAATTGAAAAATAAAAAAAAGTTTTAAAACTTATTTTTGGATTTATCTTAATTTATTTGAGATTTCTCTAAAAGGATTAATTTTGGAATGAATACAGAAATTGTCATTTTTTGAAATAAAATTATTTATTTTCAAAATATAATTTAATTAAATGGTAATAATATATATTTTTTAGAATTAATGTAATATATGATCCCATGGATTATTCGTAATATCATTATGACGTAAGAATCACATTATATTTGATTTTTGAAAAAATAATATATTTTCTAGAAAAATTTATTGTTTATAGAATATTTTATTTATAGAGAAATAAAAAATATATTAATATTAATTTCTTACACATAAATTAATTTAATAATGAAAAAATAAATTTCATATTTCAATTCATGAGTTTCAAAATTATTAATGAGGAAAATTTTATTGAATGACATTATTAATTATTTCTTTGATTAATTTTTATCCAAATTAAACAAGTAAAATAAATTTTGTAAATTTAAAACATTAAGATAAGGTCAACAAATATCATCTTAATTCTTATCTAAAAATGTATTTTGACCATTATCACATTATATTTTAATATAATTATCTTAGTTTAACATTACATTTATTAAAATACATATATTATATAAATGTTATGACTAATTTTAAGTATCCTAAACATAACTATTCCAAAATGGAAACGACAATTATAACTTATCAGAAGTAATTGAACATACTATATCAATATATACTGGAAAAAAATATATTACCCACCATCCTACCGATGTTCAAGATTTTGTTTCACACAAAAATTACAACATAAAAGGTTTAATGTGTATACTCAAGGAGGTATTATAAAGAATATGTTGAACTCTTGACCAAGTTTTATAATGTAAATTTATTTTTGTAATAATTTATAAAAATTCATAACAATGAGTATATAAAAATATCTATATCAAATATTAAATAATTTTATATACTTCTTATTTAGTCCATTTTCATCTTCTTTTTGGTTGTATTAAAATTAAATCCTCTCTGACAAATACATTTGGTCATGAACCTCCATAAAGAATTAATTTTTTTTTCAATTACTGCCCATCGTGGATGGTTAAATAGATTGATTTAATCGAAAAACAATATAGGAAAAACATAATTATTATTCCTCAATGATATTTTTTTTTTAAATTTTTACCATTATATCCATTGTAAAATGATAATGACCTTCATCCATTCTTGTGGTCTATATCTTCCACCAAAGTAATGATTTTCCACTTTTTTTCAATATTGAAGGTAATTAAGAAAAAATAATGAATATATATGTTATTTATTTTATTATTTTAATAGTTATTACTTTTATTTTTGAAATATTAATTATTATTTACCTTTCTTTTGTTCCATCAATAAGAATGTGAAATCACCACCGATGAATACTAACAACCACTATCTCCTTGATGTGATGTAATTAATTTTAGAAAATCATATAATAGAAATTATAAAAAAAATTTAAAAAAATGATACACATATGAAATTTTTGCCATTATGGGTATAATGAAACAAGGACCACAATTCATTGATGAAAAAATTGAATAAATACATGAATGATAAATTTAATAGTCAAAATATTTATATATATTCAAAAGAAGAATTATTAATAAATGGGTTATCCGAACCGATATGGATGTTATATATTGTTGGATATTTATGGATTTGGTTTTGGAGTATAGTTCTAATAAATCAAAATTTTTTATAAATTGGAGAAATTGCACATACGATAAATTGCATGACCTAATGAATGGTTTAATAAATTAAATATTATTTAGTTGGGTCATTTTTGATATTATGATCATTTTTTATTTACATAGTTCTTAGAATAAATATTTAATATTTAATATATTATATATCATCATATTAATGATATTTAATGTTTTATTTCTTATTATTTCATTCATGTGGTTTATGGTTCAAAAGTTATAAATATTAAAGTGTTTATGACACTATCTCATTTTATTTAATGATTTTATATAATTGATATACATTATGGGGTACTACATGATAATTATCATTTAATCCCAATATAACTTCTTATCCTCAGTTTATTTCTAAAGTTTTCTTGTATTATAATTATATTCAACTCTTAGTTACAGAAAATTACCATAATTATTTTTTATGAAATGTTGACATCGTTTCTATTTTATTAGGAGAGAATTTTTTAAATAAATATCATTAATCATAAAAATGTTATATACGGGGTTTTATTGATAATATTTCATTATAAAAATATATTTTTATTAACATTTTACAATTTATGCAACATATTAAATAGAATATTTTCAATTTATTCATAAAACCCATTCTTATATTTTGAAAAAAAATTATGTAACTACTATTTATTTTACATTAACTTGTGGAATGGATTATTCATAACATCATTATTTCTCATTTATTTAATTCTTCATTTATAATATTCCGTTTTTATTTTACTATTAAATAATTTTATAAATAATTTTGAAATATTAATTTTTCAATGATTCCAATGGAAATGGATATTTTTCGTCTACTAAGAATAAAATGTTAAAATTATAATGTAATTTTATTTATCATATTTGTCAATAAGATTAAATTTTTCCTATTATCAACATGGGATATATTTTAATCATATTTTCAATGTTATTTATTATGATTTATTCTAATAATCTAATTATAAAAATGGGATGAAACATTTTTCTTTCCAGTTAGTTACAATATTAGTGAATGTTGAATGTTTTATGATCATGATGAACCCTTTTTTATGGTTTTTATTATGTGATTAGTGGGAAAAATGTATTTATTCTAATGAATTTGGTAATAATTTTTAATCTGATTAAATACCTATATTATGTTGAAATATTTTTTCTTAGTTATGAGATTAAACATGAAGATATTCATATTATATGTCATGTGAAAAATATTAAGCATCAATCTTACTTGAAGTCTATAATTTTATATAGAGAACCAATTTTGTGACCTCAACATGATGATTTCACTAGTTGAGGTTTATACATTTTGAAAATGTTATTATTTCATATGTTTGTTATCATGCAACAATCTTCTGTTATATTCTCATGTCAAGATCCATGGATCTTGTTTTTTGGTTTCATGATTACACATATGTCTTCTGTTATGATAAAATCCATATAAAATTACTTATAGTTTTTTATCATGAGTAATAGGATATGATTTTCAATTGTTATTTTCATTTTCTAATAAAATTTTCATTATCACACACTTTCATATGTTCATTGGTTGATATCTCCCATTATTTCCCTTTTTGAGTATATGATACCACCCCTTTTTATTCTCGCACTATCTCCATGTCATTAAGTATCGAACTAAGTGCGTTGAGCCTTGTAGGGTACTCAATATAATGAATTTTTTTTGGATATACTAGTCATCATCAATTAAAATATGTTATTTATGTATCTAGTGTCCAATAAAACTCAACCATCATAGTTTCATAGCATATATAATTTTTTTATTTATTTAATATGCATCTAAAATGATGAAATATTTACATATAATATTCTTATTTTTTTTGTTATAAGAGAATGGTATAATTTTTTTTGGATATTTGGAATACAAAAACTTATTGAAACCCCTATTTATTAACCTTTAGTGCTATGATTTTATAATAATAGTTCATAATGTTAAACATTTAATAATATATTTTCATATTATATGACTTCTCACTCAGATTACTCTCTCCCAATCACTTCTGTTATCTATATTGGTCTTAGGAAATTAATAGTTTAGTTTAAATGATGTTAACATTAAATATTAAAGAAAATATATTGAATGTACTAATGAGAACCCAAATGGAATGAGATATGGAATGTAAAATGTGGGTAAATGCTTCCCCAATTATCTTAAGAAATGAATAATTTCAATAATCATGTTAAAATTTAACGCAGACTATAGAGAGAGAAAAATTTCATTTATCCATTTATGTGGATGCTTCAACATCCCTTCTGTGGGTCGTTCAATCCATTAATTTCTAGACCATTTACCATTTTTATAGAAATGAATGATTCCATTTACTAATTATCAAACCAATAAGGTGTTTTTTATCATTAAATCTATTAGATATGGAGTCTCATACATGGAGTATTATTATTAAGAACATAAGGAAATATTAATAAATATATTGAAATGAATGTGTGGGGTTTAAGTGGGGATTTTTAAATAAGTTCATTCCCTAGATTTATTTTAGTAAATTGGATATTCAATTTCAAAAAAATCATGTATAATAATTTTGTATCCATTTGTGAATATATATTTAATTTTATTAATTATGTATGTTTATTATTCTGGTTTTATCATTGATCAATGAAAAAAGATTGATCAATTCCTTAGTAAATTTATACAAAGGTATTGAATGAAAGTACCCCTATGATACATTGGAATATATGAATATATTGTTTTATGTGACCTCATGGTGAATAATGATGTGAAAAACACCTCATTATAATTTTTTTTATTAAAATAGGTTGATTGACTTTTATAAGAATTCTAATGATATATCAATTGGATGGAATAAATATTTACCCCCAATATTGAAAAACTAACTCAATATGCACTTAGGGAACATTCATAAGGAATAAAATTATGTTTTAAGTGTGGGGGAATAATTATAAAGATCTTGATTATCGCTTAGAGAGTAAGAGGAAATCCAATACAATGTTGGGTAATAAGTTTTGAATTTACACCCCTACCAGGTTTCATTACTTCGGATGTATGGTGTTTATGAATTATATGACATAAATAAACAATCCAATCTAAAATAATGGTAATAAAAATCCTAGACCAACAATGTGAAATGATAATGGTATCTATTATAATAAAATATATTTTGAAGTGGGTCATGAGAATGCAGTGTTGTAATGTAATCATATCATCAAAAATATACCAAAATATTTCTTATTTGATTAAATTATACCCATAATTTTAAATCTACATAATTTTATAATAGTATTAAATCACAAGATAAATGGTTATATAATGTGTTAGTGGTAAAAATTCTTAGTTGTATGATGATTCTATCTTGCGTCAATATCTCATCTATAATAGCTATTTTTTGGAATGTGATTACTTAATGTTTTGTCATTATTTATATCATTGAATTTTGTTTGATATTAGGTATTGATTTTTTTCTTATTTATATAGATCAGATATTAATTTCAGATAATGGGATGCCACACGTAATATTATGAATCAACTTATTATCATTTGTATGTGTGATGATGGTCATGAACATTAAATATTAATTACTCATTATATAAGGGTATCGGTACATATTCATTGTTTTTTTTCTAAAATGGTGTGGATAAAGTAAAAATTTATGATATTTCAATTATTAAGAATATTTTTAATGATTACCTTTGTTGTTTTTTAGTTTTCCCTCAAATTGTTTTTCTTAGTTTTAATTATAACATATACTCAGTACAATACCTATTTAAAATTTGTCATCTAAATATAAACTAATTTAGTTCTGTTAACTGAAGAAAAAACTCCATGATTATATAGAAAAGGTATTAATATTCTTGTTTTCTTCTTTATGGGGTGTACCTATTCATTTTTTATAATTGAAAATGGGTATATGTTTTTTTAAATTTATTATCAAGATCATAACAAGTTTAGTATAAAAAAAATGTATCCACTAACACTTATTGAATACTTCTTTCATAAAATATGTAGAGATTAATAAATATGTATAAATAACCTTTATTAGGACAACATCAATAATTGTTAATGAAATTTGATATACATTTGAAATCTATCTCTATGTTTAATGAGAATGTTCAATTTATTTTATTTCTTTTTTTACTTACTAATAACCCCACAGTCATTGTGAATCGAATGAAGACTATATTTTCTGATTTCTATGATTATATATTGGTAGTATTTATAGAAAATATGGTTATATATTCATAGTTATTATAATATAATAAAGATAAATTATGAATTTTTTGGAAACCCTTAATAAAGGAGAAATATTATGATAAATATACCTTGTCTGAATGTTAGTGATATAAATTTCATTCCCACGCCATGTAATATCGTGTGATGACATATTTGTGGAACCATAAATGTTTTTTTTCATTGAAAAATTGATATGATCAATATTAGTTACATATATATATATACTTTTTTGGATGGATTTATTCTTGAAACACATTTTGAGAAATTATTCTTGATTATCCAATTCAATTAATATGTTTTTATAGATGGGATCCATGTTATTTTTGGATAGTTGAATGTAATGAAAATTCATATGAACTATATATATGGGTATTCAGTAGACTAATGATTAAAATTACCTGTAGTAGAGAACTTTTTTTATATACCAAGACACATTAATGGATTGAATTGTATTATTTGTTATGAAAAATGACTTAATGATAGTATATACATGATTAGAATTTATGATTCAAGAGTAAATCTTCCAAACTATCAATTTGGAATTGCATTTTAAATATTTTTGGTTGAAATTATAGAGGTGTTATATTTATGGTCGAAGTGGTTATATGTAATTATAATAAAATCATAATTTATATATTCATACTGAATGTATTGAATATGTTGAACCCCCTTGAGATTTAGTTGAAATTATTTTTTGATAATCCCACTTATGCTGAATTATAGTTTGATAATACCTATATTGATTAATGATTAATTACTTATTTCTGTATTTCTGTACACCATGCACATATTCATATATTATAATATTTATATTATCTTCAGAGAATTCGGTTACTGGATGGATATATATTCTAACTTAACCCATTCTACCAATAGAATGCTTAAATAGACAAGTGGTCACCATTACAGAACAAAGATACTGATACATCAAGTCCACCAGTACAACAAGTCTACCGTTACTTAAAGGTCAACGATACAACAAGCCTACCGATACAGACATGTCACCGTTATGCAAGTCTACCGATACAACAAGTCTACCATTACATGAAGGTCACTGATACATCAAGCCTACCGATACAAACAAGTCTACCTGAAAGCCTACCGATACAACAAGTCTACCGATACGTAAATCTCACTAATACATCAAATCTAACGATACAAAAAGTCTACCATTATTCAAGCCTACTGTTATAGACAAGTTACTGATGTAAGTCTACCAATAGAAAGATTATCGTTACTCGAAAGGTCACCGGTACATTAAGTCTACCGCTACCGATCAAGTCTACCTACATACATGAAGTCTACCGATAAAAAGGATTCCATTACATGAAAGGTCACCAGTACATTAAGTTTACCGCTACAGATCAAGTCTTCTGACAGACATGAAGTCTACTGATAGAAAGGCTACCGTTATACAAGAGGTTATCGATACAAAGACTTACTGATACACAAGGCTACCATTATCCAATGCTACCGTTCTCAAGAATCCGACGCTGCCTTAATTTCTTTATCTTTATTTAATATAACCAACAGTCATATCATGTATCTTTTAATGCTCTGTCATTTATTTAATAAAGGTTGTTTGATGTCAGGGAACCATACCTCATACCTGAAAAAAGAAATCATTTCTTTTGCCGGAGCTCGTGCCATAAATATAAGAAGTCCCTTTTGATGCAAAGAAGATGAGAGATACAAGGAAAATATAGAAGTGATACAAGATACATGCACCAGAGCTCATACAGATATACATGAACAACCAAGAAGACACAAAATCTCATACACACTCACGGTTACTCAAGAAGAGCTGTGTACTTTCACGAGGATTTTAAAGAACATCATCGACTACATTTTCAATGTCTATGAACCTGGATGTCAAGCAAACGACACTCTATTTTCTAGACAAAAACCAGAAGAGGACTCTAAACCATTTCTGATCAATTAAAAGGAGTCCAGAGCTACACTACAATCACTAGAGTCATTCTAAACTCTATATCTTGCCCATTGATTTATTGTTTACAGTACGAGCAGTGTGCGTCATCAGTTTTAATTTACACACAAACTGTCTCCTGAACATTAACTGGAGGATCTATAAATCTTCATTCAAACTCCTTACATCGTCTATTTCCCACTGTAGATAGTGCTAGAGGTCGTGTGTGACCCGGATAGCTGTATTTGCTGTTGTTTTTGTTTCCCATGAAGAACTATGGTAGAGGTCATTAACCTGGACAGTTGTAAGATGTTGTGAACCCTGATCTAGGGTGTGGATCAAATTTATATAAATTATTGAGAGGACTAAGTCTCATCTTGAGACTGATCCACTTGGTTATATCTGTTGTGCATTATTTAGTTTTATCTAAAACCTTTTATTCCTCTTCTAAGTGCTTAAAAACATAAACGGTTTTTCAAAGTTACTATAATAATTGAATTAGCAAGTGTTATCATTTCTTTCAAATCATTAGGTTTGATTCAAAAGCTAATCTGATATTCTGATTATATTAACTAGGAATTAATCAATCCCTTGAGAACCTAACTGAAAGTTTTCTTTAGTTCAAATTCACTAAAATTCAATTAGAATTTTAAATTAGGGGATTTTAATATAGGATTTTCTAAACAAAATTTTTTATTGGAACTAAATTCACCCCCAACTCTTGAGTGACCACTCCGACCAACATTGGGTATCAGAGGATTAAAATATATTCTGAAGTACTCTGTTTTTCTACTATGATTTTAGTTGTATTTTAAATTTCATAAAATTCCTGTTATTTCTATATTATTATCTTTAATTTTTTTTTGTGTTAACCTAGTTATCATGGATAATAGACTGGAAGGTGTTGCTACAAATATACCACCGTTTTTAAATGGAAACAACTATTCTCAGTGGATGATTAAGATGAAAATTCATTTAGATAGCATGGGTTTTGATATATAGACTGCCATAGAATAAGAATATAAAATTCCTACTACTTTTAGATCCACTTGGAATGAAGCTACTAAGACAGCTCAGAAAAATAATTTCAAAATTATGAATGCTCTGTTTTGTGCTTTATGAGATGAGGAATTTAATAGAATATCTGCTTCTGAGACTACATATGAAATTTGGGATACATTAAGTGTTTCTCATGAAGGAACAACTAATGTTAAGGAAATGAGATTGAACACCTATACTATTAAATATGATAATTTTAAAATAAAGCCTAATGAACCCATTTCTGATATGTATCTCAGGTTTAACGAAATTCCAAATACAATGATCTCACTGGGAAAGGACGTTTCATCAAAGGCGAAGATCATGAGAATTTTGAGATGCCTACCTGAAAGATGCAGGGACATTTCTCTTTCAATAAGAGAATCTTGTGATATTGGTAAACATATAGTCAATGAACTTATTGGCAAGTTGATGATGTATGAAGAAGAGATTATGGTCAACAAAGAAGAAGAAGAAGATGAACCAAAAATGAAGTCAGTTACCTTCAAGATATCTACTTCAAAGAATAACGATATGGGGAAACGTCAAGCTGTAAGTGATAGATCAAGCTGTGAAGAAAGTGAATGTGCATCTGACAGTGATGCAGAAATGGCGCACATAGATAGAATATTTAATAAGTTTTAAAGGAAAAAGACGTTTTTCATAAAATCAAATTACAAAGGTAAGTATGACAACAAGGGACACTGGAAAAAGGACTGGAAGAAATATGACAAATCTGATGAAGTTTTCTGCTAGGAATGAAATATAAAAGGACATATAAAAGCAGACTGTCTGAAGATGAAATACAAGTAGAATCATGAGTATAAGGACAAAAATTATAAGAAATACATGAAGGATACTAGGGGTTCTTCTGAGGATATCTCCAGTGAATATGAAGCTTCTGACACTAAAAACAGAAATAAGGAAAACATGTGTTTTATGAAGAAAAACGTCTGAGGTAACATATGAAACTCCTACTTTAAATACATATTATTCTGGAGATGATTCTGATTTTGAAAATATGTCATAATCTGAAATGTTTGAATACTGTGATATGTTTGAAGAAAAGTGTAATGAGCTGACAGAAAAAAACAATTGTCTAATGAAATAGTATGCTTTAACTGTTAAACATAAATCTGATCTTGACATAGAACTGGAAAATAATTCTCAGTTTCTTAAAGAAAACACTGAACTAAAATTGTCAAATGAGAAACTTAGGAAGGATTTAGAAAAGTTTACAAATGGCAATGATACTCTTACTCAAATTATAGGTATGCATATTGCACCTAGATATACTACTGGTATAGGATACCAACCTGTACAAGGAAAAATTACCAAAACTAGATTTATTTCTAAATCTGGAAAAAATGTAGATAGTTCTAGTTCTGGAAGTCCATATGCTTCAACTAGTTATATTCATAGTTACAGATCTAACAAGGTCTATCTTTCAAAATCTGTTGATTCTACAAATTTTATGAGACCCATAAGACAAATTTGGGTACCTAAAGATTTATTTTCTAACCTGTCTGGACCCAAGAAAATATGGGTACCAAAATCATTTCCTATCTAAATCTGTTTTGTTGGGAACCTACTTTAAGAGCTCCTGTAGAAAGACTTGGTACTTGGACAGTGGATGCTCAAGACATATTTCTGGAGAATTCTCATGCTTTAAAAGCTTAGTCAGAGTTGATGGAGGTTTTGTCACCTTTGCTGATAATTATAAAGGGAAAATCATTGGCTTAGTCCAGATTGGTAACACTGACTTAGTATTAATTTCTAAAGTTCTATTGGTTGATGGACTTATGTATAATTTACTATGTATTTCTCAGTTATGTGATGATGGTTTTAATGTTAAATTTGAAAATGATTTTTGCAATGTTTTTAATTCTAAAAATACTTTAGTATTTTCTACCTTGCTAAATGAAAATGTCTATGCTGTTGACATAAATTCTTTAGTTATGCAAAATATTACTTGTTTAATTGGTTTTCACAAAGATTCTTGGCTTCAACACAGAAGATTAGGACACTGCAATGTACATTAACTTGGAAAACCTACTAGGACAATCTTAGTTAGAGACCTACCAAAACATGAATTCCCAACAGATAAAGTTTTTAATCCCTATCAAAAGGGAAAGCAACATAAAGTTTCCTTCAAATCAAAAAATGAAGTGTCAACATATCAACCTCTCGAGTTGGTTCACCTGGATTTTTTTGGACCATCTAGAGTTTCTAGTTTAAATGGTAAGCACTATGTATATGTTCTAGTAGATTAATATTCTCGGTATACTTGGGTATGTTTTCTAGCTCACAAAAGTGAATCTTGTTCTTAATTTGTTAAATATTCCAAGTCTATAGAGAACCTTAGTGGAGTTAAGATTAAATCCTTGAGAAGTGATAATGACCATGAGTTTTAAAATCATGATTTTGAATCCTACTGTTCACACAATGGCTATGGTCACAATTTCTCTGCCCCTCGGACACCTCATCAAAATGGTGTAGTAGAAAAGAGGAATAGGACTCTTCAAGAAATTCCCAGAACCATGATCAACGAGTATGACCTACCTATTTATTTTTGGCCTGAAGCTGTCAATACAGCTTTTTATATTATCAATAGACTCTTGATCAAACCTGTTCTTAAGAGGACCCCTTATGAGTTATGGAACCATAGGAAACCTAAGGTTAACTAATTCAAAGTTTTTGGTTGCAAATTCTTTATTCGTAATACCAAATATAATCTTGAAAAGTTTGAATCCAAGAGTGATAAAGGAATTTTCCTAGGTTACTATATTTATAGTAAATCCTATAGAGTTTTCAATAAGAGTAACAAATGTTTGGAGGAATATGTTCACATTAAATTTGATGAAACTGATCCTCATGAACCTAAGACCACTCTTGAAAATCTTGAAGATGATCTCTCTGTTTTGATCCTTAATGATAAAGACAATGGACCTATAGTTAAAACATCTAGTTCTGGAAATTTTCCAGAACCTGCTTCTCTTGACTCCCAAACTGTTAATGAACCTGAAATCTCTAGCCCAACCTTTTAGAGACCAGCTATAATTATAAAGAACTATCTTTTACATGATGTTGTAGGTAATCTTGAAAGAGGAACACAGACTAGAGCTTCTCTAAGAAATCAGGTTGAACCTCAAGCTTTTCGTTCCCAGATAGAACCTAAAAATATCAATGATGCTATCAATAAGGAATTTTGGGTAATGGCTATAAAAGAATAACTAAATCAATTTGAAGGAAATAAAGACTATGAATTAGTAGAAATACCTAAGCACACATTAACCATAGCCACAAAGTGGGTGTTTAGAAACAAAGTTGATAAATCTGGAAACATCATAAGAAACAAAGCTAGACTAGTTGCACAAGGTTACAATCATGAATAAGGAATTGACATTGAGGAAACCTGTGCACCTGTAGCTAGATTATAGGCAATTAGGATCTTACTTGCCTTTGCATCACATCTGAATTTCAAGATATATCAAATGGATGTGAAAAGTGATTTTCTAAATGGTTTTATTTTTGAAGATGTTTTTGTAGAACAACCACCTAGTTTTTCAAATCCTCACTTTCAAAATAATGTTTTTCAACTTTCTAATGCTTTATATGGTTTAAAACAAGCTCCAAGAGCTTAGTATGAAAGACATACAAATTTTCTTACTTGAAAAGGATTTACAAAAGGAATTGCTGATCCCACTCTTTTTATAAATAGAATTTCAAAAGATGTTATAATAGTATAGATATATGTTGATGATATTATTTTTGGATCTTCTAAAAATTATTTATGAACTGATTTTTCGAAGGTTATGAAAAATGTGTTTGAAATGAGCTTAATGGGAGAGCATAAGTACTTTCTTGGATTTCAAATATTTCAAACTAAAGATGGTATTATTTTTTATCAACGTAAATATAATAAGGATTTATTAAAATGTTTTGTTTTGGATAGTATTAAGGGAAGTGATACACCTATGAGTACCACCTGTGAATTGGATATTGATGAAACTGGAAAAGCAGTATATCAAAATAATTATAGAGGTATGATTAGGAGTTTTATTTATCTTACTACTAGTCAACGTGATATTATGTTTAGTGTATGTATGTGTTCTAGATTTCAACCTAACCCTAAAGAGTCACACTTACTTGCTGTTAAAATGATTTTCGAATATCTTAAATATACTGCTAATTTGGGACTGTTTTACTAAAAAGACAATCATTTTATTTAATAAGTTATTCAGATGATGACTTTGCTGGATGCAAGTTAGATAGAAGGAGCACATCTTGAACACGTCATTTACTTGGAAATTCCCTAGTATCATGGTGTAGTAAGAATCAAAACTCGGTTGCGTTATCTACTATTGAAACAGAGTATATACCTGCTGGTAGTTGTTGTGCACAGATTTTGTGGATGAAACACACTTTATTGGAATATGGATTTGATTTTAAACATGTTCCAATTAACTGTGATAACACTAGTGTGGTCAACATCTCAAAGAACCCTGTGTCTCACTCTAGAACCAAAAACATTGATGTTATACACCACTTTCTAATAGATCATTATATAAGAGGTTATATAACTCTTGAATTTATAGGCACTGAAATTCAATTAGCTGATATTTTCACTAATCCTTTAAGTTCAGAATGATTAAGTTTCATTAGACACGAATTAGGAATGATAACTTACTCTTAAAACCATTAGATAAACCTCACCATTATGATAAACCTCACCGTTATATGAATCTCACCATTAGGATAAACCTCACCGTTATGAAGAATCTCACCATTAAGATAAACCTCACCATTTGATGAACCTCACCATTGGGATGAACCTCACCGTTAGGACAAACCTCATCGTTAGATGAACCTCACCATTAGGATAAACCTCATCATTAGATGAAACTCACTATTAGGATAAACCTCACCGTTAGACAAACCTCGTCATTAGGTTAAACCTCACCGTTAGGATAGACCTCACCATTAGGACACCTCACCGGTACATCTCTCACGCTGTTTAAATTTTGGTATTAAGGCCAAGACTTTAAATTTATTTTTAATATAAGTTTTATTTTATATGTGAATCCTAAATGATATTAAACCAGACTCTAGACATCACTCAATCACCGAAAACCCGTATGTTCGAATCCCTCCTACCTAAAACTCTCATGCTCGAAAAAACCTAAGCCTCATAATCTGAAATGGCCCTTCTGATGCGACCCTTAGTGGATGAAGGGAGTGGTGCGCCACAATCTAAGAAGTAGAAAGTAACCAATTCTGGTGCCAGTGGAAGCATTAGAAATGTTGTTCGAAGGAATCCTGTGAATCCACATTTATCGAAGTGAGAAATTATAGTGGAAAAGGAATTATGTGTGGAATGGATGCTAAAAATCGAGTCCTTGATTCTGAAGGTTTTACAAGAACAAAGATGGCCCGAATGCTTCATGAACAGTAATGGACCATAATATCCAGCACTGGTAAAAGAGTTTTATGAGTTTGACTATTTGAGACTTTATAAGAGAAGAATATGATGATTTTCTGTGTGAATTGTCAAAAGTTTTTGTGCTCGTCAGTTGAATGGGCTGAGAACCTTAGAGTTCATCATAGTGGTGATTATGGATTTTATTCAAAAATCATACCAACTGGTAGTGACTTTTTCGATTAAAATGATGCCTTGTTAGAATTGACAGGAAATGGAACCTCTAGAAAGGTCATTGCTGCAGAGATGTCAGGGGAGGATAAACTACTTTTCAAGTTCATTCAGCATGTGATTAGTCCAAGGAGAGGAGATTTTTTTACCCTCAAATTTCAGGATATTTCTTTGATGTATATATTAAAGAATGGAGTAATGGTGAATTAGTACAGATTGTAAATGATTCAGATTGAGATTATGACTAGATGAAAGTCTATGTCCAGTGAAATTTTCTTTTATAAGTTGATTTCTATAATTTTGATGGCAAAGGAGGTAGTTGGACCTCAAGAAGAAACTGTTGTGGTTAGGGATAATTTTTGCATCACCATGACTATTTGTAAGTTTAAGAAAAGTCAACTGGAACCCATGGAAGAAATCATGGGTTAATGATGATGGAAATATATATGACAAGTACACTCTTGTGGACCATCCTTCTAGACCACAGGATGAGAGGGATCCTGGTCTTAGACCAGATGAGCCAGAACCGATCTACAGTGATAATGAAGCTAAAGCTGAGGAGGAAGAGACATTAGTTTAGTAAGGAGGAGACCCAGATTTACCTCCTAGTCCTATGCCCCCAAAAAATTTCCTATGGAGCAGCTAGCCCCCCAATAGAACTACCATGGAGGGAATTTGTTTTGAAGGAAAGTGATACTGACACTACAGAAGAAGAAGAAGAAGAATATCAGTATGTTGTTCAGGACACTTCTAAAGAGGATGAAGCAACTGCATCAGATCATCTTCCTCATGATGAAAAAGAGGCTGCTGGTGAAGCAAATGATGGGGAAAATGAAGAAGAATAAATCAGTTTGAACCCTCTGATAGATAGTATAGTCAAGATAGTGCCTGATCAGGAAGCAAAAGTAGCATATATTGATGAGAGAGTCATTGATCCCTTAGAGCAAATGGTTGTTGCATCTACTGAAGTTGTAGAGGAATTTGTGTAATTACATCAAGCAGAACAGTTGGAGGAGATACCTCAGGAGGATGCTCTAATTGAGGGGGAGCATCTTGGTTCAGTTTCTGTACTATATGACATTGGAGGTTGGACATCAGATCCAAGATATATGGTTCTGGGTTTTAATTATGAAGATTCAGATGATGAAGGCCAACCCCAAAGAGAATCAGTTATCCTACCTGCTGTGGCTAAAAACTTGGCAACCAAGGAGGACCTTGAGTCCTTAAAGACTGAAATGAAAGATGCACCGAGAGAATCAGTGGAAGATTTAATGCAATGTCTGGTTGATGAAATGAGGAGTGTGGAGCAATAATTGGAGCTATCTCTAGGATGTGTTGTTACTAGTCCAATGAGGGAAATGATGGATGAAGTTAAAGTATGCCATACTCAAATTGAGAGTTGTACATGAGCTGTGGTTGCTCTAAGACAATATATTTCTTCGTTGACTGCCATGAACATCTCTCAATCCCAAGTGAATACTGATATCAGATATATCAAAGAAGTAGTCAAGCAGTTTGTGGATTTATTTGAGGCTTTTAAGAAATCCGTCAAAGAAAATTTGAACAATCATGATGAACTTGTTCAGAAAGTGGTTAGTAATCTGACACAATCTATCAAGGATACAGTAGCTTTCTCAGTTAAACCCCTTCCTTCATCCAGCTCCACTGTGAACCTTGATTAGATTTGATCTATTATACAGGAAGAGTAGGCTAAGGCCACTACCAGGGGTACCTCAGATACTCAGATCCTTGCTACCACTAGGGAAGTCAGTAGTTTTCTTCGTATTCACCTACGACCAGCTACTGCTTCTCATGAGGAAATTAAGAATAAGGTGGATGATTACATTGAGAAGGCCTATTCCAAACATCAAATAACAAATAATTTCAATCTCTTGATGGAGAATATGAAGTAGCCTCTAGTGACTCATGATTTTAGAGAACAGGTTAGTAAGCTCAGGGGGCTTACTCTTTCCTTGAAAAAATTCATTGAAAATCGAGATGATTTTGTTTCAGCAATTGAGATAAGAGGTAGTATTATAATGGATTTCAGGAACCTACTACTACCATTCTTGCATGTGGATGCTAGACCTGTGATTTTCCCTCCTGCCCTTCCTGCCTCTACCACTGGGAGTACACCTCAGTTGACTCCAGTTCAGGATATTCGAAGCTGAACTCCTATGATCACATAGAAGAGCACATATTTCAGATCTGGTGCAGTTTCAGTAGCTGAACCTACAATGGTTTTTTAGCTATTCCCATGCCACCTACTCAATCTGAACCTTCCCCCTCTTCTAATCCTAAGGGAAATACTCCTGTTCCAGAAGAATATTTAGTGATTTTGGATGTTTTTTATGGTATTCACTTGTATTTTCTCTTCTAATACTGACTTTATCAGTTTTTATCTTTTGTGATTTAATGGACAGTTACTCTTACATTTTCTACTTTACTATGTTTCTGTGTCAACTGTTCTCTTTTAGTCTCTACATTTCTCTGATTCTACCCTTCTTTTTTTAATCAAAAAGGGGGAGAAAATGAAACTAATGAGACCTGGGAGTGTAATTACAAGGGGGAGAATGAAATGGAGAGAAAAAATGAGAACATTGTTTTAATGTTTTTTTAGGAAATTTTTCCTCTCACACCATTTAAATTTTCTTAATACTTTGGCATAAGTTGTGATTATAAAAAAGGGTGATATTGTTGAATCCTATGGAGAATTAGTTGAACTTATATTTTGATAATCCCAATTATGCTCAATTATAGTTTGATAATCCCTATATTGATTAATGATTAATTACTTATTTCAGTATTTCTGTACACTATCCACATATTCTTATATTATAATATTTATATTATCTTCAGAGAATTCGGTTACTGTATGGATATATATTCTAAATTAACCCATTCTATCAATCGAATGCTTAAACAGACAAGTTTTCCCCGTTACAGAACAAAGCTATCGATACATCAAGTCCACTAGTACAAAAAGTCTACCATTACGTGATGGTCACTGATACATCAAGCCTACCGATGCAGACAAGTCACCGTTATGCTAGCCTGCCGATACAACAAGTCTACAGTTACGTAAAGGTCACTGATACATCAAGCCTACCGATAAAAACAAGACTACCGTTATGCAAGCCTACTGAAACAACATGTCTACCGATACGTGAAGTTCACTGATTCATCAATTCTACCGATACAACACGTCTACCATTATTCAAGCCTACCATTACAGACAAGTTACCTAAGGAAGTCTACTGATAGAAGGGATACCATTACACAAAAGGTCACTGGTACATTAAGTCTACCGCTATCAATCAAGTCTACCGACAGACATGAAGTCTACCGATAGAAATGCTACTATTACACGAATGGTCACCGATACATTATGTCTACCACTACTGATCAATTCTACCGATATACATGAAGTCTACCGATAGAAAGGATACAGTTATACAAGAGGTTACTGATACAAATACTTACCGATACACAAGGCTACCGTTATCCAAAGCTACCGTTCCAGAGAATCCGACGCTTCGTTAATTTCTTTATCTTTATTTAATATAACAAATAGTCATATTAGGTATATTTTAGTGCTCTTTAATTTATTTAATTAAGGTTGTTGCATGTCAGGGAACCGTACCTCGTACCTGAAAAATGAAATCAATTATTTTGCCAGAGCTTATGCCATAAATGTAAGAAGTCCCTGTTTCTTCAAAAAAGATGAGAGATACAAGGAAAATACAGAAGTGATCCAAGCGACATTGACAAGAGCTCATACAAATATACATGCACAACGAAGAAGAAACAGAAGCACATACACACTCACGCTTACTCAAGAAGAGATGTGTTCTTTCATGAGGATTTTGAAGAACATCATCGACTACATTTTCATTGTCTCTGAACCTGGATGTCAAGAAAACTACACTCTGTTTTCCAGACAAAAACTAGAAGAGGACTCAGAACCATTTCTGATCAATTCGAAGGAGTCCAGAGCTACACTTCAATCACTAAATCCATTCTAAACACTATATCTTGCTCAGTGATTGATTGTTTACATTACGAGCCGTGTGTTTCATCAGTTTTAATTTACACACACACTTTCTCCTGAAATTTAACTAGAGGATCTGTATTTGATATTTTTTTTGTTTCCCATGAAGAACTGTGGTAGAGGTCATTGACCTGGACAGTTGTAAACTATTGTGACCCCCGATCTAGGGTGTGGATCAAATTTATATAAATTGTTGAGAGGAATAAGTCTCTGCTTGAGACTAAACCCCATGGTTATATCTGCTATAATTTATTTAGTTTTATCTTAATCCTTTTATTCTGCTTTTAAGTTCTTTAAAACATAAACTGTTTTTCAAAGTTACTCTTATAATTGAATTAGAAAGTGATTGAATTACTTGCACATCATTAGGTTAGTTTCAAAATCTAATCTAATCTTCTGATTAGATTAACTGCGAATTAATCAATCCCTTGAGAACCTAACTGAAAGTTTTCTTTAGTTCAAAATCACTAAAATTGAATTAGTATTTTAAACTGGGGGATTTTATTAAAGGATTTTCTAAACAGAAATTTTAATTGGAAATCAATTCACTCCCCATCTTGAGTGTCCACTCTGACCAACAGAATATTTTTCATAAGGTATGGTTGGAGTTGATTTTATATTATTTCTACTCAATATATTTCCAATCATGGAAAAATAGGTGGTTGATGGTTTTAATCATAAGGAACCTATAATGTTTTCTATAATACGTAGTGAATAAGATCCAATATTAATATATTTGTATAATTTAGGCCTCTAATTTATAAGGAAATGGTAATGGAAATATCAATCTATGATAAATTTTAAACCATTCATTCATGTAGTGATTGAATAAGAATAAAAGTAATATGTGGAACCTGGGATATAGGTGATTAATTTTAATGATTTAATCCTTAATTTTGATACATGGATAAGGGTTTAGAAAAATTTATACAGCCATTCAATACTCTATTTGTAAAATGATTCATCAAACAAATCTCATTTTTTCCACACTCTATTAATCCTATATGTATGATGAATTATACAGAACATAATGATTATTTCTTATGGGACAAAAACAAAAGGGATATTTCATAGAATATTTTTTGATGCATTGTATGTCAATAATGTATGAATGAGATACATAATTATATTTGAATGTTATAACCATTACCAACACTATAATGGAATGGGTAAAAACTGCATTGTATTTTATCATAGGATTCTCTAAGATATTAAAAATATATAATTCAATTTGGGTTGTAGTAATCATCAATAAAAATTCAACTAATTTAGAATATATCAAGGAATATTTATCTCTAAAGGTTCTTTCCAATACTTATATTGATGAATTGTAAGTGTTTCATGGATTACCATTTTCTATTATTTTTAATCATGATATGTGGTTTACATAGATATCATGGATAATTATTTGGTTTTATTTGTAAAATTTGGTGGACCATTAGAATACATATCAACCTCATATATATGGTATGTTTGAGGGGAAAATTCAAACCCCATATGAATAAGTGGATCATTTTCTATCAATTTTATTTTTAGTTGGGATAAACAGCTTCCCCGGGTGAATTTTAGTAAAACATGGCTTTCAATATAATATTTAGATAGATCGTTATGATACCCTCTATTGTATAATATGTATATATCCAATATACTAAAATGAATTTGAATATTGTAAGTTATTTGAACCTGATAAATCTCAAGAAATGGTAGATATATTTTGAGAATTTATTATAAACATATGGAGAAATGAGTTGGATTGAAAAATTCATGACCAAAATCATTTGAATGATGAAGAGTTTGATGTTGGTGACATGTTATTCCTGAAAATATATCCACGTATTTATGTTAGTGGTTTTAAAGATAATGTAAATATATTACATAGAAATACATATCCATTCAATATATTTTATCAGGATATAATAGTGCCATGTCACTTGGTTCCTCCACAAAACATTTCACAAGTTCACGAGGTTTTATATTTATCACATCTTAAAAACTATATAACTAACTATTCAGAGGTTCATAAATAATAGTTTAAACAACTAGAATAATATCTATCATTCAAGAAAATATTACTTTGTAATATGGATTTATGATATAAAGTGTTTGAGAACTAGACCACAAACCGAGATAAGGATCAATAGAGAAATCATAAATTTTATTATGAAACATGAGAAAATGAGGATTTGATAAGGTTAAATTATGCATTATTATTATTATATAAATTGAATTTTTGGGGAATAATTCATATAAAGTGGTCGGATTCAACATCCATAAATATTAGAATTTATATTTCCCTTTTTTTAATTTTAACTATTCAATATAAGGCATTAAATAGATCAAAGATTTATAATAACCATGTTATACAGTATGAATAATGGTATATAGTTTTATATTAATAATATGAAAAATAAATTATAAATTTATTATCATGTTGTGATAAATTGAGAAAAAAATACATTCTTGAAGAATGTGATATTTTTAATAAAACTAATTTTATGTGCGTATTTTATTTTTATATTAGGTGAATAAATTAAACACAATATTATTCTAGTAAAAATATTATATTATGTATCCAATATAATGAAATAAAAATTATCCATTTATATTCATTTTTTAAGGAAAGAATATAACATTATTTTTTATTCAAAAATAAATCTTCATTAAAAATTGTTATTTTTTCATTATTTGTGTGGATATTATAATAAATTTTTTCTAATATTTGAAATTATAATTTAAAAAATGGGCATCATTTTTTAATGAAAAATATCAAAATTTCCCTACAGTGATTTCTTCATATTTTTCTATAATTATTGATTTTAATGAGAATTTTAAAAAAAAATTGATTTTATCCAAACAACCATTTACTTTCCTTATATCAAATAAATCATAATTACAAAAATATTTTGGATTTGGTATTAATATTACCCAATATCCATTTAATTAAAAATTATTTAATTAATTACCTATGAATCATAATTATATTTTTTAATTTCATATTTGTATTTTTATTCATAACATTTTTTCTCAAAAAATTATTCAATTTTGTTCAATTTTTTTGAAAAAATATCTTAATCAACTAAAATTGCGACATGCAATATTTATTTTACATATTCTATAATAAATTTTCAATTGACTGATGATGTTAATTTCATTTTTTGTTATTCTAAATAGTAACCATGGTAAAAATATTACCACAATATTAAAAGGAAAAACAAGCCATTTATAGTTATTTTTTTCATTAGCTAGGAAAACCATATTATAAATTTCATTGAATGGTATTAACTATATCATATCACTATATATTATAATTTAATTGTTTTAATTTCACATTATTATCAAAAATATTCTTATAAAATATAATATTTAAGAATTATTGCATGTTGACACTCCCCTCTCTTATAGAAGTGAATCTATTCTTGTCACTTATCCACATTAGCTGAGCACTTTAATTCAAGCATGAAATTATAAAAAATATTAAAAAAATTCCTCCCCTTTACCTATAGGTATTCACCTCAACAAAATTCTAACTAGTAAAGATTATTTTGTAATTTAGTTTAGGATTTCTAATGTATAGGTATAACTCTTAACTATGTTCTATCAAGGTTATTTTTAATTATTATTAAAATAGAACTATAATAATCATACTGGTAAACAAAATAAGAATATCTGATTTTCCTTAAATTTATTATATTTATTTAAAACTGCTTTTTCTTATTTTTTTCATCATATGGGAAATGTAGAAATTATGAATTCATATGTATGGACATCAACCTCAAGGAAGAGATGTTATTTTTTCACCATCTTATCACATTGACGGTTATACAGATAGATTTAATAGATATATATTATATTTATATAATATATATTATTAATTATTTATATAATATTATCAAACTTATTAAATTTTTCTATTGAAAAATGATAATGTTTCTAGTGCATATGTGTGGACTACTACATATTCCAAGAAATATGATTTGTTTTTCATTATCATATAAAATGGATAATTTTATATTAAGATTTAATGAATATATATGTAATTTATGATACAATTATGTCTATTTATAAGGGAATTATTAATTAAATATCTTTTATAACATTCATTTAAAGGAGAAAACATCACTAGTGTGTACGTACGGACTACCATATCCACAAAGTGGAATATGTTTGTTTTATTCAAAAAATTATATGATTGTTTATATGAGGGTAAATTGTTAAAAAAATATGATTAATATGTCATAATTAATATTTTTTATAATATTAAACCAAGACCAATATTCATGGAATAGGAATTTTGAATGGAAACATGCATGGTAAAATAAATATTTAACACCCAAATGTTTATTTTAATTAACAATATTTACTAAATTGGTAAGAAAAATATTTTTGAAAAATATTTATTGTATGTAAATGTTTGATATATTTTTATTCAATTTATATGATATCTACATTTGTCAAAAACTAATTATTTTGAGAGTGTTTAATGAATTTCATGTCCTAAAGACATAGTTCATCATGAAAATATTGTTTCATTGAGAAATGAATCATGTTAGAAACATATTTTTGTTCATCTTGGGTATATACCAGCACTTCAATATATTGTATCAAAAATCTCATAAAATAAATATAATATAATTTTTTTATATTTTTATGAGTTTATACTTTTAAATATAATAAATGGGTAATGTTTTATGACCCATTTTCATTTAATTTCTAGATTTTCAATATTAAAAAATATTTAGGGAAATTATAAAATCAACATATTTTAATCACCATTTATTTTAGTATCCTTTGTTTATTTATGTTGATTTCAAGTAAGAGTTAAATTTTCCCTCTTTGGTACTAAAAATGACTATAATGGTGTTTTATAAAAATTTGACCATGTTTTTCTTAATTTATTCAGAAATAATTCTCATCTATATCCATGTTCTTCAAAATTATTTTCTAATTGTTTTTAATTATAGATAAATTTTTTGAATATCATTTATAATATATTTAAAATTCATAAGAATTATAAATTTGAATCTTTGAAATAGAATTTATAATGAAAATAATTACAATTTTTTAAAATCATGTCAATGGAAATGTTTTTTAATCATTTACTTTCTGAATTTTTCTTCAATTAACACTAAACACTCATTTATTTTCATCTTTATTTAAATTTTTCTATATTTAATTTTAATGAAATCAATTATCTAAATAATTGGTGTTTTTTTCTTTTTTTACTGATATAGATAGAAATGTATATTATCTCTTGAATTTCAGTAAATATGAAAATTCACTTTTCAATGAATCTTCCATATATTTTTACATTCATTGATGTTTCCTATTTATTTTACACTTGTTATGTCGAGAAGGAATGATAAATATTTGAGGATGTTGTGGCACATATATTTATGTTTTCCACTATTTCATTGATACTACTAGAATTATACAACCTCTAATGAATCGTGTAATGTTTTTAGCTCATAATATATCTATGTTGTATGTGAACCTGAGTTTTTTTTCAGAAGATTTTGTTTGAACATATTTATAATATTTATTTTTCAAAATTATATGTGTGTACATTATTTAATGTCAAAATTGATTTGTTCAAAGGATATTTTTTGTCTATACAATTATTACAGGATCATGTTATGATTGATGGATCAGGTTTTTTGAATCATGATTATATATAAGTCTTATATTATTATAACGTCCTTAATCAATGGCTGGTGATTAATGATGTTTCATAATTGAGATTATTTTCCTTGATTGTGACCATGTTCTCTTTAATTTATTATTTTCTTACACTAAATTAATATTATTTATTAATATCTCCCATGTTTCCCCATACAATGAATTTGTGATCACACCTTTTTCTATTTTCAATTTTTATAGGTTATGAAGAAAGGTATTTAAGATGATAAACCTAGAATGGTAATATATGTTAACAAATTTCCATGATATGTAGAATTTCTTACTTGAAATTATGTTTCTTACATTCCAATTTTCCAATGAAATTTAGACCTTATCATCCTTGAGAATGTATTATTATGAAATATATTTAATATTATTCTAAAAAAATCTATTTCTATGAAAAATTATAAAATCATTCCACATTATCTTATCAATTAGAATGTTTGTGAAAAATTATAAGACCCTAAATAATTTGGGGAAAAAGATACTGATATGTAATAGGTGGTGTGCCTTTAATATCAAATGAATAAAGTAGTATTATATAAATGAAAACAAGCCCAATGTGAAGGCATAATACCAAAAAACACTTCCACAACTACTATGACTGCAAGCATGACATGAAAACACACAACCATCAATTATAATTTCATTACCAAAATCCAGCCACACATTATACACCAAACTACCACAACAACTATTCAAAAAATATATAAATGATAAAACCAAATAACCATTTCCATATTTACCATTACAAGCAATATTACATTCTATACATCATTCAACACCATGTATAATGGAAAATTAATATTTCACTCTTACCCATGATGAGTTCAACCATATCCAATTCATTTTAATAATATCAAATTAATTAATAGATTAAATTTATTTCATTCTATACCGATTTATATTTTTATTAAATTACAGTTATGTATCCTTTATCATTGAAAAAATATAACATATCACCAAAACCATCAAGAAAATTCTATAAAAATACCCGATAACATTAGGGAACATGACACATAATTATTACACAACTATTCCATCCATAAATACCCGTCAATATTGTCATTCGATGTCTACAACCACATTATCTCAATCCATTAATTGTAAAGAATCCTCAATGCATATTACAAAACCCTTATCAGTGAACAAAATTAGTGTTATGAATTATATATAAAATCATTATAAATAATAGAATAATAATAACAAAATCAAGAAATAAAAAATTTCAATCATGGAAACAGAATACTTCCATGATTCTGTTTTAAATTTTTTTTATCACATATATTTTATACCTTTTACACAAGTGAAAAAATAATAATCAAGTATATTAATAGAAAATTTACTACAATATATATATTATAAATCAAAAAAGATTGTATAATTAATCAATTTAAACATATGAACATCCTATATATATAACTACAAAAATTAAATTTTTAATAACAACATTATATATCCATCCATCTCATAAATAATGTAATTTAATATTGTAATCACACACAAAAATAACATTAATTTTATTTAATTTTTTGATATAAATAATTGTTATTTTTAAGTTTATCGATATTATCCACTCAATGAATAATAAAAATATTACCTAAATATTAAATAAAATAATTATGAGTGTCATCAAATAGTGAAGATTAATAAATGCCACAATTATCTCTAAATTGACTAAATCGATCGAAAACAACTTCAACAATATCACCATAATAAGGAAACAAATGATAAAATTAATAAGGAATAATGATATAACCTTATATCTCAAATAAATCTATCTACATTAACTAAGATCTAATGAAAATTTATTATAATTATATAACATTAAAATGGGTTACTCTTATCACCATGACATTTGGAGAAAGGGAGAATATAAATTTCAATTGGATTATGAAATTATGTAATCATTGGAAAGTAAGGCATAAATTAATTATAGATTACAATAAAAAAATAATTTGGATAGGTTTAATTAATCTCAACATAACAAAATTATTTAGAAAATAATTACTATGAAAAAAATGTTGAATCGATTACATTATATAATGTCTCAACATGAATATTATCACAACACGATGTCTGAAAATATAAAGAATGATAGAAACCATATCATTATGGATTCATGAAGCAGTAGTTATGGCCACAACATGAATTATATTTAAATGAAAATTAACTAATCCCTAAATTTCATTTCTAAATTCATCATCCCTATATCACAATCATATATCCCCTACTGAAATAATAGGAACCTTAACTATCATTTATTTCAAACCATATCCATAAATCATCAAAATATTATGACACAATGAAATGAACAAAAAAATCTTGCTTTCCAACACCTAATTTAACAACACACATATCAACTTTGATTTACATTTTTTTCCACATGATATCAATTATGTAGATCTATATTTTGTTGGTAAAAAATGTCTCAAGGTAACGTTGAATCATTTTTGGGTTGATTGTGGTTGTAGATAAAGTTTGATTCCATTTTTAATTTGTGGAGTTCGAAACCTATTATTGAAAAATTATTTTTACAAAGAACCATGATAAAATAATGGATGATCTGTAGGCCATACAAAAATATTAAATGCATGATATATGGTGATTTAGAAACATTCATCAAATGAAATTTTCAGTATCAAAACATGGAAATATGGAAAATGAATGATGTACATGAATGATTGGAAATGTGCACAAAAGATGAGTATGCATAACAGAGGATTACTCAACCGATGCAACGTTAATTTTTGTTGTATACACTCAGATGAGATCGGGTGTGATCAGTATACATTCCATGTAGGGTTCAATGATGCTTATAAATAAGAGGTGGCCTCCGCCCCCCAGTCAAGTGAGATGCTCGAAACTTATAGAGAATCAGAGCTTTGAATCGAATAAGAATTGGTCGAAAAGGGAGTTTCTCTAAATAAATGAACTTCCACGCAAGAAAAGAAAGGTGTACATAGTATTTGAGTTTCATTTAATATTGAAAATGTGAACAATATGTGTTTCACAACAATAGTTAGATCTTCTTCCCATGGAATTGATATTGTGAGCAAGACACACTAAGGGTTGTGTGAATGATTAAGAGCTTCCCAGAACATATGTGGTTAAATTTTATTCATCTATAGATTATTGTGGAACATCAAAAGAGCATATGTTTATACATTTGGATACAATTTTTAACTAAAATGAAGCTACTTACATGTCCCTAAACTATGTTCGGATCCCTTTCAAGAGTAGTGAGCAATGGAAGAAGAAGATGTTGATCATTCCCACTAACAATGATCCATATAAAGAGACATAGGGAGTGACCCTTGGGAATCACGTAAGTGAAGCAAACCAATATAAAGTTATTTGATATTTTTATAGATGAGATATTTCATAAACCATCAGTATTGGTAATGATCCATATTGATTTTGGTTTAATCAACAGATAACTATTGTATGATTCTATGATGTACCACAGTGAGGGTGAACCTTGTAAAAACATTGCATCTTTGTTCATACATTTCAAAATTACATTGAAAGAATATTTATCTTATAATGAAGGAAATAATAACATCATCATTGATAAATTAGTGAAAATAAAGTGTCACTCATAATTAATAGGACAATATCAAGTCGAGAAGGAATAATTTCTGAAATAATATCAATAACACTTTTCACATCCCCCCTCAGGGTATCTAGGTCCTTTTTGGACCAAACATCATTCATCATAAATAACTATATTCACACCTAAATAATCATAATAATGAAAAGTAAAGGGGTGAATTTTTCTAGGACATTAAAAGTTTTTAGTTTTATCATTATTCAACTTTTTGATAAATTGATCCAAATTATATTGACACATGAATCAAAATGATATCATTTCTTCTAGAGTCATATTCTATTTTAAGGGTTCATATTAGAATATCTTATAATGATGGATTCTATGTCATTATAAATTAAGATATCCTTAACAAAACAATTTATTTATAATGTATATTAATTTGAATTTTACAAATCAAATTAGAAAATATTAATATAATATAATGTTTAATATCAAAATTACATAGTAACCCTTATATTGAAATGTAAATAATTAAATTTCAAATACAATAAATAATTTATTTGGTAACAAATGACAGATCATGAATGTCCTCCAATGAAAAGATGATTGTAAACCATTTCATATATCACTATTAATTTAATATTATCTCGTTTTATAAAGCTAAATTTAATTTTATAAATGATTTAAATAAATTAAAATAAATTTTAGGGAAAAATATAATAAAAATAATCAAATAACATTATGGTGCTTATATTTTATAGATGAATCATCCCAAATTTTTATTTATTATATTAATGGATTTGATAAGTCATCTATTGAAAAAGGTTTATTGAAAATGTTGGAATGAATAATGTTGAAATGTATTTAACAATATTATGAATAGAATCATGAACTAATAATTTTGATTGAAATGGATTGATGAAGACACCTTTTATGGTTAATATTATATGGCATTTTTTTGAATAAAATTCTTATATAACTGTTATAACATGTAATGTTATGGGGAATGTAAATTATAAATGGTCAAAATAAAAGTGAGCCACCCATTTTAATCATAAAATGTCAAAAAAAACTTATAATGGGTTTATAAGTATTTGTTTGTCATTTTACAATTATACCTCATAAATAATAATTTTATGTTTTAATAATATAATTAGAGATTAAAAATATTTCAAAATATTTTGAATTTGATTTTCAAAAAAAAATTTATTTATTGATTACCATATATATGTTGCAAATTACAATACATTGAACTGATTAATCTCTATTAAATATTTTTCCCATATTTTAGAATTAATATATATATATTTCAAAAGAAATTACATAATTATAATGATATATAATTTTAAATGCATATAATTTCACTGAACATCATTTATTATTAATATATATAGTATTAGAGAAATAAAATTACAATATCAACATGCATACTTGTAATGTTGAAACATATATTTTTTATTTTTTTATATTTACAGTTATAATAGTTTTTCACTAAAATTTCATAACCACTGGGATAATCATTCAAATTATTAATATTTCATTTTTAGATTTTATTTTTATTATTTATTCATATTTCAAAAAATACTAAATATTTCAAATGACTCTATAATTCATTATAATATTTTTTATTTTTAATTTATTATATGTTGTTTAATTTATTGGAACATAATATCTTGTTTAAAATTTAATTCAACAATTCTAATCATATATCCTAAAATTACATTTAATAAATAAAAAAAAATAATCACTAATTTATTAATTATATTCCATAATTTATAATATCCTGCCTCTACGAATGATAATTTTTTAGACACATATATAATAATAAATTATAAAGGCTCTGTATAAATTAAAAATCCATTATTTATTGACAAATTAGAACATTATTGTTCAGCCTCTAACTAAATAAATAAACGATTTCATATATATATAAAAAAATTCATAAATATTAAAAATAAATATATAAAAATATGAATTATTTGAAAACATTCATGAATCTTAAAAAATAGTTATAAATTAAAATGAAATTTATTTAAAAAAATGATTTAATATATTAAATAAAATTCCATTCCATCAATAATTATATTATCCAATATTCGTTAGATTTTTTTTAAATTAATATTCTTAATTCCATAGAAATATATTTTTATATGATAATATCATGTCTAAACATTTACAATGATTTATTCAAAAAATTATTATAAATTTCATTTAAATATTTACTATCATACGTTTTAATAATAAATTTAGATATCAGAACTAATTTCAATATAATATTTATATTATGATTAAAAATTTTATTTAAAATTTAGATTAATTAATTTCTTATTCTTATTAATAATAAATTTCACTGAAAATTTTGGGATTTTTTAAAAATAAGTTTTTATAAAACTAAAATATTTTTCATTCAAAAGAAAAACAAAATTCTTATTTCAAAACATGATTTATTTATTTAAAAAATCATAATAATTGTGTATATGAATAAAATTTCTTAATATTATTAAAATTTAAAATAATAAAATATATATTATTTAAATAAATATATAAAAATATTAACTTTTTTAAAAAAAAATATATATTAAATTTATATGAAATAAATTTTAAGTCATATAATAAACCAAATAATTTATAATGGATATAATATTACACGTCAGTATTTTTTACTAAATTTTTCCTAATATTAATATTATCTTTTATCGAATTTTTGATAATAAATACTGAACTGAAACGATCCATAATACATTATATAAATAATCTCAGAAAGTTTAAAAATAATAAAAAACTAGAATATAATATTATTTTAAACAATAATAAATTTATACCAAATAGGATTAAGAACACATAATTTTTTATTGGGAATTTTTTAATAAATGTATTTTTCTCTATATATTATAAATTTAATTAAAAGACCACATTAGACATTTTTGAATTTGAATTTTATAAAATTAATTTAATTTCAAAACTCATTATATTATAATAATTTTAGGGATAATTGTTGAATATTCTAAGAAAATACAAAATATTTTTATGGGAATATTGGAAAAATAATATACATTTTATTACCATTACATTTAAGATATTATCAGATGAAAAAAATCAATTAAATTGTTTTAAAATTATTTTCTATATAAAATATTAAATGATAATAGAAACATATTAATTAAATAATATAATGATGTAATTATATAATTATATACAAACATCACTGAAACAAAGGAAATTTATCACTATAAAACTATATTTATTCTCTTATATTATAATTTATAATATATTTTCACTAGTCATTGATGTTGGATCTAGAAATTGAATTTCAACTTTATTATCAACATGAACTATTTTGTAACAAGTTTAATTTCATTTTAATGAATCAATGTATTATTTTCTATGATAATGTTATGGATCATGATAATGCCGATATGGTAGTTTCAAAAGAACTGTTTTAGTAATGGTGTGTAATTTTTTTCTATTAACACACAAACACACAAACATATATATATATATTATATAATGACTTTGATATTTTTAAAGAATTTATTAAATTAAATTGTCATTCATTTAATTAGAAATAAATTATATATAGGATTAAGAATAATTAATAAAAAAATAAATATCTAGAAAATTCTTTTCTAACATTATAATGGATTAATTGAACTGATTAATTTTATTGTTAATTAAAATTTTAAATAATGTATATGTATTTTAAATTTTAGTTCATATAAATTTTATTTTAACAATAGATGTCATATATTTTTAATATATATAAATTACATTGGTAGAAATAAGTCAGTATCTTAATAACTAGAATTGAAATACATATAAACCATGTTTTGAGAACATGTCGCATATTTAAAACATGTGCGAAAATGAATGGTAGAATATTTATTGATATTGTCATTAAAAATCATTATTTACCTTTATTTTATTCGTTGACACTTGAATAGTTTCTTTCCATCTTCTAAAATGTAATAAGTATTTATAAAAGTTTAATTTCATTCAACTATAAATGGTGATCATTTCAAAAATAAAATTATCACCCATTGAAAATAAATATTTCTACCAAAACATTAATTATGTATCCCATTAACCCTATCCTCATGATATTGAATCATATTTTCAATATAAAATATTAATGCAAGGAGTCTTATGGTGTTACTAAAGGTAAAACAGGAAACTACAGTTGAAATTTTCACTACTCATCTCTCTTAATCATTTGATCTTCTACCTAAAAAATTTTCAATATAAAATAATATAATAACATTAGTATTATTGATAGAATTAAATTTTATTATGCTAATTGAATTTAATTTTTTTTCATAATGAAAAATAATTTTAAATAGGAATCCATAATTATGTGTACTTGTAATGTAACGTCTTTATCATTGACATGCCATATATTTCCATTAACACTATTAATGTTTTACTATAAACAAATGTTTAACAAGAAAAAATGACATTTTTGAGACTATTAATATTCCAAAATGATATTATTATACATTTAATAAGTTATATTACTAAGAAAAGGGTCAGAGTAAACATAACCTTATTAGTTGATCATATTGGGAAATATTTATTAATTTGAGTATATTTTTTAATATCATAATAGAATGAAAAAATTTAAAAATAATGAAAAAATAAAATAAATTCTCCAAAAAATATATTCAAGAGGATTTTTAATAAAATTATAGGTTGCGGTCAATATAACTATATAGTTTTAATATAATTAACAATACAAGATCAGGTAACAAATATAAGTGAAAACTATTTAATAAATTAAAAACATATGGTTATAAATATTTCACAAATGTCACATGTGTGATTTCATTTATTTTTAGAATTCCATTTTTAATAATTTGTTTTTAATTTATCGATTCGTTTCCCCATGATGTTTTCATGAAATATGAAGATTTTGGGACATCTAGAATATGGGTCGGGGCTAGTTTAGAGAGAGGTAAAATATTTTTCCCTTCTCCCGTTAAGTATGTGGTTGAGATCCTTTATGAAAGAGGTGAACACAATGTTACTGTATTGTTTTTCAAACATTTTTGTCTAAAAATGTGATAGCCAAGTCTTGGAGGGTGACAAATTCATGGTTGCTACACTGTTTAAAATACAGTGTTGGATAAATACGTGACTTGTCCAATTTAGAAAAATCAGAAAAATCACCCTCTTACACAGCTCATATTTAACACCCAACCCACCACTAATCCCAACCATTTATGATCTTCATCATTAATAGATCCCTATTATCCTCTATTTAACTCCTAATATCTAATATTTGGGTGGTTTCAGTGTGGGATCATTAATAAATATTCAAGTCTCATATCCTTAGACAACTACGTCTTTATAAGGTTATTATTCCCACTTTCATTGGTATTCCTTTTCTAGTTGGTTTTCACCTAATGAGGGTCCAATCATGATATTTATGGTAATCTGTTAATGGTTTTTGTTCAATATTTCTTTAAATGGTATTTTTGAGTTTTAGTTTTTGGTTTTTATAGGATTTATGATGTTTAAATGTTTGATATAGCCAACACCATACTCTAATGGCCCCACGACTTTCTATTTTTATTTTTTTGATAATCCCCCAATTCAAGGATGGAGGGTAACACAGTATAGCTCATATATTTTTGTGACAATATGTATGAACCTGGATTTCTTCTCAGGTATGTATATAGATTTCGTGTGTTTTTTATAAAAAATGGATAATTTGGTAATGTTATAATATCAAAAAGTGTTCTATTTATTACACCCCATGTTCTTAATTTCCTTTGGTGGACATGTACTAGGTGTGTAATGGATGAGTATGTGGTTGTCTGGACTACCTAAATCAGGGTATGTTTGAGGCATGTTCAGGGCATGTGCATTAGTTGAACTTGCCGTGTAATTTAATTTTTATCTGATTAATTGGACAGAGGTCATGTATCTTCACCATAACATGTTTCTTCTTCCTATTTCACGTAAATGAGAGAATTATATGGTCAAGATTCTTTGAGCACCTCCCATTCCACTGTCAGAGTTCCAATTGTGATGCCATTGATCATGTTCGATTCCCACCAGTGAGTTCTCTGTTTCCCTAGAGCATATATTCTTGATTTCTACTCTTTATTAAGTTATCCATGGATGAATTTTTTTTTCATTTTTGTTGATCAATGAAAATTTATGCCAATTTATGGGCTGACGTTAGGGATTTTTTACTGTAAGACATCAAGGTGCGTGGTTTGTTGGCATTTAGAGTTGGTATTTGTGTTACATATTCCTAAGTGTAGATTACCCCTAATATTGGTATTTCGTGTTAATGAATTGGTAATGATATCATATTCCCTATTTGGATTGATAAATTTTGGTTTTTTGTTGTTATATTATTCTAGATTCCATTTTTGCGGTACACCCCGTGGGTGAATTCCTTGTTTGTGTGTGTATGATTGTTTGGGCCATGTTTCCTATGAGGTATACCTTGTTTTCCAGGCCATACTTATTATATTGGAATTGATTGAATGCTTCTACTTATTAAATTTATATGTTATGAATTATACCTACTTAGTTTTTTAGATGTTTAGATTACATTGGGATGATGGATATCATTTGGGTAAAATTTTATAACAAAGGGAAGTGAGAACCTAGTGTAGTTTGATTATAGTTAAATTGACATTGAGAGATTCACGTAGTGTCTGATATTTTTACTATTTTGAGACCATAGGGGGAGATGAAGATGAGTGCTCCCTCATAGTGTATAAAGTATACCGTTATGAGACAATAGGGAGGATACAATTAGTGTGATTCCTTATAGAGTATGTCTTTTATTATTAAAACACCATAGGGGGGATTGACATTGAGTAATTCCTTAGAGAGTCTTTCCTTTTAAGAGACCAAAGGGGATGGACTGTGTGAGATTTCATAATGGATCATTATATCATTATTAATTTGATGATATGTGGAACCAGAAGGTATAGACTATTAGAACATTCGTAGAGGGTTTATTGTGAATGATTGATTGATGTTGACAAGCCTTCCAAGACAAAGAACAAGATTCGACTAGGAATTACTTGATTTTTATAGGGTCTTATGATACATCTGCATTTCATTTACATAAGTAATGCATAGCTTAGTCCAGATCCAAGGATTTCATTATTCAATGGTTTTTTTAATAAATAAATGTAAATGAATGGGAATGTTTTATGATTTTTTACTTTTGAGTACTTCATTATTTATCTCCTTATTTTTGATATTTCCTTCTATATATATTCACTAATAGTTAGGAATAAATTATTCTGTGGTTGACTACTGGGTTTCATATCACACCCTATTTGGGTCATTCATTTTTACCAAAATATATTGTATGGATGCATGTATAGATAAGAGAAAGCGCCCTTCTGCATCAGATACATGATTGTTGTTGGATCTAGAGAGCATGGGACCAAGATGAGGCTTACAATGCTATTGGAGTTATTTTCTATTTTCGGAAATTTGGTTTTAGTTTTTATTTTTAGAATTTTGAATTGTTTGGATGCTTTCATAGATACTTATGATGAGCATCATTATTTATATTTGATTCCGTTTTTTATACTATCAGACTTCTGATGTTTACATAGTTTTATGGTATTACTACTTCCACGATTGTTTATTGATGTTTTTTTGCTAGGTTGATCTACTAATGATGGAATTGTTTCCACACTATCACACCCATTGCAATAAATTCAAGTCTATAACCTCTCGCATTCAGGGAAATGCAAATGAGGCCATATGACCAAATGGGAATTGGGCACCATTGTGTGGAACCCAGAACCAGGATGTTAAAATGTGGTATCAAAGGCCAGTATATTTTTTGGTTTGTCTTATGTTTTGGGGTCTATAGATAAGGATAGGAAGGGATGGTTAGTTTTTAATAATTTATTCCTAGTAGTAGCTAACCCTTCTCCAGGGAAAAATCCTTAGTACCTCGAGACATTAAATTTTATAGTTTTTTCAATTGTTACAGTTGATTTGATTTCAGTATTCAATGACACACATGTTTTGTGCTGCTATTATTGATATATTGTGGTTATATATCCTTTTATACCCAATAATAAGGGTGTATTCCATATCATGCAACATATATGCACTTTCTATAAATCAAATATCTTGCATTATTTTTATTCCACTTAGTATGTAATACTGATTTCATTATATTGTGATATAAATTGTTCCAGATAAGAATAATGTTGTGATAAAATACCAACTATTTTGATAAAGTATTATAATATGCGATGTTTCATTTGGATGGACACCAAACATTAGATCTTGATGTTTTATGGGCCCTATTGGATCATAATGTGGTAGATCGTGTATGCAAATTAGTTGATTTTGTTCAAGTTATGATTTGAATAAGGATTCCAGACAATGATTCATGGGAGTAAGGGCTCTCACGGGTTGTAATTTTTCATTCTTTGGAAATAGTATTACATTTATATGGGTTCTAGAACAGTTTTATAGTTTTGATGTCTAGAAACATAGAGAACACGCTGTATGGTGTTATGAACACAAGCCATGTGTTATTCTGTTCTGGAAGAAATAACTTTTCTATTATACACATTGTGTGTTGTATGTACACACATTGTAGTCGTTATCCTTGGGACTAAATTTTTGTGAAAATACATGGGGTTTTAAAACATGGGTAGAACACACCATGTGCTGGGAGTACACACTATTCCAAAGAGGCCATGTATCCTTTTGTGTGACTAATGACACGAGTGGATGAATTTTGTGTTGTACACTTCTTTTCAAGTTTTAAAGTACCATGTAGTAGTTGAGTGTGTCTCCGACTCTGTGAATAAAGTCATAAATGGTTAAGGATTAGGTAGTAAATTCCATGTATAGGGTTAACAAAACATGTAATATTTCCTAGGGGAGAATCTTGTGGTATATCTATGTAGAAGAACTCAGGCGGGGGAGAAAAATTCAAGTACACACTATGTCAGTTGAGGAACATTCCATGTGTAGGGGTGTTACATGACTTGATTTGGAAAGCATACACTCCCATGTAAAAAACTAATGGGAACACTCTATGAAGGGGTTAAACATGTCGTCTACCCCTATTTTTTAAAATTAGATTTTTTTCTCTAATTCCTTTCTATAACTTTTATGTTTCAGTCCTTTAAAATTGTAAACTATGTTGTGCACTTGACCATGATCAGTGATGCAACAAATAAGTCCTCTGGTTATACGCCAGATACGGGAATATTACTAGACACCAAAAATGGTAGATCAGGGACTACCTGTAGATCCTCCCATCATACTTGTCTATGAACGAGCTATTATAATAGACATAGGTGCTAATGCACAGTTATGAGAGGTCTTCATGAGGTCTATTTAGACTTTCAGGGAGCATCAAATCCTACCCCATCTATGGCAGAGTTGACGTGGGAGTTACAACAGAATAATCCTCCTAGTTTCTCATGAAATAGAGGTCTTTAAGCTTCAGATTCATGTTTAGAAGCCATGTTGTCAATCATTGAGAATCTTGAGAAACCTCTTTAGATGAAGGTGAATCTCTCAACCTACATTCTTCGATATTATTCCATGGGGTGGTGGGATGTGATATCACATGTGGGTCTCCAATGAGTTATTTCTTGGGATGTGTTCTATTTGAGAATAAATGACTATTTCTACCCAAATACCATGAGGGCCGACCGATCCTGAGTGTTCATGGGTCAGGAACAAAGAACATATTCAATCCTATAGTACTCTTCTATCTCCGGAGAGTTATAACACTTCCCACCAATTTTGGGTGGTGATGATTTATTTCTGTCTAGGATAATTGATAATGGTCTAAAAATGACATATGATCCTAGGTGAACATATTCAGGTTGACTTCCATATCTTCAATATTAAACTGGGTTTTGATCTCCGATAATTATCTCAGGCAATCTGGAGTTGGGATCCAAGGCAGTTCGACATCTAGAGTTGTTACTTCTCATACTAATTATAGGGAGACCCTCATGGAGTCTATTCATGGAGATCCAAGTAGACGAAATATTACTTCATATATCCAGGTGGTATTCTACCAGTGTGGTATGAGTGTTTATATGAGACCTTAGTGCCCAAGAGACCCACTTAAGTGTCGATATTGATGCATGATGAGCCACCTTCAACATTTTTTCTGGTTCTTCTAACCAATAGCTAGTGATTGGGGTTTTTCTACGACTCTATATTTTTGTATGGACCACTGGATTCTCACTACTCTGGGAAATGGAGTCCCTCTAGCCATTCATGTCATGGAGGAGGTCGTGGTCATGGTATCCAGTCAACAAATTTTTTTCAACAGTAGGGTAGAATAGCTCAGTGTATTCAAGAAGGGTTTCTGGGCTGTGTTACTACTTACATCTTTGTAGTGGAATAGACCAAGCAGGAACACGATCCTGGACACTCTATAGTTAGAGGTCCAATTCATGTTTCCTCAGTTTTAGATTCTGCTCTTTTTGATACAGGTGATTCCCATTGTTTCATATATATGGATAATTTGGTGAGTCTTAGGCTTTGTTTCATTACTTTTATCCATGTTATAATACTAGACACTCCGTTGGGGATTAAATCGACCAGCATGCGTCAGTTCGAGGAGTTCCCTCTTGAGGTTAGTGGGTGTAACTTATTATGGGAACTCAATGTATTAGAGATGAATGTTATCGATGTCATTCTGATAAGGGAATGGTTGGTCTCCTTTCCTTTTTTTGTCTAATATCTCTATTAGGTGAGTTTCACATCATCTGAGGGTGGGTCCTTTCTACACAAGGGTGATTGGGATGTCCAAGCGAGCAATGGGGAACCCATGCATCTTTGGTTTGGATAAATTATATCACAAATTTATACTCTATATATGGATAACCCTGGGACTTTACATATTTTCTTTCCTCTAGTGGTGAGACATTTTAGATATCTTTTCCATATGACTTTTCTTGTTTACCTATAGAGCGGGAGGTAGATTTCTCCATCGATCTTTTACCTGGAGCGACACTAGTGTGCATTCCTCTATATATGATGGCTACAAAAGAGTTATAGGAGCTCAATACGTAGTTCTGGGAGTTGTGGGTGAATGGTTTATTCTGAACTAGTACTTCTCCATGGTGTTTTCTTTTCCTTTTCCTGAAGAACGCGGACAGTACCACAGACATTAAGTGGATTATCATAAGTTTAACTAGTTTATGGTTAATAAAAGATATACCTTGTAATGTATTGATGATCTCATTGAATATAATTAAGGATCCTATGTGTTCTTTATGATTTAATTTAGATCTAGTTATCATCAATTACATGTTAGACCATATGATATACCTCTTACAAGCTTTTAGAGTAGGTATGGTTTTTACGAGTATGTGGTTATGTCGTACGATCTCACCAATGCGCCAGTAGTATTCATGAAACTAATGAACCATGAGTTCCATACATACATGGAATATTTTGTTTTTTTTCAGGGATGATATCATACTGTAAACTCTCAATCGACACAACCATTCAACCAATCATGATATTGTTTTGACTACAGAGAAAGAGATTCAGTTATATTCTAAGCTCTAAAAATGCCACTTTAGGATGGATCAGATTCACTTCACGGTTCATGACATATCAGAGATAGTAGTATTAGTAGACCCATAGAATGTGATATTAGTAGTTTCCATTTGAGAAATATAATAATGTATTTGAGGAATGGAGTTTTATGGGTTTGGATGGTTACTACAGACACTTTATACATGAATTTTCATGCTTAGCATCACCAGTAACGAGCCTAAATATTATGGCTGTGATGTACGTGAGTTCATTTTAACATTATTCTGACTATCAAGAGATTATATGAATATTGATATCTGTACCGATACTAGTCTTTCTAGATCTAGGAATGAGTTACATAGTTTACTATAATGCATCATGTGCCGGTCTAGGAGCAATGCTTATTAAAGGTGAAGGAGTTGTTGTGTATGATTTTCGGTAGTTGATTCCACGTGAGAGGAACTAACAAATTCACAGTCTAGTGTCAAGTGAAATTGTGCAATCTATACATTGTGAGAGACATTATCTTTTGTGAATGAATTTTTTGGTTTTCACCAATAAAAAAAGTCTCAAGTATATATTTACATAGCATGGCCTAAATATGAGACATCATAGGTTGGTTGAATACCTTCAGTATTTTGACATTGAGCTTTCCTATACACCTGGAAAAGGCGGTGAAGTGGGTTATGCATTTATTTGGAGGACTCAGAAACAGGAAGTTCAGGTGGCAAGAAGTGAGTGGAAACTTATTGCATTGTTCTCTAAGATGAATTAGTAGGTGCATGATAGACATATGCAAACATTAATTTCTTTTATAGAATTTAACTCTACAAATTTGGATCGCATGTGAATGAGGTTGCTATTAGATTATAAACTATTATTCCTATGATATAGTTTGCTAGAGGAGAACCATTGTCCTTGTTGGACCATAGTGAAGGATGAGATCTTTATCATTCATGGGAGCATATGGGTGTTAGTAGATATTCACAAGGATATTTGGGTAGATTATTATTCCTCTTTTTTGGAAGTTCATCATAGTGTCACCAAAATGTATCAAGATTGAAAACATTGGTATTAGTGGCCATGTATTAAGAGATTTGTTTCATGTTTTTAAATGATATTTTCCACCTATCAGTAGGTGAAGGCGGAGCATCAGTGACCAGCAGGGCTACTATAGTAGTTACCCATTCCTGAGTTTAAGTGTAATAATGTCACGATGGATTTTGTGGTGGGTTCACCAAGGCCACCTTGTGGGAATGATGAATTATGGGTTTTCATTGATAGACACATGAAGGTTTCACGATTCTTATTGATCAAGGAGACCTTCCATTTTGAGGAGCTGGGAAGGTAATACACCAATGAGATTGTACGCTATCATGGGTTTTCACAATCTATTGTTTCAGAAAGGAATGTCGATTATAATTCTTGTGTATTGGAGGTACTATAGAGGTCATTGGGTACAAAAGTAATTTTGAGTAAAACATATCATCCATAGATAGATGGCTAGTTTGAGCATATGATTTAGGTTCTGGAGGACAAGGTTTGGGCTTGCGTCCAAAATTTCAGCAGTTATTGGAAGAGACACATACCCCTTATGGAAGTTTACTTGGACAACAATTATCATCTAATTCTTCAGATGGAACCTTTTAAGGATTTTTATTGTAGTTCATGTCAATCACACCTATGTCGGTTAGAAGCAAGCGAGGCAGCTTTTCTAGGACCTCATCTTTTATAGAAGACCATTGATCATGTTCATTTGAATAAGAAAAGGATGACTACAACACAGTCTCACCCGGAATCTAATGTGGGTCGACAGAGTCAACTTTTGGATTTCATGGTCGAAGATCATGTTTTCTGGTATGTCACACCATGTTTGGTATAGAGAAGGATTAAGATACGAGGAATTTTTCACTAAGGTACATCAGGCGTTTTGAGGTTTTGGATATATTCGGGTTGGTTTCCTATTAGTTGCAGTTAACTCATAGGTACCAGGATATGCATGACGTCTTCATGTTTCTTAGCTACAACATTACTTTTCAGACTCGTCTCATGTTTTTCAACCAGAGGAGGTTGAGTAGGAGGTGGATACATCATTCGAGTATCACACTATATATATTGTGGATATTAATAGAATGGTTCTCTATAGACTGTTTGTTCGTCTGGTATGGGTGCTATTGCATCATAGGTCAGTACATGAAATGACATGGGAGAGGGAGGACGACATATGATCATAGTGGACAGAGTTTTTTTTTGATTTTTTCTTCACAACCCTTGGAAGGAAAGTTTGCAGATGAATTTCTTTGTGGGGGGAAGTTTTTACGAACCTAGATCTTCTTTTTTTGGTATGGATACTGATTTTGGGTGTTTTTATAGAAATTGAAGGATTTAGAAATTTTTTATGAATACGTCATGTGAACATTAGTACTCATCATTTACCCTATTTTCACTGGTGACCATATATGGGCCATGTGATGGCTGAGTACAAGGACAATTTGATAGCCTAATGTGGGGGATAGTTGAGGAATTTACACACTGTGTGCATTAAATGAACACAACATGTACTTTTATTTTAATTTCATTAATTGGATTTAGATCACATATCATGTCCAAAACTCATTTCATCTTCCCGGTTCTTGTACAGGAGGGCGACCTATGACCGAGAATCTTCGAGCACCACCCGTTCCTCCATTCGAGCTCTCATTGAGATGCAGACAGGTGCATTGGATTCCCATTGGTGAGTTATCTTTTCCCTAGAGTCGCTCTTCTTTATTTCTAATCAATATTAAGTTATTTTAGTTTTTTCATTTTTGAACTTTTTTTGATCCACAATGTTTTAGTCTGATTCAAGGGCTGATGTTTGAGAGTATTCATCATTCAACATCGATGATGGTGGGTTTTTACCTTCTAGATAATTTCATTGAGTTATATATTCATAAATGTCAATTACTTATAATTTGGATATTTAATATCAATGAATTGAACCCTGATATCATCATCATATTTTTTTATTGATGTGTATAGGGTATTTTTAGTTATATTATGCTATACTACATATTTAGAGGATATTGTGTGGGTACGTTCCCTATTTGAATGTTAATGACTAGTTGGTCCGTGATTCCTATGAGGATGACCACATTTTTCTTTCCTTGATTTTTAGGTTGGAATTGATTTCTTGTTTTTGATTGTTAAATTCCTATGTTATACATTATAGAAACATGTCCTTGTAGTAGTTTAGACTACATTACTTTTCTAGATATCATTTCTGTATGATTGTATAACAAAGGGCTATGAGAACCTGGTGTAGTTAGACCATAGGGGTAATTCATGTTGTGGGCTTCCCTATAGTGTTTATTCTGTATTATATTGAGAGACCATCAGGTGCATTGATAGTGATTTCTATGTTATAGTGTCTATAATATACCATTACATGACAACATGGGGAATGAAATGTTGAGTTCTTCCTAAAAGATTCGGGATTTTATCATTAATAGACCACAAGGGCGATTAATGATGAGTGTTTCCTTAAGACCAAAGGGGTTGGACTTTGTGAGATTTCCAAGAGGGCTGTTATATATTTACTAAATTGATGATATGTTGATCTAGAGGGGTTAAACTATATGAACATACCCATAGGGTGGCATGTGGATAATTGATTGATTGTGATGATCCTTCCAAGCCGAAGGTCTAGCATGGACATAGTATTAATAGATTTTTCTATTTACTTTTGGTACATCTTCATTTCTTTCACATAGGGGATATAAATATAATGATATATCCCATGATTTCATTATTCAAGGTATTTAATAATAAATAAATTTAAATGAATATAATAGGAAACTGCATCATTACTTACATTGGAGTACTTTTTGGTTAATTGATTCATTTTTCAAATTTCATACTATATATATTCATCGGTATTTTGGCATAGATATTTTAATGGTTTCCTATTGGGATTCATCCCGCACTATATATTTGTCAAGATTTTAGACCCATACATATTATATGGTTGCTGGTATAGATAAGGTAAAGTGCCCTTCTACATCAGGTACATGATTTTTTCATGGAGATGGAGAGCATGGTACCAATCTGTGCTTTGTGATGCTGTTGGAGTTATTAACTATTTTTAATAATTTGGTTTTAGTGTTTTATTTTATGAATTTTGAAATTTTTGGTTTTATTCATAGAATCATATGATATGCACCATAATTTATATATATGTTATAGTTGTTTATACTATCAAACTTTCACTTTTAAACTTTTTGTATGGTTTTACAACATACTCAGTTGTTTATTGATGTTATTGCAATTTGTTTCTCTTCCAATGAAGGAATTGTTTCCCCACAATCACACCCAAGGCCCTCGAAGCTAGGTGGAAGCCTCAAGAATTCATGAAATATAATTAAGGCCATGTAACCAACCAGGTACGTGGCACCTTCGAGCGACACCGAGAACCTAGATGTTACACATTACATGATGTGATGGTCTTTGAGGAATATGTGAGAATTATAACTTCATGGAACTACCCCTATAAAGCATCTAAAATTTTATTTCATCTCTCCACTATAAAATGGATATTTTTCTAGGCTTCTCTATCATGAACATGATGATCCCAATGGCAATTTCCATACCCTCTAATTCTTTAAAATATATTATCGTTTCTCTAATGGGTGTGCCAAGACCAAATCACCATCTATAGCATAATCACTATAGAGTAATTATTTTCCATTTATTCACAATTTATGATTGTTTGAAGGCATTGATGGAATCTAGATTTAAACAGGTGGCCCAGAATAACAGTCGAATGTATAGTTATGGTTACTACATTACCGAACATTATCTTCTATAGTTCCATCTACAGTTCTACTATGTAACCATAAAATATGTCTCTTACAGAATTTGATATTAGGTCTTTGTGATACACTTTTCAAGGCTTCACCAAAATTTAATGATTTTTTTCTAGGTCATAGGCTTTGTGATTTTTCTATATAAAATGATTTTAACTTAACTTATGACTTTATAAATGTGTTACATGGGAGTTTTTTGTAGAGGGAAATATGTTTTCGAAATATTTTGAGATACATATGTTATGGATGTATATTATTGAATATATATTGGTATTATTTATCATGTATTTAATTGTGGTATATCATTAATGTATTTCATTACTTGTGTGAAATATCTTAAGTCTATTTTCAAAAGGAACTTGAGATGAGAATGTATTGAATGTTAGTTTTTTTCAAGTCAAATGGATGTTTTTTTTCATGTTTTCCACTTTTTCCAACCATAAATATTTTATGGATATGTGAATTCATGGGAAGCATGTTATAAAATGTATTTGATGTGAGTGTAAATTTTATAGGGGATTTAATAATGAAAATTGTTGAATTTCTTATATGATCTTGTTGTTATATTTATAAATTGATTTCATGAGTTGTTATGTGGTCTGAAGTGATTTCATAAATAGTTTTATCATGAATAGAAAATAGAATGTGGTTTTGTTTATGTTAAATGGTGGATTCTAGGTGTGCATGATCATTTGATCAAGGTGAAATGTGAAAATGATATTTCCTTATATATTCATCATTAATGGAATGTGTATGTGAAATATTTATTTATGTGAAATGTAAAATTTAATTTTAGCACAAATGTAATCTCGTGTATCTTTTTAGAAGAAATAAAACTAGTGCACTTGTTGATTCCAATGTGGATGAGGCTCAGATTCATCAAAAAGGATTGATGATTAAAATAGTAACTAAACATGTGATTTGATTAGACAATAGTAGACCTTGGTATGAGAAACCCTCTAGTGGGTCATGCACAACAATACAATTATTATTTTTATTATGATTGTAAACAAAAAACATTGTAAAGTGTTCCCATATACTGGATCATGCATGTGGATGGTTTCAGTTTGGGTTATTGTTTTTTGATATCTGAGGTATGAGGTTCATATAGTCCCAAATGTTCCAGTTACCTATATGTGTTTTCTTATGGTTCTCTATTTTTTCATGATGGTTATGTGATGTTGTGAAAACAATCATCATATGTTTGACCATTTGTAATTATTGTATTTAAATAAATCCTAATTAGAGTTATGTTTTCCTTAAATGAATTTTCTTCCAAATGATTTCCTTTAGAAGTTCCTCGAAAATGTTCTTATTAAAATGTACAATTTTTTTTAATAATATTACTATGTGGAATATTCTCCTTTGGGATGAATACTACTTTGATTTGGATCACATCATATATTCACCATTGGGTGTATGTAGTATTTGTTATAAATGAACCTAGTAAATGAATGACATATTATGGTGGTGACAGTGGACCTGGTTTCTAGTTTTAAATATCCTATAGGGTTTTTGTAGTGGTTTCTTGAGGGTGATGACTCTCTTATTGCATTGAGGTTTTTATGATTATTTGGTAGCTCCCATTCCATTATGATATTTTTTTATATTTGAATACTATGATCCAAAAATTATGGTGTCTCATTTTGTTATAATTATATGTAAGGATATTGTTTCTTCTCATGGGTTATTTATTTTTATATTCATTGTTGAAATAATTTCAATTGGGTTTTTTATAATTATGTACTATGTTATAGCTCATTGGGAATTGTAATTCCCTTCATTACATGCCATGTATTGGACTGTGTGTCATGTTTAATGGTTCTCTAGTTGGATTCATGAAAAAAATGGTATCAAAGAAAGGTTACACTCTTTTTAGGTCATGTTATTTTGGAAGAGATGGATAGACTAAAGTAAGGATTATTTGGGCATGATGTTCTGGTTATAGTGGGGTGCTAAGCTAAGGTACCTCATGATAGGACATGAGTCACCATGTGGGGTTGGTAAATTTGTACAGACTTCTCCTCTAGGTGATATTTATAGGATGGATACTATATATGAAAAATGGTTAGATGAGTAGTGTTTTTGTATGGATTGGTATGGTACTGTATTTGATTGTGTTTTGATTTATGGAAATGATTGAGATTTTTTGTTGTTTCTAAAAAAATCGTAATGTTCATTAATGGTTTTGATGTTGAAATTTCAATATGATTATTTCTAGATGTAGTAAGATGGATTCTTCCTAGAATTCTTGGGAAACAGTGGAAAGAGGCCTGATATATTTCTCCATCACCAATTGAACATTGGTTAGTGGGTGAAGTAGTTTGGGATCTCAATGCTTTGGGTCAAGGGAAGAACATTAGTCCTGCATATGTATAGATGTCTAGAAAAGTATTGGAAGGGAAAAATCACTAGATTTACTAAAAAAATACTCCTTCTATTCAAGGTACCATGAATCGTCAGGCAGAAGAGTAGTAGCCAGAGAAGATAGAGAGGATGTTTGAGTTTCTTAGTAATCCTAATGTAAATAGAGTGAAATGTGGATCGTTTATATTGGAAGGTCCATTTTGAAAGTAATGGGACTCAATAATGAATTCTAGGATGTATGATGGGATGGGTTAAAGGATTTAATTGTCATTTTCAATGATTAGTACTTCCCAGATATTTTGAACATCACTAGATATGCTGTGTTTTTTGAGCTTATCCATGGAGACCAGAAATAGATGAAGTATTCCGGCCACATTGCAATGTTTGTTTGGTTTTCACCCGAGATCATTTCCAATGGGTTTCTAGGGACCATACGTTCGAGATTGTGTTTCTCTAAGAAATATGATCTCATGTATTTTTTTATGCTTATGACTACTTCAAAGTTTTTTTATCATTATATGATGGTAAAATTTGATCTTAAATGTGATAATTGTTTCAATAGTGGAATGCTAGTGGTGTGTAGTGCCAATTACCATTTTAAAAAGTGGAACCGGGACAAGAAATGGTATAATGGGGTCGTATTTAAAGCTATAATTCCTAGATATTATCGTATTTTCCATCATGTTCTTGGTCAATAAAGTTTCATCAGTGTGGAATGGTAGTATACTTTCAGTCTTCATGTTCTTCCCCAGCTAGGAATTTTCATCATTTTGGGCCAATGGGAAACCTATAGTTGGTTTCCATGATGGTTCACCCATATCCGTGTTGTTTAGGATTTGAGGATCATATAGAGAAGTTATATCAGTTATGACATTCTAGGATAGTGGGATATCATTTAGAAGGTTGTGGAAGTAGGGATGGATTAAATTTTTGGTAGATTAAATTCATGGAATATCCATAGTCTACTGGTAATTCTATGTTATAGGTACAGATAGGAAAACTTCTTATGGTGCATCGAGAACCAGTAGAATCAAATTCTAGAACTGTGAATGGTTGAGGTACTGTTATTATTACATTGTCTTTAGTTGTTGTTTTTTTATTTATGTTCCTCAATTTCATTCATTTTACCCATTTAGTTGATGTATTCATTTTACCAACTTAGATTATAATGCTTTTGGTGGAGTTGTTAATGCTTCTTGAAAAGAATCAAGAGAAAGGTTTTAGGTGCTTGTCTCTTGAATCCACCATGTCATAGGGTCTAGTTAAAATGGGATATTACTATAATGAAACTGGTTCAATTTGATAAGATACACGGTATGTGCTAGACGGCATGTTTCCTAGAACACATCAATTTTTATCACTATTGAGTAAGTTTCATAGAACCTAATGGTAGTACCTGTGTTTTTAATGTGAGTGGTATCCTTGGTTGGGACATGCAAGAACTCCACTTCCAGAATTGGAAAAACTCGTTTTCTAGATCATGTTTCTCCTACTAGTGGATGAGAGTGATGCTCTTATGGGTGGATTAGCTCATGTGGTGGACGAATTACTAAAAAAAATTCCTTAATATTTCTCAGGTTTTCCCCTAGTGCATGATGTAGAGTTTTTCATTGATTTTCCATTGAGAATACAGATGGATTCAATTCTCTTATAATGTATAGACCCCAATGAGTAGAAGGAATAAAATGTTAGACATGATTATCTTGAATCCAATGTATTAATTTTTCATAGTGTCTCACCTCGGACTACAAAAATTTTATTTGTGAAAAAGGATAATGGTTCTCTATAGGTTCGAATTCATTACCTAGAGATAAATAAGCTAAAAATCTATAAAAAGTATAAATTTTAATCATATTGACGATCATTTTGATCTACATAAGTGGAAAATGAGGTTTTACAAGTATGGTTTCCGATCACATTATCACCAAATCAGAGTTAAAGAGATAGATGTTCCGAAAAAATCATTTCGAAACATGAATTGACATTTTATGTATATATTCATTTCTTTTGGCCTGAAAAATATTCATTGTTGACATCCTGGTCTACTTACGGTCTGTAGAGGGGCTTGAGTGACATTTGATGATTGTATTGGGAACTCTTTGTGATCATCTTCTCTTGGAAAAATAATTTAACTACACCTTTTGGATTTTCTATGTGAGGTTCAGGGGTCATGAGATATCAAGACATGGGGTTTTGGTGGACTGGAGAAGGTCAGTACAGTGATTTCATGGGAAAAATCAAATACTTTTTTTAAAATATGAGAATTTTTTGGATGGTAGGATATTATTTGTAGTTTTTATAGGATTTCTCTTGGATTACTTCATCCATGATATTGATTATTCAAAAGTGGAAAAGATTCAATGGATCACATAGTGTTTAAGAGTCCTTAAAAGATATTAGGTGGAATTTAACCACATACCTGTATTTTATCATTCTATAATAAAGAATGGTATATGTGTAATGTTGTGATGCTTCTAGTATGGGATTGGTTGTCTGATGATGCAGGATGCCCTTGTGTTGGCATATGGTTCCCATCAAATTCGACCACATGAAAATAATTACCCATCCAATGAACTAGAAATTTAAGTGGTGATGAATTCATTAAATATGTCGTGCCATTATCTTATTGGGGAGAAGATTTTTGGTTTATTATGATTATAAGATCATGGACAACAATTTCATCTAGAATATTATGAATTAATGGATATATTGTTTGGGATTAGTATCCTTATGTTTATTATTTTGATATAGACTATACCCCAAGAATAATAAATGTATTTTATTGATGAAATGAGTAGGAATTTTCCATTGAAGAATTCAAAAGCGTCAAGTGATGATTGGATTTTGATGGGTATTTATTCTCAAATTCATGTCAAGTCCAAGGAAAATTGTGGAGGTTTTTTTCCAATGATCAGGTAAAAACATCCCTTCTATAATAAATGTAGCAATAATAGTTGAGTGATGAGTTGTTCCAGTGTTAAATGTAGTTTCTATGTTATAGAAAGGATCCTTGTGAATTGTTGTTGTCTTATGAGGGATATTTGTTATTTGGAATTCTCTTAATGGGGTTTTTATTATTGAAGAAGGTTGTGATGTGCGATAGCCACTAATCTCAGTGGGGAATTCATCCTAGTTACACTGTGATCTTTTATGATATGCATAATTAGTTCTAGTGGCCTGATATGAGGTATGAAATGGATGAAATTGTACCACAATGTTATAATTTCCAGCAGGTTTAATTAAAGAACCAACAACCATCCATTTTTTTTACAGCCAATACTTGTTGCTACCTAGAAGAAGGAAAATAAACTCATGGAATAAATTGTTGTATTATATCAAACTCCACAAGGAAGGATTATAACTTAAATGGTGATGGATCATATAATAAAAACAACTCATTTCATTTTAATTTGCGTTTCATACATGTTGTATGAGATGGATCTGTTTTATATTCCAGATAGAGAAGGGCTTCTTCGTGTTCTGTCAGAAAAAGATTCAGATAGGGATTCCTATTTTACCTCACAATTTTGGGAAAACCTTCATTAGTAATTTTAGATTCATATAAATTTATTATTACATACCATTACTAAACATATGGTTAGGTAGAGTGAGATAATTATATGTAGGAATACAAACTCCGGGCATGTGTGTTGGAATTTGGTGGTTTTTTGGATAGTCATTTAGTATTGAATGAGTTGTCACATAATAAAAGTTATCTGTCCTTGTTTCAAATTTCTCAATTTGAGGAACTTTATAGATTATGGTGTTAGTATTATTTGAGTTGATCTAATATGTGTAGGACCTCAATTTTTTGATAAATCATTGTACAATAATGATTAGATAAATTCATGATAATTTGGATGTACTTGTATTGACACCTCAGAGGTAGCGTTAATTTAATACTAAATTGAGGTATTGAGCATTGGGGTTCTATGTGGGTTATCAGGTGTTTCTAAAATTGGATCCTTTCTTGTGCCATCGTTATTTGATTATGCAAGGGAACCTAAATCCAAGGTATATAAGACTGTTTTAGATTATAGAGTGGATTGGTAGGGTAGAATAGATGTAATTTTTTTCCTTCTAATTGATGACAATTCATGATGTCTTCCTTGTATCTCAGCAGAAAATTTAATATGTGGATCTGTACCATGTGCTGAATTTGGATAATTTGGAGTTGGATACTAAATTGTTTTTTTTTTGAAACTAGTATATAATATTTATTCTCTAATGAAATCCCTTATGAGACATCTATTCTATCAGTTTGAGTTCCTTGGAATAAATTTAGTGATGTGCATGAGACATGGAAAATAAAGTCATAGGCTGAATATTAGTATCCATTTTTATTCACTGAGCACAGTTTGGAGAGAATTATTGAGGATGGAATGTTTTCATGGTGGGGAGAATTGTCATGACATTGATATTTTTTTTTCATTTAGTAAATTCATTATATTTGGTATGGTATTTATACCTTACATTATCCATAATTTTTGAGTGTTAATTATAAATTTTGGACTTTCAATTAGGTGGCAAATTATTATTACATAGATAGGGAAAACCTTGTTCCCTTATCCATGAATGAATGTGGTCAGGTTCGTCTTGGATAGAGGCAACTGCACAGTTGTCACTATTTTTTCAAGCCTTATGGGAGAACTGTAGAACATGTTCCTCTTATAAATTGATGGATAAAATATTTCTATTTAGTTTGGATAATAACGTGGGATGACCATTCGTCCTATCCATGTAATTAAAGAGTGGAAAATTTCATTCTTTCTATCATTGTATTTGACCACCAAACAACCCTTAATCTCCCTTATTTGGGATTTTCAGTCCCAAGATCCCCTTCTTATCACCTAGGTACATCCTGAACTCTAATCATTGGGTTATTTAAATTTTGGGACATCAATAAATCATATATTTGGTCTCATATACTTATATTTCATCCTATCTTAGGTGATTTTCATCCATCATTCTGGGATTTCCCTTTCCTATTATGTTTTTTTGACTAAATGTGGTCTCGATATTGAAATTTTTTATTAAAATACTAATGTTTTTTGATCTATATTTCATTTATAGCGTCTTGTGGGGTTTTTTTGTGGGTTCACACAATATTTAAAAATTATAACATCATGTGGAAGGTGGTTCCTTCCTTTTATATTATTATATTATTTGTTATTTCTATCATGACATTAAAAATTTGTTTTCTATATTTTGTTGGTGGTACTAAATATGTGTTTTAAAAATTTTGAGATGAATATTTGATATAGTTTGGAATTAAAAAATAAATTGGTTATATTTATTGTGTTATTCATTGTGCTACTTATTGAATTTTTCTTATTCCTTGAGTGAAATGTGTGAAATGTGTTTTCAAAATTTACTTGATGGGAAAATGTGTTGAAATCATATTTTTTCAAAATAATAGAATTTTTTTTAATATTGGATACATTTTACGCATTAAAGGTGTTTGTAAATATTTAATGTAATATGATGAATGATGAAAAATTGATTTAATGTGATTATAAATTTATCAAGGGATTTACCCAGGAAAATAGTTGAACATCATATATTATATTATAGTTTGGATTAAATTGATTTCATGAATTGGGAAAGTGGTGTGAAATATTTTTCAAAATGGTATTGGTGTGTATAAAACAGAAAGTGGTTATCTTTCACGAAAATGGTGGTTTCCATGTGATCTTAGTGTTTGGATCACGGTGAAATGTGAAAATGGTGACTTCTATATTTGTTCATGATTGGTAGCATGTTTATATGAATGTGATGATTTATATGTAATGTAAAATGGAATTTGAGGAAAAGGGGAATATTCGGTATCTTGGAGGGTGGATGAGAACTAGTATGCAAGTCTATTGGGAAGTGGATGCAGCCCGAATTCACCTAGAAGGATTGACAATTACAATACATATTAAACATGTATTATGATTAGAGACCACTATATCATTTTATGGGATCCCTACTAGTGGATCATAAATGTGAACACTATTTGTTTTGTCTTATGATATGAAGTTAGAACGAATAGAGTATGCATTCCCTTCAAGTAGCTCGTGCATGATGATGCAGCTGGTATTAGTTAGATCATTTAGATCATGATGATAATAATTTCATGGAGTCTAACTCATTCTAGTTCCCTATATGGATTTTAAAATTTTTATCTCTAATGACATTTTGATTATGTGATTTGGTGTGAACCATTTTTAAATGGTGGGACTTATATACCTTTTTATTTATAATTGATTTCACTTGATAGACATTTTCAATAGAAAAAATTCTTGAAAATTATTAACATTATATTTTCCTTTATAATGTTCCTAACAAAATTTTCATGTTGATTTTTTATTTAATGTTATAAAATGGAGTCTTTTTTGGGTGTAATCCATCTCAAATTTGGATCACACACAATATTTACATTTTTGTGTATGTATAATTTGTTATTATTAAAATAATTAAAGAAAATATGTATCATGGTTGTGGTGGTGGATCCAGTTTCGAATGTTACACTTCATATAGGTGTTGGTGCTAGAGGATTGATGTCGATTACTCTATTGTTTTATGGATGTTTTTGGAATGGTTTTTTTCCCATTCCACTGTGGTATTTTTGGGATTGGTTAAAGTATTAAACATTAAATAAAAAAAATTATTGTATCTATTTTTGTTTTGATTACCAATTATATGATATTTTATTTTCTCTTGTTATTATTTATGTATCCATATATGAAATCTTTTCTAATATGTAATTTTAATAACCATGAACTTGTGTCCACCCTATGTAGATCATGAATTCACTTTTTACCATGCCACCTATCCTATGAGGTGTTAGGTTGTATGGCACTCTTGTTTGGTTCATGACATCTAAAAATGAAATAAAGATGAAAATACATTTTTTAATGAACAAAATATTATAGTGTAAGATGTTAGGTGAATGCATATGAAAAAATAAAAAAACTATAGAATGGATTGATGCATATCAATTATGTTACATTAAGATAAATATGTGTTATATACTTGTTACATTATTTGGGTGTATAAATTAGAAATTGATTTCTTTGGTCATAGTTTCCAAGATAACTAAGAAATTTATAATTCATCCATATGTACTACCATTATTTTTCTTTCAATTATCAAGATAATGATGATGATATCATTTTAGAAAAAAATTCACATGAATTTATTTATTATTGTAATTATTGAAAAAATATAATGTATGATCAGAACATTCTACTTTTTAAATTTTTAATTTGGTATTTTCTTTTTTTTAATATACATTTCATCCACATAAATCCATTTATAAATTCAAATTTTTTAATGAAATATTATAATTATATGTGATTTATTTATATCAAATTTTATATCATTCAATTAGAATTCTATTAAATGTAATGTATTCTGATTTATTTGATAAATTAATAGATTTCATATTTAATAAGATATTCAAACTATTTTATCTATTTGAGATTATTATTAATCAAAATTATCCATTATCCTCGAATTCCATTCCCGTTAAAATGATTTTTTTGTCAAAAAAATTACATTTCTTTTAAATACACATTCTCTTCAATTTATATGATTATTATCTCTAAAAATCGATAAATTTATTATTTTAATAAACAAATTTTTTACTCATGTTAAATTCCAATTTTTCATTTCAACATCTCAATGGTGTGTTTTACTACATCTTTTTACAATATGGGATTTGAAATATTTTATATGGAATTATTTATATGTTATTTTCAATCATTCTTATGTTACATATTTTATCACTCCCTAGAACATTCATCTATAAATAAATTTATTCATTTCAATGATCTATTATTTATGAACTATTTTTTGGTTTAACGTTTTAAAAAAATACGTCACAATTTTTAAATAATAACATATTTGCTAAAGATCCTAGGTTGAAGATTAATTTTTGAAGATTTTTATGTTTTAGAGATGTTTTATAATATCAATTATGAAATAATTATTAATTTTTTACGGATCAAATTATCACATTTATGTTTAAAAGAAAATTCTCTCAAAAAATTCAAACAACCTATTCTAAAATATCATTTTAATTTTACCATTTTTTTATAAAAATGATAAAAACAGTTTCAAAACACTCTATTATGGTTTTGGTAAAAATTTCGAATTTATATCTTATGTTTATATTTCCATGGAATTTTTTTTCACGAAACATAAATGAAATTTTATTATGAAGATCTCTTTTTGGGTGGTTGAATTTTGGGTTTCAACTTTTTATATTCATCTGGTCAATTATAATGATACATTCAATAAATGGTAAAAACCCAATTTCTTATTTCCATGGGTTATATATGAGGTTGTAAATGATCATTTTCATTTGGAACACAGATGTATGGATTATTGATTCATTGGTTCCAATACCACCCTCTATTAAATTGTTTATATATATATATATAATGAAATAATTATCGAAATTGAAATTTTATTTTTCATTCACAATAAGAATCAAGAATTAATGCCTTACCTACTATGTTATAGGTATTACGTAGTGATTAATTCTCAATTATGTTTATAGGAATTTCTTAGTAATTCGTACTACTCTATAAAAATCATGTAGTGATACCATGTTAACTATTTCATGGGAATTGAGTATATATTCATACTCCATTGTTTTATGATTTTAATTACAATGCATGTGCTACAGTTACATTTTATTCTTATTTTACATGACATATCATATCATTATTCCTTTGATTATGATCCATGGATCAAGATTATTATCGAATTATTGCACATGTATATGTTATTTTATATATTTATTATTGTTATATTACTTAAAATTGTATTTGGGATTATGGGAAACTATTATTGGTCCATGTTAGTAATAATAATGAATATTTCGTCCATGATCCTTTTTTCTCTTATGATTGTGATCAAACATGTGAAGACATGTTGATGGGTTTTACATTACTATATATTTGATCTTGTGACTTCCCAAACCTAGATGCAGCTTAATGTCTGCCCTAAGAATGGTGGGCCACATGGCCTCAAGCACATCTCTCCAAATAAAAGAGGATGCAGACTAGCAACGGGGGCCTAGGGTGTGTCCATAGAGAGACTATACCATCCTTACAAAAGTGTAGAACATCAGGTGAATATAAAAATTGTTAAATTATAGAATAAATATACTTAAACATGATGTTCAGTGAAATATAGAGTCAATAGTAACAATAAATGAATTAACCATAATAACATTCAACAACTAATGATATTCCTTTCACTAGAAAACTGGAAAACATTGAAACAAGATAGTTGACATAAAATTTTCCACATAAGTGTAATGAAATTAATGAATATCCCAAGAATATCAAATTTTGGATCGACCATTTTTTATCATGATCCATAATAAACATCAATTTGTCATGTGTTTGAAGTTGTATACTTCTCTTTGTCTACACCTACAACCATGTAGTCTATAACAGGTACCAGAAGGCATTGGGATAAGGTGTGGGATATGTCAAAGTGAGCCACCACAAACTGTGTATGTAACATCTGGCCTATGTAATGGACATGTTATAGTTTGAAGGATTTTCAAATATAATGTAAAGAAGTATAATGTAAATAAATACCAAAGTTCATACTTCATTGCTCAGTTTTTTTGTAAATAAGAAAAAATTCATTATTTTATTATTACCTTTTTATAAAAAAGTCACATGTCCATAATACTGATGGTTCCAATATAGAACATGAAATCCTATAATGAGTGTTAATAGAGAACTTCCAAGGTTGTAACCAAGATTACGTACACCACAATGGTCTCTAACTCAGTAATATAACTTTACTATGTAAGGGTAAGAGTGTAATCCAAGGAGTATAGTCCATCGAATTCTACAATGAGGAACCTACCGAGTTTAGGGAGTTCATCCAAGGTATATCGGGGATAAGCGATGATAGGGTATAATATGATTTAACCCAGGATCCTTCTTGTTAATACTAGATCTAAGGAGTGTATTCAAAAAATCATGTAATAATATTTATGGGATTATATGGTGTCACGTAGAGAATCAGCAAAATAGACAAGGATCAGAATCAAGGTAGGTATCAACCAAGTCAAGTAGTATCCTTAAATCAGAATGGGGTTCCTATGTGCTAATGTCCTTCTCTGATCAGAATCAAATTATATCATGAGATAGGACATTCTTATTTGACTATGAGGTCTTGTAAAATTTCATTTGTTTCTCGAATTTCCTTTCATTAGTGTGATAATTTCATGTATCATGCAACCTTTTAATCAAGTCATGATTAATTAATATGTCCATCTAGTCCGGGACTTGCCTTCCATTATAGTGACAAGTCCAAGTACCATAACAACATTATTAATTTTATTGAATAATGTTTAATAAATAATTATCATTATGTTTCCTTCTATTAATTTAGTAATGGGTTGTATGACCATGAAACATGTTATTCCATCATATTTAATTCATTCAAGTCATATAATTATTGTATTTTTTAATTTCCTTTTCCCATTTAATTATCAATTTTATCACATACCTTAGGAGGGTGAAGTGGTGAGCATACATCGTACATTAAATTTTTAAATTCACAATATAATTCAATATATTGAATATATAATATATTATACATTTATTTATCAAGAAATGTCACACCTGAATGGTGGCTCAATCAAGTAAAAAACTAAAAACACAATTTTAGAATAACATCCTACATGGTATGGATGATGTTGTAGTTATAACCACAAAGAATTAACCATATAAAGGGAAGGATCATATCCATAGGGTTCTAATTATTATAATAATGTCAAATAAATTCTATTAATAGAACCCGGTTAAATATATGGACCCCACACGACAAATCCAATATCAACAAACATGTGGGATTAATTATAGGAAAATCACATTAGGGTTGTACAAATCTACTTATCAGATATCATCCCATAATTTGGATCAGAATTGAGCAGATATTAGAATAAGGAAAAAATGATCACACCTCAATAACTAGGTTGACAACTACAGAGAAGGAAAAATGATCAAATAGAATCTAATACATAAAATTGCACATCCAACATGAGGAATAAAATATCTAACATATCTTGGATGAATGAGTTATATAAATTTCTTCATTTGGTATTCAGAAATATTCACTTTGAGAGGGAAATAGGATAATCCCAGTAGTTTAGGGATTTGGGAAGAAGGGGGATGTAATTAGATCATTGAGGGAAAGAGGACAATTTACCCAGAAAATCAACCTATCCACAGTTTTTCTGCATGCTTAACTGGGTAGAAGGAGCACTTTGATGGTTAGGCTTCATAACCATGCACAAAATGTGATATATAGTTCTATTCAAAAATTTCCATCTCTACGATTAGCCAAACTATTCTCCAACCATGTGCTAACCATGTGACATGTCATTTTCCATAATAATATTTATTCCATTATCCAAACATGCCTCAAAAACCCCTGAGACCTCTTTTAACTGATTCCACATTTATATTATGTCCAAAAAATCATTTTGAAAAAAAATTAAATGATCCATAATTGAGTGAAAAATGCATTATTACTCTCATATACCTTTAAAAAAATCATCCCCGTGTTAACCATCCACAGGTGGAGAAACACTGTCTGAGAATAAATCTATCCATTGGGCATGCACCTCAGTTTCCTCTCCCATGTCTCATCATATACTCTGTTGATCTTCCATAACACCTATTATACTGATATAGACCAACCAATGATATCCTTCATGATCCAGTCAACGATGTGTGTTGGATACATCTCAAATGTTGAATTAACATCTAATTCAACTTCCTCGGTATCAAATGTATGAGACTGGTCATAATGTTATTGGAGAAGCCCTGAAACATGAAATCAATCGTTCATTGCATGATACATATGAGGTAATAGAAACCAATAAGATATATGCTTGTTTCTCTATATAATTTTCAAAGTCCCAACATAATTATGAGAAAACATTCCTTACTTTCAGAGCCATATATTCCCTATACTAGGCGATTCCCGAAGTGGAAAAAAGAACTCTAACCTCAAAATCTATAGGTCATAAATGGTGAATGAGCTAAGATTTCTATCTAGACTAAGAAGTAGTCAAACAATTTCTACATTTGGGAACCCACTCAAACCTCTCCCGAATGAGATGAGGACATTGTAGGGATTCCTCGTCTTCCTCAAGATAACACAAGGGTGATCCAAATGGCATACCAAATAAGTCCTCAAAAGGGGCCATCTTAATTGTCTCTTGAAAGATATTATAATATTTGAAATCGATTATAGGGAAATACATCTCCCATGAGCTGCCAAAATCAAGGACACATGCATATTGCATGTCCTGTAAAACCTATTTCATCTGCTCCAATATTCTATGGGTATGATTGAGAGATGATGTTCACATAGGAACCTATTTTACCATATAATTCATTAAATATTTCTAGAATCATGAATAGAAAAGTGAATTCTGATATGAAATCATAGAATGTTGAACTCTGTGTATTTATTTGATATCACAGACATACAGTATTCCCATCTCATTAAATGATAATGTCTCTTAAATTGGAATGAAGTAGGATGATTTTTTTAGTCAGTCAAAGACTAACCATATAACATCACTACCCTTTGGAAACATGGTTAGGCCCACAACTAAATCCATATAAACATCCTCCCATTTCCATTTCTAGAGTGGAAATGGCTGTAAAAATCCTACAGGTCTCTGGTGGTCAGTCTTCACCAAATTGTAGGTGGAACACCTAGAGATAAATCATATTATATTATGTATCATCCTAGGACACCAATAATGGTGTCACATATCTCGATACATACTGGATGTGCCTAGATGTACTACCCACTATTAAGCGTGGGACTCTTTCATCAAATCATCCCTTATATCTGTAAGTACCTAGATACATCCATATAGCTGCAGGATTTTGTCCATATACATTGAAGAATATGGAGGTGGGTTATCTCTTTATATACTCTCATATATTACTATGCCTTTAGGATCTATCAAATATCTTCCATCACCTTCTCAATAATAGAAGTGAAAAATTTAAAGGATGAGATATATTACTGATCGTGGCTATCATGAAACACTCGATACAGCTCAGAAAAGAGGGTTATTAACTTCTATTCAATGTTGGCTCCCCATACAGGCTGTGTTTGAGTTTTATATCTCAGTATATTTATAACTAAATTTCCCATTAGTAGATTATATTTAAGGTCAAAATTAATGGATTGTAGATATTTTTTCCTTATATTCCATCTTTGGTTAACTTCATATTGATAACTAATATATTTGAGGCACATTTAGATTGAGTTCACCACAAATTTCCCACCCAATAGATATTTTCTCAAGCATTGTATGTCATGGACAACTGCTTCTTGATCAAGGTCAGGTTCCCAGTAATTTATCTCATGAGGATTAAACTAACGAGATCCGTATACAACAAATATTTACTCCTACATCATCAAATATCCTTGGTTGATGCCTGATACATCCTAGAAGGCAATTTCTTGGATCTAGAAGAGTCATAATAGTTGCCGATACAAGCCTCCCATTCCTCTCCTAGAAGGATTTCACACAAGAATATGACAATATGAACTGGAAAAAACTTCTTTGTAAGACCTTTATGTGGAAATTAATGGTAGGAAAAGTTTTTAATTTTATTCATGTAATATCTAGCCAACCCAAAAAAACATAATATGTCAAACATGTTCTCACGTTTCGCTTAATATACTACAAATCTAACATTTCTGCATAAACAAATACTCATGAATCTAATATTATTTGACCCCTGAAGTGAACATTGTCTATAAAGATGCGTCAATTAACAAGATTTGCATAAAATTGATACTCTCTTATTGAACTATGAATGATCTCAATATGTTTTTCATGGTTGTTATGATGATGAGAATAAACCAATATGTCATCTAAAAAGATCATAAAAAACGAGTCTGAATATGATTTGAAAATCTATTTATTTGTGCCATAAAAACAACGGGTGACTTCATAAGTACGAATGACGTAACAAGATTCTAAAATAGACTAGACCGGCTATGGAATGAAGTATAGGGTATCTCTGATGGCCTTACTCAATCCTGATGATAACTTTATCTTAGTTAGTTCTTAGAGAATACCCTAGCCCCTCAAATTTGGTCAAAGATATCATTTATTCTAGGAAGTGGATATTGGTACATGAACATAAGAGAGTTCAACATTTTTTTATTCTTCACATATATGTAATGTTCTATACAATTTCATGGAAAAAATCATAGGAGAATCCCTAGATGATATAATGGGGTGTTTGAAACCATTTTCCTATAAATATTATTACTACCACATGAGTTCCTAATGCTTTATATGTGCGTTTTTGTGTGGAGGAATTGACATTTTATTTATTCATAGAACAAGATCGATTCAAAAATATACCTCTATATCATGAGGTAATCTGGAAAAATATTTAGGAAATACATCCCTAAGATGATCCAATATTGGATGGAAAAAACCTTATTTAAACCCTAGTCCTCCATGAATTGATTTTCAATCTAGGCAGTCACTCCACTTAGACAATGATTCTCTGGACTATATCTACCACCTTTGATATCCTACTTACACATATGTTTATAAAATATTCCATATGTTGATTTAAATGATACCCTGCGGTAATAAAAGTCTACAAAAGAGTGACACTAACCCAACCCATCAATACATAGTTTTACATCGAAGCATTTCATATCCAGACCAATGTGGTTCCATAAATAAGGTTTACTATATACCTAAAGAGGGAAGTCCCTAGAAAGGTGTTTTCCCACAATATATTCCTCTAACGGTGTATATAGGGTCATTAAATCATAGTAATATTGAATCTAGAGTCTGATCCTTTACGCGATAGATATAGAGATAAATGAGTTTGATTCACTTGTATCAAATTAATAGATACAAAAGTATATTCTACAAGAATACTACCTCATTCTTTAGATAGTCCAACAACCTGATCCTTAGTAATTGGTCATAGTTTATGCAATTGACCTAGCCCATGGATATGTGTAACAGATGGACTACCTTGATCAGAACTGCTCTTTTAGTGTTGCTGGTGATCAGGGGTTTGCATACAATGACCATGACCTCCTCCTAGGCCTGACCTATCTATTTTATTCCAAATCCCCATCTACCATGGGGTAAAAGAACTCTCTCATAATGGTGGAGCTATAAAGGATCCTCTTCCACCTGAGGATTTCATAAATGTCTTTAAAACGAATGATATTCCCAATTCTTCTACAAGACTAGAACTCTAGTGGGTCTATAACACAATGAGGATTCGAATTTCCATGTCATCCACACATATGAATCATCTAGGAGTTATCAAAACGAACACTCTATTTTTCACTGCACTGATGAGAAACCTCGAGGGAGATTCTCTAACCACCAAAATAACTAATGTCTTATCACGACCTTGATCCACTATACCCATTAATATTCCCTTGCCTCAGGATACATGTATTTATAAGAGCTGAATTAACTATTTTACAAATATTAGGTAGGTGAATGACATTCACCTATGTATTTATGGAATAATGGATCCCATCCTAAAAGCATCTAGTGCATGAGATATCATCACTGGCTAAAAGCGGTGCAAAGTGATGCAACTCCAAAAAACATTCTTAATATAACATATATGACATTAAAAACATCTCTATATGCATGATATCAAGGACTATGTCTACTTTCATCATAAGATTAATGAACTAATCATAGAAGACATTATTTAAATCAACCCTACAACATCATCTTATGATGACCGGCATAGGTTATCACATTTTTCCAATGCTTGGCTAAATCTCGAAACATGTATGTGGAAAGATTGACCCTCCACTCTGGAAAAATATTTGAATGCTCAATGATATATAGGGTGGATTATATTTAAGACTCAATAGCCTACGGACCACCATCCCCTACAAAAGTAGGATGCTGCTACTGCTAGAACTCATGAGTTAGATCAACTATCATAGGTTCAAGTTGTGGTACTACATTCATGGAATTCATCATACATAGGAAACTATCAAAAATATGGGTTTCAATGCCTAAATTATATACCATAGGGGGTTCATTACATGCACGCTAGGATTTATGAATTTCAATTCAAGAACCACCACGTCTGGAGAACGATCGTCACCCCTCACCTCTCATATGTTACGGGGACTTTTTGGAGGAACTTCTCTACAAATTCCATCAACATGCCATAAAAATATGAAGAAGAAAGATATCATCGGTAGATTTTGTAGAATATAAGAAAACTCACTACCCGAGGAATAATACCTCAACGACCCACTTAGAGGGTCAGGTATCAGTAAGTTGTAAAGTATATGTTTCATTTCATTATACATTTAATTACCATGTATGATCTATTACAATTCATAATCATGAGAAGGTCTGATAAGGTTGTATTTCCATTTAATATTAGATGAAATGTTTCAAATTAAAATATATTTTCATTTCTATTGAATATATTCCCATAAAGCTTTTCACTGGAAATTACAACCATTTATTTGTTGCATAATGGATTGACATCGTAAATTAATCATCCCATCCCATGAGGACCCATACACCACATGAATTTAGATAAGAAATCACTAAGTCACAACCAAGAGTAATACAAGAATAAGATAACTATCATAACATCACTCAACAGTCCCAAGAATATTATGAAATGCAATGAAGTGCAATTATCTTATATGGCATGGCAGTATCATGACATGAATATTATAGGTGCCTATAATGAAGCAGGTAACAATCCTCTATGACCTCATATCAACAGTTCATGACTGATATAAAATCCTCTAACATAGTAATAATCAACAACTCTACACAAAATTTGTGTCACCCAATGGGGAAATAATATCAAATTTAATAGGAAAAAGTTTAAAAATAATTATGAATTAGGAAACAAGGTTTTTACCGTTAACATGGATTCGTGATACCCATGTATAGTTTATGACCATGTCCCTTCCATCCTAATTTATAATATATTATCTCCAATTAGTAATGAAAGAAACGAAAATTTCTCTCATTCCAATTTATGACATCCCTAACCTAGATGCCACTAAATGGGTGACTCATGTCGGGTGGGCCACATGGCCTTACGTGTATGTCCTAGAATGTTAAATGATTTTGACAGGAAGTGTGGTCCTAGGATGTGTCTGTGCAGACTCCATTCCGTCATTACCAATATTATTATAGTGGGTGAATATTAACATGGGTAAAATAAAGGAATAAATTAAGTAAATAGAATTCAAAATGGTAAATAGTGAGAACTAAAATAACTATAATAGAATTCACCAACTGATGATATGTTGTGTTACAAGAACATAGAAATACATGGACACTAGCCAGTAGGTAGAACATGTTTCACATAAGTAAATGTATATCAAAGAATATAAAAAGCATAAAAATCTCTAGAATAGTCATCTAATGTCATGATCTATGCTAAATAATAAGTAATTTTTTGTTTGAAGTAGTATTATATTCATTTTCAACACATGCAACCATGTAATCTTCTCCATGTACCAAATGATGCTCACAGCGGGTGTGAGATAAATTTTAGTGGGCCACAAACAACGATGTCTATAAAATTTGGCCCTCATAATAGAAATTTAACAGTATAAAAGAATGAATATATATTGTAAAACAATAATTTGTACAAAAATACCAAAGTACCTTCATTATCCCTCAGTTTTTTCCATAACAAGAAAATAATTCATTATATGATTATTACAAGTATATAAATAATTCATATGTTAGAAATATTGATGGTTCCATGTTATAACATGGTAACATGTAATGATATTTAATACTAAAGTCCCAAGGTAATAACCAATGATACATAGACCACAAAGGTCTCCAACAAAGTAATAACATTAGCATGGAATGGGTTAAGAGTGTAATCTAAGGAGAATAGTCCATGTCATTCCACAACGAGGTTACTCCCATTGTTATAGATTTCATCCAATGTAGAATGGGGATAACAATGAATAGTCCAGATGAGAATTAACCCTGGCACCTACTTTTCAATGCTGGATCCATGGAGAATATCCAAGAAATCCAATACTGATATTAAAGGGGTCCTATGGTGTCATACTGGGTATCCAAATAAATAATAATGGATTAAAATCTAGGTGTTTCTAAACCTATCCAAGCTATATCCTTGAATCATAATGGGGTTCCAGATTGCTCATGGCATTCTCTGATTAGAATCCACATAAATCTAGAGTTAGAAAATTCTTAATTTATTAAGAGGTTATGTAATTATTATTTTTGTTCAAGCGGGGCCTTTCATTAGTGTGATAAGGTAACATATCATGAAACCATTAAATCAAGTCATAATTAGTCAATTAGTCCATTTAGCCCATGGGTATCCCTTCATTAGTGTGATAAGTCCAGGTAGCCTAGAAATTATATTATTTCCATTCATGGAAATTCAATAATTAAGGTTCATTTTGAAAGCTTGAATTATTGTGGAATGGGGTGATATGGACATGACACATATTATTCATTCATATTTAATCTGGTAATGTCATATACTTAGTATAATTTCCAATTTTCATCCCCCATTTTGTTATCAACCAAAACACTTTCCTTAGGCTAGTGAACTAGTGATAATACATGTAACTTTCCATAATAAAATTCACAATATAAATCATTCCATTTAAGATAGAAAGGATTACCCATATAAGGATCACAAAAATTCACAACCGATTGCTGGATCAGACATATCAAATGATAAAAATCCAATTATAGAATAACATCCAACATGGGATGGATGAATTTTTTGTTGTAAAAACCAATATTTAATCAACTATATGGAAATATAATTTATATATGATTCTAATAATTATAAGCATGGTATATAAATTATTTTAATGGAACCTGATGAAAACGTTGGGGCTCCCACATAAAATAAAAAATTAGTTAACATAAGTTATGAGTTATAGACAACCCACCATAGGGTTTTATGACTCTACTCCTCCAATATCTACCCTTGATTCGGATTAGAATAGACTAGATCTAGGAGAAGTAATAATTCCCCACACCTCAAATATTTATTCAAGAAAAATTGAGTTGAATAAAGGTTTATACTAATCTAGTACATCATGTTGTGAATCCAACATGAGGAATCGAAGCTAGAACACTTCTCAAATAATGGAGATTTCATGATTATTTCCTTAGGTCTTCAAAAAGAAACAATTTGTGGTGAAATAGGTTAATCCTTATGGATCATAAATTAAGAAAAAAGGAGGTATCTAAATATATCATCAAGGGTAAAACCCTATTTACTAAATAAAATTATCTTGTGGACATTTTTTTAGAATGTTTGGAAAAACTATAAAACAAACCGTGCTGGGATACCTGGGAAAATGGGGGAAATGCACGGTAAGGCTACACAACTATGCACAAACCATTCTATATGGTTATGTTCAAAAATACACATCATCATAGTTATCGAAAACATGCTCCAATTATTCACTAACCAAGCAACATGTGTTGTTTGCCAAAAAAATATGGGTTTCAGGAATCATATTTTCCTCAAAAACTCATGAGGCCAAATCTAACTCTTTAGGCATCTATATTAGGTCCAGTGCAAATATTTAGGCAAAAATTTAAAGGATATGTACCTAATTGAAAAAACAGGGTCTTACAAATCTCACCCAATAATTTTTTTTCCATTTCCATAATAATTTTTTCTAAGAATAATTTAATAAGGATGTTTTACGCAAAGAATTTTTCTGTGAAATGTTTAATAATAAAAAACTAAATGTTATTAAAGTGGAAAAAAACCTTTTAGAATGAGAATGACTTGGGATATAATGCTCAAATTCAAAAACACTTCAATTCATGGTATTGTGTGATTATTTTGATATGTAATGTGAAACATATATTAATACTATAAAATTATGATATTTTTATATAATTTTGTATTAAAGAAGATGTTTAATGAATGTGTTTATATCCTCAGATATGGTAGTATGGGTCTAGGAGGGGTGTCACAAAAAGGTCTCTACAAAGGTACCCCGACTTGGTAGACAATGTAGAATGTGAGATAATGAATCATACGTCCCACATCATGTTGGCCATAGTATTTAGAATTAGAACTATGGATATAAATAAAGGCACACATATAGAAAACATTACTATCAAAAAACACAAATATCATCAATAGATAAAAATTAAACAATAAGAACACTCCATCTTATAATAAATGATAAAATAAAAAATATACACAATGCATGTAATGTATTATAAATAAAATGAATATGAATCATTCGTGAAATAATTCCACTAAACTGGTGCCACAATATGGTGGTCCACATGGACTTAGGCATACTTCCATACATTCTAGTGGCTACCGACTTGTAGCAAGGATCTAATGAGATTTGTTTTGATAAAATTACTACTGTTTGAGAAAAATGAATCAGTGTAAATTAAAATAATTATTAACTAAAGAAATAATTATAACATAAATTGCATCATGTATTCACTTCCCAAAAATTGGGTAAATGTACAAAACCAAACACAGTAATCATTTCATGTTCGACTAGTGTTGTGTGTCATAAAAACCCCAAATTAAAGACAACACTACAACCCAAAAATGGGTCACAATATCACATGGCCCCCTCATCCATGATCCATCATGAAATACCTTTTCGTCTATCTATCAAAGCTATTTTCCCTTATCTTAACATAAAACAATGAAATCTAGAGGGTTACTTATGGTGGAACGAGTAGGGTGTGAGTATAACTCGGTCATCCACCACTAATGGGGACTAATGAAATATATATTATTTCAATTTTTTTAAATTATAACAAATAAATAATTAAAAAATAGAAAAAAATAATTAATAATAATATTTTTCTAAAATAGCCCCATGATCACTTCAGTTCTTCAATAACACAGTAATCAACAGAACATGCTCCAAAAAAATACTAGAATACTGAACAATACCTCTTAAGGGGTTTAAAAATTGAAATTTCTAGTGAATTCATTAATTAATTTGAAATAAATCACATTGCAATGGATTCTTAGTCTATGTACCAAATATATGTTCAAACATTGGAGATTTGATCATTAGTTCATCATCCAATCCATATGATTTCAGGGGGGTTGGTGCATCAATCTAATAACCACAATATAAAAACCATTAGTATGACCTAGAGAGTTAGTTCATATCAGACCCTGAAATACATCAGTGTTTCACAGAGTCTCAATTGGACCCACTCAACAAATGAGGAACCTTAGTCCAATATCCTATCATACCATAAATTAATATTTTTCTATTCCATGCTTCATTTACAATAGCCTTTTTAACATAAAATTTGAAAAATTTTCCTCTTCAATTATATATATTTTCATGGTCTATTATATTTCAAATTATTATATCAATTTCAAAAACACATTTACATAACCATTTATTCATAACCACAGCCATTAAAAATTCTATTAACCTGATATGAAATGCATAGTTTCATATTAACCTCTTATCTACAATAAATAGAATCATCTTATAGACCATTACATTTTCCAAATTTATCAAAACATCCCATTATACAGAAAAAATATACCTATCAACACGTAGAATCTTTCTAATATAATAAACCCTAATATACAAAAAATTATATGTAACTTTATCATTTGAAAAGTATTGAAAACCCCACTAGGATTCCCTATGCTGGGTATTATAATCACCTGGAATTTGAAGGAGCATGTGATGGGTCTTGAAAATCATTTTAAGGATCAATATGTTTTTATTAGTTATGTATAAAAAAATTAATCACGGAAGTGAATGAGAACAACCACATACATGATAGTAACATTTAGTCTATAGGATAATTATTGTAGAAAACTTTCCTCAAGCTAGTAGATACACACTCTCCCATCCATGGACCATTATAGGATCTCAAAAACCACAAACCAATATGATATGAATCCCATTGAAGATGGAGGGTTTTTGAGATTTAGAATAATTTAAATAACCACATATCATTTATCATATAAATTATAAGGATAAAAAAAGAACGATACTTTATTATATCATTGATTCTCATTAGACAACACTCTAAACCACTAATAATATAAGGATATTGATCCTTTGAAGAGATTTAAAATATCATTTAACACCCATGAATTTTACGGTAAGAAATTATAGAGACATTATGTGTATATCATTTAATTAATGTAAAGAAAAAATATTGATTTTTTACATTAATTGAGGTCTTTTGTTTATTCATGAAAATTTATAAACTATGTGACAACTATTTGGACTCCTTAGTCTAATAGAGGCATGATTCAAATACATTTTTGGGGACACACATAGTTTTGAAACCCCAGTGGAGGTTGTGAATTTGGATCTATCCATGTATACATGGATTCTCGGATCACCATTCATTGTCTACAAACTATGTAACCCTTCCCTATAGCGATCGATTCTTGTGCACAATTTCTTTTAACCATGCACCAACCATACACCATGCACAATATGGATAACATTTTCATATTTTCCTATAGTTAATCGTAGGGGAACAACCATGACCTTCCCTAATGTATAGAATCATTTCATTATAAAATTGTAAGGGATCTTACGAAATACTGAATTAAGAATTGAATTCACAAGATGATTGTAATCTTCCAATCTAACCACCATGTAACATCTCATCCTCATCCATCACTTCTTCACATAACTAATCCACTATGGTAAAATGGTCAGGACAGTCTCAACACATATCTGTTTCTCTATCTATAATTTTCTCCCCAATATGATTGTGTTTCCATATTTATTATAACAAAATCAATTTCTTTCATAGATTAATTTTCTCACTACAGTTTACAACACAAATCAAATGCATGTCAAAGGATTCATTTTCCCCAAGGCCAACTTCAATAGCATCAATCATTTTAGAATCTTTTGGGGGATAATGTAGATTTATTAACACTTGAAATAAGTTCATCATTTCCCCATAACACTATAGAAGATCAGATAGATACACTATTGTCCTGATCCTCATCATTATACCATATTTCCCAATGCATCCGGCACAATCTTAGTATTATTCTATGTGGTCAAACGTTAATCTTCACAGTATATAATAGAATAAATAATTTTAATATTAATTAATATTTATGACTTATATATTAATTTTACTTTAATTGGGATTCTATGTCTGATTTCATAGACGACACAGAATTACAGGTTTCTCCAAAATCTTATGTTGCACAAAAGAATATATAATACAATAAAAATAATACATTATTAATATTTTTTTTTAAAATAATAGTTATCAACTATCAATAATATTGGAGGAAATGAAAAAAACAAACAAAATTATTTTTACACATGTTTCTTAAATTTTTTGACATTCTTTCAATAAAATTCACAGGCTTAAAAGGAGAATAAATCCAATTTTAGGCATAAAAGTTATAATATTTCTACACTATAGTTTTGACCCCATTTGATGGAGAAAAAAATTAAAATATTTTTTTGACAAAATAATATGTCATATTTTATAGCAAAAACATATTATTTAGAAGTGGGAGATCAAAAATGTTTGTGGATAAATTGATTATATTTTTATGATAACATTAATATTTTAATGAATAATGAAAGTTACTAAATATTAATTGAAAACAGATTATTTCATCTAAATTATTTATATATATGAATTATCCTAAAAAATTTATATATATTTTAATTATATTTTTTTATCATTTAATCCCATTAATTACTTGGAATAAATTTCAAGATGAAAATAGATATGAAGACATTTTAAATGTTTTAATGTTTCACATTAAAACCCCATTTATTAGTTTTATTTGTGGAAATAATTTTATATTTGATTTTCCCAATAATATTAATATAATTAGATGAAATACATTCAATATTTGGATATATAATCACCAAATTATATTTTATGGTAAACTTTAATTTTTTAGGTATAAAAAAGTTACCATGTTAAAAAAATTATTTACCGTATTAAAGGTGAATGTTTGACTGAGGTTATGGTTAAAATTTAAATTTATAGAATACCTAAAAAATATTTAATGGTAATTTGTGGTATTTATTGATCCAAAATAGACTAAAAAACATTAATTATAGGCTAAATTTGGCAGAATGAATACCACCTTTATATGGTTGTCTTTTAATATAAAATAATATAAACATTAATCCCATGAATCCAACTCTCCAGCACCTGATGTTGACCAAAAAATCCATGTAGAACCTAAGATATCTTAACATAAATCTCCTCATAAATATTCTAAATTAAAAGTGCTTTTATTATAACCAAATCCAAGGTCATCAATTGTCTTTCAAGTAAGGGATATTCAAGAGGCAATTTTCTCAATGTACATATTTTAAATTATTTTTTTTCTACATTATCCTAATATCATTCATAAATAAATGTTTTAATAACCTATATTTATGTATTTACTTAAATTTTATATTTATAATATAATATCTCATATCCATTTCATTTATCAGAGCCTCTTATTCAAATAAACAGATGTTTTTACCAATTTAGGCCAGTTAATCTCCTCTGTGAATAATTTTTTTATTCTTTTTTCCACTACCACAATAATTAAATGTAAAAACACATTTTCAAAGTAAAATAATATTTTAATATGTCTATTGTAACATATTCCATATTATGGAGATGTTATATTAAACATACCATCATTCTTTCCATATTTTTGTTATACAATAACTTTATTTGGGGACGTGTGGCCCAACGCCTCCTCAAAATGATGCGATTCATTCCCATATCACATGGAATATATTTTGAATTATTTTAGTACAAATATATGATATTAATGAAATAATAATTCAACTAAATGATTTATTATATTAATAAATATTTATATAAATAGATTTTAATTTTAATCTTACAATACAATATGAAAAATGAAAATTACATTCATACGTACATTAGGCCTAACATCCCCATGGATTGGGTTTTTAGTTTGTCTTAAAAGATTATTATAAATACACATATAAAAAATATATAACACATTTATGTCATGTTTTATATTCTTGATATAAATTAATTATTACCAATTGAACTGTTGACATCATACAAAGTTCATTTTCGAATCAATTATTGAATATCGAAAAAAATTAAGACATGGAATTAAATATTTATGTAATTTTTACAACATGGTAAAATTGATATAAAAATAATAGTAAAATTGAAAAATTATCTAATGAAAGTATCAATTAACATTTTTTTATTTCAGGAAAAAAAAATAATTTTCGAAAAAAGTCAAACTTTAGGTTGGGGAATTTCATAACCAAATTTAATTTTCTTGTGTTAAAAATCATCTTCATTATTATGTAATTAAACTCTTATATGTGAAGTGAATTTTTAATATATGATATTTTATTTATATCTTTAATTTAATTCATTTTTTTAATGGAATATTTTTAATTGAAATTTTTCACTTTTTGTACAAAAGAACAAAATGAATGTTTATCTTAAAGGATTAGGTCACAACTACCTCTTTTCTAATTTAATTGTTTTATAATACTTGGCTCCCATTATTAGTATTAATGTTTTTAAAATGAAAATAAATACCATTTTCTATATTCATGTGTTTTTCAATTGAATTTATTTTGAAAATATATTTATTATGTCAATATTTAGAAATTATATCTTGTTATAGCAATGCGGTAATTTAAATTTTTATGCTGGTTTTTTGTGTTTTATGTATGTTTAGTTCTTTTGAATTGCATATGAATAAGGGTGGTTATGATATAAAATATTTTTGGGAAAACCTATAATATCTATCTAATTAATTGGTTATTGGGATGATGTTAAATGATACAATTTCTCCAAAAATATTTAGCAAATATTCTGTGATGGATATTCCAAATATAACCACAATGGTAAGTCGATATTTCACTATAAAAGATACAATATAAATATGATATGGATGCCCAATTTTACCATTGTTATATTTTATTTCTAGGATTTCTTTCATTAATCTAATGATTTATGAGGTCTGTTAATGGGATTATGTTTTATAGGTTAAATGTAAGATTTTAGAGTATTCATGGACTAATTTTTTTTTTAATTTTATGTCCCTTTCTGAGCTTTTTGTGTTCTTATAATTTTTTTAAAAATGCATACAGAGTGTATAAGGATTAGTAAGAGAAATCAATAAGTCAATAATATTTTTATCATGAAAAATAAATTAAGTTAACTATTAATAGTTTTTATATTTCGGAAGAAATGGATATTGTTGTAGTATATCCACATTGTCTAAATTTGAGTTTTTATGTAATAGTTATGTCCTAATTATTAAAAACACTAAACCTATAATGATCCTTAATGTGGATTCTGGAATTCAATCAAATTATGATATTTTTGAGGATATATACATATAGCTGGTATCTAATGGTGACGTAGATATCTTTAGGGGTTAGGATATTGTTAATAAGAATATCCATAAATTAATTTTTATTTATTATAAAATTTATATGATATATAATATAAATATAACCATGTTTTTTAATTTATGAATTGTATTTTAGGAATTTTTTTCTATAGAGGAAACATGAAATCATTACTAGGATTATATCTTGAGGGAAAAAAGCTTCCAAATCAGTAACTTGAGATGGTTATAATCAGAACTTAATAGTTTTTTCTGGTGATGGCACATTTTAAATAGACTATAAATGGTGGCGTTATTCATGCACAAGATTATCCGGATCTACCATAGATTAACATATACATAGTGGATAAATTCATTAGAAAACATCCCCCATTATTCAGAGAATTTTGTGACAACATTCTACTTGAATGGTGGATTAAATCACTAGAAAAGATCGTTGATGTCATGTGGTGTTCAAGAATTAAAACGGATATTCTTGTAGATTATGATAATGAAGGTGAAGCTAATCAGTAGTGGTTTATTATTATGAATATCAAGGATAGTGAGGATATTTATTCTCTTGAGTGTGAAAAATTCAAAAAATGTTTTTTTGAGAAATATTTTCCTAAGAGAGTGTGAGTTAGGATGGAAAAATAATTCTGGGAATTAATATTAGAGGATGACTCAGTGTTTACATATGATAAAAAAGTCACATGTATGGTTAGGTATACTCTAAATTTCATCTAGGATCATGATGGTAAAATTGTTCATTTTTAATCATAATTGATGCCATCATATCGATGTATGTTGGCCTATCATGAGTTTAAAAGTTACTAAAAACTTGATCAATATAAATAGAAGGGTGAATTGGAGTTTGTAAATGGTCATGTTTTATTTTAGAAATATTAGAATAAGGAATTTCGGTGAATGGAGAATGGGAATAATTATTCAAAAAAACTTTATAGTACAACAATTATGTTTACATTATTTAAAAATTTTGGTAAAAACACTTCGAGGAAATCCTATAGAATTATGGTAAGTTCTACTAATGTGGAAAAATGAGGCATAAGGCTCTTAATTGAACTAAAAAATATAATGAAAATGGTAAATAATAGGATTATGATTTGTCATATGTCATATGTCTAATGACATGAGGCAATTATGATTATCATTGTCTAATGAAAAAAATCATTTGAATGGATGTAATCAAACTATAGGAAGAAATGTTAAGTAAAATCCTTTTAATCTAATATAGTATAAGTTTTTCAATAAAATAAATAATTATCATGTATGATGATTATTGAAATAGATTATGCCAATTTGAGGTTTTATTTAGTGTCTATACATTCTTTCATTTCGGAGAAATTTTCTGGAAAATTTGAAATTCAACCTCGTGAAAGGAATCATGAACTAATGGAGAATACCTTGAGAGAAATGTTGGGGATAAAATAAATTATAAGAATATTCCATTCATTTCAAGTGGAATAAATTCATATAAATAACTTGTCATTTTTTTCTCTATTATAGTTTGATATTACTTTGTGAATGGATTGGATTTCTTTGTACCATGATAAGATTAACTGTAGAGTAAAAGATGTTTATTTTCATAATGACGATAATTTTTGGAAAATAATGAACCGTTACCATTGCTAACATATCAGGAAGTTGATAACATATTACAATATCGATATTAATGTTACCTTGTACATAATATTCAAAATAAAGTAATTGATTAGATCAATGATGTTTCAGTGTTAAATGAGTATCTTCTGTTTTTTCGAATGATTTTCTTGCTATTATACATGATTTCAAAGATGAATTTTCTGTTTACTTACTTCATAGTGCTAAGAAAATTACAATACAACATTATTAAATGTCTCAAATTGAACATTAAGAGTTGAAGAAGAAATTAGAGGAGTCATTAGATAATGGGTTCATTCGACCAAGCACATCACTAAGCGGTCAACCTGTCTGGTTTTTCAAAAAGATACATGGTTCAACGAGACATTACATTGATTATAGACCCATTAATTATATTTTTATTAATAACAAGTATCCTATTCCATATATTGATTATTTATTTGGCCAGCTCTAGGGAGAACTTTATTTTTTTAATTTTTAGGTGCAGTAGGCTACCATCAGTTGAACGAAGAAAAGATAACATTCCCAATTAGTTATTTCAGACTAGATATGGAAATAATGAATTTTTAGTTATGTTGTTAGGGTAAACTAATTCACCTATTATATTCATGTATCTTCTTAATGGAATATTCATTCAGTTCTTGTATATGTTTTTGGTTGTGTATATTGATGACATTTTCGTATATTCTAATTGTATTTTGGATCATAAAATAATTCTATAGGTTATTTTTCAAACCATTAAACAAAACAAACTATATGGGAATGTTAATTAGTATCTATTTTGGTTACAAAAAATATCATTCTTTGGTCACATTGTATTTAAATATACTATAACAACTAATCCTACTAAAAATAAAGTTGTTAATGAATAAAAAAACCCACAAATATAGCAAAGATTCATGGTTTTCTTGTTTCGGAAGGCTATTACCAGAGGTTTGTTGACAATTTTTCAGGGTTTTCTAGCCCATAGAAAATGTTAACTCAAAATAGTGTTATTTTCATCTCGAAAATAGAATGAGATGATCGATTTTAGGAATTGAAATATAATTGGTGAATGCTTCAATTTTGGGACTGCCTTAGAGAACAGGTGAATTTTTCATCTACAATGATTATTCATTGAATGGAAATATTTGTTTACTACTGAATAAAGATCATGTAATTGAATATTCTTAATTCTAGTAGAATACTGCTGATATAAATTTCCATACTCATGATTTGGAATTATCTCAAATTTTTATTTGTTTTTAAATTTTCGAGGCAGAATCTATATGGAGTAAAATGTGAAATATATACTGACCACAAACTATTGAATTGTATATCAGCTCTTAAATAACTATACATGATATGGAGAATATGGTTGGATCTAATCCCATATTATGCTATCATGATTTATTACCATCTTGGAAAAAAATATAATGAGTTTATTAAACTAAGTATGAAATGTAATACTATATTAAACATGTTACGTTTGGAATATGATCATCTAATTAACGATTTTTTGATCTTTGGAATTGATTTTGTTGGTGTATGAAATTCCATTGTTTTGATTCTGGTGTCAGTGAACAATATTTATCTGATATAATTAAGTAAGCATAGAAGAAAGATAGTGAGTTTCTTAAAAAAAAGACTAATTAATTCAAATGGTAGGTTACATGAATTTAAAATTGATAAATATTGTGTTTTTTGATTTGGGAAGATGTTATGTTTTCCTTGTGAATCATAATTGAAGAAAGCGTTATTATATAAGACTTATAGTTCTCTATATTTTGTTCACCCTAGAAGTACTAAGATGTATAAAGACCATTGAGAGAATTACTAGTAGGATGAAATTAAAATAGATATTGCTAAATTTACTATGAAGTGTTTGACTTGTCTACAAGTGAAAGTAAAATGAAAAATTCTAAATGGTATTCTTCAAACACTTCTAGTGGAATATAGGAAATAAGAGGATATATCCATTGATTTCATAGCAGGGTTACAATATACTTCTCTAGGTAATAATGAAATCTTGGTTATTGTTTATTGATTGACTAAATATGCTGCTTTTATTCCAATTTAAGATAATTTATCTCTATATGAACTTCCTCATTTGTATCATAATGAGTTATTCTAATTACATGGAGTTCCTCTCTCCATTATATCTACTCATGATCGATGGTTCTCATAAATAATTTTAATGGATTTTAGATGTCTTTGGGTACTGAATTAAATTTTAATACCTTTTTTGATACTCAATCACATGTTCAGTCAGAACAAACAATTTAGACATTGGAAGATATTATAAGTTCTTTCCCAATAGATTACAATGGAATCTGGAAGAAATATATTTTTTTGGTTTAGTTTATTTATATTAATGGTTTTCATTCCATTATATAGATGGAACCATTTGAGGAATTATATAGAATGTGGTGTCGAACTACAAATTTTTGGGACAATTTAGGTGAATGGAAGTTTAGGGGACCATAATTGGTTTAAGAGATGACTGAAAATGATCAGTTGATTGAAAAGAAAATGAGGAAACCTCAGATAAGGAAAAAAAGTTATTTGGACAACTGATGTGAGGTTTTTCTGATGTTAGTGGTAATGCCATTCTAAATGTTTCTCTAGGGAAAACTGTAATATTTTTTTTGTAATAAGGGTATAAAAAGTCCAATGTTCATAGGACCTTATGATATCCTACAGATAGTATTATCATTTTATTACTGAGTGACGTTACCCACTACTGTATGCTAGGTACACAAAGTTTTTCATGTATCAATTTTAACAATGTTTATTTTGGATTCATCTCATGTTTTGAGTCTTGAGGTATGTCTGTTGCAAGAGAATATATCTTATACAAAATAGACATTCAAGATTCTTTACCAAAGAGAGATGTTTTTGGGGAATAAGTGATTCACCATATTATGGTTTTGTTGAAAAACCATATGGCTAAAGAGGTAATATGGGAATCGGAAAATGTTGTGGGGGATAATTACACCATTTCTTAGATAAGTGAATAAAAATTTATAGGGTTAAATTTCCAAGAGGGGGAAGGAAGTAACATCCTAGGTAAATATATAATATGTCATTTTCAATTATATTGATATTAATGAATTAGATATTAATATAACTTTGAAGGGTTCATTAAGTCTGATCGATTAACTAACACACATTAATGGTTTTCTAAAAAAATATAAATTTCACACAAGATTGATTTATACCAAAGAATAATAAATTATTAATATTGTTATTTTAAATAGTAGTTATTGAATAGTTTTAGTGTTAGAGGGAATTAATATATTTAATTATATTATTCTTTTAAAATTTAAATTTTTTTAACGTTAATCGAGTAAATTTCATATTCTTAAAATGAGAATAAATCTAATTTATTTTTTAAATCCCCATTATGTTTAAAAGGTAATTTTACCACCTTTTGATGGAGAACACATTATAAATATAGTATTTTTAACTTTATATGTGTTATCTGGAAAAATAAACTTCATCAATAGAAGTGTTACATCAAAATTTAGTCTATATATTTTTTTATTATTCTGATAACATTCTTATTTAAATGAATAATTGAAAATAACATATTTTAACTCAAACCCAATTTTATTTTTATTTTTTTATATAAATGAATTTTCCTTTTAATTGATTATTTAGTGTAATTAGTCTATTTTTTTCATTTTAGTTAATTTTGTTCATTAGAGTCTATTTCAAGTTGAAAATAGATACAAAAACAATTCAAACATTTGAAGGTTTCACTTCAAAAACCCCTTTTTAATTTAGTTTGTGGGATTAATTTTAAATAAAAATATTCCAATTCTATGAACTTCTTTAGATAAAATAGATTCTATATTTTTAATTATAACGACCAAATAAGGTTGTTAGGGAAATTTTATGTTTTACGTATTAAAATTTAACCATGGTAAAAAAAATTATATACCGTAATAAAAGTAAAATTTTTACAGGGGTTGATATTAAAAGTTAAAATTTTAACATAGATAAAATTTAAAAATTATAATGGTTACCTGAGACTTGTATATACCATAAAAGCCTATAAAAAATTAATTATATGCAAATGTTTAGGGAATTAATGCCCCCTTTATATTGTTTCCTTTTAATATTAAATAATCAAAAAATTAATCACATCAACCCACCTCTCCTCAGGTATAAATTCCAACTATCCACCACACAATTATGACACTAAAATTAAATTAAATTATACAATATCTTCACAAACCTATCCTCATAAATCTCCACATGTCTAGGGGATTCTGGTCTCTTCAAAATTCAAAATCAATGTCCATCGAGGTTATTTTAAGGGGGAGATATTCAAGAGGTGAGTTTCTCAAGGTACCTCTGTTAATTTAATTATTTTTCTACTATAACCTAATATACATCATCCATCAATGAATTACTACTACTAAACCATTTATATAAAAAAAATTATGTTTATAATTGAATATCAAATATCTATTTCATTTCTAACCTCCTCTTATTCAAATAGACGATATTGTTGTCTAAGTTATGCTAGTTATTCAACTTTGTGAATAATGTATTTGTTTATTTATCCATTATTGAATTCATGGATGGTCTTAAAAACAATATTTTGGTAAAATAATACTGTATTGTTTATATTATAACATGTTTAATATTATTTATATTTTATATTAAACACCCCATTATGCTTTCCATAATGTTGTTGTACGATAACTACATTTGGGGACATGATGACTGCCGCTCCTCAAAATTATTTTATTCTTTCACACATCACATGGAATGTATTAAATATTGTTTTAGTAATAATATATGATATAAATTACCTATTAATTTTACGATAATTATATTATATATGTACAAATATATATTTACGTTTTATTTCAATTCACTTTTCCAATATGATTGGAAAACAGAAATTGCATTCATGCATACGTAATACCTACCCTCTCCAAGAATAGTTTTTTAGTTTTTATTAAAATATTATTATAATTTTTAATATAATTAGTATAAATGATATTTATATAATGTTTTATATTCTTTATATAATGTACTTATGACCACATGGACTATCGATATCAAACCAATTTCATTTTTTACCCAATTACCGAATATCGACAAAACATATTACATGATATTAAATAATTAGGTAATTTTTATAACATCTTAAGAAGTTATAAAAAATCAGTAATAAACATGAAACTATTTTTTATGAAATTATAAATTATCTTATTTTTATTATTCAAGAAGATATAGATTGTATGACCCTAGTCGAGCTTGAGGTATGAGAATTTCATGACCTTGATTCAATTTATTAGGTTAAACATCTACTCCTTGATTATGTAGTTGAACACTTTTTTATGAAATTAATTTCGAATAAATATTCATTTTCTTATATATTGTATTTAATTAATTTTTTTAATGAATCTTTTTATATGTTGTGTTGGACTTTTTGAAAAAATTAAAAAAGTGATTTTTTAACAGATATAGTGACAATGACTTCTTTGCATGTGTAATCGTTATTTCATTTTTGGAATCCTATATAATCCATAATGACTTTAGATGGAAAAAAACTACCATATTCACTTTCCATGTATTTTTATATTGATAATAGTTTTGAAAATGGATTGATTAAGTCATTAGATTGAAATTATATCTTGTTATTGCAATGTGGAAATATTATTTTTCTTTTATACACGACTTATGTGTCATGTTTATGTTATGATTATTGGGAAATTCTTATCTATATGAGTGGTTCCATGAAAATAAAATGGTGGGTGATACAATGATAGCTCTCCAATGTAGTTGGTAAGGAGTTGGATTTAAACGAAATGGTTTATTTTAATATATTTAGGGAATATAATATGATGGGTATTCAAAACCTAACCATGATGGTTACTCCATATATTTATATTAACGCTAGAATTTATGAATGATATGGATTCCACAAGTAAACATTAAGATTACAGTTTTATAATATGTGTTTCATGAATCTCATGACTCCATGAGGTATTTAAAATGTCTAATGTTTTTTGGGTAAAAGTATGATTTCGTAGTATTCACGAACTATCATTTTTCTTTCCTTCCTTTATTCCCCTTAATGTTATATTTTATAATCATCCCATGTATTTAAAAAAATTTCACTTAGAATAAAGATGATTAAGAGAATTTATGAATTGATGTTTATTTTTATCAAGAAAAAGAAATCATGTTTTCTTCTAATAGTTTTTAAATTGTGGATGAAATGGATAAAGTTGTAGTTATATCCTCTTTTTATAAATATGAGTTGTTATGTAATAGTGGTCTCCTAATTCAATAAAATGTTAAACCTAAGAATATCATTCATGTAAATTCGCATTTTAAATCAAGAATATGAAATTGATAAGGGTGGAGACTCATAAAAATTAGTCGAAACGTCCCATACGGTTGATCGATCCTAGATGTTTTTATGAGTCTCCACCCTTATCAAGAACAACCCTTGATCTAGGATCTATCAACAGTTGAATCAAATATAATATAGCGTGTAAGTAAAATTGAAAATATTTTTATATTTCATACCCTGAAAAATAGATCCATAGACTAATTGAGACTTGAATGATCACCATTTAGGAGAAGTGAAACAAAATTAGTATTGACAGGAATCGAAGACATCAAATGAGGGAGATAAGTAACTAAAAAATGGTAAAACTTATTCAGGGGAATAGAGTAAAAGCCCACAATTAATATTAGGTCACCATATTCATGATGTTAATCCCTTTTTATAACATCATATGACTTTAATCATAAAAAATATCTTGTTAAATTCCACAACATATTATGATCATGTTATTCAGAAAATAATAAAAAATCATTAAAAGATCGAAAATAGTAATGTGAAAGTTGATCAGGCTGCACAACCATATTTTATAGTGTGAACTATTTTTGACAATAGTTCCAACAACTAAACCATCTCGATGAAACACCAAAATTAAATGAAAATAATTCATAATTATTCCAAAGGAAAAAAACCAAAAACAAAATAAAAAAAATAAAAACATCATTTTACGATATGAAATCTGTTATTTAGTATCCATTGACATGGTGATGATTATGAAAAAGAATATATAAGTTAATGGTTTGGAAGATAATCTTATAAATATTCCTATTTTGATTACAATAACATCATATAATGTTCATGTTCACTATAATTACTTAATATCATTGATATTATTGAACCATATGTGTGAATTTAATGATTTTTCCTTATAATCACCTATCTAAATGACTAATAATTCAAATATGTTAACCATATTATTTCCCGGATGAATGAATATGACCTAGAATAATGTTTCAATATTGTACAGTGTAAGGTTTTTTGTTGCTAATATTATTTAGTTGTATTTTGGTTATTCTAGTTTTTTCTGGACATGATTCCATGATTGTTATTGGATTGTTCATGAATTTTGTGATTTTCATTAAAAATATTCCATTGGTTTCATATTGGGGTACACTTGAGGTTTGTATTGCATCATGGTACTATGAAAACCTTCTTACTAATGTGAAGATTGAATTGGTGGGTTCTTGGGGTGGTGGCATAACTGGTTAAAGAGGAGATATTTGGCATTTTCTTTGGTGAATAATGTATATTTGATAATGTGAATTTGATATGGTGTTTGGTATAATTGAACAAATATATTGACAAATATTACACAATTATGGTTGAAATTAATTATTATTTGTAGGGGATTATTGTGTACTACAGTGTTATTATTCATCTGATAAATACTGAAATCTATAGTATAATGAGCATACATTTTATTTTAATTACAAAATTATTTATAGATTAATATAACAAATAAATAGGTTTTTTAAAATTCTTAGGGTTATTATACCTTTTGAGGTGGTGGGATGTTTTATATTTTATTATATGGTAGTAGTGGTGGATATGGTAACTATTGAGGGAAATGGTATAACTATTTAACCGATCCATCTATGTTTGTATCATGAGTGTAGTTAGTATAATACCCATATATTAAATCTCATCTCTACAAACACTCTACATAATTTTGATACACACACAAAGTCCCAAAATCTTTTGGTTACATTATATTACCCATAACATCATGGTTTCTATGGTAAAGGATGGTTGAATTCTCCCCCTCACATATTACAACAACCTGAGATTTTATGAGAATTATTCTTTTTTATTTCATTGATGTCTTTTGTTTTACGCTTCACCAAGATTATATTGCACTATACGCAACACTGTATTAACTTTCATTATATGCAACACTATTCTTGGATCGCGTTACCCAAAATTTCAAGTGTGGTTGATAGTAGTTATTCTAAGAAACATTTAGTGTATATATATATATATATTCAATGTATAAATGAAATATGGTTGGATTCTGTTATACGCAACAAAAAAGGAGTCTTTCACTACATGCAACCCAGAGTTCGCTTATATTACACGCAATCGCGGCCTTCCACGATAGCATGTGTTGTACGCAATACCGAGTTTCACTAAACAATGATATGATATTAAGATATTATATAAAATAGCTGTTATGAATAGTAATACCCACTTTTTCAAATTTTAGGAATTTTATATTTCAAAATGGACTTCATTTTTTATATTCAGAATATCAGAATTAACCTAGGGTGAATTTTTGATATTTATCTGAAAACTTTCAATTTTTGATGAATAGTGAAAACAGTAGGTTACTATTTAAAAATCGAATTTTTATTTAAATAATTATTTATTTTATTTAAATTTATTTTAGTTCAAAAATTGAAACATAATACCTATAAAAGTCCAATGTAATTCATTGGAGTCATTTTATAATAATTTTAAATATATAAATTTTTTTGAACTTTTCACCGTCTTTTACCCACCTCCTAGGAGAATTTGAAAATTTACAAAAAACATAATATTACTGCTTTTGTGAGTTGAATTTCTAAAATCCAAGAAACGCGGTTAATATCAAGGAGTAAAATGTGGTTCAATATGATAAAAATAATTTTTTTTGTGAATAGTAACTTTTTACTTTTATTTACCACGATTAAAAGTAAATAGGGTAATTAAGGGTAAAAATGATATTATTATTACACTAACACATGTTCTAATTCTATTTTATAAGTATAATTCGACCAAAAAAAACCATAGGAATATAATATTATCATTTTGGTCCACGTGGATTAGATTAGAACATTTATTATTGTTTTATTTAAAAAAGAGTTAAAATAGTTTAAATCAATATTTAATACCAAAAAAAATTATAATATAGTGTTATACATAAGAGAAATTAGACTACAAATATTAATTAGAAATAAAAAAATATTTACTACCTAATGGTATTTTATTTATATTTTTTTGAAATTATATAATTTATGTTATTCATGACATAATGGTGACGCAGAAATTACCTAAAAAACTAAATATTAAATTAATTGATATTATAAATACCCAAATAATTGTAATTTGAGACTTTTTATGAATTCCACTAATATTATATGTTAATATGACATGTTAGTATTTATTTAATTTACATTTTTCTTACTAATCATGCTATTATGATTTTCTCAAAAATCAATTACCAAATAGTGTCATTATTGACATAAAATAGTTTTAATAAAAAATATTATATTATTAATTGTTATTATATTACTAAAAATTTAAGGTTCATATGAATGACTTATATAAGGTTATATATATTAATAATTAACCACTTGGGGTTATTTTGGAAGGTTATTATAAGTTTATATACGATATAGTGTAAGAAAACGAGAAGACATGGTAAAAGTTAAATTATTTAACTTATAGTTAAATCCAAATGATAACGTTAAAATAGTAACCTAAACATGTCGTAAACCTATTGGTTGAGAGTGTTTAGACCCATACCTACTTTAGCTCATAAATAAATCAATTTTGAGCTATTATAAACCAAATATGACTTTATTATAAAATAATATTTTATGTTTTTCCAATGGTGCCCCTCTCCTCCCTTATAAAAAGGGCACCCCTTCCCTCTTCTCTTCACACCCTTTTGAGCCTTTAAGCTCATCCAAACCCTGACTATTTCACTTCTCCACTTCCCTAGAAAAATTCTGGAGGTTCTATTCTTCCTAAAAGACTAACTCTACTTCCTTAAGAGGAATCTTAAAGGAGGTGCATCGAAGAAGAGGTAATCTCTTCTTCTGATTCTATCAAGTTTCTTTCTTATTCTACTTCTTATTCTTTAGTTGTATCATTATAAAGTAATAACATAAGTATTACTTATATTCTGATATGTTATTATAAATATTAAACAACCCAATTCCACCTTATACCCATCCTACGGAAAACGAAATCGATGTGCGTGCGTACGTACGGAATATCGTTTCCAAGCCGTGGTGTAATCAGTTTTCGACCACCACCTTACTTGGATGGGTATAATTGTGTAAATAAATAACTATATAAGATTATTGTAAATTGATATTTATTCTTAAATATTATACATACACTTCAATACAATTCCACATTCATGGGAATGATATCATCGCTCGTGCGTGCGTATGGACTACCGTCTCAACGACACGATGAGATTCATTCTCCATGTTAACCATTAATGAATGATTATAAAGAATATATAATGAATAATAATGAAATATATGACATAATAATGATAATTGATTTATGTATATATATATTTATGTCATCTACTTAATTCCATTCAATTCAATAAGGAAACGAAAACTGCGTTCATGCGTACGTACAACCTACCGTCTCCATGAACGGTGTATTTCATTCCATTTATCGATCTATCATATATATATGTATATGATGAATATATATTATATATAAATCATTTTTCACATTCTGTAATTAAATAAATCAGGATATAATTAATAATATCAAGAACAACATGTCATAACATGTATAATAAATGAAATTATTTTACCCAAATCACTGCTTTTACATCGAATTTACAAAATAATGGGTAATATAAAGTCATAAATAAACAATATATGATATCATAAAAATGAATATGATTCTGTAGTAAGTCAATGAAACTACATAAATCATTATACAGGAGGTTCAGATACATACAAAGCATATTGGATATATGGTAAGGGATAATTTTTCAATCTCATTTTTATCAGAGATTGCTTATACGTATGTATTTACTGGGGTTATATTTGTCATCCATATCTATAAAAATGTTTTTCATAAAGTGTTTATTATTCTTCCATGTATTTTTAATGTCATGTATACCTCTCTTTTAATTTTACTTTGTGTTATGGAAGGAATATTTCTTTTTTGTTTTCCATACATGGTACTTTTTGACTTTACCATTAAAAGTAGAAGGAGAAGATTTTTTTTAATTTATATGGCATGAACGGATTTTTATACTTTCATATCATGTAATTTTAAAGAAGCTTCTTCAACAGATTTTCATGGTTATTTTCAATAAAATACTTCTATTTTAAAATTGTGTGGCATTTTGTGAAATGAAAATGATTTTTAAGGGGAAAGGATATTTTCATCAAGAATTCATTTCAAGCGTTTAATGAAAACCATTTTCCATCTAAGATTACATTATTTCTTATGTTTTTGTTCAAGTATAATGTCTCTATGATTTACATGGATTCACTTTTCTTATGATGAAATGATAACCATTTGTTTTATATGGATTATGTTATAATGGGATGATGTTTATGAAACCCATTTTATTCTTTGGGTTATGATGAATGATTTATGTTTATGTTGTTGCACAAGTAATAATGATTTCATTATGAGATTGGTGGGACCTATATCACCCTAAAATGCATTGGGTAAAGATAAATATCTCATGAGATAGACATAGATGGAATGATAAGTTAATCTGGTTCAGTGATACAGGATTGGAATGAGGAGTGAACTCGATTCATAAAGTGACTTTTTCCACTAAGATGGTCTTGGTAGCAATGCCTTGGCTATTATGGAAAAAATATCATTTGAGTAATGGTGTTTCAAAATTAAATGTTTTATTCCAAGGATATTTTATCATGATTGATGTTCCTTTATGATATATTCCTTATGTACTTCCAAGATTTATGTCTTTGCTCATGATTTTTATGTTTAGGTTTTATGTCCATGTTTTTGCATTCAAATGTTTATGGATGGTTTTATGTTCTCTATGATTTCCCTTAATAAGCATTTGAGATCACCCCTTTTATGTTTTCTTTTCCCCAGGATATAAAGAATGTTTTAGGTAAAAAAACCAAAGGGGAATATCTTTATGGGAGATGTTGAAGATCATTTACCATGATTAGAAGTTTACATTTCGAGTTTCCAAAGACACTAAACTAATAAGGTCTTTTGGCGTCTGTTTTTTTCATTTATTAAGTGTTATGAAATAGTAATTTAATGTCCGTTTACGTAAGGATTTGGGTCTCTATAGTTGGTATTAGAGCGAAGGTTTAGTTAACCTTTGGAAACTAGGATGCAAAAACTTTAGTGAATTCTCTAGAAATATTTCTAATCTATATATAGGGATGTCCGTAAGGATAAGTATACGTATTGGTTATAGTACTAGAATTATGGTAAAGATATTAGAATTTAACCTAAGATGTTAGATATTGACAGTACTCCTCCTTTATTATGTTGTTTTCTGTAGCATGATTTTTTCCTCTCACACTATTCTTTTGTGTTTTAGAAAATGTCTAGAAACAGGAAGATTCATGATAATGGAGGATATGATAGACATTGGAATGATATTCTTCATGAGAAACGAAATGAAATGGGATTTGGAAGTCCAAATATCATTATTATTCCTAATCAGAAATCTCATAATATGATCAATAATCTCCACATTGGTAAGTTTCCCAACTCAGCTAATAAGTGAAAGATGGAGTTTCATGATGATCATAGAGGAATGAAAGTTCAAATTCTCTCATGTAAATCATGTGGGAAGAGGCATAAAGGAGAATGTTTTGAAGGAACTGGAAGTTGATTTGGGTGTGGAAAAGAAGGGCACAAATCCAGTAAGTTCGAAGGAAGAGGTTCAGTTAACACCATGGAGAAAGATAATGGTATTTCTATGACATCAACATTGATTAGATGTTTTAAATGTGGATTTTATGGGAATTATGCAAACTAATACCCTAATGGAAAATATCATGAAGAGAATTAGCATGGTCATATAGTTAGTATTTATGTGGATGATGATGTGGAGACTATAAATGATATATGAGATGAAAGAAGTGTCCAAGATTGGTCAATTGTTTAATAAGGCAATGGAATGATTTATGTTTATCAAGAGTTATGTTTTATAGTAAATGATACTATAGAATAAAGAATCATCTAAGGATTGTTACAATATTGTTTTTCTTAAAGTATTTGAAAGTATATGTTGAATGGTACCGGTAGCCATGAAAGGATATTCAGATATTTTTGGAAATAAGATGATATATGCATAATGAAGGGATAAGGTGAAAATAATATGTATGATAGTATTCATGAGCTCATTAATGATATAAGGACAAAGTGATATCATGGTTTGAGTATTTCAAAATTTTGGGATTTTGGTATGTGGAAAAGTTGACTTTTGACATCATTCATGTTTTCAATAAGGTTCTATGGTAATTCATGTTTCATGATAATACAAGATTAAGTTATTCACATGTTTGGAATGCGATCAACAAGATATATCTTATGAAATATAAATGATGGTATTCACGTGCTTGTTATGTTACCCTAAAGTAATCATTTTCTTTATAATATGTTATTGGACATATGGATAAGTCAAAAGATTGGAATGGATTATGTTAGACATCAGATAGTATTATTTAAGGCTAAAATTTTTATTTCTATATTATTTCTGTAATGTTATAATAGTGTAGTTTTAGAAAAAGGACAACTCGTATGATGGGTGACAACCCGTCGCGTCAGACAAGGCTGTGGAAATCGAACTCCCAACCAAAGTGAAACAACCCTTTATTGCATACCCCTGGACTACAGGAAGTCCCTAGTTAATAGAAACTATTTTTACTGTATTAAGCGCTATGATAGATTAAGTATAAGTCCATTTATGGAACCATATACGATTAATCTCACCATAAGATGGACTAATATCTTTTTATAACCTTTTGGTTGAGATAGAATGAATGACCCATAATTCTATCACATGATCTTCTAACACTTCAAGAATGATAAATTCAACTTCATTTCATTAAGATATGAAGTGGAAATTGTTCAAGTCATGAACAATGGTGAGATTGTACCAAAATAAAGTTAGTATTCCTTCTAATTCATAAACTTTAGGAAAATGATTTTGAAAACCTAAAATATTTTCTTAGTGTCCTCATATACGATGAATCAGATGGTAACTTAGATCATCAAAAATTTATGGCTTTGTGATTGTTGGATTTTTCATAGCCATGTTCTCTACCACTCTCTATCAGAACATGATGGTTGGATTTCTCTTCCATATCCATATTATCACCTATGTTCTCTTATGTGAAACCCAATGATTAGTTAATTTGGGTAACAGTTTGGTTTCATACTTTAGTTTTTAAAGTTAAGTTTTGGTATTCCATTTTACGATATGGGTTTGAATTAAAGTAACTTTCAAGAAGAAAACCATTTATAACCCCGACGAATTTCGAGGGCGAAATTCATTTTTAGGGGGTAGAATGTTACAACGTGAGATTTTATGAGAATTATAATTCTCAATTTCCTTGATGTTTTTTTTTGTACGGTACACCAAGATTATCTTGCACTATATGCAACACCGAATTAGCTAGCAGTATACCCAACACTATTCTTGGATCGTGTTACACACAATTTCAAGTTTGTTTGATAGTTGTTATTCTATGAAACATTGAGTGTGTATATACATATATTAAATGTATAACTGAAATATGGTTGGATTCTGTTATATGCAACAAAAAAGGAGTCTTTCACTACACGCAAACCTGACTTTGCTTACATTACATTCAATCGCGACCTTCCACGATAGCGTGTGTTGTACGCAATACTGAGTTTCACTAAACAACGATATGTTATTAAAATATTTTATAAAATAGCTGTTATGAATAGTAATACCGAATTTTAGAAATTTAATGAATTTTATCTTTCAAAATGGACTTCATTTTTAGATTTAAAATATCAAAATTATCCAAGGGTGAATTTTTGGTATTTTTCTGAAAACTTTCAGTTTTTGATGAATAGAGAAAACATTTGGTGACTATTTAAAAACCCAATTTTTATTTAAATAATTATTTATTTTATTTAAATTTATTTTAGGTCAAAAATTGATACATAATACCTATATAAGTTCAATGTAATTCATTAGAGTCATTTTATAATAATTTTAGATATATAAAAATTTTACTGAACTTTTCACCGTCTTTTACCCACCTCATAGGAGAATTTGTAAATATACATATAACATAATTTTTCCGCTTCTGTGAGTGGAATTTTGAAAATCCAAGACACACGGTTAATATCATGGAGTAAAATGTTGTTTATTAAGATAAAAATTATTTTTGGTGAATAGTAACTTTTTAGTTTTATTTACCACGGTTAAAAGTAAATATGGAAATTAAGGTTAAAAATGATATTATTGTTACCCTAACACATGTTCTAATTCTATTGGATAAGTATAATTTGACCAAAAACCACCATAGGAATATAATATTATCATTTTGTTCCACATAAATTGGATTAGGATATTTATTATTATTTTATTTAAGAAGAGTTAAAATAGTTTAAATCAATGTTTAATAACTATAACATTTATAATATAGGGTTATACATAATATAAATTAGAATATAAATATTAATTAGAAAGATAAAAATATTTCATACCAAATGGTATTTTATTTATAATTTTTAGACATTAAATAATTTATGTTATTTATGACACAATGGTGATGCGGTAATTACCTAAATAATGAAATATTAAAATAATTGATATTATAAATACCAAAATAAGATTAATTTGAGACTTTTTCTGAATTACACTAATTTTATAGGTTAATATGACATTTTAGTATTAATGTAATTAACGTTTTTCAAACAAATCATGCTGTAATGATTTTCAAAAAAATCAATTACCAAATAGTGTCAGAATTGACATAAAAACGTTTTTAAAACAAATATTATATTATTAATAGTTATTATATTCCTAAAAATCTAAGGTTTTTCCCAATTACATAGATAAGGTTATATATGTTAATAATGAACCACTTGGGGTTATTTTGGCTGGTTTTCAAATTTTTATTAACAGTATAGTGTTAGAAAACAAGAAGACACAGTAGAAGTTAAATTATTTAACTTAGAGTTATATATATAAGATAAGGTTATAATAGTAATCTAAACTTGTATAAAACCTATATTTTGAGATTATTTCGACCCAAACCACTTTAACTTCAAAATAAATCAATTAGGAGCTATTATAAACCGAATATGACTTTATTATTACATAATATTTTAAGTTTTTCCAAAGGTGCACCTCTCCTCCCTTATAAAAAGGGCACCCCACCCCTCTTCTCATTGAAAAATTTAGAGCCTTGAAGCTCGGCCTACCCCTACCAATTTCACTTCTTCACATCACTATAAACATTCTGTTGGTTCTATTCTTCTCAAAAGACCAACTCTACTTCTTTAAGAGGAATCTTAAAGGAGGTGCGTCGAAGAAGAGGTAATCTCTTCTTCCGATTCCCTCAAGGGTCATTCTTCTTCTACTTATTTTTACTTAGTTGTCTCATTATAAAGTAATAAAAACAGTATTACTATATACTAATATGTTATTATATATATTAAACAACCCTATTTCACCTTCTATCCATCCTACAGAAAACGAAATCACCGCGCGTGCGAACGTACAGAATATCTTCTCCACACCGTGGTGTAATCTATTTTTGACCACCACCTTACTTGGATGGGAATAATGGTGTAAATAAATATTTGTATACCACTATTGTAAAGTGATATTGATCATGAAATATTATACATACACTTCAATACAATTCCACGATAATGGGAATGATATCATCACTCGTGTGTACGTACGAACTACCGTCTCCATGACGCGATGAGATTCATTCTCAATGTTAACCATTCATGAATGATTATTAAGTATATATAATGAATAATAATGAAATATATGAAATAATAATGATACGGTATTTATATATATATATATATATATGTCATCTACTTAATTCCATTCAATTCAATAATGAAACAAAAAAAAAGCGTTCATGCGTACGTACGACCTACCGTCTCTATTAACGGTGTATTTCATTCCATTTATCGATCTATCATATATATATGTATACGATGAATATTTATTATATATAAATCACCTTTTATATTTAGTAATTAATTAAATCAGGATATAAGTAATAATATAAAGAAGAACAAGTCGAAGCACGTACAATAAATGAAACGATTTTACCCAAATCACTGCTTTTACATCGAATTTACAAAAGAACGGGTAATATAATGAAATAAGTAAACCATATATGATATCATAACTATTAATATGATTCTGTAATAAGTCAATGACATTATTTAAATCATTATACAGGAGGTTTAGATACATACGAATCATATCCTACATAAGGTAAGGGATAATCTTTCAATCTCATTTTTCTTCGAGATTGCTTATACGAAAGTATTTACTGGGGTTATATTTTTCATCCATGTCCATAAATATGTTTTTTATAAAGTGTTTAATATAATTACATGTATGTATAAATTCATGATTACCCCTCTTTGACTTTTACATTTTGTTATGGAAGGAATCTTTCTTTTCTTGCCATACATGGAACTTTTTGACTTTTCTGTTAAAAGTATGAGGAGAATATATTTTTTACTTATACGGCATGAACAGATTTTTACAGATTCATATCACCTAATTTTCAAGAAGCTTATTCTACAGGTTTTCATAGTAATATTCAATAAAATCCTTTTCTTTTCAAATTGTGTTTCATTTGTTGAGAAGAAAATGATTTTTAAGGAGAAAGGATATATTCCTCAAGAATAAATTCCAAGCATTTTATAAAAACCATTTTCCATCTATGATGACATTATATCATATGTGTTTGTTCTAGTATAATGTCTCTATTATTTACATGGATTGCCTTTTCTTATTATGAAATTATATGCATTTGTTTTATATGGATTATGTTATGATGGGATGATATTTATGTAACCCATTTTATTATTTGGGTTATGATGAATGATATATGTTTATGTTGTGGCACAAGAATTAATTATTTCATTATGATATGGGTGGGACCTATATCTACCTCCAATGCAGTGGGTAATGATTTGTATCTCATGATATAGGCATGGCTGGAATGTTTAGTTAATCGGGTTCAGTGATATAGGACTGGAACGAGGAGTGAACTCGATTACGAAATGGACTTTGTCCACTAAGATAGTCTTGGTAGAAATTCCTTGGCTACTATGGAAATTATATCATTTTCATAATGGTTTTCCACAGTTAAATTTTTTATTCCCATGCTATTTTATCATGATTTATGTTCCTTTATGATATATGCCTTATGAAATTCCTAGATTTATGTCTTTTCTCAAGATTTTGATGTTTAGATTTTATGTTCATGTTTTTGCGTTCAAATGTTTATGGATTGTTTTATGTTGTCTATTATTAACCTTACTGAGAATTTGAGCTCACCTTTTTATGTTTTCCTTTCCCCAGGACATAAAGAATGGGTTTAAGTAAGAAAACCAAAGGGGAAGATCTTTATGGGAGATGTTGAAGATCATTCACCATGATTAGAATATTATGTTCTGAGTTTCCAAAGAAACTAAACTAATACGGTCTTTGGGCATCTGTTTTTTTCATGTATTAAGTATTCATCAAACGTAATGTAATGTACATGTACATCAAGCTTTGGGTCTCCACACATACTACCCTATCCATGTGTATGATGGGTTGTAATGGATTGAGAATGGTTTGGTCATACATAATTACTAGGTTCTGTTCTAACAGAACCTATTTTTTATTATTGTGATGGTGCATTCAAGATGTTCTAGAGACCCTATAGTGTATGAATGTTTTGTTACTAGTGCACTAGTTATCCGTGTGTGCCCTTGATATATGTATAAGATATATGAGCATCAGAATAACTATTAGGTTATTAATGGGATTTTACATTGGTATTTTATTACGATGAAACATTTTTGTGTTCCTACATTGTATATAATGGATTGATGTTCATATGTGTCATGTTCCCGAAACCCTAATATAAGTTACATGTGACTTATAGTAGAGACATTATTTATTGATGAATGACTATAGGGTGATTTAGAGAACATGTAATTTAAAAATGGGGGGGGGGGGTAGGTGGAAAAAGCTATGGATAAGTCATTTCATGGTTCCATCATTTTATATTCATTATTAAATTTTTACAATGATTGGGTGTGAGATTTTTGGACAGATCCCTAGAGATGGCTTATAGTCTTCGATAAAATATTTTTTTTATAAATTTACAATGATTAATTAGTATTACTTCATCACATTTTAAAGAGATATCATGGATATGATTCAACTAATTATACATGTGATGGTTACCCCTAAATATTAATTTTTTCCCTTGATTACATGGGGTGTCTGGAATCTACGGTGGATAGAAGTATCATGGAGTGTTCCTTTTAATATAGAGATAATGTATTTATAAGATGTATAATTTTGCGTATTGTATATTTCTACAATTATACATCAATAGTGGTAGCATTTTGAATCATGATTTATTAATACAATGTTTTCTATTGGTGATTTTTTATGCTATCATGGGTTATAAATAGATAACGCCCCTCATTTAAATATTTTTACCCTATCTTCTTGTCAACATTTAGAGTAATATATGAGGTAGGTCTATATGGTAACTCTTTTCTTCACAACATGTCTTTCTGTGATTCCCAGTGTCGGAATGATATGACATATTTACATAATATAGAAATATTATTTAAATTCCAAAAACACTTAAAATACTATTTATTCAATCTATAAATGTAATGATAAAATATTTATTGAATATAGTGATTTTTTGTAGGAAAATAACAGTTCTTATAAAAAATATTAATGAATCTACAATCATCATGGTTTTTTTGATAATGAATTTGATAGGAATAAATATAATTTTATTTCTTAATAATCATCCATGATATATAATTTTTTAGATTACTATTATACACATGAACTATATAATAAAAACCAAAAACCCTTTAATATGAAAATTTATAGCTTTACATTTTGGGAAAAGTTACTGTTGAATAATAATATATAATAAAAGGGTAAATATGTTCAGAATAAAATAAATATAATAAATAAATTTGTATCATCTTGGTCTCCTATAATAATTTAATCATGAATTTCTATTTAAACAAGAAAAAAAAATAGTACTATTATCTATAGTTTTGAAAATAATGAATATATCCTTGGGGTAAATTTAATAACATGAACAATGAATGAAATAATTTGTTTTTTTATATAGAAAGCCTATGTTAAAGTTAGAAATATTACAATTGGAATAGAATCTATCATATCCAAGGATATTCATAAATGGATATTTAATGTTAGTAGTTGAATATGAAGTACATTACATAAACACAGTCTTATGAACCATTTTTGTTCATTTCATTTGGAAACATGGATCAAATTCTCCTTAATTTGGTGAATTCTTGAAATTATCTCACACAATGAACAATCCCCATATGTATGTTCAAAAAAACAATAATTAATACGTTATTGAAAACCTAGGGAAACGAAACATAAGATAGAGTGATATCAGTTGATCAATAAGTGTAAAAATTGATGACATGTAAGAATAACATGGAAATAGGGGTATACAAAAAACATAAAAACAAATGAAAACCATAAACTACATATTGGAGATCATAGTATTGAGTCATAGAATAAAGATTTATAATTCATAAGACATGAATCTTAAAAAAATAAAATAGCACGATCCATGAGACAATATCAATGAAATATAATATATTATAGTTTAATATATATATTTTCATTGAAAATATTATGTATATAGATTCCCACCAATACATTCAAATCATTCTAGGATAGGGCTAACTACTCATGTACCTAGTTTAGGTTTGGGATAACAACCAGTGTACCCAATTTTTTGGTCAGGGGAAAAAAATACATGTACCATACATTTCATTCTTTTGATAACAACTCCTATAACACTCATTTCATGCATGGTTAAACCAATTGTGTACCCTCTGAACACATAGAACATTCCTCACAACCCAATACATTGGGGGAGATATAGATCCCACCCGTAACATAATTAATATCATTTGAATGCATGGGGAATGATATTAATGCATTTATCTAATAATAAACCATGAAAATAAAATTGATTGAAAAACATTCCATCACATAATAAAAATTAGAATGTGAAAGATTTCATTATCATTTCATAATTTCATTATTTCATAACCCGTGAATAAAATTTCATTTAAATTAAAATTTTATATTGGTGTACCCTATTGAAGATAATCACATTTAAAAAATATATATTCATGAAAAGACATTCAAGGAAAGAATATAATTTTATCATTTATTTATATCCTTTGTGAAGTATAAGTTACATCAATGGATACAATTATAGATAGGGAAGTATTTTGAAAGCTAAATCATAAGAAAAATTTGACGAGAAAGATAACATTTCTATGAAAATTACATTTTAAAACATAAAAAGTTTAGATAAATATTTAACATGAAAATATCATTGAAAAAATGTAATGAAATATTTAAAAATAATTTAAAACATCCTCTGAGGAAAATTATTATTTTTCACTTTGAAATGTAATTTTTAAAACATAAATCACATTTAAATTCATTTACATATTGAAATATTTTATTAAATATTTGAATATTTCTAAAGTATTATAGAATTGTTTTTCATTGAAAAAAATTGTAAAATTTTAAGGGATGGTTTAAATCATTGTGTAGTGATGAAAGAGTGAAACACTATTCATATCATGTTTGTTAAAAACTATAATTCATTGTACATTTTCTGTAAAAGACAAACGAGTTTTCGTTTTGAAAAATACATGAATATTTATTTAAGAAAATTTTATGTGATAAAATTTTAAAATATTTTTTATGATATTATTTTAATAAATTTCAATTAAACTTCAGATTGTTTTTATAAAAAAATTTTTTGGAAGAAAATGAATTCCCCATAATAGAGGGAAATATAGAAAGATTTTATTTAAAAAATTTCACAAATATTTTACGTAAACATTTGTGGAAACATTATACTATTAATATTTTGAATAAAAATATAAAAACAAAATTAAGGATCTTTATGAGAGATATATTATAAAATTTTATCAATATAAACATAATTATAAACAATTGTGGTAAAAAATGAGATTTTAACAAAAAATCAAAACCAAATTAGTAACATTAAATGATAATCCTCATGAAGGAATAACATTAAATAAATCTTAAAATATCATAATTATAATTAAATTCACGATATTACATGTAAAAGAGGTTTTATATAAACCCTCTAAAAGAAGATAAGTGCCTAACATAACATATGTCTCAAAGAAGAAAATAAAGAAACAATTACCTTACTGCCTTGGTAAAATTTTTAATGTAGAACCAATGAAAGAGATATCCTAAAATGGATTTTAAAGTCAATAAATTTTACGGGTAATCAACATAAAACAAATTCAAGGCTAGTATATATTACAAATAAATGAAATAGTTGGTGAAAATTGGGTGTCTATCTTTCAAGTAAAAAAGGTGATGGAAATATCTTACCTTAGGTCTCGAAATTCATCGTAAACATTCAAAAAACCTATTTAATAAATATATTATTATTATAAATATATTATATAAAATTATTCATATATATCATACCATATATGATTTTCATTATGATCATTTGTTACCAATTTATAGAAATTTCAATGTTGAAGTTACATTTCATGTAATAAGTGATTTGTTCGTCATAAATGTTTTGTTTTTTAAAATTTTTCTCTTATTAATATGATCATGGATCCTTCATGATAATAATTTTTATAATTATATAAATATAATTTATATTTAGTATATATGTATTTATAGTAATCCAAATAATTTAGTGATAGAAAATGTAATACAACATTCATGGAAATAGTTGATTGTACATTTGCATGAATATTACATCAATTATCTAAAAATATTTAAGGAATTAAAATTAAATTATAATTTTAAATTATTTCATAATTTTAATTTCATATCTATCACATATTTTTATGAAAAAAAAATTATTACAATTCATTCAAATAAAAAATGAATCACATTGCTATGCGGTTTGGTAGTCTTTCGTGCACACGAGAAAAGTAATTTTATACAACAAATGAAACTCATGAATGTATATGTGATATAATAAATCTAGAAGAATAATAATATCATTAAATTCAAATATATATAATAAATAGTTAATTATTTCAACCATGAAATGAGTTAATTGAAAAATGAATGACATCTGTTTTCCGGGCGGTAACCCACCATACAAATGATTGATTATTTGGTAAACTGTATTATTGAATTAGTTATTTTAGTATATAAAGTCATTAAGAAAAAAATATCATCATTGGGAATATATGATTTTAGTATATCATTATTTTATATTAATAATTAATGTGGCGGTAAATAGAAATTAAAAATGTTATGGGTGATAAACATTATCTATTCTTAGAGTATCCTCATTAGAATTTCAAAAACCACCTTCCTATCATGAATTTATATAAAAACTAAGTATTCAAGGTTGAGTGATTTATGGAAAGTTATATGGGCATATATTATTTAAAAGAATAAAATTATTGTTTTTAGAATATTGGATATTGTGTGGCCTTTTATAAGTGAACTTAGTGGAGCACTTTTCATCATATCGAAAGAAATAATAACACTCATGTGGTTTCCATATCATAGGTAACCCATAAAGTAACAATATAGTTCATATAGGGGTTAACATATATATATTACAAAAAATTTGGGGTTGGACTTGATTTTGTTCATTTTGTATCATTGTTTTTTTAAACCCCTTGTAAAAAAATTTGTTCCTTCTCAACGATAAATAATTTTTAGTGTTTAAACAATTAATATTATAATAATTTATGTTGAAATTTTTAGATAATATAAATTATGATGAATTCAAATATTTATTCCATTTCTCAGAATTTAAGTATCATAAAAAGGAAATTTTAATTTAAAATAAATCCTATATATGTGATGAGAAAATGGGTATTCATAGAGACAATGCTCAAAAGATAACAAAGATTTTTTATCTCTTATAAATATAAAATAGATTCCAATTACCTAAATTGTATTTATATAAATATAATTTTTCAGAATTATGTTTAAAAAAATTTAAAAAAATATAGTTCTCATTTAAAAATTCATTTTTAAAAATTCATAAAAAATAGCATTTTTAAAAAATGGTAAAAAATTTACCCAAATATTGTTTTGTCATGAATTTTTTAAAAATTAATTATGTAAAATTGGTAAAAATTAATTTTTAAATGATACCCTTTTAAGCGATGAAATACCAGGTTGTCAAAATCATTATTTTTTAAGAGAAATATGATTTTTTTTACATTATGTACAATAATAATAATTTATGAATATTTAATTATATATTATGTATATTTACTTTAAAACATTCCAAATTATGTATAATTTAAATTTAATAAAATGGAGAATCATTATTCACTTTAAAACAGCTTTAATAAAAACCTTCTTTTAAATCCCAAAAGAAAACGTATACGAAAATATAGTATAAAGTTGAGTCACCATTAATTTAAGGGATCATATATTATAGAATTAATATTATTTTATTTAAAAACATAAATTAGTATTTATAATAATTAATTAATTGAAAATAAATTAGATTATTAAAAAAACATTTTCTTAAATATTAACTTGGAAATCATGATTTTCATGATTATACTAAAATTTCACTCTATTTTAATTTTGATGTTTTGATTTAAAAAATACGGATAATATTATCAAATAAACTTTTAGAAAAAATATTTTTATTAATTGTAATATTTTTTAATAAAAATAAAAAATATATTTAAAAAGAAAATATGAATATTATTACATTACTAAAAATGAATTGATTATTTACTAAGTGTTTGTAAATAAATTTATATTTAGCATTAAATTTATATTTAAATTCAATAAAGTATTTAATAAAATTATACCCACTTTTTTAATTGCTAGTTTATAATGGTAATATTTAAAATAAAATTATTTCATGGTTTTTTGAAACTCAATGTTACGTATAACACAACCTAAAATCACTATTACGTAAAAAAAATATACTAAGTTTTTTGTATAATAAAAAATATCCAAATGATTAAATTTATTATTTAAAAAATTATAGAATCTATGGTTTTTATATTCTATTGTGATTAAAATAAATTTCAAACTTGAAATTCATCTCGGTAATTAAATGTTATACATTTGAAAATTACTTTATAGAAACACAAATCACATAAAATGTATAATGAAGCCCCCCTTGAGAAATAGAATGGTAACTTGGAAATTCATCTGGATTAACACGTACTTGGTCTCCAAATAGGGGATCATTCATGGGATGTAAAAAAATGATAAAAACGGGAAAACCAACACCCAGTTACTGATGCAGTGAGATAGTGAACAAGGTCAGGATAATGTAAATAGGGAAAATTGTTTAAAAATAAGCTTGAAAAAACTCATTTATATAATGTAAAATAAATGTAATGAAATTACATTTTTTATGGTCCTTTTACTAATATTGATTAATTTTAATGATTTGTGATACTATCTTTCGATTCCATTTCATATGATCAATATCATCGATTGCTTATGACTTGAAAAATTTACACTTCATCTCTTATTCAAAGAGTTTATTTTTTTTTCATATTTGAATAACTTAATAAGATTCAAAATTTAATAATAATTCATTATTTTAATATCTTTAATAAAACATTTGTTATAAAATATTGATAAATCAGCATATGGTGGAGTAATATGTAACTCTATGATACCTTATCCAGAGATCCAAATTTGTCATTTCCTAAATGGATATCCTAGTTAACCATTAAATATATTGAAATATAAAACATTAGAAATAAGTTCAATATATTTTCAAAATGAACATTTCATTAATCCACAAAATTTCTGGAAGATTCTCAAAATTTCACATTCCAAACATGTGAATACATTCCTTATGTATTCTTTTGAAACAATGTAATTACCTAAATTAGCATAAACAAACAGTGAAAAAAATTAGTTCTTCTTAAATACTTGAATAAATTCATAAATTTGTGGAAAATTCCATATATCAAAAAAATATGCAAACTCAATCAATGATAATATAAAAAAAATTCTCTTAATCCTTTATCTCATATGCGATCATCACAACTGTACAAATTAATTTATTTGTATCAATCATATATTTAACAAAATTGAACCCCATTTTCTATACCATTTGACCATATGTTTTGTTATCATCCCATAATTGAAATAACTCACATCCATTAAATCACATTTTATATTCCATCGCTTCAATTGAAAATATTATTAAATAACCTGAATGAAAAATTATAGTGGAATAACCCATTGAAGATTTTTGAATATATTAACAAAAATCCCACTAATGAAAATATAATTCTTTGAATAAATATACAAAAATACATCAATATTTCAATATTATTCATACCCCATAAACCCATATTCAATGAATTATTCCCTAACAATTCTTCCCATTATTTAACACTTTTTTGTCTCTTTAATATTATCAATATAATCATTACTCGAAGAACATTCTGATTTTATTCATGATATTTACCTTTATGGAATCAATTTTAATTATGTACATCATATCAAAATTTAAAACATTCATTCATCAATGTTAATGTAGTTATGGAATTATTACAATCCATTATGTTAGATATAATTTTCATTTTTTAAATGGAAGTTAATTTCCCTATATCCTTCCTTTCGACACCTAAAAAATCGTATGGTCCCTATAAGACATTCCACTGATAGATTATTCCTACATTATCAACATATAGTAAACATCATATTATTCATTAACAGTCTCCAATACCCTAACGGTTAGTTAAATATTTTCTCATCATCATTGGTGTGTTTCATATTTGGTTTAGTTACATATTGTTAAACATTTTTTGTGGTATCTTGTTATTCATAATCACCAAAAACATCACCGCAGTCATTATCCTATTTTTCAATTATTCATAAAATTTTCCATCTGATCCAATGTTAAACTAGATTCTTTTGGTTCCTACCATTGAATAAAACTAAAATGAATAGTGTGAGAAACACTAATAATATTAGTTAACAAAATAATAATTAAAAATAACTTTTATTATATTTAAATAAAGACACCTTATTTTAGTTATATGGAATCATATGTCTAACATATTTTATCAGTGATTATCTTGTAATTATACAATTTTATATGGTTCATAATGAGTTTGTTAATTTACAAGCATTCCCCCTAGGAGATTCAACCATGTTTGCATCGAGGTTTGTTTTCATCCATATGATGATGACTAAGTATTTCTCAATTCACCATTTTAGAGTTATTACCAATAAGCACCTCTGTTTTAGAGGCACATCCAATTTTTGTATGCGTAAATGGATTTCCATTCATGGAAACCACTCGTTCTTTCTTTAACAAAAAAACATAACATATTTTTATAAATTGAATCATCCATAGAATTATTCATAGATACAGCCTAACATATGTCCTTATAAATAACTCTAGGGATTCCACTATGTTTTTTCATCCTAGATTCCAAAGGATAAATAACAATTTCTTATTATACAAACTATAGAGACTCAATATTTTTATACATGTGTATTACATATTTTTTAGATGTATATTAATACATAACACAAACACATGACCAAGGACCATAATATTTTACTGACTTTGGGTATATGGAACATAATATTTTTAATATGGTGATATATATTAAATTTATCTCACTATGATCATCCCCTTTAGTACTCTAATAAACATACCAAAACTATACCATTTTTCATAACATTGGGAAAATAATTATAGTATAAGTTGAACTAAAATCTTCAATATGGGTAATTAAAGGAGATACATAAGAATAATATGAACATAGTTTATGATAACATGAGAATAACATATGAAAACCGTACAGTTCATATGAAAGATCATTATCATGACTCATGGATTAAATATTTGTATTTTATAATACATAAACCATAATGGCAGAAAAAACTAGTTTTATTAGATCATAACATTGGAATAAAAAAATAGAATTGTGGAATCTATATAAATTTATAAAATATTATGTCTAGGATAACAACTAAAGAATTCATAACATTTTAGGATTGGGCTAACCTCCAATGTAACTGATTTAATATTGGACATACCACAAGATTACTGTATTATTTTAATTGGGAGAACCACCCACATACCCTCTGATAAAGGCCAGGGCTACCCACCAGTATACCTTACATTTTAGTATTCAACTAACCACTCATGTACCCTATAATCTCATTGAAGATTAATCATTACCTAATCTATTTTGGGAAAGTATAATTCCTAGCCATCATATAATAAAAATAAAACATTTTTCTACAAAGTGATCATAAAACAGTATTCATTTAATAACTCGAAAAGTTAAATGGGCTTCAAAACCATTTCATCATATCATAACCACGGAGAATGTGAATGGTTTCATAATCATTTCATTATTTAATCACTTCATAACCCATGAATAAATAATCTAGTTGCTAAAGTATATAATTATTTTGTAACACGTGTATAAGAAATTGGATTCATAAAAAACTCTTCATGATAGTATACTCAGTGAAATAATATGAATGGTATCAATGGATAAAATCCCAATGAAATCATAAGTTATATAAGAGGATAAAATATCATATCGAGAATTATGTTTCAAGAGAACTCATTTTGATCTTTTAATGATGAAGATAATCATTCATAAAATATACCTTTTTTAAAAAACAATACATTTTCAAAATAACATTCGTTGAAAGTGAAATAAAAAACATATAAAGGAATATATTATAATAATTTAAAATTTTCATTGGGATGTTATCCTTTTATCTTAGAGATTCGTTTTTTAAATCAAGAATTAGTTTTCAAATAAATTTCATTTATAAATATTTCTTTTAAAATAATAATACTTCAAAAATATAAAGGAAATAATATTTTAAGAAAATAACATAGAAATCTTATAATGTATTCTCGAAATCATGAAGTGTTAAGGATATCCAAAAATACAGTTTATTTTTTTCATGTTAAAAACAATTATTGATTTCACTTTTTCAGTAAAATCCAAATAGGCATTGTTTTTGAAATAAAATAATGTTAAAAATTAGATTTTTTAATAAAAAAAACATGAATTAAAAATCCATTAATAAATTATTTTCATAAATTCGAAAATTATTATTTTTTAAATTTTTTATTAAAATTGTTTTTTGGAAAAAATCATGTTTTTGGAAGAAAAAGGACTTTTATCCAAGATAGAAATAAATATGGATTTTATTTTAAAAAATTCTCAATTGTTTTAAGTAAAAATGTTGTGAAGAATGGAACTATTAATATCATTAATAAATATAAAAGAATAAATATAGATATTTTTTTTAAATATGGATCATTATATTTCATCTTAAAAAATATAATCCAATGAAATAACTATAAATGGTGAGATTATAACATAACATCATTACCACATTGGTAACATTGATTCATAATAACTATTAGGGTATTGAATTAAATCTAACATAAAATTTCATGAGGATAACATATTCATTATATAACATGTAAACGTGGATTTATATACACATATTAATAAAAAAAATGTGCATAACACAATATAAATCGTAAATAATGAAAAATGAGACAACAATCGATTACAGATTTATAAATTTTTGTACCATAAACCATAAAAAATATATATCCTAAAATGGTTATGTAAAATCCATTAATATTAAGTATGTGTATCATATTAAAAATTAATGGGTAGTATATTATCCATATAAAAGAAATAACTTAGGAATATATAAAATGTATCACATATGTAAAAAGTGAGAAAAAATCCCTTAACTTAAGTCTTGACTTCCTTCACACAAATTATAATATAATTTATAATAAATATAATTTTATTATACATATATTTCATAAATTTTAATATATTATATTATAAATAAATATATAATGAGATTTTATTTCCCTTTTATTAAAAATTAAATCTTAATGTTATGTGTCTGGTAATAACCAATTTTTTTAATGGATGTTTTGATTTTTCATTTTGAACATTACATTGATAATTATTAAATCCTCTGTAGAATTTTAACCATGATATAAATATCATATATCTTTATGAAAAATATATTTATAGTAATACATAAAATTTTGTGATAGCAAATGAATCAAGTTGTTCCTTTATATGTTATGTACTACATATGAATGCATGATGTTTCGATTCTCCTGATATATTGTAATAAATATGATTAAATGATATATTGTATTTAAAAATGATTTTTATTTCATATATTTGATATTTTTTCATTAAAAACCCATATTTCCTTCCATGTAAATCCTGCTCGAATCACATTACTTCTTGGGGTGGTAGTCTGCGATACACTAGAGTCACGTTATCATATTCCTAAAAAAAATAAAAAGTGATGGTATGTGTAATATAATAATTCAATAAGATAAATGTATCATAAATATCTTATATAAAAAAATACATCATTACGTAAAATTCGTGTAAGTGGTAATGGAAAAATAGCTTACATTGGATCGTGGGGAAGTAGTCCGTCGTACACAGAGTCGACGATTTCATAACAGATTTTATAGAGTTGGAGTTTATTTGGGAAATTCCCTTAGAATTAGAAAATATTCATATATGGACGATAATAAATTTATTATATTTTCATTGTATAATAATAATTGGGTGAGATGAAAGATAAATTAGTAAAAAAATGCTTGTTGATTAAAAATATATCTTCTTTAGGTATTCTTAGAATGTTTTATCCCAAACTATTCCTAGGATTTATTTTATCCAATATATGGTCTCTAGGATGAGAGTGGTTAATTTGGGATGTTGTTTTTTCTTTTTTGTCGAATACAATAGAAAAAGAAGGTTTTAAAAGGAGAGGAGAATGGTTGTACATTAATAAGTAATGTATGTGACCAACTTGTAATGATTTCAAAATAAATATTTTAAAACCAGTATTTCATTTTTAAAGGATCTGATAAATAAATTTTCTTGATAATAGAAGTTATAATGTCTAAATATGTCCATACAATGGGTTTTGAACAATATTTTTGTCATTTTTCACCGATATCATTTACGATTGACACAAGTAATACCATTTTTAAGTTAAACATGGTAAATAATGATTTTTGTGTTTAATATTCATTTGGATAAAAACATATGATTAAAATATTATATTATATAAATAATTCTAATTAATAATATTGATCCAATTTTTTCAAATTCAATTCACTAGAGTCTCACAAAATAAATTATAAGTAATCCAAAAGATGTGATGAGAATGTAGGTTTTCATAAAGATAAGGTTTGCATGTTGACAACAGATTTATTTAAATATTTATATGAAATTAATGAAAATCACATAAATTGAATTGATAGACATATAATTAAACTATTTAATCATTACAAAAATTAAAATATAACACACCATTATTAATTAATTTAACGAAAAGGTGGTTTTGAATAAATTTTAAATATATTTTTTACTGCATAAAAATAATTATATTTTTTCATAAAATTGTAAAACATAAATCCTAATAAAATTTTGACAAGATGATATCCAAAATTATGTTTATTTTTTAAAAACAATATTATTAATTTGGTAAAAATTATTTTTTTTAATCCAAATAAGTGACCAAAAACTATGTATTTGAGCTATGTATTATTTTTAAGCGTAAGATGATTTTAAATTAACTATAGGTTTAATAATAAAAATTATATGAATATTATATAATATTTACAGATATATAATATATTTATTTAATTTAAAACATTCTTCATTAGGGATTAATTTATGTAACTAAAAAATAGAATTATTATGCATTTTAATTATTTTTTTCCATAATAACCCCTATTTTAAAACGATAAAATAATATTATAATAAAGTGTAACTTCAATTTGAATAAAAATTAATTAAATTGATGAAATAATATTATATTTTATTTATTTTACTTTACAAATTAATTGGTAATTTATATTACATAATTTATTGTCATGAAATGATATGTTTATAAAAACAAATATTTTTCACAACTCACTAAAAAACAATATTCTCCTTAACACCCAAAAACGTCTCCATAAGTTATTTTAAATATATTAATTAAAAAATGATGATTATATTCCAAAATAAAATTTATAAATTCTATATTAAATGTTTAAAATTTATTCACATAAAAAAGTAAAAATATATTTGAGGAAAACCTATTTGATTGAATATAATTACATTAATATAAATTTATTGATTATTTATTAAAAATGTATTAAAAAAATTTTTGAGTCGGAAATTTATTTTCATATTTCATTAATATGTTATAATTATCGTTACCTAGCTATTAAATGGAATTGTTATAAAATCAATTTTTAGAATTTTATTGTTTCATGGTTTGCTAAAACTCAGTGTCCCGGGTCACACACACTAACAATGAAAATAATTAGTTAATTTAATGCATGATAAAATTTGTGTCTTATATTACACAATGCATACACAGTGTTGTGTGTAAAAAAATGATGAAAATATAAAACTTCATTTAAAATAAATCATAATATATTCGGTGTGTTATAGAGTATTATCCATCAGTAATATTAACAGAATCGTTAGAGTAGTAGGGAGACCATTATAAATATAAAATAATACTAAGGTACATAAAAATATAAGGAATATATAATATAATATATTTAATATAATTTTTAAAAATGATAAATTAATAATTCAACACACACAAAGAATTGTTAATCTATTTTTTCAAATCACAAAAATTTTCTTTTCATGAAATTAATTTTTATAGAAAAATTAAATTATATTTATGTATGATTTCATTTTTGGAATGTTTTTTCGAATAAAAAATATAATTTTCATATAAATACTGATAATATTTATAAAATTATGTGTAATTTTAATATGGTTTATAAATTTTGGTGGTGTCCTTAAAATTGATATTATTAAGAAAAATAATGGTTTTATATCAATTTTTTCTCAAAATTCAATATTTATTTTGAAAAATTGATTTCAATTTTTTAATTAACACATAAAAATTATGTTATAGTAATAAAAATTATTTAAATGATCATCCCTATGTATATTATAATTCATTTTCCACTTAATTGAATATTCTGGAATTATGTAATCTTATAATGAACTCACTATTTTATTTAATATATTTTTTAATATCTATGGTTTTAGGTAAAAAACTATATATTATATTCATTAATGCTTCTTCACTCATTTTAAACAAAATATTTTGGAGGATGAATAATATTTTATCTTCTATTCACATTATATTGGATTTTATCCATATAAAATATATAATAAGTTCCTATTATTACATATTGATGTATGAACATTTATAAGGATTTAATTAATTCTTTTCATGGATGTTAATATTACATGCCCTTTTATTATTCTTTATGCAAATTTTGTATAAGTAGTTTAGTTCTCATTCGGGATATCATGACTATACATTATATATGGTATATTTACTGATGTGGAACACATATTCAGGTACATAATATTTCTAATGGTATAACAAATAATTAAAAATAATCTTTTTCAATCTTTTTATTTTTCCATCTAATGTGATTCCACGTTTGGGGTATGTATTGTTTTTTTCACATTATGTTTTGTCATATTGAAAAATAGCCTCAAAATATGCATGTGATATCACATTTAAAATTGATTCCATGATATTTTTTTTCCATGAATTATAAAATCACATCCTTTAGGATATGTTTCCATGTGATTATATAATATCATCATTTTTTCAATTCATTTTATGCCATTTTAGTGATATGTTATGCAATGTACTTATTCTTTTATTCAGATTTATAGATAACCATTTCCACTATTTTTTTCACTTGTGTATCCTAGAAAATTAAAGAATTATATTTCATCATGTTACAACATTTTGGAAATTAATGTAATAATTTTTTATTATATGATGAATTTTATGGATTTTTACCAAATATACAAATGAATACTGTGCATTAGAATTACCTGTTTTGTTTTCTGGAATAATATGTTAATAATCATGTAATAATATCTCCATGAGTCTTGAGTTTCCATATTTTGTATCATATAATATTGTAGTTATTTTTTAGGATTATTTTTGGAATCCATATATGATATAGATTATTAATGATATAGATAAAAATTGGTAAATTCATATTTTCGAATATAAAAGTCAGTTATTTTATATTTTTTACATATTCACGATATTATATTTTATACCCTTATCAATTTTTGTATTCTCATCATGAAATTTATAAACATCTTTGTTAATTATTTTTTCCATAATCATTTTTTATATATATACACGTATTACCCATTCATAATATTTTTGGTACTTATAAGATTATTGTTATATTAACTCTTTCCTGCCATGCATGTTTGGTATAAATTTTAAAATCGTAAAAAAAAAAAAAATGCAATGAGTTATCAGTGAAAAAACTACTTGATTAAATTGTCTCCCCAAAAGTATATAACTATTGTAGAATTATTAATTTTAAAATTAATATCCAAGAAAAAAAAACCATACTCTCTATAGTTTAATTTCATTCAAATTTAATAATGTGTAGACTCTATTTATATTGACCCATTATAAAATTATAGGACATATTTATCAAATTCAAAATCCCAAATCATGCTGTGAAATTGTACGTAGTAATGAAATATGATGAATTACATTTGGAAAATCCTTATCAATCAGAAATTATTTTTTCCTAAGATATATAATATAATGAAAATAATTAATGAGGAAATGGAGAGAATATTCCATGATGATAAGCTTATTGTGAAGGAATAAAATTATTTATTCCATATTGTGTTTCCTAGATAACAACCAAATTAAGAGACTATGTTATAATATGTCATTATATCTAGATCTCATCCCATATATTAGTGTCTTAAAAGATTGGACCCCATTAATCTAGAAGAACTAAAGAATAAATGAAATAATAATTAGTAAAAGGACATCATATGACTATATTAATAACCATAAGGTGTGTCGTTATTCTATATTAAGAATAATTATGAATAAATGTGTATTTAAATTGATTATATTGAATCCAATAAGCTTAGGAAAAGAAACATGTATTCATATCAATATGTATGTTACCTTTCTAATCAACTATGTGAGGATCGTTACTTCCCTAAAGTGGATCATTTTTCCTATTATCATAAATTTATAGAAGTGATGTAATATATTCCCATGAATAATGTTTTTATGTGGTATTTATAAAATGAGTCTATATAATAACAATTATAAAAAAAATTAACCCATAATTATCTTGTATTTTCTGAAGAGAGAAATTAATTATTTTATTCCAAAATTTTAGGTGGTAAATATAGATTATGTAATCATATGATATAATATAATAGGAGAGCGTGAGTAGTATTTGAGTAATGTTATAAGGAAAAAATAATGGGGTTGTAGTATTTTAACATTAGTGAAAATGTGAAATTCAGATAAATATGTACCATTCATTTTGAGAAGTATCACTTATAAGGGGATAAATTTTGATCCTTAAAATATAAATATGACTGAGGAAAATTTTATCACAAAATGTAAATTTTAGACCCATATTTTCTACATATTATAAATAAAATATGAATACTTCTTTAGGAACATTAACCCTTTTTTGAAACTTACTAACCATACTGTCATAAAATGGAGTAAAATTTTTCTGTTTTCATAAATATAAAGATTGAATAAAAATGATAGAAAAGTGTGGAATAACTACATCTACACTCAAAATAACATAAAATATCTACATTTTTTCGATATTAAATGATGGATCATTGAAACTCATGGGTTTCATAATGTTTAAACATGAATTTCTTTTACCTTATGCCTCTCGATAATTTATAATACTTGAGCATGACTACGCCAACGGTTTTATTGTTGTAATAATATAATAATATTTTAATTAGAGGAATTAACTATTTAAATATATGTGTGAAATAAATATAACTCTAAATTGCCTCAATTATATATTCTTATAGAATGATCTCATCCTCTTCCAATTATGTTGGTTCAAGTGTCTCCTGTATTAGATTTTATGCTAAAATACAATCATAAGAATGAAAAAAAGTATCATATTCAATATGTATGAAAAATAAGGAAATCATTTTAATGATAAATACTGGGAGGGAAATGATATTCTTATACTTGAAATTGTTTTTCATGGGAATCATAATGGATATAGAACAGAACCCTATTCAAAAATGATTTCTAAAATATCTATTTTATAGAATATAAATTATGCTTAGTGGGATAAAATTGAAATAAAAACTAAGATTGATGAAATTAATATGATGAAATCTATAGAGTTAAAATTAATAATTAATGAATTTTCTGATTATTGGAATGATTATATGTCCCAACAGAGCCCTAGATAAAGAGAGGGGTATGTGATGATTGTCAAAGATCAATATTATCTATCAACCATTTGATGATAATGATGTATGTTGACCTTAGAGTGATCTTATAGTTGGAAAAAATTATGCATTATACAACCAAAATATAAAACAATATTATTAGTATTACAAAATTCGTATCTATAAATGATAAATTCTTTGTGCATAATGAAGTAATAACTCAGAAGAACATGGTAATGGGAGACCATCTCAATGTATTTTTCAATGTGTTTATTGAATACAAAATTTTCCTAAATGGGTTATAAATGAAAATCATATAATTATTAATGTTGTTAAGTGTATTTGATAATAATTTGTAATATATTAAAAAATATTAAATGTTGTACATAAAATATGTTTCCTGGTTTCAAAGAAAAACACTATATATTTTATTTAATCAAGATATGATGATAACCTCAATTTTCTAGAAATTACATTAATATTCTTTATTAATATTTTTGATTTAATCATTTTCTATCACAACTCAAATAATAGGAATCCAAAATAAACTATCAAAAGAAATTTAGACATACCAAGAGATTACTCTATAGACATCAATAGTGTTAATTATCAATATATATTATTGGTTATGTTTTTATATATAAATAACCTCATTATGGGAAATTTAATAGATATATATGAATTCCTCAATAAGATGAATCATATTAATCCACCATGTAAGTAATAAATTTTATAATTTAAAATAGTATAATTCATATTTATTGATAAAATGGTAGATAATATCAATGAGTATCAACAAGAAAATTCATAGAGTTCATAAAAGATTAATGTGGACAATAGATAATAAAAGATAGAGTTTGAGGTTGATGATAATGTGTTCATTAATGTATGTTATTCAAAGAGATTTAAGTGGTTTTTGAATAGGGGAATGTTATATCCCAAATAAATTAATACCTCTTCCATTTGTGATCATATTTATTTTTTGTAAATTTTACTAAAACATTGACCAATACTACCTCTTGTGAATTATGATTACCATGTATACCTCATAAGAAATTACACTCTAGATTCCTTACATGTACAATATCCTTATGTGGAATATTTGGAGAGTGGCCCATCATATAAGGAGAAATTATTATAGATCATATATAATAAGGAATAGATTCTATAGAAATAGAAAATTTTCATTTTCAATTTATGCTAGAGAAACCATAAGCATGGGTATGCAATATAATAAACATCAGAATTAGTGAAAATTATTTACCAAATTTATTCTCAAAGAAATTTTGGATATGAAATTTCTTGTAACTAAATTTTAATGTGGTGATAAATGTAACACTCTAGATATTAATATATAGAATTATCTATATAAAGAAAAAAAATTATATATCATAACATAGAAAACTATTAAACTCATACACTGTGTATTAGAAATTATAATATCAGATTATAATTTAGACCACAATATTAAGAGAATTGATATAAATAATAAAACTAAATGTATAAAAATGGGGGGAAACATCAAAAATATAACTAGAATAAATGTATTTGGATCTTTATTCTCACCTAGAAAAATCACACTCTTGATTTATATTATAAAAATGAAACAATGCATTGTTATTGTAAATTCGATTTATGAAAACAATGAATATTACCACGAGGGAATGAAATATTAATTATGAATAAAGGAAATGGTAGGTAGTAATATTACATAGAAATCATATGAGACCCTTGAAATTATGGTTTTGGAATAATAATATGACCTTTTAGAATACTAATATGACCATTTGAATAGAATCCATACTATTGGAAATGTAAAATTTATATTGGGTATCATATCAGAAAATATATATAAGTATTTAATAATAAAATAAAAATAAATAATGTTATTAAATATGATAAAATAAATATTTTACACGATAAAACAATAATTTTTATTAACATATAAATTATAAATTTTTTAAAATATATATTTTAATTATTTTAAATATTTCAAATAATTGTTTATTTTATATAAAATTTTTCTAAATAACATTATTTCATTTCATCAAAATATTTAAAACAATATTGAAGTAAAAAATTAGAATTTATAAAATAAATATATATACTCATTTCATAATAGTTAATATATTTCAGTGAATATTTATTTTATTTAAAAAATAAATCTAATTTTTTTAGTAACATATATATTGAAAATTAATTCCAAATTTTCAATCAATTTTTTAAAATTTTCTTTCATTAAAATTTATGTATTTTTTGGAGAACGTATTATTTATTCAATAAATAAATATATTTAAAAATAGTATTTTTTTTATTTACCTATGAATATAATATTAGAATAATATATAAAGGTGAATGGAACCATTAGGTCAATGTCAAATTCATCATGATCTTTTTATAGTCACAATATTCTTCACTATTGGTATTCCTGTGAAAAAAATAATTAACAAATGGATAATTAATCAACACATCACTCTCAACCACTCATAAATCCAAATTTTCACTACCTCCCTTTTCATCACACTGTAACATTCATACCTAAATAACATTCTACCAATTTCTCGTAACAATGCTTTTATCCATTTCATATAGGTTTTTAACAAATGAGATAACATAAAATTAAATCCATAATCCAAACCATATAGGGGTTTTTCCGAGGAGTGTGTTAAAAAATATTAAGATATATTTTTTCAATTAAAGATTCTTCTTCATCATACATATTTATTTTATACATCCTAATTTATTAAAATTATTATTAAAAAAATAATTACTTGTTTTTTTAAATTTAATGGGAATTTTATACCATCCTTTTATATATTATAAAATTGAATCTTTTCTTAAATGATGGTTAGTACATCACGACCATGGATGAAACATATCACATTGCCTCATCACATTCAAAAATTGTTATAATACAATTTTTTTATTAAATATGGTCAAAACTGAAATATTTTATTATATTATAAAATTCTAATTTGTATTATAATATAAATATTAAATAAAACCAATTAAGATTATAAGGATAAGAAAAATACCATAAATAAACTATCCATTAAATGAAAATAGTTTTACATTAAAAATAATAATTATTATTAAATAATTATATGTATATATACATATTCTTGTGTAATTATATTAAGACGACTCTTTTTCATTTATCGATTCACATTATTAGTACTTAAAAATCACTAGGAAATCAAAGCAACCCCTAAATCTAAATCCTTAGAGCAGTGGACTTGAACATAAAATCATCATTATATTTTACAATATGAACATATAAGATAAACGTTTCATCAAATATACATTAAAAAGGATCTATAGAATGTTTTTAATCTTCATTATTTTTTTATTAATGATGTTATAATTGGCCAAAAAGGGACACAAGACCTAATGTAATTGTACTTCAGAACTAACCTCTTTCATATGGGCTATGATTTATCTCTCTAACACAATTTACCAAGTTATTTTTCTCACTGAGAACCTATAATATATATTTATATATATTTTAAGATAACCATATTAAATTAATCATTTATATTCCGTATTTTTGTTTTTATTCCACTCTATTAAATATTTATATATTTTTGTGTAAAAATATTTGTTTTTACCTTTTAAAATTGTTCTTTATTAATTGAACTAAAAAACTATTTATGTGGAAGAAATATATACAAACATATTTAATAATTAGTATGATTTTTTATTACAATTATCTCTTTCATCATGATCAATCTTTTCTTTCTAAATCATGAACATTAAAAAGGATTTAATTCTATATTTTCATGACAATATCTATGACCTTTGATTTGTTTATTCATTGAGACATAACTATGTTACCCATTTCCACATCATGGGTCATATTATCCTCCTATGAAAAAATACCCGTACATATATATTATTATGTAATGTGTGGTCCTATATTTAAATCTCACTCCATTGATTTGGAGGATATTAAAATTTCATTAGATTCAATGTATAGAACATGGGATGTTTTCAAAGAACATTATTTTTAATTGTGGCGGAATGAAGCATTAAATTCTTATTATTATGTCACTTATTATATTGTTTCCACATTTATATGATCCACTGACTTCTCATTTCCTCTTATTTATGATATAATTCCATGTTATTATATATGATCATTACCTACTATGATATCATGTTATTCCATTACAATATTATGTTAGACATATTTTTTTCCTCTATTAGGATGTATATCTCACTATTTTTAGGTTTTCATTTCATTAGGTTATCCTTTCTAAAAATGTAAGATCTATGGGATTTTATTGTAAATTATTCATCTTCATATAATACTTATTTTGTTTATGTTTATGTTGAATCATTATCTATATAATATCCCATTGAATCTAGGCCTCATTATTTATAGGTCTTCCATTACAGAATTCTACTTTAAAAATAATGTTATAATATGTTATGGGACTTTATTTTTGATTGAATCTTTAAATAAAATTCTCATATAATACATAATGTCTTGTAATCATCCAATAAATAATAACCAAACTAATATATTTCAAAATAACATATACATGATATATAATATTAAAAAATCCCTTAGTTGGTACATAACATTGAGCACACCTCTACTAAAAATAAATTCATAGAATAAAATTATGAATAAATCTGATAGGATATTTAATTTTAATCCATAATTATAATAATATATATTGATCCAATGATAAAATAACATTGAAAGAATAGGTTAATGGTTTCCCTATAGAATGGATAATGATAATGGTTTATAGCTATATGATCAATAAGTGTATCTTTTCTATTAGAAATAAGAAGAAAAAATCATTCCTTGATTACATTATAAAATATTAATATAAATAAAAATATAAATAATGTGTCCTAAAATAGGAATAAATTAAAACAACATTAATATGCATATAATTATATTAAAAATGGATTTCAATGGAATAATATCCAAAACATTGATGTAAAAAAACAACATTAATATATTAAAATATGGTATAACAATGGTAGTAAGGAAAAAATGGAAATGAAGAATGAATTAATTCCAAACATGAAGAAAATGAGTAGAGAAACCCATACCATAACTGCTAACTCATATAAACGATATATAAATTAATTTATATTAAAAAAAGAGATATTAGTTATTAATATATGAATATTTTTTATATTTTTTCGTCATTATGAATATTTTTTAATTTATATTTATCTAATTATTAAAATGAAAATGTTGAAATCAATATATTATAGATAATAGATTACGTAGTTAAATTATTTTTTGGTATGTCAATCATGATAGTTATTCCTTCTTCATGAGTTCATTATATACCCAATTTCCAGGTTATGAAATAAAAATTATTACATATATATGAAAATATAGTTGTTTATTAAATGGGATTTAAATGTGTATTTAATATGTAATCGATCAATTAATTTCCCATTTCGTAAAACCTTACTAAAAATAATGACTTGATTTTCCTTGAACAATAAATTTTTCATTATAAATCCTAAATCATAATAGTAAAATAAATTCATATTAAAAATCATATGTACTCAATATTATTGTTTTATATACTAATAAATTATTATAATTAATGGGACAATCATTCATATATGTGTTAGAGACGTCCAAAATACATACATAACACAAAGATTCCATTTTGAAAAACAAAACAGTTTTTTCTTTTTATAATTTTACTATAGATATATATTGATATAATTAAAAAAATAAAATTGTAAAACAATATTCATGAAATTGTAGAGGAATTTTATGATTCAAAAATAAAGGGGAAGATTGTGTAAATAATTAATAGTAATATCATCATATGAAGGACTCATTTATAAGAATGTCAAATGGAAATTTTATTAATAAAAATTAATAGAAAAAAGGGGAACTACCTATTTGGAAATAAAATTTTCAATTTAATGGATAATAAATTGCCTCAATTTTATTTTTGTATGGGTAAAGAGAGACCCCTTTTATAAAATCAATTTTTACATTTTTTTGAAATTAACATTTATTAATATGTATGGAAAATAATACATTGGACCTTTTGTGAAATAGTGGATCCAATTATCAAAAATTATTCCATTTTATAACAAGTTATTAATTTATATATTAAGATATAACTACAGTTACTCTTTTCAATGAATATTTATATATGAATCAATTATGTCACATTGTATAAAACTTTTCTATAAGTCAATAAATTATCTATATTTATGTTTCAATATGTTTGAATGTGTTTGTTTACATATATTTATGAATTTCACATAATATGGTAGTGTTTTGTGTAGGACAGACACCTCATAAGACTTACAAAGTCCCTAGAACCGATAGTTCATAATGAATCATCGTTGAGGACTCACCGATAGAAGAAGTCATCAATGCAAGAAGACACCAACGTTGGACTCGCCGATAGAACAAATGACTCACTGATGAATGAGCCACTATCAATTAGTCACACTGATACATTAATTGACACACCAACAAATGACTCACTGATGGATGACACACCACTGAATGAGTCACTGATGTAGAAAATAACAATTAATGACTCACTGATGGGCGACACAAAGATAGTTCAACATGGGTCATTAAGGACGACTCACCGACGCCCGAACAAACTGATAGTACAACTGATTCACTGATACACCATGTCAATGATACTGATAGAAATGACACCTATATACACGGAGTCACCAATGTTGATGGACAGATGATAACAGACCAATGCCAATGAGTCACCAATACTTTTGACTCATCCATAGTTATAAAAATTGTCTTCAGTTTATTAATTCAAATTTATATCTAATAGTCATATTTAGTTGAATTAATGATTGTGTCATTATTTAATTTTTTCTATATTAATATCCAAATAAAATACAAGGTACATACACGTGGGGAGATCATCATGCCTTATAGATATAGAATTATAAAATAGTTACTCAATAGATCTTTTAAAGGATATGGGGAAAGTGCTTAAAAGATTAATAATAGAAGAACTTCAATATCTTGTAACTATTTAATATTTCTTTTAAATCCCAAGAACTCAATGAATGAACACACAAGTACATCAACAAGAGAAGTATAACCTACTGTTCAAACCAGAAAATCTTGGGAACAGTGAAGTTGAACTTTTCTAACAACTGGAATCTAGAGAAAATGGGATACAACCCTATGTTTTGAATCCAACTTCTAGAATATGACTCAAACATCATTTCCACTATATTAAGAGTGTTCAGTTCTTCAATTCATTACACAGAGAGATTTCTAAACCTCTTTATAATTCTTATCATTATTTTGTTTATTTTCCATCATTGTTTAGAAGCATGTGTATCATTCTCTAACACACACTATCTACTACGTTTAACTAAATGATACTTGATATCCTCAAACTCATGATAACTATCATCTATTGTATCTCTTGATAAATAGTAGAAGAAGTCAAGTGCGACATGTTGGTTGTTTTTCCCACGAATAACAGTGGAAGAGGTCATGTGTGACCCCGATAGACTTCTGTGCTATTGTGAATGAAGATGCATGATATGGAATAAATTGAATACTAAATTAAACATCTTAGAGGCAGGTGAACACCAATTGGAGAGGACTATGTATGAGATTTATACTTAAAAGTTTTTTTATATCCAATAGTATTTTTCATTTTAGTCTTTAGCTATGTTTATTACATTTTATATATAAATTAATTAGACTTTCATATTTTGTTTGGAATGTGTTTATATATATGTTGAACAAGTAGGTTAATTTCAAATATTATATTTATATTCATATTACTGTAGGTGATAACTAATCAATATTTTGAGATATTAATTGAACATTCATTACTTTTATAAATTTAATACAAACTCCCTTTGATGGTGTTTTTAATTTAGGAAAATTTTCAATGAACCAAAATTTAGCAGAAATATTTATAGATACTTAATTCACACCCCTCTTGACTAATCTACTCTAACAAACATTTGGTATCAACGGGTTTTAAAAAATTTCAAGTTTCTAAATCATTGTCAAATCTTTTTCAAATGTGATTTTATTTTTATTTCAAAGGACTTAAAATTTATGTAATTTCTAAATTATTTTCACTTTGAAATACTTTCACAATTTATTTAATGTATAATATACTAGAAAGAGATTATAAAAATTGAACTAATTTTTTTAATGGTAGAAACTATACTCAGTGGGACCTTAACATGAAAATATATCTAGAAAACATGGGATTTGAAATCATTACTATTATTAAAAGTTAATATTAAATTCCAGAAACTGCTTGAAACACTTGGGATGAAACTACCATGACATCCTATAACAATAACTGCAAATATATGAATGATTTATATTGTGAACCATGATATAAATAGTTTAATTCTATTTAATCTTGAAAAATTACCCTAGAATTTTGGGACACATTGTCTGTTTCTCATGAGGGAACATCTAACATAATAGTGATGAGATAAAATATATATACTATTAAAAATGATAATTTCAGAATGTAACCTAATGAATCTATTTCAGATATGTATCTCAGGTTTAATATAATAGTGAACACCGTGATTTCGTTAATAAGTGATTTCATATAAAATGAACAAATCATGAGGATTCATAATTTCTTACCAAAGAGATCTCTAGGAACATCTATGTCCATTAATGAATCATGCGACATTGATAAGATTATAGTAAAGAAATTGATTATAAAATTAAGGATGTATGAAGAATAATTCAAAGTAAATCATGAATAGAAAAAACCAATTAAAAAATATATAGCCTTTAAGAAAAAAATTCATAATGGAAATAAAATGCAAAGATCTGGAAATTTCATGGAATGTTTTTTTAAAAATACGTTGGAATCATACAAGTCTGCGGATTCTGATGAAGCTTGATTCTATGTCCCGGTGTGCTCATAATGAATTTCCGAAATTTAGTTCAGGTACATTCAGTGAATGAACGAGCAGGTTTTTCTATCTTTTGGACAGGTGCTCGGAATTAAAATCTGAGGGCACTGACGAATTCATAGTGCCAGGATTAGCTTAGGAAAAGCTTAACATCAACAGACAAGGGTTGGACGAAAAAGATATGTTTTTCGACATTAATAAAAATAATTGTATAAAATAAAATAACTATAATTTATTTTATACATTTTCCTCCACCGTTGAGTGACAGTTGGCGGAATTGATGTGTAACGATGATCAATAAATGAGGTCCATTTAATGGCTCATCCATTTGGTTGTGTAACAGCAATGCCCGTGTGTTTAATAGGTTCATTAATGAATCTTAATAATGAACACAACGTGAGGATTAATTATTTTATTAATCAACCCTTTAAAAAACGAATTGACAACCTGTGGGAGAGAGATCTGATGGAACATAGACGATGCCGTCCTCCGACAAAGAACTACGAAGAACGTCGGTTCCTTGAAGATCGGTGACGCACCAGCGATCCTCTTCCCCACGACCAGAGAGTAGACGCCGCTTCCTCCACGACACACCCCAACAACGCCTATGATCCTCTTCTCCATTTGGCCATGTACCACGACGCCGATGATCATCCTCCTTGTTGAGGTAGGGGATTCTGGAAATTGTATGTTCTTTCTCATGAGAATTATACCCTCGTGCTTGGTATTAATTTGTTTGGTGGTGCTTTAAACCTCTAACGCGGTGGGTGCAGGTTAAAAACAAGCCTGACTCACTTCAACTTTGTTCTTGATGTGCAGAACAATTGCTGACGATGTAGCGAGCCCATAATGGCGATTGGAGGCCACCATAGTAATCTACAGGTCCCAGGACAACCGTAGGGGCAGACGGGAGGAAGAACAGACCATCGGAACGACTCCGATGGCCCACAGAAAACTCCTATGGAACCCCGGCGTGCCCCAAGAAGGAGTTTTCACCGCAGCATGGGACAGGATCCTGCGGCCACATGGGATCTGGATGAGACGAGGCGCTGGGCGCCGCGTCCGCGGAGTGCATATGGAGGGGGGACCACGTCCCCCCTTCTCGGCCCGCTGGCCAAGCTAGCGCACCCCCCGGCTGGGCCGGGGCGGCTCGCGTGGACTTGGTCGGGCCATGACCCACTGGACGGGAACTGGACCCGAGTCAGGTTGACCTAGTTTGGGCCGACCCAGGGAGGTTGGGCCAGGAAGGGCCGGGCCCAAACCCCCCACTTCAGACTATTTTCAGTATTTTGCCCATAACATGTGATAGGGAACTCTGAAAGACGCACCGTTAGTTGCGTAGAAATCCTTGGATCAAGATAGTCATTTTGGTATATTACATTAGAGTTTTTGGCATGTTTTTTGTACCACCAAGTTGGTTATAACCTGATACCCACCAGGCCCTTGGAGCGGAAACACTTATAACGTAAGGACCAGTTGTCCGATTGATGTGTCGTCAATTACGTTGGGATCCTTTTGTTGAGATGGTCCTTTTAGCTTACTCCACTTGAGGTTTAGATGCAACTAGTGTACGGTAAGGATGGTTTTAGATTAAAAACCAACCAAGCCCCTGGGACAGAAAAGACAATAACTCTCAGACCAGGCGTCTGATTGATGCACCGTCTGTCGCGACATGTTTCTTTTGACGAGACAGAAAATTGGGATACATCAACTCTGGACATCGTGACAGTTGATGTATCGACTCTATCTTTTGATTGAGGATTAGACCCTCCCAGAATCGAGTGTGCTGTGTGCGGGAACCCTAGAGCTGGTTGCGACTACGAAGATGACGACTGTACTTGAATCCTTCATGGGTTCGGCAGCGATGAAGACTATACTGGAATCCTCCATCAGTTCGACGGTGATGAATAATGTTCTGGTATCCTATGTGGGTCCTGTAGTATTGACCTCTGTACTTTTATCCTGTGTGGGTCCAGCAGAGTAGATGGTCTTGTATCCTTTGTGGGTCCGACAACTTATATGAATTAGTGGTTACATCTGATAATCTCTATCACCATATAAAGTGTATACATGTGTGAGCTGAGTCTTGATCTTCAATAATGATCATCGATTTGATTGTCTTGCTTTCATGTGTGGACTGGGTTGTGTTGTTCCTGTGTGGACTGAGTTGTGCTATCCTTTGTTGACTGGTTTGTGCTTGGGCATGAAAGATGGAGATGAACTGTAAATGATGACTTAGGTATATGTATGGGCATATACCTAAGTAGTTTTAATGATACTTCATGATTTTATCTTTCCTTTTTGGTTTATCCTTTGTGGATTCTAAGAGACCTTCAGGGGTCTCGGGGTCCCAACTAAGTATCGAATACTCACCACTACACGAGAAATTCCCACACTATGTTGTGTTGGATGCAGATGAAAGACAACACTGATCGAGGTGGAGGCTTGTAGAGCTGGACGGTACCCGGAGGTGGACCACTTGGTGGGACGTACACGGAGCGGACGATTGGCCCCGAGGAGCTGAGGAGACTATCTGTACCCACACTTCATGTGGTATTCTCGGAGGACGACTTGGTGCTACTGTTTTTACTTACTACTGTTGTACATTCCTTTCAGTAGTACTGTACTTTTAGTTGGGTTTGTATACTTGCCCATTTACTTATCAGCACTTACTTGTACCCAATTTTACATAGTGCATACAATACTTGCATACTCCGTTGTGTTTTTTTACATTATAAAAAGGCAATGACTTCCCCTTTTTATCGGGATTTATGCCTTTCGTGCTAGTCGCCAGCCCATGGTCTATGGGAGGCGGGCTTGGGGTACTCACAGCACGGGCCCCGAGGATGGGTCGTGAAAAATTGGTTTCAAAGGAGTCAGTTCTACAGCAAAACTCAGGACTCTGATAATTTCTTCCCTGTGAAGAAATAGTGTTTATGGTATTGAGTGTGGTTATCAGTCCAGGGAGTCCAGTGTTGGTGCGGCAGCAGACGTATCCATACACCAGGACCCTGACTTCTGATTTCCGACTCAGAGCACGAAAACATTGATTGCATGTGTGTCTCAACAGTTATCATTGTGATTACTTTGTGTCAGCTCACCAGGTATAATGTATTAATTTTCGCACACCTCTTTCTTTTTAGGATGGCCCCATGACGACAGCTAGCTAGGGTTTTGAAATTTGTGTGAGATGGCAGCCCATCGAGCGACGAGGCCTCGGTGTGGGGTCCCATTACAGCAGAGGCACCAGCGGTACCTCTACCTACTGAGCCACTGATACTACCATCCCTAGTGGAAGAGAGTGCATGCCGACTGAGTGCGTTGCACAAGTTTCAGAGACAGTGGCCTCCCATGTTTCGTGGAGAGACAAATCCTCATGAAGCCAAGGATTGGCTGGAGGCTGTCGTCAGAGTCTTCAGATTGGTAGTGACACCAGCAGACCTCATGGTGATCCTTGTCGTGAGTCTCAGGCATGCAACAACATGTAGATGGTGGAGCCTGATGCTCCAGGTGCGTGATGAGGCATCTTTACTTTGGACAGACATTGAGAGCCACTTCTGCTCGGAGTTTTTTCCAGCCACACTCTGTGCGGTGCACATCCATGAGTTACTACAGCGGAGGCAGGGCATCATGTCCGTAGCTTAGTACTCAGCGAGATTTACCGACCTCTTGTGCTACTCCACGGACAAGGTATGAGACCCATTATTTCAGGCCCGGAACTTTGAATAGGGGCTGAGGTATGAGATCATAGCTTCAACAATTAAACTTCGCACCCCGACCCTGGCGGGGGTGCTGGAGAGAGCCCTACTGATGGAGAGCTTTCTCACCGAGAAGCCATCAGCAGAAAGACCAACCACCAGACGGCAAGAAGTGGAGTCTTCTGCAGCTGGAAATCGACAAACAATACATGGGTCCAGGTAGACTAGGCTATCAGATGGGTGACCTCAGGACACGGGTTCTGCAGTGCGAGGAACACGGCTTAGAGCCTGCCTTATGATGAGCAGACAATACTATGCATGTGGCGGGCAAGGCCACATGGCTCGTGACTGCCTGACCTGCCATGCAGATGAGCAGTAGACAGTGGAGGGACCTACCAGGCAGAGGTATAGGTTCGACAGTGGCGGTCCGCAGGGGGGCAGGCAGACGAGGAAGAGGAGCTGGGCAAGCAGCGGGTGGTGGACGACGCTTCGAACCTCTACCACCACCACCCCCAGGAGGTCCACCCCGACCATAAGGAGCTGGCAGACAGAGACAAGCTCAGCATCAGGCAGTGGAGGCCTACGACCACGGTGCAACTGAGATTATTTAAGGTACTAACTATGTCTAATCCACCATTGTTTCACCTCTTATAAACACAATAGTGAGTCATTATTTTATTGCTGCTACCCTTTTTCGGATCTCGGAGAGTCCGACGGAGCTGTTGGCTCGATCCTTGTGGCTAGGGACTCCTACGGGAGCAGACTCAATGATTACACCCTTCTGCTGATAGCGTGAGCTTACTCTAGGAGGCGAGAGCTTTGGCTGGGATCTTCTTGTAGCCGCGTCGAGGCCTTACAACATCATCTTGTGTATGGACTCGTTATATACAGTCCATTCTCAGATCGACTGTATTAGGCGCAAGGTGCAGTGTGTCCGCAGGGATGGGACCAGGATCACCATCATCGGTGATAAGTGAACCTTCACAGCATAGGATGGACTCACGCAGAGGAGAGGGCATCCGGTCACACATCAGTTGGCCAGTCTCATCCTTAGAGTAGTTGACATGCGGAGTCCGAGTTTTCCTATAGTGGTGGACAAGTATGCGGACATTTTTCCTGATGATGTTCCAGGACTACCTCCTCAAAGAGAGGTAAATTTATATATTGACATTTACCCTGGGACATGATCGATATCCACTCAAGAATATTGGATGGCTCCCGCCAATCTTCGTGAGTTTTGGGTATAGCTGGAGGACTTACCGGGGAAAGGTTTCATCCGACCCAGTATTTCACCCTGGGTTTCTTCTGTCCTATTCACCATGATGGAATATGGGGGCATGCGACTATGTGTTGATTACCGTCACCTGAACCAGGTGAATGTAAAAACCATGTATCCACGTCCGTGGATTGACGACCTATTTGATCAGTTCAAGGGAGCATATTGGTTCTCGAAGGTAGACCACAGGTCAGGCTATCATTAGCTCAGAGTTTGAGATGAGGATGTGCAGAAGACGACCTTTAGGTGACGGTATGGCCACTATGAGTTCATGGTCATTCCATTCGGTGTGACCAATGCTCCGGCAGTGTTCTTGAGTCTCATGAATAGGATCTTCCAGCCCTACCTCGATCGGTTTGTCTTAGTCTTCATTGACGACATGCCGATTTAATCGACGACTAAGGAGGAGCATGCCTACCACCTATGTATTGTACTGGATACACTCTGAGAGAACCCGATTTATCGTATGATCTCTATGTGCCAGTTCTGGCTTCGGGAGGTTCATTTCTTGGGGTACATCATCTCAGAGGTGGGAGTTTCAGTGCATCCTATGAAAGTGGAGGCGGTACATGCTTTGGAGCCACCCAGGAGCGTAACGAAGGTGTGGAGTTTCCTAGGTCTTGCTGGGTACGATCAGAGATTTGTTCTAGACTTCTCTATAGTTTCGGAACAACATACAGCTCTGACAATGAAGGGGAATCCCTTCGTGTGGTCAGATAGATGTCAGCAGAGCTTCCAGGAGTTGAGCAGGAGATTGACCAGTGCGCCCATCTTGAGGCTTCCAGAGGAGGGAATAGGGTTTGTAGTATACTTCAATGCATTATATACCATACTCAGGTGTGTCCTGATGTAGGAGTGAGTATTTATCACTTATGGTTTCTGATAGTTGAGGTAACATGAGCAGAACTATGCCACCCATGACCTGGATTTAGCAGTAGTGGTCTTCCCCTGAAGATGTGGCAACACTATCTGATGGGTGAGTGCTTTACAGTCTACTATGACCACCAGAGTCTTATGTACGTTTTCTTGCAGAAGGACCTAAACCTCAGACATTGGCGATGGCTCGATTTTCTCCAGGATTATGACTTTGAGATAGTATATACTACTAGTAAGGGGAACGTTGTGGCTGATGCTCTTAGCAGGATATCAGGAATTCAGCTAATTGGAGAGGCGACAAAGCAGTTAGCCACTTTGTAGATATCTTTGTGGATAGGGATGGGGAAGACTATCTATAGTCCCACACAGTCGCTCCTCCACTTCTTCAGTGGGTCAAAGTGGCACAGCATGCGGGCATTGACTGTGAGACTTGACGTGAAAAGATATCCTCAGGACAGTCACCTGATAGATTCTCTGTAGGAAGAGTGCACGTTGTCCTTTTCATAGGACGTACTATGGAACCAGTTGCATTATATGATGAGGTGCTGAGAGAGTATCATACTTCCCCATTATCTGTACATCCCGGAGTGGATAAGATGGATCAAGATCTCAGACGACCGTACTGGTGGCCTAGTTTGATGATGTTCGTGGCAAAGTTCATTTCTTGATGCCTCACTTCTCAATAAGTGAAGGAAGAGCACTAGGTACCTGCACGCTTGGTAAAACCCGTAGAGGTCCCGGGGTAGAAGTGGGACATGTTATCCATGGATTTTCTGACGGGGCTTCCATGTAATTTCAGAGGACATGACACCATCTGCGTGTTTATAGACCGACTCACAAAGTCGGCCTACATCCTACCAATCAGAGAGCAGGTCCCAGTAGAGATCTTGGGATGCCTCTACGTTCAGGAGATCATACAGCTTCATGGTGTTCCATTGTCTATTGTTTCTGATTGGGATGCTCGATTTACTTCTCGACTTTGTAAAGGCTTAAAGGAGGCTTTCGGGATGGAGCTACGCCTGAGCACTGGTTTTCAACCTCAGATGGATGGCCAGATGGAGAGGAACATTCTGACTCTCGAGGAAATGATCCGTGCTTGAGTCTTTGACATTTCTCGTAGATGGGAGGATAACCTACCCTTGGTAGAGTTTTTTTACAATAATAGCTACCACTCCACCATCGGGATGGAACCATACAAGGCATTGTACGACCAACTTTGCAAATCATCACTAAGCTGGAAAGACTCTGGAGAGTCAGCACTTGTAGGACCAGATACGGTACAAGCCACGATAGAGAAGGTGCATGTCAACCAAGAGTGGATGAGGACTGTACAGAGCCGACAGAAGTCCTATGCTGATAGGAGGTGGAGACCACTACAGTTGAAGGGTGGCAACACCGTTTTCTTACCGGTCTCACCTCGACGTGGATTATAATGATTTGGCCACCATGGGAAGTTATCTCTGCACTTCATCGGACCTTTCTAGGTCCTCAACAGGGTAGGCGAAATGGCCTACCGCCTGGCCCTTCCACCTCAGTTGCACCGGGTGCACGACTTCTTCAACGTATCTCAACTGAGGAGATATGTGCACGACCCGACACATATCATCGACCACAGGGAGCTAGACATCGATGACTGGGCGACTTTTGCGGAGGTCCTGTTAGAGGTCAAGGATCGACATGAGCGGGTCATACATGGATGTTCGATTCCTCTAGTGTGCATCAGGTGGCAGCACGGGAACCTCCAGGAGAGCACATGGGAGTGGGAGGCCCAGATGCGTACTTACTACCCTCATTTATTTCAATATTTTATGTTATAGCTTTACAGGGACGTAAATCCTTGAGGTGGGAGTAATGTAAAGACCCGAAAATTTCAAGGAAATTTTTTTAAAAAATAATTTTGAATTTTATGAGTCTGCAGCTTCTGATGGAGCTTTATTCCGAGGCCTGGTGTGCCCAAAATCAATTTCTGACGTTTAGCTCAGGTACGTTCAGTTACCGAACAAGCGAGTTTTTCTAATTATTGAACCAGTGGACGGAATTAAAATCCAAGGGCACCGATGAATTAGTAGGGCCAAGATTCACTTAGGAAAAGAATAACTTCAACCAACAAGGGATGAAAAAAAAAGATAAGTTTTTAGACATTAAGAAAAATAATTCCATAATATAAAATAACAATAAGTAATTTAATTCTTTTTATTCCACCATTGAGCGACAGTTGGTGGAATCACAGTGTAACGACGATAAAAAAATGAGGTCAATTTAATGACTCATCCCTTTGGTTGTGTAACAACAATGCCCGTGTGTTTAATAGGTTCATTAATTATGGTTCATTAATGAACCATAATAACGAATACAACGTGAGGATTAATTGTTTTATTAATCAACCCTCTGGAAAACGAATTGGGAACATGCGGGAGAACACTCTGACGAAACGCCAACGACGCCGGCCTCCGACCAAGCACGACGAAGAACACCGGTTCCTCGGAGATTGGTGATGCACCAGAAATCCTCTTCTCTGATGCTAGAGAGGAGACGCTGCTTCCTCCACGGCATTCCCCGACAACGCCAACGATCCTCTTCTCTGCAACAACGTGTACCGCGACATCGATGATCGCTTTCTTTGTTGAGATAGGGGATTTTCGAAATTGTATGTTCTTTATCATGAGAATTATAACCTCGTTCTTCGTATTAATTATTTTAGTGGTGTTATAAACCTCTAACGCGGTGGGTGCGGGTTAACGAACAAGCCTGAATCACCGCTACTTTGTTCTTGATGTGCGGAACAATTGTAGATGACGAAGCGAGGCCGTAATGGCTATTGGAGACCTTCGAAATAATATACGGGTCCCGGGACGACCGTAGGAATAGATGGGAGCAAGAACAGACCACCAGAACGGCTCCATTGGCCCGCGGAAAACTCATGTGGCGTGGCGGCGACATTGTGCACCGCCGGTAGGAGCGGTCGCGGCTGAAGCTGCGGAGGCAGGGAACCAGATCCCACGGCCGTGCGAGATCCGGAGGAGACGCGACGCTGGGCACCACATCCACGGAGCGCAAAGTAAGGGGGGACTATGTGGCCCCCTGCTTGGCCCACTGGCTGAGCCAGTGCACCTCCCATCTAGGCCGAGGCGGGTCGCGCGGACCAGGCCGCGCCCAACAGGGTCGGGCCCAGACCCCCCACATCGGACTATTTTCATCTTTTTCCCCATAACTAGAGCTAGGGAACTCCGATCGACACACCGTAAGTTGCGTATAAATCCATGGATCAAGACAGTCATTTCAGTATGTTACACTCGAGGGTTCTACAAGGTTTGGATATGGCCTGGTTGGTTCAAACCTGAAACCAACTGGGCCCTTGGAGCAGGAAGGCTTATAACATAAGGACCGGACGTCCGATTGACGTGCTTCCAGTTACGTTGGCATCCTTTTGTTGAGATGGTCCTTTTGGCTTACTCCAATGGAGGTTTGGAGGCGGCTGGATTATAGTCGGGTTGGTTTTAGCTTAAAAACCAACCGGGCCCCTAGGACGAAGAAGCCAATAACTCTCAGACCGGGCGTCTGATTGACGCACCGTCTGTCACAAGTTTCTTTTGATGAGACGGAACATTGGGATACATCAACTCATGACTTCATGATAGTTGATATATTGAGTCTCTCTTTTTCTCCAGAGGCAGACCCTCCCAAAATCAAGCATTCTGTGTGTGGGAACCGTAGACCTAGCTGTGAGTGCGATGATGACGACTGTACTTGGATCCTCCATGGGTTCGGCAGCGACGATGACGGTACTGGAATCCTATGTGGGTTCGAAGGCGATGAATATTTTTCTTGTATTCTATGTGGGTCTGGCAGTATTTACCTCTATACTTGTATCATGTGTGGGTCCGAGAGAGTAGCTAGTCTTGTATTCATTGTGGGTCTGACAGCTTAGATGGTCTTTTATCATATGTGGGTCTGACAGCTTAGATGAATTAGTGGCCACATCTGATCATCTCTATCGCCTAACGAAGGGTATACATGTGTGAGATGAGTCTTGATCTTCAATCATGATCATCGATATGATTGACTTGCTTTCCTGTGTGGACTGGGTTGTGTTGTTCCTGTGTGGACTGAGTTGTGTTATCCATTGTGGACTAGTTAGTGCTTGGGTAGGATAGATGGAGATGAACTGTAACTGATTACTTAGGTATATGTATGGGCATATACACAAGTAGTGTTGTTTATACTTTGTGATTGTATCATTCCTTTGTGGTTTATTTTTCATTGATTCTGAGAGACCTTCGGGTGTCTTGGGGTCCCTACTGAGTATCATATACACACCCATGCACGGGCTATTCCCAAACTACGTTGTGTTGGATGCAGACGACATGCAACACTAATTGAAGTGGAGGCTTGTAGAGATAGATGGTACTCAGAGGTGGACCACTTGGCAGGACATACATGGAGAGGACGGTTGGACCCGAGGAGCTGATGAGACTATATGTACCCAGCCTTCAGGTGGGATTCTTGCAGGATGAATCAGTGCTTCTCTTTTTACTTACTGCTTTTGTACATTCCTTTTAGTTGTTCAATACTTTTAGTTGGGTTTTTATACTGGCCCATTTACTTTTTAGCACTTACTTGTACCCAGTTTTACTTAGTGTTTATTTCACTTGTGTACTCTGTTCTGTTTTTTTTACTTTATAAAAATGCAATGCCTTCCCCTTTTTATTGAGATTTATGCCGTAGGTTCTAGTCGCCAGCCCCTGGCCTATGGAAGGAGGGCATGGGCTAGTCACGGCACGTGCCCCGGGGATGGGTCATGACATAAAAATAGAAAACTCAATCTGATATTGAGAGTACATATGGTGAAGGATCAACTTCCGATAGTGATGAGAAAATCACCCATCCAACCAGGATATTCAGAAAATCATATAGAAAAAAAAATTCATCAAGAGAATAAACATTAATGGAATGTATGGTGATAAGGGAAATAAGAAAAAGGATTGGATGAAAATTATTAAATCCAAAATGTTGTTTTCTATGAATATTAGGGAAACAGACATGTCAATGTTGAATGTACAAAGTTGAAATATAAAATGAAGTATTAGAATATGGACAAGAAATATATGTAACTAATGTAGGCCAACTATAGTGCCTCTAAGGACATCTCTAGTGAATCTTCTTATTCTCATGATGAAAAATATAACATGGAAAATATGTGTCTAATGAAAAAAACATCAGAGGTAACCTTGGACTCTCATGTAACCTTTCATATGAATCTGAAAATGAATGTGAATCTTAGAACATGACTAATGATGAGTTATGTGAATGTTTCAACAAGATGGATGAATCATATTATAAGATAAAAGATAAAAATAATTTTTTAACGAAACCACATGCTCTTACTGTAACTGTTAAATTAAAAAAATTCTACAAAAATGGAAAATAATGCTCAACTGCTCAAGGAAAACAATAAGGAAAAAATTTGTAAGAGAAATTAAAGAAGGATCTTCAAAATATTACTAATGGAAAAAACCACACATTCTCTAATTATTGGTAAACAGATAGATTCTATGTACAATTTTGAAATATGATATCAACCAAGGCAATGTAATTTATCAAAAACACATTTTATTACTGAAACTAGAATATTTTCTTCTTCATTCAAAACCCATAATTTTACTACAAGTTCTAGTTCAAAAAATTATTTTACAACATCTAATCATTCTGGTCCAAACAATGTTTATTTTTTATATACTCAACATTATTCTTATATGAAACCCATAAGACAAGTGTGGGTTTTTAAATCTCTTATTGCTAATGTTTTTGGACCCAAGAAAATATGGGAACAAGAATCATTCCTTGGATAATCTATTTTTTAGGTATACTGCTAAAAGAGTTCCTATAAAAATATGGTGTACATGTATAGTGGGTGTTCAAAGAACATGATCAATAGGTAATCATGATTAAAATGTATTATTAAACATGAGGGTGTACATGTCACATTTGGGGATAACAATAAAGGATAAATCATCTTCCTAGGCCAGTTTGGTAACCCTAACTCTATATTAATTTCTAATGTTCATTATATTGATGGACTAAAGTATAACCTACATAGCGTATCTCAATTGTGTGATGATTGATTTAATGTTAAATTGAAAAATCATTTATGTCATTTTTTGGATACCAATAATAACTTATTATTTACTACCCATATAAATTATAGTGTATATGATATAAATTAAGACACACTAGCCCCACATAATTTTTCTGGTCTATATGCCTTTCACAAAGAGTCTTTTCTCTGGCATAGGAGACATGTACATTGTAAATATAAAAACCCTTAAGAAGTTAACTGGAAAGTTATTTGTTAATGTCCAACCCAAATCATAGTTTCTAGACAATAAACTATGAACTCTCTATCAAAAAGAAAAGGAACATAATGTATCCTCCAAACCAAAGACACAAGTTACAACTTCTCCACCACTCTAGTTGGTTCACATGGGATTTTTTGGACCATCTATATTTTCATGTCTTAATTGAAAGCCATATGTTTTTTGTATTGTATATGAATTATTTAGTAATACGTGGATCTTTTTCAAAGCACACAAATTTGAAGTTTCTCTCACTTTACCAATTATGATTGGACTTTATAAAATCATAGAGAACCTTAAATTAAGTCTTCATGAAGTTACCATTTTCGTGAGTTTGAAAATCATGATATTATATCTTTTTTCAAAATAAACGGCTCTTGGAATAACTTCTATTCACATTGTAAAACTCAACCAAATGTTGTATTAGAAAGGAGAAATACAACCCTACAAGAAATTACAGGAACTATTTTAAATGAATATAACATGACAACAAATTTTTGGGATGAAAAAGTCAATACAACATTTTATATAATAAAAACACTATAATAATTAGAAACATATTTAAGAAACTAATTATGATTTCTGTAATAATAGGAAACCCAATTTATGTTTTTTTAATATTTTTGGATGTTATTTTTTTATTTTAATCACTAATAATAATTTAGAGGAATTTTCATCCAAATGTGATGATAGAATAACACATGGATTTTTTTAAGTCAAGAAAATCCTGTAGAGTCATTAATAAAATAAATGTGTGGAAAATATTTACAAGTCGTGTATGATGAAACAAATCCACATGAGGGTAAAACCATACTAGAAAGTCATGATGACGAAATTTTCAATTTGGACATTATTGCAAAAACATCTAATCATCTGGTAATGGAATCTGGGAAAACATCCCATTTTGAAATTCTCTAGAATCTGGCCATAATGAACCATATCAAAATGAGGAACATGAAATAACTGGTCCTATTATTTGTAGCTCATCTAGGACCCTTAAAACCATCCATTATATGTTGTTGTCAGATATTTAGATAGAGGAACATAAACTAGATATTCATTAGGAAACCAGGTTGAACATCAAAATTTATTGTCACAAAATAAAACTAGAAATATAAATAATGCATTAAATTAATAATTTTAATTGATGGAATATTATTATAAGACCAAAAGATACATTGACTATAGGAACCAAATTGGTGTTTTCAAATAAAGTGGATGAAACTGGAAATATAAATAGAAACAAATCTAGGTTGGTTGTATAAGAGTATAATCATGAATTAGGAGTTGATTATATAGAAACCTTTTCACCATTAGCTATGATTGAAGCTATTAGAATCTTAAATTTCCATGTAACACAATCATATTTTGAACATTATAAAATGTATGTCAAAATTTCATTCTTAAATTGATATATAATTATGGATGTTTTTGTTGAACTACCCCTAGGATTTACCAATCTACATTTTCCAAATCATGTTTGAAAATTATCTAAAGCATTATATGTAATGAAACTAGATCCATGATATTTGTATAAAGAACTATGAAACATTCTTATTTATAAAGGTTTTACAAAATTATTTGCAATTCATAATTTGTATATAAATAATTCAAAATAAAATTTAATAGATCAAATATATTTAGATGATATTATCTTTGGATATTCTAAAAATTACTTATGTACTGACTATTCAAATACGATGCACTGTGATTTCAAAATGTGTTTTAGGGGTGAACATAAATATTTTCTTGGATTTAAAATATTTTAATACAAATATGGTATTATTATAAAACAATTTAGGTACATTAAATATCTTCTTAAAAAATATATATTTGATAGCATTGATAGTATTTAAATGCCTTTGAGTTCTACATGTAAGATAAATCTTGATGAAAATGGGAAATATGTGGATCTAAATGCATATAGAGGAATTATTGGGAGGTTGTTATACTTAACTTCTAGTAGGCAGACATTTTGTTTAGTGTGTGTGTGTGTACAAGATTTCATCCAAACAAAAATGTATCACATTAAAAGGATGTTAAAAGTGTTTTCAATTACAACAAATACACAATATATTTAAGATTGTTCTACCTTATAAAATGACCTTTGGAATTGGTTAGTTATTCACATGATGACATTGGTTGTTGTAATTAATATAGAAAGAGTACCTCTAGAACATGTAAATTTTTTGGAATGTCTCCAATATCATGGGGTAGTAAAAAATAAAATTCTGACCGCATTATCAACTGTTGATGTAGAGTACATTTCAGTTGGTATTTGCATTTCACAAATTCAATTCAGACGTATTCTCATATATTGAGACAATACATGGGCTATTAACATGTCTAAATAATCAACTAGTGATTCTATAAGAAAAATATTTGATGTATGAAATAACTTTTTGAGAGATCATTATCAATAAGGTGATGTAACTCTTTAGTTTATTGGGACATAGAATTAACTTGCCGACACATTCACTGAACCCTTATACTCTAAGAGAATAAACTGCATCAGATATGAACAAGAAATCATAAATCTCTAAAGAGTATTTGACCTTATATTAATTGTTAGATTTTTTGTATTGTTGAACCCAATCTGTCAAACATATTGATCTGTCAAACTGATCTTTCAAACCGATCAGGTGAAATCAGTATTTCAAACCAATCAGTGAGGCCATTCAAGTGAAACCATTTGTGCTAAAAAAACCCTATGAAACTGATCCTATAAAACTGATCACTAGAAGATGATATTGTAATACCATTTGTGTCTAACCGGAGCATATAATGATATTTTTTGTAATTATGATTGTTTTAAATGAAATGAAATTGTTATATTTTATTTTTAGCACTATTTAATATTATGTTTTTACAATTTTGAATCACTAAATGATAAAACAAATTCAACCCACTTCTAAATTTTACCTCCCACACTACCTTTTGATACTTCTACCATTCAACATTGTACCTCTCTACCCGCGAACTTTAGATTACCTTAGAACCCATGCCTTTAGAAATGTCATGGATGAGGGGCGTGATGGAAGGACATAGTTAATCAGTATCATCAATGTGTTAGAAAGGTAAATATAGTTATAGTGCCAAGCTGGGTTTGGGAAGTCGTGTAGTGACCACATAGAAGGAAGTATTTTCTAAATGGATTTTTTCAATAAAGTAACTTTTTCTAAGTGTGATGGTAACTAAATTTTGCCTTAGAAGGTTTTCAAATAATGAGAGGTCGATTTATCCCTAGCAGGTACTTGAATTCTATCTCCACATAATGATATATCTAGAAGGAGTGGAGGAGGCCAGGATGAGGAGTGATGTGAGAGGAAAAGTGATTTATTTTTCATTGAAGGAATGAGATGAATGATTATGATTCCACATGAGGGTATTTATGTTGACTTCCAAGGTAACATTACTCCAACCTCAGACTTATTTAAACATGTGGGTTCTTCAATAGAATTGACTGGGAATGAATAATTGAGGAGAGATATTACCAATATATTGGATGGAGAGGAAATATTTTTATTTATGTTCATTTAGAATCAAATCATTCCAATGAAGGGAGACTTTGCGACTGTGAAATATCATGATTTCATCATGATTTACCTATTGAAGAATGGGATAAAGGTGAACCATTATAGTTACCTGATTGTACATATTTATTACAAGATAAACCCCTCCAAAAAAGAAACTTGTTTTTACTATCTTAATTGATCTATATAATGATGTGGAAGTTGGGTTGTGTAGAGGATGAAGATGAGGTGATAAAATCTTATTGTGGATTCTTCCATCACAATGAAATTTGCAAGAGGATGAATATTTTAAATAACCCTTGGAAAAAATGTTGGGTAGGAGATGAGGAAATATTTATTGAGTATTACAATCTTATTGTCCATCCTACTAGAATGAAGGATCAAGTTGATCCATGTCATGAACCTGGAGAAGAAGTGGATTATTTAGATGAGGAAATTATGGCCGAGATACCAAGGGAAGAAGGGTCTCTAATAGATGACATCAGTGTCCTTGATTTTTATGAGAGCCTAAAAGAGTTCTCTTATGGACTGACCAGTTTTCCTTTTTAGTACGCCTCTCGATAACCTTTATTATGTTATGTAGAAGTGGAAGAGACAGAGGCCACTGCTATGGATGAATATTTATTCAAGTCATATGATATTGTTGATGATGATGAAGAGGAAGGTATTGATGAGAATGTCAACGACACATTAAAATTGTTTCAATAAGTAGCAGACATATCATGTGAGGAATCTGTTCATGGAGATGCTTTATAAAGTGATGTTGATCCCACTGAGCATGATTATGATAGATATGGTGATAGATATGTTTTTGATGAGGATTGACTTGACCCTATTTCTGATGCATATCAAGGCATTATTCTAGATATAAATTAAGTTATGTCTAATGGAGAAGAAGAAGAGGGTATGGATCAGATTGAACCAATTCCTTAGGTTGAAGAACTACCTTGAGTAGATAACTTGCATGAGTGCAAGAACAAGGTCATGTTTAATTAGTGACAGTGACTAAAAATGTTGTTTTCTCTAGATTACAAGAAGAATAATAACAATATTATGATGATATTGTATATGATCCACAAAGAAGAAGAGTAAGGATTGACATAAAATATTCAGGAGACTAGACCTATACTTGTAGTGGAATATAGGTCATGGATACATTCTATTTGGGTTTGATTATATCTCATATGAGGAGATTTTAGCACCTACTCCTTTTCCACATGAACCGGATGAATTATAATAAAATTCCTCTATGTTACCATTAGATCCTTTAGTAGTTGAAATAATTGTACGACTAGTACCAAGTGAATATGTTACTAAGGATGATTTAGAGCAATTCAATGCTGATATCTATGAGTTAGTAAGAGCCTTGGTTGGATCTTGAAGTGAAGCCTCTACATCCATGAGAATTTTTTATACTAATGGTAAAAAAATTGAAAGGATAGTGATTCTGTAAATTCATTGTAATCTCATTACTACATCCAAGACAATCATTAGAAAAGATATTACCTTTATAGAAGAATTGATGAGGATGTGTAATTAGTTTAACTCTCTAATAGTTAATTTCAATACCTCTTTTTGTGTTGTGATATAGGTTATTAGAAACTTATTTTCACACCAAATGAGTTTATATTTAATAAAATTGATGGAGGAACATGGATATATGATCTCTGGTCCATCTACTTATAATGGTATGCGGGCTGTTACTACTGATATAGAGTTTCTCAGGGCTATTATGAGGGAGGAACTCATGTTTCATCAAAGTGATTCTGATACGGAAGATATTTACAAGGTTCCTAGAAATAATTATCTCATTTATAATATGCTATGGAATTTTAAAAATGAATCATATTCTTATAAGAAAGATATTAAAGATAAGGTTGATATGTAATTATCCAAAATTTGTACAATGTTTGTTTTGAACAACAATTTCAAGTATTTGGTCATGAATCACATCATTCCTCTAGTAATAGAAGATTGAAGTGGAAAGGGGCACTGTTGAAGGAGTTTAATCATCACCTACAAAATTCATGGAGAATAAGGATGATTTTGAGAAGGCTATGAAATATGGGGATCAAATCATTAAGTATTTCCTCAAGATTCTAAATCTGGATGTTCATGTCTAGGATGAATTCATAGTGGTCCCATCTGCTCCTTTTATTTGACCTATATCTATGCCTCCAACCCAGATGATGGTCTCTTAGTTCCTTTCTCTAATTCAACAAGTAATTCTAGAGTAACCTCAAAGTCATGTTCTATAAGAATGAAGACCCACTCTTGCAGCCAATGTTCCAACATGTGTTTGATTTCCTGTTGTTATCACTTTTCTAGACCGCTATAAAGGCACCCAAAAACATTCTACACCTACTAATTATCCTTTAGATAAATGAAAATCACCTCAGAATCCAAATACATAAATGTGGATTGTTTATTTGATAGGGATTTGTACCTTTATATAGATGCTTTTACTTATTGACTCTTAATGAAAACCCTTATTCCTTCTTGGTGTTTCTCATTTTCCATGTGTTATTTCTCTATCTTATTTCTCCATTTTGTATCATTTTTTCTAATCTCAAAAGGTGTATAAAGATATATATGGCCTTAAATTCCAAATCTACGAGGGAATACTCTGTCATAGGATACATGGAATGTACTCATCAATATATATATATATATATATATCACCTCTTATACAAACTACTCTAATACAAAGGGGGTGCATCACAATTATACCATATATATAGATTTCTTCTAATTAATAGTTAATGAAGAGCTTCAAAGGAAATCCTTAATCAAATTGGGAATTCTCAATTTCCATGGTATGTTAAGTCACATAATTATTATTCATTAACATTATGTTTATGACATAATTTGTGATCATCAAAAATGGACAGATTGTAAGACTCTTTGGAAAATAGTTGTTCTAATTAGCACAAAATAATTCCATTTTATTACGAGTTATTACTTTATATATTATTCTATAACTCATGTTAATCATGTAAATAAATATTGATAAATGAATAAATTATGTCACATTGTATAAAACATTTTAATAAGATTATAAATTAAGGATATTTATGTTTTAATATGTTTGTAATTGTTGGATTACATGAATCTATAAATTTTAATTTATCTGGATGTTTTCTCTACACGACAGACACATTAAATGATTTTTAGAGTCTTTAGAACCCATAGTTCAGAAGGAATAACCAAAGAGAACTCACCGATATAAGAAGTAACTGATCCAAGAAAACATTGATGATAGAATCATCACAAGAAGAAATGAGTCACCGAGGAATGAGTCAGTGATTATCAGGTGATTCGATAGTTTAGGTGTTACACTGACAAATGACTCATCGATGGATGCCATGCTAATGAATGGTTCACCAAAGTCCAACACACTGATAAACAACTCAACGAGGGGTGACACAACGATAGTTCAACATGAGTAACTGGTGACGAATTATCATTTCTTGGGAATATTGATAGTAAAAATGACTCACTGACACACTAAGTCACTGATATTGATGAAAAAGACACACAAATACATAGAGTCACTAATGATGAAAGAAAAAAGAAAATATACCGATAGAAATGAGTCACGGGTACTTATGGATCACTGATAGTCATAAAACTATCTTTATTTTATTAATAAAAATATATATCCAACAGTCATTTTTAGTCAGATTAATGTTTCTGACATTATTCAAGGTTGTCTGTACGAATATATGTGGATAGTACATGGTACATGCATGTGGGGAGATCTTAATACCTACTGGACCTTGATGGATAAAAGTTTAACAAATTAAATCATTAAAATGAGACAATGAATTTTCTAAAATGAAAAAAATCGAAAAACCGCATGTTCTTGAAACACTCAAAGATTTATTAAAAATCCAAGGAATTCAATGAAAGGAAATCGAGGGACCTAAAAAATATGATCATAACCTAAAATGATGACTTGGATATATTTTAAACAATGTAGATAAACTTTTATCACAACTAGAAGCTAGAGTACATAGGTTAAAATACTCTATTTTGAGTCTAACATCCATAAGAGGACTCTAAATTCATTTCCACTACATTGAAATATTCACGATCATCACTACATAACACAAAAGGATTTATAATCCTTTATCAACATCTTAGCTATATTACATTATTTTCCTATATTTTCTGTGTAGTGGGTGTATCAGTCTCTAACACACACACTATATCTTATACTCAAGTAAAGGATACATGATATCCTCAGACTCTATCTCATTATTATCTCTTGTATCCCACGATGAACATTGTAAAAGGTCAGGTTTTACATGTTAGTTTTTTTCAATGAATAACTATGCAAGAGGACATGTGTGTCCTGGATAGCCTTGTGTGCTTCTGTAAACACCGATCAAGGGTGTAGATCAAATTTTTTATTAAATTATACAATATGGTGGATGGTGATCACCAAGTGGAGAAGACTAATTATCATCCTCAGACTGAACCCCTATTTTGTATCAGTTAGAACTTTACCTTTTAATTTTATACTATGTTTATTATGTTTTACATAACACAAAATTGGACTATAACTGTTATTTTTGAAGGTGCTTATATCTATGTTGATCCAATAGGTTAGTTTTAAATGATATGTTAATCTTTTGATTAGAATAGCTGACAACTAAAAAATCTTTTGAGAAATTATTTTAACATTTAGTAATTTCATAAAATCACTACAAACTGAAATTTATTATCTTATTAATAGTGGAAAAATTTCAATGACCAAAATATTAATAGAAATTTTTATAGATACTCAATTCATCCCCCTCTTGAGTAATCTACTACGACCAACATAATATCATCAAGATTGTTACTTATAAAAGAAATAAGTGGATTGTGTCAATTTTTTGCCATCTAAATATGTATCAAAACCCATTTTATTTATTATCTTATTAATTAATAATACATTTTTTCTATTTTATAAAATTCATCGCGATATTACATGTATGCCGTGTAATATGGGTTTAAAACGCTAAAAAAATTAAGGTATACATGAAATAACATTTAAATATTTTATTAGTTACCCACTGTATTCATTAAAAATATACATATATTTAGACATTCCTAGTATTATATTTTAGGAAACATAATATATTGTTTAATAATTTTTTAATTATGAACATCAACTACATTGAAATTGAATTATAAGATAGATAAGTATCATGTAATATAATTTTAATAGTTCTGAAAAGGCATAAAATTAATTTATTATTTAGTTATTACGTATAGAAAACATTCAAAAGTTATATAATGTCACATGTGTTTTGTGACATCACACATTAGTCATTATTTAGGACATTTATCTTTAAATATAATTTGTTGATTAAAAATACATGAGAGTTTATATAATTGTAATAATAAAAAATATAAATATGAATTTTTTTAACATATTTATGTTGTATTATAAATATAATAATATACAGTAAATTAAATATGTTTATAAAAATTATGCATGTCATTAATTATATAAATACAAAACTATTTATTAAAATTAAATTTAAATGTAAACTATTATTTAAAAATGGGTTAAGATGTTTTATTCATCCTTTATCAAATATAAATTAAAATTTCAACTGAAAATATATATTTTTGGTATTTTTAGTTTTCATTAATATAATATATCAATGTCAAATATTCAAAATAAATTTATGCATAATTATAAAAATGAGTCTTAATGTTCAATTTGATCATGAACTCATAAAGAATGTAATTTAACTATACTAAAACCAGTATATTGTTCAGTAATTTTCAATATATCTTGATAAAAATAAAATAATGAGTTACTAAAATTTAAATATGAATTCAAACTAATATTATTTTGAAGAGAAATTAAATTTTAATTGAATCAGACAAATGAAAAAAAATTAATTATGGGTTTTAAATTTATAAATAATTATTTAAACACATTAAAATTAAAATTTAAATAAAAAATCCATTTAAGAATATATTCGTTATGTTTTAATAAAAACCATAATTATACAATATTTTTACATGTTACAACAATTTTAAATTACATTTTAATTAATTTAGTAAAAAAATTTAACCATGTATTGATATGATGATTAAATATATGAATTGATTTTTTTAAAAATCGAAATTTAATTATAAAATAATTACATAATATATAAAAATATTTAATATATGTTTATTTAAATTATTTATGAATACAGAATATTTCAATCCAAAAAAATAAATTAATTTCATATTGAATACCATTATAAAATTGATTAAATTGTTATCAAAATTTCAAATAATAATATAAATTAATACTATACAGAAAATATTCAGAAACAATAATTAAAAATTGAAAATTACTGAAATAAATTAGTTTAACGAGATAAATTTAACTATTGATGAAAACATAATATTTAACACTATATGATATTTATATTTTAATGTACAATGATCATCAAATTATTGGAATTCAATTTATGAAAATTTCCAACTAATGACTACCATTATATTTTCAAATTATCATAAAATGACTACCCCTAGAGTCATATAACATGTCATGACCACAAATTTACGTAAGAAATTTGTTTTTTAATTTTAATTCTAGTTAATGAGACATTTATTGGATTTTGGGGTGGTTTGTAGAGAATTTAGATGTTTTTAGAGGAATTTGTAGGACTATATAGTTAGACAAATGTTCATAGTAACTATGAAAAGACTTCTAGGTAAATGTTAAGGAGGTTAAGAGGGAAATTGGGTTGATTCATGAATGGGGAATGAATGGTAAAACTATATGACTGTGTAAATTTTTCGAAGGTGTCTATTTTAAAGTTTGGGAAATGGTTTTACAAAACATGAATACAAAGTATTCTTACAATTGTCTTTTACTATATAAGCCTAACATTTGGAACATTTTTTTGGTAATCTATGTGTGCTAACCATGCAATTTAATTAAATATGTAAAAAATAATTTTTTTTAATCTTGATTGATTCCAAAAATACTCATTAATTATCATGTTATTAGGTCAATAAATACAAAATGTTATATTAGAAAATTTTGGGATTTTAGTACATGTATGAGGTTAATTATAATAAATATAATGTTCATCGAAGTCAATCAAAGGTAATATTTCAGTTACTCCTCTCATTTTGAAACACATCATCTTCTCAAATATAGAATTCAAGAATAGAGATATTAGGAATAGTTTTGTCGAATATGATAGAATTTAATTCAAATCCTCTTATAATTCATTTAGATGATTTGTTTGATGTCATATATTTACAAGATAATGGGGTGAATCCAAAAAATGAACATCTTGTGTAAGGTTGGTTATCTCCATCTAAAATTTACATATATTTTGGAGTCTTGGATTTCCAAAAAAAGTATTAGTGTATTTTATTGACAAAATAACATGAAAATTTTTCAATTTTTTCTAGATTCCATTCAACTGGTTTTAGGATTCTCCATCAATACCATAGTTGAAATGTGTAAATTTTATATTATCTTCAAAGAAGTATCTAAGCAATGTTATCTTTTCCAAACATGATTAACACATGTACATAATTGTTATAGAGGGTTACTTTTTGTGTTGTACTTGTTCAAGAGGTCAATGTTTGACTAAAGGTAATATATTTCCATGTGATTGATTGGGCCAAAATATAGGGTTATTAAAAATGAGTATGTGTTATTTGGTGTTATTGATTAATAGGGAGCACACTAGGTGATTCATTATTATGGTCATGTGTTTATAAAATGGTATACTATCATGGTGTGAGTTTTATTGCTTCATTTGTATATTTTTCTATTTCATAAGTAGTTTGTTTTAATCAATTATAGTTTACATAAATTTATTGAAAACAATTTATTATTTAATTAAAATTATTTAGATTTATTTAACATATAATAATAATTATTTTTATAAACACAAATCATATGAATCCCCATCTATATGAATTCAATGATTGGAGTGATACATGTTATGCATATGTCTACTACATTACTATAGTGGAAGCGGAATGTTTCTATTTTTCCATCAATGTGTTAATACATGGAGTTGATTGTGGATGGTTGGTTTATGGTGGAACATTGGTGCAATTGGATTCACTATGTTGTCATTTCCATATTGATATGTTATTTGATTTTTATATTCTACATCAAAATGGATTATGGTTATGTTTATATATTATATCAGTGTTTGTTTGGTTCATACATCAATAATCATGTTGATTTCATTTTATTTATTATTTTATAGAAGGTTATTTTTTTTAATGTAATATCACCTTCACCAAAAATGTTAAAAATACAATTTCATTTATTGTATGTCCTTTATGTCCATCGAAATACCCTATATTTAATTTAATTCTTCTCATTCCCAAGAGAATGGTTCTATTTTAGGTATCACATTAAATCCATCTAGAAATTCAATATCTATATATCGAGTGACCAAATATCCAACAGTTTTATAATAATGATATTACCCCTATCCATATAAATGTATAATTTTATATACTTATCATAATCCCATTAATCAAAATTTTTATTATTTTTTCACAAAAATTATAATAATTAATTTTTTAGTAATTTTTAATATATTATAATTGGTTGGTAGATTATAATTTTATATAGTTGGAAATATTATTTAAAAGTTTTATTTTTTATTTTACATGGGATTATATTCAATTTTTATTGTATTTAAATATTAAAATATATCTATCCATTAGTTTTATTGATGTAATATATACAATTAATGATCGTCTTCATTGAAATTATATATGAGAAATTTTATAATAATTATCATTATGAAAAATAATATCAATTTTTTTGTATAAGTAATTAAATAACTAATAATAAATTCATTACATAATTTAGTTCTTAATGAATTACTCCAAAATGATATCTCTATATGAAAGGGAGAGTCATGTATTTTCTTGAACCATAAAAACTGAAACCCCACATATATTAGTAGTGAATATAAATTTGATCACCAATCATAATCTCTTATAAGAAATGAGTTGTAAACTATCAATGAGGATATAATTACCAAATAGTATTGTCATCACCATCATGAATTCCAATGAATGATTTATATAAATAACTATTCAATTCAATATATATATTGACCAAAATATACAATTCCCATTGTACACCATGTCTATGTTATCATGAAATATAATATAAATAAATAATGCAGGTATGAAATCATATATTATAATACAACTACCAAATTTGGAGATTAACTATCACAAACCACTCTGGGTATAAGTTCCCTCAAGATTTGGAAATGAATTGAGACAAAAAATGAAACCTATGTATCACCTCTTTTAGGCTTTGGGTAGGAATCATTCATATTGGGTATAAGAATAAAAAAAATGTAAGGTATTGTCTTTAATAATTATAGGGATTTGGGTATATGATATATTTTTTTGGGAATAAAATTTTAAATAAATAAATGAAAACAAAATATATCAGTATATATAGAATAAATTTCAAGAAATACACATAAATGTCTCTAAATAAATACTAAATGTAATCTCATATGGTAGCATCTCAAAAAGGGCCCAACGTCCAAGGTAGTATTGTCTACCATGCTCCTTGGGAGCCACCTAAAAGCTTGAAATTTTTTTATATAGTCACAAGGTCCATATAACATTAATACTCAATAGAAACATAGCCATGGTGTCAAAAAATTATGAAAATATTTTCTTAAGGCAACAGTCCATAAATATCCTGAAAAATATACACAGATATAGGTTATCTAACCAACACATCACTACAATGCACAATAATTATATAATTAAAGTATTATAGTAACATAATTTCAAAAAAATATTATCAATTGAACAAAAAACTTCATCCCCTTCGAGTTATCACTCTCCCTTCCAATGTAAAATATATTATGATTCCATTCCATACATGAATATGTTATTAATTATGAATCAATATTTCATCTGCGATGGGACACATCAATATCAACCCAAACCTCCTACAATTTATACCATCTATTCCTAGCATCTAACCTCATTAATTCATAATATCATATATAAAACTATGAAAAAAATGAAATCATGAAAGTGAATGACATCAATATGATTATATTATCCCATAATAGATGATTCCAACCAAATATAACATCACCATACTATATGGTAAATATAAAAAAACCCAAGTAACACCAAGGTAATCTCTAGAACAAACTCATGTCACCACCAAGGTTATCTTTAATACCTACCCATATCATCCCAGGGTATCTCCAACACGACCCCATATAACAATTTCTACAGCTTCAAGAAGATAAGGGTAAATGCGGTACCCTCCATTTAAATCAACAATTAAAATGATGTTAGGGAAATCACTTGAAAACCAAAATATTTGGTAATTGGTAATATTATATAACTCAATTGTGTTCAGTGTAGAAATAACATCAAATACCAAATATATATTTATATATACTTATACATATATATATATATATATGTATATAATATGGGGTACACAAACCATGGGTTATCATCAAATATAATAGAGTACTCCACATCACCACTAATGCATTACACGACATTAGATAAAACCCTACCTTAAAATGAAAATCATAAGAAACACTATTCACTTATCAAATATGATTAAAATAGCTATTGAAATATGATGCAAAATAAGAAACTAGATTTGGAATGATGGTTTCATGTACCCCATGAGGGCTAAACACATAATACACACACATCCTAGAAAAACTAAACTTGAAACTTGATTGACGGTTCTTGGGAAAGTGATCTAATATTATCAATTACACCACTACAAAAAATGATATCATATCAACAATGAACCCTGGGAAAACCCATATAGGTGTCCAATAAAATATAGACACATATTCATGATGGAAATTAACTATTATTCATTAAAAATGATAAAATTAAATATTGAATCCCATGTATATTTCTTTTATAACAAGTTATTAGGGTAAAGAACCCATAGATAAGTAAACTATATATGTAATGATAATAAGAGATATAAAATATAACTTTATAAAATAATAGATAATTAGAAACCACACATAAAAATATTTTCAATAATAATAATAATATGACATAAAAGTGATTTTGGTAGAAACATTCATCAGAATATGTGAATATTTGAAAGAACCAAATAAAAAAAGTTTCATTATTCAAAAAGAATATGTAAAAATTATTATGGTGTTTAACTCAAATTAATGGTGATTAAATGGTCAATCATTCATGTATAATAAAATAACACTAGAGTTATGATTTAAATACGTTAAAATTATTTACAAAAAGTTTACCTATGACTAATGAAATTATGTATTTTATCATATGCATATTCAAATAATCAAAATAAAATATTTAATTAGTTTCAAAAAACCATTTTCTTAAATTGTTTTTATTGTACTAATCATTCATGAAAACCACTTGTTATAATATTCAAAATGTCAATATAGATTTAAAAATTATTTAATCACGAACAATTTTAGTAAATATTAATATAAAAGAATAAAAAATGATATTATATTTATATTGAATGATATATATATATTATAAATATAAAAACAAAATATTGATCCACTAATATAGTAATTATTTTCTGATTGAAAAATTTGCACAAATATAAATTTTCTTTGATACATTTTCATCCTCTCAATTTTATTAATTTTCATTGCAATGAAATATTGAAATAGATAAGGAAAAAAAATAATTTTCTCAATTTAGGAACTTATCTTCCTTCTATTACATATTTCTCACATTTTTAATCAGGATCTTCACTGTCTAAAATAATTATATTTTTTAATTTCTGTTTACCCCAAAATATTTTTTTCAATCATTTATGATAATATATTTTTTTAGGTTACTCAATTTTTTAATACATGGATTTAATTAAATTATAACTTATTCATTCAATGTATCATCTGTTTCATTATTTTATAACATGTTTTAGACTTTTTGTCCACTTTTATCAACCAAAACAATCCGATATGTGATCTATTTCAAATTTATCTAGATGTGTTTCCCACAAGAAACTTTTAGATTCAAAAAAATAAATTAGCTCATCAATAGAATAAATCATGAATTTCTATGAAAATGTTATGTGAACAATTTCATATCTTCATAACCGAATCAAATAAAAACATATTAGACTTTAAAATTGTATAATGAAACCTTCAACTAATTAAATATAATAAAAGAAATATATCCACCCACCATTTGAATTACATGAAGCTATTAATTGATCTAGTGACCAAAAATAGTCATTATACTTATTAATTAATTGAACATTTATTTATATAAAATTCCATGATTCAAATGGATCTCACTTAATAATTATGTCCAATATATGTAGCTCTATTATTTTCGTCTTCTTCATTTGTGGTTACACTTAAATTTTTGTACTACAACTCATCATTATCAATTCCCCCCCAATAAACCCATCCTCATCATCCTAGATTGAAATGGATTTTAAAAAAACCTTATAATTAATAAAATGATCTCAATATTGTTTTCCTGTAGTTATTAATCTTCAAAATGTGTTATATTTTTAATCCATTGGATTTTGTGGAAGGGGTTTTTTAAATTTATTTCCTCTATACGATATTTGTGTTACACACAATAATGAGATAATCACGAGTTACATGAAACACTAATTTTATCATGTGATATAGAAAACACTATATTTATGTTGTGATAAATGAAACACTATATTTTTCATGTTCTACATGCAACCCCAATTTTAGCTTGAGTCATATGAAACATATTGTTTTCATGAAAAGTGGCATACTATTAATGTATTATTGTTTAACATGATATATATCTATTAGATTTAAGAATGGTTGGTATAAATAAGATTTAATAAATAATAAAAATATATGTTTCAAACATGTAACGAAAAATAATTAATTACGGTAAATTTAATTATAAAAAAAATAAAAAAAATTTGAGGATAAATAAACTATTTTTCTAAATAAAATTTACTATGCACATAAAAAAAAATTTCCTCAACAAATTATGAGAATCTTATTTGGTGATTTATTTTATAGAAATTATTATTTTATATATTCAATTAAATTTTTATCATTCATCCTATTTGTTATTAAGAAATAGATAATGACATATCCATTTTTTTTACAAAAACTATATTTCTCTAAAATTTGTTTTTTCAACATTTTTACACATATTTTGTGGTAAAATAATTAGAGTTTTTAAAAAAATATTTTATAAAAAAATTAACTCAACATGTTGAAATTATTTTTGATTAACTATTTATAACGTTTTTGAAAAGGAATTTTTTTTGATGAATATTGAAAAATACGATTGTTTAATAAGAATTATTAATAATTTTAATGCATTTAATGTCAAAATAATTATCTTAATATTTTTTTAAAATAATGAAAATTTATATTAAATATCAATTAAAAAATTATATAATTTGCAAACAGTACATAATTAAATATTAGAATAAATATATTTTATACATTTCATCATTTTCTCTTGGAAAAACTACTTTCTCATCTTGCCTATGGGGGATAATATTTAATTTACCTATTCAAACGTTAGTGAATCGAATTTGGGAAAATGTAATAAAAAATAGGAATGAACATAATTTGTTATTTATTATTAGTTCAACATAATATTTTTACTACTATTAATGTCAAAAGTAAATAATTTGATCATATTTATTATGGGTAAAATTTATATACTAGGTGTGAAAGAAAAATAATAATAAGTAAATTGAGCAATAAACTTGTCTAAAACCCATTTTATATATATATTTAGACCATAAAACCTATAATGTTCATTAATGGAACATTTTGATATTTTGTTTATGTAAAAATGTGGGTACACCATTTTCTGAAAAAAAAAATAATTTAAATTGAGCCATTCAACTCACATATAAAAGTCAACTCATTATATTTTTCATTTAAAATGTAAAAAACCCTTCTAGTTTTTCCTTAAATTACCAAACATAATAATTAATAAAATAAATTTATTAAAAATTAATTATTTTGGTCCCAAATTCATCTTATGAGGGCTCTTAGTGAAAACCAAATGTTGTTTTCCAAATATGATGTAACATCCCGAACGATGCATTCTATTTTATTTCATTTTCCACCAATATCAATTATAATAAAATCATGATGATATAAAAACAAAAATATATTCCATATGATGATATTTTATTTAAATGTTTTAACATAAAACAATATCCCCTTTTAATAAATGCTATACAAATTTTATCATTTGGCTGTATTGAGACAACCTTCTCACGAACTGATGTTATTCGTTTTCCATCACCACCGATCATGTATTGATATTATATTTATATATGATAATTATAATATTATTTTACCATTTTAATTACAATACCACATCTACCATAATTCATACAAACTTATAGGAATGAAATAATGTCACTCGCGTGTATGGAGGATAACCATAGCTTAAATTGAGGTGAAATGTTCATAGTTTATATTATTAATTGATGGTAACAAAAATATATGAAATAAATATGTATTATTTTGTAAATGTATTATACTTATTTTATTATGATATCATATATACCAATATACTTTCTATTCTGTAGGAATATAATGACATTACTCATATGTGTAGAGGACAACTATCTGATTAAGTGATATGATTCATTATTCAACTACTCATTACACGGAAATAATTAAGTATAGTATTAAATAAAAATATTAATCATATATATGACATAAAAAATATTCTATAGTGATAATATATTATTTACCATTCATTCATTCAATCAATGATGAATATAGAATAAAATGTTATGTTTTTGTATGACCTATAATCTCAATAAATGTTATACTTTATTATCCATCTCTATATTTTAGATAATAATATAAATAAATATGTAATGAATATATAAGATATATATATCATTGTTGATGTTATATTTTTTATGAACAATTATCAATAAAATATGGTTGAAAATAAAAAATAAAATCTAACTAGAAAAAAGAATAAGTTATTATCCAAAATTTGATTTTAAAAATGAATTATTATTAAGTGGGATATAAAATTACATAAGGAAATAGTATATTGTATGGTAAATATAAATATTATTTCTTTTAATTAATTTATAACAACCAGATATTAATTATACCTGATGTTTTAATTTATACAAAATAATTTGGGACATATTGTGGGGGATTTTCATCTCACCTTTAATTTCTTTGAGAAAAAATCCATATACACCATGTGTTTATTTTATGTGGTGTATATATATCCCATGAATTTACTTTAAATTTTTTATACTTATATATATTGGAATTTACTTATCAATATTTTATGGGGATTACATTATCAATTTTTTCAACATGGTTTGGATTTTTTTTAATTTTCCTTCATTGAGACATATGTTGATTTTCGAACATTTCATATTTCAAGAAGTTAATATACTCCCACCTGAATATTAATATCCTAAACTTATTTATTATCATTTTATTTTAATTTCCATTTACCATTAACTTTTTTAATGTAATTACAATTAAAATTAACTAATGTGGTTAGGTATCTATAACACTATTTCATCATCTATAGAGATTGTTTATATTGATTTTTTTCATGAGGAAATATTTTTATCCATATATCATGAAACACATTAATTTTTTTCCCTTTTATTATTCTATTAGAATATTTTATTTCCTTAATTTCCCACTATTTATTTTCTAAAGAGTTCAAAAAAATTTTATTATGAAAATATGATTTGATTTCTCGGTTTGGCCCAAACATATTTCTCTTCAACATCCATATTTTACGAAAATGTTTTAACAATGTTTTGACATAATTAAAAATAATTATTAATGAAAATATTTACCATTTTTTAGTTTTTTAAAAAAATAATAAATTGAATTTCCATCTAATTTATAAAAATATGGCTCATTTTTCTTTTACCAAATATTTGAACGGTATCATTGTTTAATAGTGTATAAAAATAACATAATTTCCCACCATAAATAATATTATTTTTTTGGAGATTTCATTATATATGTTAATGGTAATTTTCAAATTAAATTATTTTAATAAATTCATATATTTAAAATATTTTTCATTCTGAAAAGAATGTATTTTCTAAAAAAACAATGAATTTTAATGATGCATTTATATATTTTCAATGTTTATATACAATGAAATTTATTTTGAAAATATTTATTAATGTCTATTTTTAAAAATTTAGTTTTAATGAAATGTTATTCTTCAAAAAATTGTTATATTTGTTATTTAAAAAATAATTACCATCTAATATGACATCTTTTGTTGTTACTTATTCATTACAAAAGGATACGATCCAAAGACTAAATTATTATTCTTTCACTGGATGATTTATGATTATTTGTAAAATATTTTTATGATACCCATTTTCCATTCAATGGATTATACCATGATAACAGTTTTGTGAATTCTATTTATTTTTCTAGGGAAACTATTTTATGGAATAATGAAATGATAAGAAACATATTTATATTCCATCTGATATTTTATGATTAGATTATTATGAAGCAAATTTCTTTTATAAAATCTTATATGATGAATTTTTTATGATCTTATAGAATATTTATGAATAATTTTTATCATGTGACACATGAGATATATATCCCCCTATAATGAATTGGATAATACTTATTGTTATATGATCTCAAATAGTACCTTAATGGTCATCTAAATCCTATCTGATGGTATAAGGGTTGTTAGCCCATGCCCAACGTAGGAAAAATCAAAGGTTATCTTATGATAAGAGATGGTATATTGGAGGGTATCCAATTATAAAAGTAGGTAAATCGGTTACTAATACAATCCTAACATGTTATTAATGTCTTGGTGGGTATCCTTGAAATAATATTTTCATGATTTTGTATATGAAAAAAAATCTACATCATATTCCTATGTTATACAGTCATTGATCATGTTCTTTAATTCCATTATGATTCATGTCTTATGAGCATTAAATATTTATTCCATGACTTGTGTATGTGATCTATTATGTATAGGGTATGGTTTTTATATGATATTCTCATGTTTTAAATCCCGTATTTTGGTGTTATATTTATATATAACTTGTTCATCCATACTATGAATATGATCTATCCCATTCTTATGATTCTTTTTCCTAGTATATGAAGAAAGGTATTATGTATGATATTTATACTATGGGATTCAATTATGAATAATGTAGTGGAAGATTATGTATCCCACAAAGGCACTAGTTGTTTAGGTTTCAATTTTTATATTTTCACTATACCTATATGATTATGGTCTGTATGTTTTTGTAATGTAATGAATATTAATCTACCACCATGTATTATTAGTGAATGAGATGTTTGAGTAATTATTGTTTGTTTCAGAGAAAATTTTATTTATCCTTTATAATGTTGGATGGGAAAACAATAATTACTTCCTTAGGAAAATTTGTAAGGATATTTCTATGTATAATATTAAGGATTATTAGAATTATGAGACAAATTATAGAAATATGTCCTAGATTTTTGTTAAAGGATAGAGATTGTGGTTTCTAAGAAATTACATTCATGTTTGGATACTACAAGTGGTCTTGGATATATTATAGATATAATTAGGAATAATAAACAAAAAAAGATTAAATTGTGTTGTACTAGATAGTGACCTCATCTAATATAATTTTAAATACTCTACACAATGGTTGACACTCCCATGGAATATACTTTTGATATTCAAAAAAATATTATCAAACATCATGGATTATTTAAATATATTAAGATTATGAATGACCTTGGCTAAACCAAATGATTCCTTGATTAAAATAAGGCATCAAAATTTTGGTATTATATATTTAAAATTTCATGACTATCTATTTCCAAGAAATTATAATTGATTTTTACACACCACATTATTGGTTTTTGTAAATGGAGGGAAGGAGATAGAATTGGTTTAACATCGAACATGATTGATTTTATGTTGATTTGAAACCAAATAGAACGATGACTCGAGTGACGGATAAGAGGATTATATAAAAATAATTATTATCATATATTATTAAAAAAATTTAACATAACTAAATATAAAACTCACCAATGAAAATAATGATAAAGATCACTTAGTGTTTGGGTGGTAAATATCATGGAATAAAGAAGATTCAATTTCCCATATGTCAATAATTTTGGATGATGTAATCAATAGAATGTCTCAGTGGAACAATAAAACTTATTATATTTCATTATTTTTTGAATGGTGTAAGATGTTTCCAAGGGAAAATCAAAATTAATTAAATCATTGGGAATAATTTTTCACTATGAAATTATTAATGGTTTAATGTAGTAATTGGATAACGTAAGGGAACTATTGAAATTAAGGATCCTAGGGGGGGTCTCAATAACCATGTCAACATGTTTGTACATGTAATGGATTTAATGTTGATGATGAAGAGACTACTAATAAAATACAAACATAATGAAAAATTATTAAATAAGTATATAAAGTAGTATTTTTCATTTGAGAATTTTATATAATGATTGAATTTTTAATGCATTGGAATTTAAATATTTTTGAAATATATGTGATATTTTTTATATAGTTTCTTCATTAATGATGTGAATAAAAATGTTCAGTGGTACTAATGACCAAGATAAGTGATATAATTCCAAGGTGATATTTTATGAGAAACACAACACTAATCAAAGACAAACATTAAAATGCTATTTATGTTGAGGCAATGATATTTCATATAAATTAATAGATTATTGATATGTATTTAATAATTTTATTAATACTGACTACCATTGAACTTGTTTCTCATTTGATAATGGATTGGATTACATTTCCCTTAATGTATTTTCATCATTTTTAATTAATTTAATATATTTTATAATATGTGATATTATTTATCCAAGGAGGAAATACTTAATATTTATAAAAAGAATGATTTAACTATGGTTTTATGGTTATTAATATTATTACCATGTTTGAATAGAATATATCCCTATGATATTACCATATATGTAATTTGAAATTAAAAGATACATCGCATTAATGATGAGTAAATATTTTAAATTTAGTGACCAGATTTTTTATTTCTATATATCAATTTTGGTCAAACATGGATACAAATTATTGTTAAAAATTGATGGAATGGATTATGATGAACTTTGGATGCTAATGGATATATTTTTTAAAAAATTATGTTTTCATTCATAAATAGGGAAAATGAATTACTTACAGTTTTTCTAGGGATCGTAAAATCCACTAGTGCCTTAGTAAAAAAAAGTAATCTTTATTTCATAATATATAATATAATGAGAAAATTGACTGAAGAGCCAAAAAATATGATATTTTTTAGATGAATTGGAATGAGATAAATTAGGTATATATTATCTTCAAAATTCCAAAAAAATTTAAAAAATGATATTTAAAGATAATTTTGTCATATTACTAAATTTTATGAAGATATCAAGACCTTTTTTCAACCCCTTTGAAATTTTGTTTTATTTTTTTGGATTTTCTCATTATCTTTTACTTTGTTATGATCAATTTGCTTATGTAGCTCTCCTTAATTATTTAAATATTATTCTATTATTCCATTTTCAAATCATCACATCCCACCTATGTTATCCTATTCGATAACAGAGAATATATTATTCAAGAAAATGTTAGTAATTTGTTATCCCTCATTACAGGTTAATTTTTTTTTGTTTTTTAATGTTCGGTTTTTCTATGATGAATTTTTTAAATGTGAAAACCATTTATATCTAATTAAAATATTGAGGAACTTTTTTTAAAGTGTATATTTAAACACATTGATTTTTTTGATTTTTTTAATTATATATAACATTTTTGATATTTTCAATTTCATGAAAAATAGAGTTAATAATTTATTACAATAATTCATTACTCTATATTGTGTTACAAATAACATCGAGTTAGGTTCTTATCGGAAAAACACATTGTTAGGATGAGACTACCTGAAACACTTAGTTTAGCTAATGTTACATGCAATACTATGTTTTAATGTAATGTGGAAAAAATCTCCAATAGTATTATTTAAATAAATATGCATCACCTTGATATATTAATTTTGTTAATGAATATTATTAAATGTATTATCAATGTATATGGTTTACACATTTTTGTAATATTATTTCCTAAGAGACCAATTATTTAGAAATTTAAACAAAAAACTATATGAAAATTGAAGAAATAATTATCTAGAAAACTATTTTCATGAACAAAAATGTATTTTACCTCAATAAATTAATAAAAAAACCAGTGTTGAGTTATTTTAATAATTTTTTATATATTCTTGGAAATATATTTTTCCATTAATATTATTTTACTTTTAGGAAAAAGATATAATAAAATCCTATATTACGATTAAAAACAGTATTTTTATAAAAAGTAGTTTTTTTCATTTCAAAAATTATTTTACAATTATATTATATAAATTTCATTAAATTTATGTTTTAATATTAAATTATATTTTTAAATATTCATGGAAAACATATCTTCTTGTAAATTCTTAGAAATTTTGTAAAATCATTTTTCTTATAAATAGTGAAAATACAATATTTTATTAAGAACTGTACTTTGATTTGAAGAATTTAAAAAAATTAAGATGGATTAAGGAGTAATAATAGTAATATTTTTATATATATATTAATCAAATTTATGTCATTTGAATCAATTCCTTCATTAATTTTGATATGAAATCATAGAAAACATTTAAAAGGATTCTTTTTGATAAAAATATATTTCTAACCACGTTAGGGAGATTAAAATTTATGTGTATATTTCAACATAATGAATGGAATTAAGGAAAATGGAATCCTTATTTCTAATAATATTATTATATAACTTATAATTAGGTAAAATAATTTCTGACTATGATAAATAGTAAATAAAAATTGTTGCGGTTGAGGTGAATGTGGGCATACCTGGATGTTAAACTGAAATGATAAATAGAACATTACCAAGACTCATTACCAAATCCCATTTATTGAAATTTATAGAGGTTATAGAAAATAAATTTATTAAATTTCATATTTTTTAAACTTTTTCTATCAAAATAATTTGGGTACAATTTTTTTACATAAATTATGAGTGTTCTTACAACCTAACTTATAATAGTCTCCCCCATATACACTCCTGTTAACAAATAAAAAATCATTTATTAAATCAAATACACTATAAAATGAATTCATTAATTCCCTCTTATAATCATTTAAACCATTTTATAGCTATAAATACAACCTAGTATGCCTTTTTGTGTATATATATGATGTTGTCTGGTGAAGATTTCACATCCCTTACAAGGAATTTTATATATTTTAATCATCCACCATCATAAATTATTATTTAAATATTTTTATAAAATAACATTTTAGAAAAAGGGAATTCCCATGTGCGGTCTTCTTGAACCCTCCACAGATAGTAACACCCATCCCCCATGAGGATGTCAGTGCCCTGAGGTAGAGCCCCAACCGGCGAAGGTGACTTTTGTAGTTGTGATTGTAGAGCATCCCGGAGGGTGACAGCCCGATCGGTGATAGTTCATCAAAGTAATATGTCATCACATTGGGTCGCACCTCATTTTCTCCACCCGGTTGAGACCGAGTGACCCTAAAAGATAGATGGATCCCTGGGGAGAGGCTCTCCACAAAAGAGGTCTCCCATGATTCGAACCCTTAACCTTCCAAAGAACGGTGTTGTTGTAGCACTCTCCTTCACCACAATGACACCACCGAAGCAGCAATAACAAATTTATATTACATATGGAGAAATATTTTCAAATCTTTTTAATGTACTAAAACTATCTCCTCATTAATAAAATAATATATGATGTCATCATTCATATGTATGATATAGTAATGCACCATGAACCAATGTTTTCTATTTTCCATCGACACCTCTGAACCCAAGATATGATGATTTATTTAATGATTATATATTATTTTTATGATATTATTATAAATTTGAGAAATTAATTCCACATATATAACATTACCTCTATGCCCATTAGAAAATAATATAGTCGCTCATGTGTACGACAGTCAACCTCCCCCTAAACTAATGTGCTATTTTTTTAATTTCAATTTTACAAGGATGGAAATAAAGTAATGTTAATTAAATATATACGATATTTCTAACATAATTATAAATTTATATTTACTAAATATCATATATCTCTTTAATTTTCATTCTGGGGGAATACAATAATGTCGCTCGTGTGTACAACATACTACAATCTAACGAAGTAATGTTATTTGTTCTTCAGGTATGTCGTACATGGAAGGTAATAAATCTATTTTTAAATTAATATATGTGATGTATATATGTATATATGACATAAAAAATATTTATGGATGGTAGTATATCATTCATCTTACATTCATTCAATTCATCAAGAAAACAAAATTAACGTTCACGCTTACATACATTTAGTAATCTCCATAATAGTGTATTTAATTCTCTATATCTAATATTTTGGGACTAATATAAATAAATATTTATTTAATAAAAATTATATTTATATCATGGATAAAATTATGAATAGTATGTATCCATTATCAATGTATGAGGGAAAAAATAACAAATAAAAAATACTCTAAAAACAAATCCTTTATTATATAAAACATTATATTAACATTTAATTATAGTTAAATTTGTAATATAAAGGTTAATAGTAAATCATATGTTGTATTTTAAATATAATTAGGGTTTTTTAAATGATTTACAATAAGAATATAATTATTATACATGTTCGTAATATGTAGACGAAGGATATTAGGACTTAAGAAAAGAAATTCCCAAAACATTTTTATTATATATGTGAAAACTCCATAATCCCCACATGATTATTTTAGGTGGTGAAAATAATCAATATTAATGTATTTTTTGATTCTTATCCTATAAATTATTTTTATTTATATATCCATTTTAGGATCTCATTTTCATGTTATTTTTTGTTTCAATGTTTTCAATATAGTAAAGGACATTTGTCTCAATCTTCTTTAATTGAGACACATGTTCTGTTTTGAACATATACTCATTTAAGATGTGTATATATAGCCCCATTTCCATGTAATGTCATAAAATATTTATTATAAGAATATTTTATTTTTATTTTATGTTATTACTTCTTAAGGAATATGATTCACCTTTATAATTGCGGTAAGGTTTTTGTAATACAATCTCTTCATTTTTTCAGATTTTTCATGTTTTTGTTCAAGATGAAGAATTACTATGAACTATATTTAAATAACAAATTTAATTTTATTTCACACTGGTTGGGTCATGAGAATAAATTTTTTCTCTTTATTTTCATCTTTTTATGTACTGATGAGTTGAAAAAACTTCTTTTAACTCAGTCTTATTTTTTTCCCTCATTGATCGAAAAAAATTTCTCTTCAATAAATTATTTTTCTAAATATTATATGAAAAAAGATAAAACATTATTCAATGTATTTATTAAAAAAATTTATTAAATTTTTTTTACTTTCAACAAAATTATTTTAATGGAATCACCATGCCATGTTAAAAAACAAGGTTCATCTTCTTTTTCCCAAAAATGTGAAATGAATAATTATTTTAACGTGAATAGCAGAAATGGAATTTTCTGTTCTCATGAGAATTATTTCCAGTTAATATTATTATATATTTTTTCACATTTATTTTCATATAAATGGATTTTTAAAATGATTTATGTTTTAAAAATTATTTCAATTTTATAATGATATTTTAGTACAGAAATGTTATAAATAATTTTTAAATAATTTTTTATGTTTTCAATGTTTATTATCAATGAAAAAAATTTACAAAATATTTTATAATATTTATTTTAAAAATTTATTTTCAATAAATGGTTATATTCTTCCGATAAAAAATCATGTGTCCCTTAAAACTAATTATTAATATAAGAAGACATTCATTTATGGTAGTTATGCATTAAAGTGGACCTGATCCACTAATACCATTGTAAATTTGTATCTGGGTTTATTTTGTTTGAAAAAAAAGTTGTTTTTGAGACTAATTTCAATTGGAATTTTCAGACAATGATAAATTTATTATGAAACCTGCTTATTTTTCAATGATTTATTATTTGATGAAATGATGATCTTATTATAAAACCATTTTATTTCCATAGTTAATTCTATGATGAAGGTTTTAGGAAACATGTATCATTTCATGGGTTCTAATATGATATATTCTTAATGATATTTTGTCACATGTATTTATGATTTTCATTATGTGACATGTGCGAAATATATCTCTCCCAAATTAATATGTGAATTATTAATATCATAAAAGATCAATGTCTACGCAGGAGGTCATCCCAATCCATGATGATGTTATATGGGTGGTTTAACCATGTCCAAAAAGTGTAAAATGGTGGTTATATAAAGCACAAAAAATGTTACATGGGAGTTTATACCAATCATAAGGCATGTACTCGAGAGGGTACCACATTCCTAACATATTATGAATGTCCTGATAGGTACCCTTGACATGATAATTTATATATTTATATTTATTTAAAAAATATTTTTATTTTTTTATATTACGATTCTTGTCTTATGAACAACCAATATTTATGTATGAGAGATCTAAGATGGACACTAATTATAGATAACTTAGTGGAATATTTTTTATCCTAATTAGAGACATTTTGTTTTTGGGTCATTTTTTCCAAAGGAAATAGACCTTACATATTATGGAATTGATCTTTAACTTATGTAAGGAATATTAAATTATTATGACATAATATTTATGTATGAGAAAATTGGGTCTTTAAATGGGTTTGCAAATTCAACTTCAATAATTATTAGGATGGACATGGATTCATCTACAAGAATCCATGAATCGAAATCATCAATGACCTCGACATAAATAGGATTCTACTACTAAATAATGTAAAATTAGATTTCAATATCATAATAAGAATAATGGATCATCTCTAATTCAAACGAATATTACACTAATATAGATTTTTTCTTCATCCACAAATTCTATACTGACTCAAAGAAAAAAAATCACATGGCCATCAGTGTAAAAATTTAAAATAATCACATAAAAAGAAATAAAATCCCTTTAATTAGGTTGGTTGGTGTTAGTACAAAACATATTTTGTAATCCATCTTCAATATGGACTGTTTGAGAAAGACTCGTTCACTTACATAAAATCCAAAAATTTTACTTACTCAAATTCAATGAATGAAATTTCATGTATTTTAGTTCATATATGGTGGAGGTTCAGTAAGAATTGATTAAAAACTATAAAAGTAGATCAAAAATTTATTTCATCATCCCTAAAGTGAATTCAACCATCAGTCTATACTATTCTTTCATCTCCCCATTGTTTAAAACATACATGGTTTCACTTCATTTTAGAAGTTCAATCTCAAGATTCATATTTTCTTTTAAAATACCTTTAATACAAATTTCACATTGAGAAAATTAAAAAACTCATCATTAAGATTCAATCTAAAACTACGATCAGCCTTCACATCTTATTGTAATGAAAACATCCTTGATTTTTATTTTGTCATCAATTGACCATATTCAATGATGGAATTATTGAGCAATATTAAGACCATTTATTTTTTACCTATTAAATCAAAAGACACACATTTACTCTAATCCTTACTTTTCATAACATATTTTTCATCTTAGAGTCCCTCATACATAGGAAAGAATGATTTAATTATTTATTGATATAGTTGCTTCTTTACTTTTGGAAATTTCTATTCAATGCATGCTTGTAAAATCTAAAAACATAGTGAATTTCTATTGTAATAATTTGTTCGATGATATTAAAGGGAAATTTATCTTCTAGAAGTCATCACATCTAAAAATTAAGCATGCAGTTGATCTATCACATTACAATATTTATAATCCCTAGCTAATCAACAGCAGAATTATAGTTATATTAAAAAATGTAAATAAACTATTAAGAACATATAATAATATAGTTTAATCAAAATTAATATATATAAATTATATAACTATAGAACAGTTAATAAAAACAGATATTAATTAATATCTTATAAATAATTTATTTCTATTTTAATTAAAAAATTAATTAATTAATTAATATTCTAATAACTAATTTAAAATTAAAAAGGTAAAAAAAATTTACAAATTATAAATTAATATTTCTAATATAATAAAATATCTTAAATAGGAGAAAAAATTAAATATTTTTTTATATATTATTTAATTATTTATTAAAAAAATTATTTAATTTAATGATTAAATTTACAGAAGACACTTATTAATTCAAAATACCGAAAAATTAATTTTATTTACCAAAAATAGATAAATTCAATCAATGAGTACATTTTGGAAATTATTACTCTATATGATAGTTAAATTAATAATTCATAAATTCCCCAATACTAATACAAAATTGTTCCCTTACAGGGTAAAATAAAAATTTGAAAAAAATTTCATTAAAATACATAACATAATAATTTATATTTTCATGAAATGCGATAATAAATTACTACTTCAATAAAACACCAGTTATTTCACAAAATCTAGAAATAGACAATATTTTAACCAAAAAATCATTAAAATCTTTAAAATTATTTTTCAAAACATGCTCAAATTAGAGACACATAAAATTCCCCCACACTTATGAAAATCCATTTCATAATGTAATATTTTTTTAAAAAAATTTGTAATAAAATTAAGGAAAATATTGAAAAACAATATGGTCTCGAAAAATTGATTTTAAAATTACTTTTTCTTATTATATATTCATCATGATGTGATTTAATATTCCTTCAAAAAATAATGTATTTTCAATGAATAATAAGATTAAAAATTTTCAACTAATTATTGAAATTTTAATTTTTATGTTTTTTAAATCAACATCATTTTTCAGTCAACAGATTTCTGAAACATCTCATTACCCCCAGTAGGAAAAAAACACATAAAAATTTATAAAAATTTATCACTTTATTTTGATGGTAAAACATATATGATAAAATGTAGTATAAATAAAACATCCAATGAAATAATTAATAATGAATTAATGAAAAATGGAATTGAGTTCCAACCATGATTATTATTTTTATTTCATTATTCATCTTAATACATATTTTATGATAATAAATAAAATTTATATAATATAAAAGTAATGGAAAATTGTATAAAATATATCCAAGATGTTGCTAACAGACTTTCATTGAAGATGGTTAAAAAATTAAGATTCCAAATTGAATGCATATTTTTATAAAAAATAATCTATTTCAAATTCCATCGCATCATTCAAACATTCAAAATTTTTTGGAACCACAGTAAAATTTTAAATTAAAAATTGAAAAGTAAAAGTAGGAATTTTAAAGGGTTATTATTAAAGTTTACCTATAATCAATTTAGAACACCTCTCCACACATACAATCAATCAATGTCACCATTTTTATGAAATTACAATAGAAGAAACACATAATAAACATTTTCTCAAATAAATTGACAACTCTAAAGTTTAAAATCAAAGTAATGGTTAAAATTAATTTAAAAATATATATTATCCAAAAATCTCAACACATTTCCTAATACTAATATCATTGTGTTTATATTTTGACTTAAAATTAAACAATACATAGATTTTTATAAAATTATAGAAAATAGTTATGTTTAAATATTATTTTAGGATGGAAAATATTTTCTTAATATATAATAAATTTTCATTATCAATTCAATTAACAATTAAGGAAAACAATTAATTCAAAAAAAACATTCAACCAAGCCCTAATGAAATGGAAATTACCATGAAATTAATATCAGATATAATTGTAAAAAAATTAAAAATAAAAATGGGATATCTATATTCTGAATAAACCAATTAGAGCAATTTATGTATGAGAAAAGAACAAAAACTCCCTAATTAATAGATGCCTTAATAATTTATTTTTATTTAAAATATATCCCCGTAAATGAATTATGTTAATTTTACCATACATAAAGTCATAGATCCATCCAATGTGTTTAGGGAAAAAATTCCTTAACTCTTAGGATTATATCTTTCCAAAATAAGATGAAAAATTGATTTAGTATTTATAATAGCTTCTATTATTCTATGATTTTAATGAAATAAATTTTAAAAAAATATAACAAATGAAAAATTCAAAGAGTGAAGTAGATTATTTAATTTATCTTAATAATTAATATGATGAAAATTTAGAACTATTTATAAAAATAAATTACTTTTATTAATGAAAAATTAGACCATGGGTTGAAAACCATAAAGAAATGTGTTTTAAGACAATAGTTTGACACTATGATAACTCATATTTCAAAAAATATATATATAGATGCCTTGTACTTTTAAATCCAAACAAAAAAATTGTCAACCCTCTAGAAATTAAAAATGAATTGTCTGTTATACTTTATAATTAACTCTAACATCCCATTCATAAAAACAATATTAATATATTAGTTTAAACCGAACTTGGTTTTGAGTTAATAAGAAAATTTTCATGCCTACAGATCAAAAGATGATAATTAAAACCATCAATGAATTAAATATTTTTAAAAACAGAATTAGGAAGTGATTATTTTATACTTTTATAAATACATTAATAGATGTATGATAATAAGATCATTTTTTATAACTCACTCAAATAATGTAGTATTAAATATATAGAAGTTCTTAAAAACTAATTAAATGCATGTATTCGCCTAATAGACTTTTGATGAAGATCCATATGTAAATAAAATGAATTTCTAAAAATTATCATGTATTGATAGTTACCCATTAGGTTACTAATGGTATCCCTATTAGCCTATAATACCATATAATTCTTTTATGACTAATCTATTCCTGATGTTCTCTATTTTTCTACATAATTCTATTCAATTCAATATTTGATATTTTAAATTGTTCATGTTATAAGTGTATGATTGGTTATACCATTTTGGTGCACTCATCTAGGAATTTCGATGAGAGCATTGATTATGAAAATATTAAATTTGTAATGATTGTTATTAATCAATTCTTTGGGAAGACCAAACCATTATAAAATGTTTTTTTTGATGAATTTAAAAACTATACTAGCATGAATATTATGTAATTCAACTTCATCAACCCACCATATTACATTAAAAAAACAAAGATATATTCATTCTGACATGATTAATAGAAGGGTCTGATAAAGTCCATCCATATGTATCATAAATTTCTTCATATTGAATCCCTTTCAAAGGAAAAACAATATTCATACCCACATTTCTAAACCAATTACATTTATCATATCCTATAAAAAGGTTTCATGAATCCATAAATAAAATAATTTTAGTAAAAAACTAATTAGAGCATATTTATGGATGTTCTATCACACCAATGAGTTCCTCCGCAAGATAATAAATAAAAACTCTACATAATAGGTTTCATTTCCTCTATTGAAAACACCTCCTTGGTTACACATATTAATACTTCTTTATAAATAGTGGATTACCCCCATATTGATATGCATGATCAATAATAAAATTATTGGTTTTATTTTATGGATATTCATTGATCATGACACATTCAATATGATCATGGCTATAATATTCACAGCTAGGATAATATTTCCTAAATAATGTAGAAATATGTTCATCAAGAGAAGATATATTGATCTAGATTAGTTAACAAGTTTCAGTTGTTGAGTGAGGTATCTTATAAAAGTTGTCTGATGAAACTTTTTAAAACCATTTATATTATTTTAATTAAAAATCAAACTCATTCATCCATAAATTACCTCTCGTAATACTTAGTTTCTATGTGTTTATGAAAAATTATATTATAGATCATAATGAACTATGAAAATTTTGAGTTTTAACAAATATGATATTAACTAATATTATTTGAATAGAAAATAAAAATATTTAACTCTTTCATAGAAAAATAATAGTTTTTATGGTTAATATTATACAACAATGGTGGCATAGTAAATTGAATTTAACATAATCTATTTTCACTATCTTAATATTATCCATACTACCCGTTCATTAGCATCACACATAATCTCGAATATAAATCTATACCTAGGGGTCATGATTAATTATGTTTAAAATTAAATTACCAATGGTAAAATATATAAAAAAAATGGTTTCTATATAAAAATATTGAGTAAATTGGAATAAGAATGTTATGGATAACATTTTTGAATATATATTAAAAACTAATATTTCTATGAATATTATAATCAATTTTACTTTTGTAGGAGGTTGATGCATTTTAATCACGTCAATCATAGTATATACAAATCACATTAAACTATTTGAAATATTATGGCCTATAATAATTCCTTTATTATCTATAAATTTACATGTTCCCATATTTATGACATGGTTAGACTTTTGCCCATATTTAAAATAGTTTATTTATTTTCCTCACAACCATCATAATTTAAAATAATTTGAAAAAATCATCCTTGTAAAAATATAAAATTCTTTTAATCATTTTATAATATATAGCCATCATAAACTACTTAATGATCGAAGGAGAGCCACATAAGCAAAAGGGAATCCTATAATCATAATATGTCCCAAATAGACATGAAAAAGTGGTCTTTTCACATTATTTTAGGGATTTGGAAATCTAATTTTAACCATAATAGCTACAAGGAAACAAAAAAACTCATTTTAATCGAATTTTGAAGACATTATATATATATAATAATTCTATAATTTTTTTCTCAATGTTGGAGTTAAATTCATATAATCAATAAATACATTCCACATGGAAACCATAAAAATATAAAATTTTCCAATTATCTTGTTAGTCTGAATTAAGAAACCTCCATTATTTTGGGACTACATGTCAAAGAATATCCCATGGACTACAATAAATATGGAAAACCAATTATGGAATCATGAAGCATAATTAATTCATATATAGATGCCTATTTAATTTTAAGATTTAACATTTATTAAATTATGAATATAGTCTATTGATTATGCTCTATTGGTTTTCTCTAAATGAAATAAGTAGAAATGTTTCTATTAATATGAAATACTTACCATCTAATGAAATAATTAAAAAAATAGAAAAGAAAAAAATAGTCTTTACGAATTAGTGTTAAAAAATTTAGATAATAATAAGAAGGATAAAATTGTAAATGTTATAAGATTATTTGAGAAGAGGAGGAAGATTCATCATCTCTATTATTTGTGATTCATGAATAGAGTGATAATACATTGGTTAAGTAGTATAACATCCTCAATATGATTCCTAAAACAATATATGAGAGTTAAATAAATCCTCTACCTCATATCTATCTTGATTATGAAAATAATTAAAATGAAGTTATCATTTTGTAATATAATTTTTTTTTACAGATAATAGTTAATGATTTTTCAAAAACAGGCCCTCATATATATCACCCATCACTACATATTCCTAGGAAAAATTAAAATAAAATTCTAATGTTACGTGGTTTTAATATTTATTTCTTCATTCATCCTCAAAACGTCATCTTATTCTTCATAAAAATTCTTTTACGAATAATAATATTTAAAATATTATAGTTACCATATTATAAGGACATAATATTATTCAAAAACATTAAAATATTCATTTTTCTCAAATGTAATGGAAAAAAAATCATTTCACAAAATATACTCTATCTTATATAGTCTTATAGAAGGGTATAACATAAATTATATATATATTTATCATAATCTATATCAACTAAATGACAATCCTCAGGAAAAAATAGTTTCTGATCCCATACTATAAATTCAAAAAATATTCCTCTATAGTAGGTATTGGTTAGATCTGCCATCTATAAGAAAATAGTGGTGGGAAACAAATATCTCAAACAAAATTTCATGAAAAGTAAGTAATGGATAGAAATAAAACTATATTTGTTGAAAAGAATTTAGTTAGCATATAAAATATTCAAATATGTTCAGGAAATCATGAAAGAACATGGTTATTTGAATTATGATAAATCATATTCTGAATTATATAACTACACATTTCAGTTAATAATTTTTTTGTAAATTATTCATGTATTTTATTGTTTGAAAATAAATTATTTAAATTTTCAGATAATATTGGATATATAATAATTCAAATAATAATGGGATATTAATGTTACTAATTTTTATTAATACATTTTCCATGGAATTTCAATTGTAGTGGGATTATTGATCCTTGGGGACTGTTGTAGATACTAAAGACCAGTACTATTAATTATAACACTTATATTAACTATAAGATTTTGTTTTATAGTAGTAGGAAATTTACCTTTTCTCATTAATTCATTATACTATCATTTGGTCATAATTTATATTCTAAATTTTTTCTACATTGTATCAAAATTAATTTTCTCATAACCATATTTTTAATTTTTGTTTATAATATCAAGTGGCTAACTTTTCATATCATGAATAAATCACATTAAATATTTTATTTTCCATAAAATGAAGTTTTCATTCAGTATACCATTTATATAAAAAATCCCTTAACAATGGTTGGTTTAGGTATGGCTTCCAAGGTTGTTGTCAAAAACTATTTTGAATAGTGGTTCAAACCACCAATTATCTGACCCAGAATGAGTGATATGATTTATATAGATTATATTTATTTATTAGATAAGGTATCATCCATAGAGGGAATCCTATGTCTATAAGAATTGATTTAGTATTATAATTGTGATAGGTAGTCATATTAATTTTATGGAAGCATGATTTTGTATGGCCATACTTGCAAAAATAGTTACACTAGTCCATAATTGAATTATTTTTATAGTCATTTTCATACCTAGAAACATTTATTTGATAATATTAAAAAAATTATACACTTTTCTAACTATTTGTATTCACCTTTGAATCGTATGATGAGTGTTCTGTTAAAGGGTGTTAAATATTTCTTTCAGTCCAATGTAGTTTATTTTACTAAAATTACATTAATAATTTTTATCATCAAGGGCCAGATGGTATTGGTTGAGGATATTATAAAAGTTACCCTTGTGGATATGCGTAGTACACAAGTTATTATGAAACCTTATATGATATATTTTCCCAATTGTTTATAAAATAATAAAAAATATAATTCATTGAATGCTTATTATATATCATTTTAATCCATGAAAAAATCATAGAGGCTTAGTGCTATTAAAAACATGAATACATAATAATCATGTTAATAAATGATATATTTCATCACCAACTATGCTCTTTGTATCTATATCATATTATAAAAATATAAATTCTAAAACCATACTTCATAAACAAGAAAATGGAAACATAAATATGGGTGATATTTGATTATCAATAAGGGTAATGATGGGATATATAAATTATAATATAATCACAACACAAGAATAAGGGTGTGAGAACATAAGCATAAAATTTTAATCCTACACCCTGAATATAAAACATGACAATATTGTGACATTTCATTAATCTTGGAATTTTATAATTCATAAATCTTAAAATAATTAATTAACTTCGGAAATATGTTTATATCATTTTCATATGACTTGGAATTGAAGAATACATGTAAATCTATTACATTTTGAAAATGTAATAATAGAAATAATTCCACAAATTCCTTTAAGGAAATGAGATTTGACTATCGCATAAACATATGGACATAAAACCTAGTCAAATAAAGATCTTATGGAATTGAAAGATAGGTCCATGAATAAACTGATGGACATGAATCCTAGGTTTACACATGCACTATTTAACATGAAATCTTGTTCCCACGAATGAAATTTACCTCATCAGTTATCCATCATTAACTAAAACACTAGAGGGATATTTTATCCCCACCCATTTCATAATAAAATTCATACATATGTGTTCCACAATATAATAATACAGTCTTCATCTCTGGACATCTTAAATGAAACATATATCAGAAACATTTCATTGATGTATAACTCATGGAAAAAGGGAATCTTTTTTATCAACATATTGTAGTCATACAAAAAAACCATATAGATAAATAATAAGGATGGTATGATTGGATAATATTAAATTTACCTATTAATTATTATCAAAGGGTTTTATATTAGATGGAAAAAGATTTTTAATGATCACTTGAAATAGTTTTGGATGAAAATATTAATTCCGTTGTGAAATAAATTATTGAAAAGGAGCTACGAAATTATAAAGGAAATTTTTTTTTGAAAAAATCGTTAAATAGTTGTAAAATAATATTTAATGAAAATATTATTCAAGATGGAATGAAATTATTTTAATTATTTATAAGATAAAGAAACATCCCTTCCATTTTTTGGGAAATTTCCCTTAGTACCTAGTTATGAAAATAGAAAGAAGATTATTTTCAATCAATGTAATATGAAGTCAAACATATTTAAATATAATTTTTTAAAAAATAATTTAATAGTAAATTAATTGATTATTATTTTTAGATAATATAAATATGGATGAATAAAATTAACTATATGTGACCTTGTTATAAATAATCCAAATTATTTAGGTGATTGTGTTATAAATTAATTACCACATTTTTTAAATGATTAAAAATAACTATAAACACATTTTTGATAAATTTTAATATGTTATAATTCTATAATAGATTCATTTTCATAAATATAATATCATATATGATAACTTTATAACATTTATACACTAGGATAATCAATAAATCCTTATAAATAATTTTTTCGATGTGTAAATTGTTTCTTATATCTGGACTATTTCAGTTGAGTATTTACAGTCATTATATAATTGTATTTTTTAAATAAACTATAGACTATTAAAAATAGCATAAATATTATATATATTCATCATAAAGATATTTTTTGCATCAAAAAATTTATATAATGAAAAACTATTAACATTGTTTACTGAGACGGTATATCGTTCGAACAATTGAACAATGTATTAATTTTCTGAAATATGGAATAAAAGAAATATAAAAAATTATACTCCTTTATAGAATCATTAAATTTTTATATATAATATATATCCATCAAATATTTCCTCATTAATGACTATATGAAATTGTAATGGAAAACAAATCACATCAGTTTGATGAGGTTGTTGCCATCACACATGAAAGTACAATATTATCATTATACAAAAACATGGAAGGTATTATATTGTAATTATAGAAGTGTAATTATTTAAAAATATTCATATATAAACATAAAATAAATAAATTTAACCATACATAATAGAATGTGATGAGAAATTAATTGTATAACTATGTGGAGATGCTATGATGTTTATACACATGATTAACATTTTCAATTCTCTTTTGATTGGAAATAGAAATTATAATTGTGTTGAAATAATAATAAAAACATTTTGGAATATTTAGAATATTTTTTTAATTATTTTAGGTCAAATACCATGTATTCAAAGGATTAATTCATTTTTATGAGAGAAATATATTGACTTAGCATATTTCATCTTCTTGGATGCAACTCCTATAGTTCTCCTCTAATGGCCTTTGGGGTTTGTCTTTTGGGAAGAAAAGCATGCCTAAAATGTTTATAGGGAATTTTGTAATAGATTTTTTATGAATTTGGTTAAATATAATGCTTATTATTCTATAAATATGATATATATGATGATCAAATTTATAATTGATGTGAGAGGATTTTTGTTGAAATTGTTTTAAAAAAAATTAATTATAGTAAATAAATTAACAATTAAATACCTAAAAATGTTCATGGGATCAATTATAATGTTTTATAATGTTCTAATTATATAAAAATATATTTTTACCTACTGTGGTGTAACTTTTAACCATATCATTTTTATTAACTCATAATAATCTTATTTCAATTTGAACTATAATAATATGTTTTTGAACATTAAATGTTTTTAAATTAAACATATAAGATAAAAATTATAGTTTATATCTAAATGATATGAATTTTTTGATCATATCATAGATAAATTTTATTATTTAAGATTTTTAATATTATTTAATAATTCAATAACATATTTTTTTGACAAATTTTTTTTTATTTTCACTTTTTATACTATTCGATTAATTTTTAATTAAATGAAAAAATAAGAAAAGGAAATTTGAATGTAATTATTTGAAACCAACCTAAAAGTTAATATAATTCTATAAAATACATGCTAAAAATTAAATAATTCAAGTTATATCACTTTTAATGATTTTAAAACCTATATATTATAAATTCTTAACATATGGATAAATATTTTATCGTTGTTGCATAAGAAATTAATGTTATTATATAACTATTATAATTTAATTATAAATTTCTAAAAAGAAAAATATTTTTTAAATAAATATAGAAACTTATATTAATTCATATATTACATATTTTAATTTTGGACACATTAGGTATTTTAATAACCAAATGGGTGTCATGTTGTAACATTCCTTGATTTAAATAATATATTAGACATATTAATGGAAATATGTCCATTAAAAACCCATTAATGAGATAATAGTGATGATTTAATATATTTATTTACCCAATTAAATTTATATATTTCTTCAGAATATTTCTTCACATATCATTCAGTTTTACACCTTTATTCCCCCTCTTCAAACATTCAATGATAACACGATTTTTTACTCATTAAGGGTCAATAAAATAAGAAAAACTAAAAAATGGTCAATAAATGGACCATGTTTGATATGTACAACACTGTACTTTTAATTTATTATAATATACAATTTTTAATGTATTTTATACCATTAAAAATGTTATTTAATTCAAAAAAATCATTATTATCAATTTTTAGAACTATTAATTACATTGACATTAATTACACCAAGAAAACATGTAAAATTAGATAAAAATATATTAATATATCTGTAAAAAGTAATATTAATCTATTAATATTATTATATTGTCAATTAAATGAAATTATAATATATTAAAATTTTTAATATCATTTATTTTTTTCATTATTAATTTAATAATTACATTGTCATTGTTGTAAAATAATTTAAGTTATTTTTGTAATACATAAAAATTATAAATTAAATGCCACGTTGATAATTTTTTTTATTCTCAATATTACTATTTATATTCATCCAATATGTATTTTATCTCATATATACATCATGAAAACTTATTTAATATATTACAATGACTTTTTTTGTCTTTGTATAATCATTACCTAAGAAATGGGATAAGATAATGGTAATATAACTGCATAATTTTTATATATCAATAAAAAAATATAACAATTAATATTTAAAATAAACAGTGATAAATGACTTATTAAATATAAAATATTACCTTTATAACAAAAATTTTGAATTTTCCATCACCACACAAACTCTATGTCTATACTAAAACAAATTTTTACATTTATAATGGAATAAATTACATTTAATTTTCTTTATCTCCTATGTATGATATTTTTAATATTTTATAATTATTTATTTATTAAATATTTTTCATAAATTCTATATTATTTTTATGTTTTAGTGATATAATAAAAGATGTTATGTTTCATGAAACTACAATTTCATCATTATTCACTAAAATTTTATCTTCATTACAAAATGTCAGTTTTGGACATATTATAATTTTTAATTTAAGAAAAAAAATGTTAAAGGTCATAAAATTCAATTCGAATATAAATATATAATAATTTTAATATAAATGAATAATTTGTAATGAAAATAAACTTTTAGAAAACTACATTACTATGTATAAAAAGTGTTATATAACAAATTCAATATTAAAATTGATTCAAATAAATTAAAATTTATTATAAATAGAAAAGTTAGAAAAAAATTAATATTAATCCATTTTATATAGACGTGGTGCTATGGTGTTTTTAGATATAATAATATTGTTTTCAAAAAAATCATTTTTTCAAATCTTCACTACAAAATATATCATTTCTAAAAAATAACACAAATTCACACTAAGGTAGTTTTAATATTAAGATTTCTAAAATTATATTATATTTCTAAAATATTTATTATAAATATTTTACTAACTAATTATAAAATTTTTCCCAAAAAAAAAAAGAAAACATTTTTGATAAAAATATATTTTTATATTATGAAATAAGATTACTAAAAAAACTACTTGTTTATTAAGAGTTATTCAATACATGTTTTAGAATTTTATTTCTATATATTTCATAATTTTTTTAAAAAAAATTATACCTTCTATTTAAATGGATTTTTTATTATGATTGTATTTAAATAGAAATATTCCTTTTTTTAAGATCAATTTAGCATATAAAACACGGTATCAAAGAAAAAAAATGAATTTAAAAAAATTCATAAAATCACTAGGTGTTACATACTCCCCATTTTAATAAATTCTTCCCTCACTACATGGGTATGTTCTCTGAAATCAAAGGATTTTCATTTGAAAATTAATTTCTTGAAGCACACAACATAAAAAAGGTAAATATAACATCATATTGGTATGTGAGAATGTAAAATATGAATTCTATATAGAATAACAAAAAAACGTTCTAAAATTGAAGAATATTATACCTAAGTGAAAACAAGGATATAGATGAAAACCCTATCTTTATAGAACTGATATAGAGTTATAGAGAATGTGGTCATGATAATGTTAACAATCATGAAATCATTAATTTTTTATGTGTTAAAGGACCACTGATTTGTCAATATGAAAATAAGAAAATATAAATATATAATATCTCTAATTTCATCATTTAATTAATTTCCAACAAAATCTAATCATAATATCTATTTGATGAGTATTTAAAGTCAATTATGCATGCTTGGAGCACTAAAATCAACTTATATGAGTCACATAATTCCACAAAGTAATGACATAATATTAATCATTAATTTATAATGTAACATAACATAAAATTGATGGAATGGGTTGGGATAATTCATAAATTGAATAGAACTTTATATAAACAAATACTATATTAATCATCATAAAATACAAATATTCAATGTTCAATAGAAATCCTTCCATGAATAACTATCCTAAAAATTAATCATAATTCCCAAACTAATTATGAATCCAAAAAATTAAAATTTTATGATAACATATTATTACTAGATTAATTTAACATGTGTCAGTAATCATCATTAGTATCTCGTAATATCATATATCAAAATTGAATATGACCTAATCACATTGTCTATATGATATAATAATAATTCCCAAAAATAAATAGTCGTGTTTCCTAAATAATATTAATAACTAGAATATGAATGATATTTTTAACCTCAGATGATATCTTATACAATTAATCATATATCCTATTAATTGAAATATAATTCTTATGAAATAACACTACACATTAAACTAAAGTGTTACATATTCCTCAAATTAGTAAATATTTTCCCAAAAAAATGATTACTCACAAAAAATTGTACTACTTGAAACCTTATAGGGTGGTCTAATACATTGTTCTCATGATAAACCAAAAAATTGAAAACCAATTCTAGTTTATATAAAATGAAAACATATATTCATCTAAAAATTCCCAAAATCCTTTTCAACAATTATGTTCAGAGAATATTGAATATATGAAAAAAAACAAAAAAGCTGATAGACATCATCAAAGATTGATGAAATAAAAAAAAATTATTAAACCACAATCAAATTTCAATGCATCCAATACTACACCATCAATTTTAGTCATCTCTTTTTCAAATCTGAATATTAAAATGTTTATAGGTTATTTGTATCATTCAACACGTGTTTGTATATCATAGAATAAACATTTGGTATAATAATCCTTATAACATTCATTATTTTTATATTCAAATTATAATTGATATAATTCATGAGCCAAAAATCATAAACAAATTAATCCTTTCATGTAAAATATTGGAATAAAATAGTTTATTCATAGTTATTGGAGTTAAACCATATATTAGTGAGTTTTCTTGGATGGTTACCATATTCCCCATACAATAGACATTAAAAAATAAATGGTACCATATTTAGGAAATCATTTTCCTCAATAAATATATTTATTTTTACTCACCAAATATTTATTTTGTGTTGTATATTTTAATATAGAAAACATATTCATTTTACATTGAGAAAATCTCATGAGTAATACTTCTCACATTCTCAAACTTTAGGATGTCAAATCTTATTCCATCCCTGGTATTCTGGAAACACCATTTTTATCTTATTATGTATGTCTAGAAACTAATCAATGTTGAAATTATCCATTACCTAATATAATAGATTATTAGTAATAATAATAAGTTGTCCCCCTCCACCTAACATATAATATGGTTTCTCATGAGTAAAATCATTCCATTAACCATCAATGCTAAGGTGAATCCTAATAGTTTATTCCCTTTAATAAATCCAAAAGCATATTGTGAATAAAAAATTCATAGTGGGAAATAACATAATATAATTAATATTAAATATGATTTATAAACCATGACACCTTCATATAAGACACCTTATGATTAACATATTCATTCATGATCATCACTCAAACATTATGCTTTTATTGTTTACATAGACTTATCTCCCAGGTTCTCACTAAATTTGTATCATCCTAGTTTTATAATGTTATCTAATCCATTCTCTCAAACAAAATATATATTACGATAATTTTAAAAAATAGATATTACATAAAACTTAATGATTATTAATAACATTATATATTTAGCCCATGATAGAATTATACATGCCTTCTTCCTTTGGAAACATAGAATCATAATCAACTTCTTCGTAAAATATCAATATTATCTCCAATGAAGTTTTTATTAATAAGAACCCTTCTTTTAAAATTCATTAATAAAACCATTAATCCTAAAATGGGGAATGTAACTATAATAAAGGCCGATACCAGGTACCTAATAAGGGTAAAAGGGAGATATCAATGGTCACATATTCGTAATAAGAGAATAATGGTGTGAGAACATGATTATAACATTTCAAATATACCCCCTTCATATAAAATATATATATCATGATTCATGGTTTAATTAATAGAATTTCATAGGTCATTAATTGTAAAATTATCAATTATTGTAGGCTATAAGAGTATATCATTGAAAAATACATGTAATTGTGGAATAAAAAAAATTATAGCATTATGACAATGTACACATAGTAAAAATTTCTGGGATTATGATAAGGATAAGAAATAAGGCCTTATCATAAAAATATTATGTAGAAAAAAATTCCACGCATGATCATAGGGACATGAATGTGAGGTCCACACATACTCTTATAGACATGAAATTTTGGTCCAAACATAGAATTGTCAACAAGAAATCTGTTTCACAGATAACATATTTTCCACAAAAGGTGCCCAACATCACTTAATGATTTGTATGGAGATATACGTACCTCCAATCACATAAGTTTAATAATACATATTTTTCTAAGAGATCATAAAATAATAATAATCTCATATATCTTTAAAAGAAAAGGATTTCAAAAACATTTAATGAAAGTATAACCTATTGAAAAAGGGAATGAGTTTTATGAACACACTATGATCGTTACCATAGAACATCCATATAAATAATACGTAAGGTATCCATTATTTATATTCACATTTAATCATATGTAACATCAATGGATGTCATCTTATTCGGATTTTTTTTATAGTTCATTTGGAATAATTATTGAGGAAAATAGACTTTCCATTATGAAATCAAGTCCTAAATAGGAAAAACACAATTATAAACAAAAAAAATTGAAAATTTACATTCAATATATACAAAGAATAATTTGAAATATTATTCATGATGAATCGAAATTCACTCATTCTATAAAGGATATTAAATATTGCTTATATATTTTTTCCTAAATATTTAAGAAGCAACAATTTCTGGAAATGATAAAAAGATTCCCTTTAAACCATATTTCAAAAAGCCAATCATGTGTTAAATAAAATTAATAAATTATAGGATAATTTTTAAATGCATTATTAATTTTTTTTAAAAATATTTATAAGCATGAAAAAAATTCCCCATCGGTGATATAAACATAAACAATGTTTAATATTCTTGTGATTGTGAAATAAAACCCTTACCTTTTTCTATTTTTTTAGAATGATCATCAACCATCAATATACTAATATTATATTTATTATAAATATATATAATTGATATCTTCATAATAATAATATCATTTACGATACGATTATGAAATTAAAAACCCCATTTTTATAAATAATTTCTTATTAAAAGGGACATTTTCTAGTTTTTTATTTTCCATTAGAATTTAAACACAATAGTATTATTCCTTTTTAATTTATGTTAAAACCAAAACTTCGATATTATTAATAACGGTATAACTATCTTATATATTCATTTTATACATATGTAAAGTCAATATTTATTTTAGACATAGAAAAATGAATCACAATATTCCTATAGATGGTATGTCATACGTATATAAGAACATTGTTTATGTTTTTCAATTTATAGAATGAATAAATGGTAAATAATAATTCAACATTATATAATATTTATATATTTACATAGAAAATATATATTAATTAAATAAATATTCAATATAATCCATGTTAAATATATCGGAAAAATTAAAACACGTTTATTCATGGATGTGGTACATCACACACCCACATAAAAGATGTTACCATTTTTAAATGGTATTGAAGGTAAAAATATAAATTTAATAATATAATTAAAAAATTATAAGTGTTTCTCTCAATATAAAATATAAATATTACACCAATATTTATGCCCATCCATAAATGAGATCGTTGAGAAATGAATTGTATCGCTATATGGAGATGAAAATTCATACGCATGCAGAAGTGATACATTCACTTGTATTTTTAGGGGAAAGAGGATGTATAAATTTTAGTTGATGATAATAATAAATTTATGAATACTGGGAATAATGGAAAAATAATGTTATTAAAAATAATAAATATTCTTATGTGGTAATGATGCGTAGAGTAGAAATAGACTGATTTATATTATTATCATATGTTTGAAACAACTACTATTATATCATAAAATCTTATCTAATAACATCCATTTGGTAAGAACAATATTACGTCCCAGAATTTTATCAATGATATAACCAACATAAATTTATGTCATATATTAAAATGAAATAAAATAAAATTAATAACATATAATAAAAGGCATTTCTAAAAAGTAAAGTACATATACTAAAAGAATAATTAATTAACATTTGAATAATAACAAGATATTTATGAATAGATAGATAAATAATTAAATAGTAAATTTTAAAATGAATGTATAAATAAGTTTTATAAATGCTATAAGTGACAATTTGAAATAATTAAATTATATTATAAGTAAAAAATTATTATTAAAATTATTAATTAAGGGTTGGTATTTTAGTAAATCCTAAATATATAATAAAATTTTAATACTAATTTAATAATATTAAATATATTATTTTCATAAAATGTATACATATATAAGTATTTTTATGTCTTATAATTATACGATAATTTTATGAGAACATAATTAATTTTTTATAATGATATATAATCAGTTATAATTTTAATATTTATATTTCTTTACAAAAATATTTTTTTAAATAAAATATATAATTAAAAAAATTAAAAAATTATTCTCATAAAATTGAGTACATTTATTAATTCTTAATATTTAATAATGTTATGGGTGAATTCTAAACATTTTTCAGAAATACTGGAATTTTTAGTGATTACTAAATTATTATATATATATACATTAAAATTTATATTCAAAATTCATTGATTCATACCTAAATGAAGAAAAATTGTTTCTATATAAAATGATCTAATTGCAAAATTTAGTCTCAATAATCCATATTACATATTTTTGTGAGAAAAATAGTTACCTAATGAATTAAATAATGAAAAAACACCCCACTCACCCACTATAAATATCACCCATCTACACTTATTTTTAAAACACCTATAAAACCATATGACATGTCAAAATTCTATTAAAATATCCTTTGAAGGCCCTCCACCGTATCTAGGTTCTTTTTTCTTAACAAAACACTAAAACCAATACACTAATGAGGTTCCCATTAAGAATTAATCAAGAGATAAAACCCTCTTCATTTTATTTTAATTTCTTTTCATGTTCATTTTTGTATTTCTTCTCCCCAACTTCCCCTTATCTAGGTGTCTTGAAAACTCATATCTATCATAAACTATAATTTTATAATGTTCATGAAAAAAAATTTCATCAGAACACTTTTTCAATATCTTTTATTTTTATTATAAAAACATCGTCTCTGAGGTGTCGATCGACCAGAATCGTGGATTACATGCTTTCACATTTAAATTCCACCTTAAAGGATTGTAATGAATCCATTTTTATGGTTTAATGATGTTATAATATAATTATTATATCTTATTTAATTTTTTGGAATCATTTTTACAAATGATAATAATTCATTAAATAAAATTAGTTTTTTTATCGAAAACATCCAAAATAATCCAAAACATTTATTACTAACTATTTTCCTAATAATTCATTAATTTTAAAAAATGATATGTAAGAAAAATTTAACATAATTAATATTTATAAAAAAATATAAAATCAATTCTAGACAATTTCCTCCACATTATTTGACATTTTTTTACATGTATACAAGTGTCATGTTCATGATAACCAGGGAAACCAAAACTCTCAAATGATGAAATTGAATCTCTAAAAATCAAAATGACATAAATGAACTTAATAATGTTATATCACATAAAATAAATAAAAAAATATTTCTAACATTATGAGTTAATTAATCTAATCGGATCATCTAGGATATTTAGATCAAGTGAAGAACACCTTTGGACATAAGCTAAAGGATTCTACCCGAACCTCCATTATTTCTTCTGGATACACTTCCTCCCTTTTTAACCAAATTAAATTCACTTTATTTTTATTGAAATATTCAAAATATTGTGTATATATTCTAACCCCATGTATCATTATCCATTCATCCATCCATTTTGGGGTTATTCATTTTTTTTAAAATCTCTTCTACTCGGATCTTCCTGATATGTAAGTCCAATTTTGAGGAACATCCCATACTCTAACCCATTTTCATGTTCGCAATATATTATAATTTAAGACACCATTATTTTTATAATACAACTCATTTTATTATGAAAACATTATTTGTTCACATCATGTTTATATAATATATTATTAACTTTTTATTTAAATTCTTATTAATATTATCATTTAATTGCATTGTTTTATTAATTCAAATGATTTATATATTCTCATTTTACAAGTTATCTGATAATTTTGAAATCACTAATATAGATATATTGTTATTTTAATTCTTTAATATCCTTAAACTTTTATTATACACCCTTTTATTATTCTTTAAGACAACATTATGACACCCAATTCATTCCATGGGTAACCCTTGGGTTTAGGTTTGATTACTTATTTCTGATTGTTTATGAGGAAACTAAATTCATGACATTGTTATGATGGGTTTTACCCATGTATGTATCTCATATCAATTTGGTAATGCTTACCATAATGAGATTTTTGGGGATACGGTCTTGGTTGTTTGCCATGACTCATGCCCCTGTAAGTACATTGAGCCTTGACTCATGATAAAGTAGTGTATTATTTAATTCCAGATTACTATAATTCCATGATTATTTGATCCCATTTTATTAATAATTATATATATACATATTTGAGTCATTTTTTATATCATTATGATATGCCATCAAAACCTTGTAATAAGATTTATTATTTTGTTTACTCCTAAAATTGGATTTTAGGTCATACATTTATTCATGTTATCCACAAGTTATACAACGCTAATGTAAGGGCTCAATGGATGTAAGATGATCATAATTGATGATAAATAATTCTTTTTATATAGTCCCATGTTTTTCAGTTTTATGTACATTGTCTTCCAAGACACAAAACATCACGATCATTATATTGTAATTTGGTAGTTAAATTGGTTTAAAATCATGTAATAATATAAGAAAACAGATTAGGTGTCTATAGTGGGTATGATATAATAGTCTACTTATTTGTGGAGATTATGAATATAGAACATTAGTATGAACCATAAAGATAAAACTAAGTCAAAGAAAACATCCATAAATTTTGGTAAGTGTTGATTAAGTGTATTATCAAGAAAATATATCCATGTTAGGATACTATAAGTGGATTTATTATAGTAAAGGTGTTTCTAAGAGTTACATCTCTAAAAAGTAGTTCCAACCTAACCTGGGGTAACCTGGTGCACAAAAACATGCCTTAATGTGCACTTACTTTGACAACATAGTGGATATGCATTAGTTAAATCATAAGCTCATCATAAACCATTATTAAGGGACCAATAAAAGATCCAATAAGAATATATTTTAGGAAATAGATCATGAATAACATATATTGAAACAAATTGAGTCACAAGTAAAGAGATAATTTTCTAATAAGAGTTTATCCCTTTATGATTGATGTCTTATAATCAATATTATTAGCTAACTATATCAGTCATGTAATTGTACAATATTATTATTAGTTAATGGTGAGAAGTAGAATAATACATTCTAAAAATATATGTGATAGTAAAATTGATGATTTATTTAAGGATGATCCAAATAAGATTGGAATGGGTGCTCAAAACATTATGAAAATAATTTCCCATATGGTTCATGTTAGGAATAAAAAATTGAATCTGGTATAATTCCCTCTTTCTGTATCAAATTATAGATTTTTTATAAAATCATTCATATGGAAAAGTCCTAAAATGTTTAGTGAATCATCAGATCCTCTACTAACAGAATAGTGAATTATTCCATTGAAAATATATTATCTGTCATCTAGTTCACTGAAGAAGAGAATGTTGTGCTGGTAGTCTATTGTATTTATTGGGAAACTAATCAATGGTGGAAACTAATCAAAAATAATATGTCCATGGAGGAAATTTATTCCTTGGATTGGGACGAATTCATGAAAATGATTTTAAATAAATATTTTCCATGAACCCTTAGTCTTAAGATGGAAAGGTATGTTCTCGGACTAAAATAGAAGGAAGATGAGTATATTAGAAAATATGAAGCAAACATTAGAAGTATTTTATTATAAAAATTCTGATTTTTAATGAACACTAAAATATATTTGGATAGATTATTTTGAAAACTAAATTCATACCTATGAAATGTGCAAAAAATTAGATACTTTGATAGTTATGAGGAGATTGTCAGCTATTCCCTCAAGGTTGAAATGGAGACCAGAGAATATCAATGGTCTCATGGACCCGATCATAAAAACAATAAAATGGAGGTTAATATTGGTGAATCATAAAAATATTTCACATTATTGAAAAAATACTGAATAAACCACATCTCAGTATTTGGTGAAGAAGAATCATGGGAATTTTCTAAAGGGAACCAAAAAATTCATCAAATATTTAAGAATATGGCGTCTCTCTATGAACTGTCGAAGGGATATGAAGAATACCTCATATTTAGAGGTCCAATGTAATGATAATATGAAAAATATTCCAATAGTGATGTGTTCCAACTATAAGTAACATTTTAATTTAGCAATCTAATTCCCTATTCTGAGGGTTGTTTGAGCCAATCAACAACAACTTCCACAGAAATAAGAAAGGTATTTTGATTTTACTACTATATATATGGAGATGGAAGATGATGTGTTGACATATAAGCAGGTTATTCATTCAATCATAGAGAAAATACTATTTGTTTCTGTTTTTATGAATTCATTATTATATTTAATGTTTAGTGGAACAATTCAAATACCACATCACAATATAGTGGTTTATTTATCTATGACAATAGAAATTGGTGAGTTTTTTTCATCCAAATTACATAACTTCTCCTCAGATAATGTTTATGGAGTGAACGTCCCATGAAACAGTGTCCTACATTCTATATTCAAGTTTAATTATATATTGTGAGTTAATTTTTTATATTTATACATATACAACACCAACTATAGAGAATTTCAGATCACTCTTCACGTCACGATGCATCCTCTAATTATTTACAAGTGTACAGAGGATGAATTATCTCCTTTTGAAACATCACCTCAAATTTGGATATTACATCCATATGAACATGTATATGTCTCCAAATTTATAGAGACAAAAGAGATGATCATTCTCCAAGACATCAACATCATGAGGGATTACACTGATGTATTCAGTAAATAATTGCCTGGTCTTTTTCCTGACCATGAGGTTATGTTATCAATTGAAAATATTCAGGTATCTCTCCTTATAAAAATGAAACCACATGGAAAGGCTACCATTGAGCTGGAATAAATAAAGAAGGAGTTATGATAGAATCTTGATAAGGGTTTTATACTCCCAATATCATCACCAAGGTGTTAACCAGTCAACTTTGTTACGAAGAAGGATGGTGAAATGCACATAAAAGTTGATTATTGTGAGATCAATAAATTCATGATAATGGAAAAGTATACCCTTACATAGATAGATGATTTTTTTATAATCAATGTGGGGTCAATTATTTTTATACGGTAGAACTTCTACCCCAATATCACTATTTAATGGTGAGGAAGGAAGATATTCCCAAAACTACATTTTGAATGAGAAACGAACACTATGAGTTTATAGTGATTCCACTTGGAATATCTAATTCTCTAGAAATTTTGAAGGATTTAATTAATATATTATTTAGAGATGACCTAGACAGATTTTTGTTATTAATTATAGATGATATTCTAATATACTCCAAGAGTAAAGAACAACATGGGGAGCATTTCAATACTATGTTGCCGACATTGAGAAGGGGGAAACTCTTTCAAAAGTATAGTAATTTTGATTTCATGATGTAGGATGTATCATTCATGTGGCATGTTATCAACACTAGAGGAACATATGTGGACCCTTCCAAGACAATTCAAATTGATGATAGGCCCAAGAAAAAATCTATAACAGATATCTGTATAATAAAGATATGTAGTTTCCTTGGCCTATCTAGGAATTAATAATGATTTGGGATGAACATTCATGATTATAAAACTCAATAATTGATATGAACTAGAAGGGATTGATGTTTTTCTAGATAAATAATGTGAAGAAAGATATATGATACTCAAAAATAGGCTTCTCACTGTTTTAGTAATCACACTCTTGACATTTGGGGAACTCTTTGTGGTATACAATGATTATTTAAAGAGATTATTAGTATAATTACTAATGAAAAATGATAATGTGTGAGTTTATTCCTCAAGGAAGATAAAAATACATGTGAAACACTATCTCATACATGATCTGGTGTAGGCATTTGTGATCTTCATGTCGAATTATGCCAGTATTATCTCTATGGGGAGATGTGTGAGATATAAATAGATCACATCAGTCTCAAATATATATTCACATCGAACGATCGCAATTTGTTCTAATGAAGATGGTTTGATATCATTAAGGATTACAACCTCTCAATCCACTACCATCCTTGAAAGGTAAATAAGGTGTTGGATGATCTATGTATAAATAATCATGCATCATGATCATGGATGATAATTTAAAAGGATCCATTCATGTTATAATTATAAATAATTGATATGATAATCATCAATAGAGGAACATCATCAATCATTTATCAACAATCACTTATATATAAAATAAAGGATGTTTATATAAATAATATGGAAATTTTGAAAAATATTGAAGCTATTAGTAATGATAATTCCATGGATTTCATGGTCGATGAGGATGGAGTTATAAGATTTGGGTAATTAAAATGTTTACCATATAATCCAATGCTAAAGAAAGATATTATAAAGGATTCAAATTGCTCAAAATCTCTATTCAATAAGGGTGAAAAAATATGTATTGAGATGTCTTTGAGAACATTCAATGAGAATATATGAAAAAATAGATTGTTGAATATACACTATGGTTCTCGGTACATCAGTATGCGAATGTTGAGAGAAAAAAATAATGAAGGGATGATAAAACCATTATCCTCACAAACATGTATGTGGTAAAACATCACCATGAACATTTTAACAGGACATAGAAAGAGATGGAAAGGCTTCATGGAGTACCACTATTGAATATATTCAATAGAGATATGAGATTCATCTTTTGGTTTTGAAAAATTCTCCAACATGCTGTAATAAATTAGTTGAACTTATGAATGACTTTTTATCCTCAAACTGATGGAAACTCTTATAAAACTATACATATATTATAAGACATACTAATATCTTGTTCTATGTTCTTTAATTGAAGTTGGAATTAACATTTTCCTATGGTCGAGTTCAATTACAATAATAGTATCCACTCGAACATCCAAATAGTACCATATTAGTACCTTTGTGGTAAAAGGTTTAGAACAACTTCATGATGGGATAAAGTTTGTGATATAAAGAAGTTAGGACCTAAAATGGTCAATAATATGGTGGAAAAGGTGAAAATGATTCAACAGCACATCGAGGCATCCAGAAGTCGACAGAAGAATTACATATTCAATATTTGAAAGGACCATGAGTTTAAGTATGGTGAAATGGTATTCCTCTACATATCTCTATTGGTGATGATCAAGATATTTGGGAAGAAATGTAAGCTAAGTCCTAGGTACATCATAATCTTAATGATCATTTATTGTGTCATAGGTGAGGCCTTCTAACATGAATTCCACTTACCATGCCTCAAGCATATGATATATTCCCAATATCCATTTTAATGAAGTATATATAGACTCTTTCACATGTGCTCAATTTTGAGATATTCAAGTTGAAAAATGAATATTCTAATGAAGAGTATCCAATAATGATCATGGATCATAGAGATAACGTTATAAGAAAGAAGACTACTCACCTAGTCAATATAATATAAGGCAGAACCATTCGTTGGAATTGGAAACATTGGAACCAGAGGAAGTGAGATGGAAAAGTACAAACACCTATTTCTTGTATAAAATGTAAAATAATCTTTCGTGGGTAAAATATTATATGGGTGGAAGCATGTAACAATCCAAAACCTTTCACAATGAAATACCCTTCTTATATTTATTTCAAATAGTATCATCACATAAAATCACAATAATAACACAATAAAAACATTATAAATGATGAATTAATTAAATTAAAGGTATTTCTCAACATAAATGAACATATACAAAAGTAATAGTAACATGACCATAAGAATAGTAACATTACCCTTATGAATATTAATCCAAACAAATAAATATTAGCCTCACCAATGAACATATATATAAAAATTTCTCTATCTGATTAGTGATAATGTGGAATAATTTTATCATAATATATGTAATTAAATATTTCAAATTTTATGAGTTAGGTGTCAGTATATTTTTAAATCATAACTACATAATTACATTTTTAAATATAATTTCTTAATTTAAAAGAAATTTTATTTTCATAAAATTAATTAATAAATTTTCATTTGGATGTATTATAATTAAAAAACAATTTTATGATACATTAAATATTTTTTCAATGTGATATAAAATTAGTTATAATTGTATAATCAGTAGTTTTCTAGTATATTATGTTTTTAAAAAATTTAATTTTCTCATATTTCTATAATCTAAATGGAGTTCATTTTTTCATTCTACACATCCAAAAATTGTTAGAGTAATTTTTTTATGAACTACATGAATTTTTTGTGAATATTAAAATACATTAATTTTTAGTATATATACATTATAAGTAAAAAACATTTCATCAATAAAGGATGATATAATAATAATAATTTAGAACCCACAAGATCTTATTACTCTATTTAGTTTCATAAAACAACACGATTTCTTGTTCTGAGAAAAATAATAAACTAGTGTGTTAAATAATTAGAAAACACCCCTCTCCTCAAATATAAAAACACACCACCACCCACTATTATCCATAATCCTCTACGACCTTGATCCTGGTCCAAAATTTTTCTCAAATATCCCACAATACCCTACCGTATTTGTAAGAGATTTTAATATTAATATAATATCATAAAAAATCCCATAAGGAGGTTCTTAGGAAAATATAATCAAGAGGTAAATCATCCTTTCTTTAATTGTAATTTCTCTTCATGTTTCTTTATTTTATTTTTCGCTACTCACAATCCTATAGTCCAAGTTGAATCAGAACACAAATATTTTACATATAATGTAATTTTATTATGTTTATGGAATAATATTTGTCAAATATCTCCTCTACTCTCATTTATTTTAAGAATGAAATCATCATCTGTGGGATGCTGATCTACCTCCTTCATAGAAGACGTGCTTTCATCTTTCTATTATTCCTTAAAGGTTGGTCATGAATCCGTTTTGTGGTTGAGAAAGATTATAATATATTTATTATATCTGATTTAATAATCTATGCTCATTTTTACATATGATATTAATTTATTAAATCAATTAGTTCTTTGTGATCAAAAACTGTCAAAATAATCAAAAAAAATTATCATTAACTATTTATCTAAAAATTCATACTCACTCAATAAAAATGAAAGATATATAAGACCAATTTAAACTATTTAAAATCATTAATAAAATATAAGGTTAGTTATGGATATTTACCCCCACTTTATTAGACTTTTTTACATTTATAAAAGTAAATCAATCCTAAAAAAAGGAAACCACCACTCTTAAATGATAAAATTGAATATATTAACCCATAAAGGACATAAATAAATTTAATAATGTTATAGTAAAAAATAATAATGTATAAAGGGTTTTTTACTAATAAATTAATGTATCTAATATTGTTAGGTAGGATATTTGGATCAGGTAATGAATACCTTAATACATAAGGTATGGGATTCTAAAATAACCTCTATTATTCATTGAGGTTACTCTTCCTATATTTTTACTCAAATGAAATTATTTTTATTTTTATTTAAATTTTATTAATTTTTTGAATATGTTCTAGAATCATGTATCAAGATCCTTTCATCCTTATTTTTCTATGATATACATGTTTTTAATAATTTACCTACACGTTTCTTCAAGATAAGTAATCCCGATATAATTAAACATTGGGAATTCTTACCCATTTTCAAGTGAAATATATAATATATTTTAATACATAATTATTTTTTAAAAATAACTCAATTTATTATTAGGACATTATTATTTCACTAATGGTTTTATATAAAATATTTTTCCCTTTTCATGCTTTAAATTCTCCTTGATATTATTTCTCAAACCGCACTAAAATGTTTTAATTCTAATGTTTCTAAAATACTATTTTTACAAGTTTTCACTTCAGTTTGACCTCACTAAATATGATATACAAATATTTTCCATTATTAAAGCACATGTATGATTTAATTTCTTTTTTAAATTTACTCATTTATGATACACACACTTATTATTCTTTATGACATGACTAGGATACCAAATTCTTTGTATGGGTAACCATTGTGTTTATGACTGATTGTATATCTATGATTTTGTATGTGGAAAAAATATTCATGAACATGTTATGATGGGTACACCAAGATACCCCCTAATGAATTGGGTTGTTTTTTGTCTCATGATATGTTATGTGAAATGGTTTTACTGGTTATCCTTGACTCTCGCTCTATGTGAAAATGTCTTGGTATTAAGCCATGACTCGCGATCATCTATGTGCAACGAGCCGCGACTTGAAATAATGTCTGGTTTTTTCCTACCAAATTACAATGATTCCATGATAATATTATCCCATGTTATGATTACTAATAATTTTTCATGTTCAATAACTTTTTATATCTATATGTTCTATATTCTAACGTATGCTTTAATATAAAATTTTAAACTTATTCCCTTACTAGGGTTTTAGCTCAAACCTTTTTATTAGATATCCCCATGTTATCCAATAAGTATTTAAGGGATCAAAATATGTTATAAGCACTTAATAGATTATAAATAAATAAATTTTTTTAGTAATATGTTTTCATTTTTATGTACCTAGTTTTTCAAGACAATATACATTACTATCCTTTTCTAGTAATATAATAGTCAATTATGTTTAAAATCATGTAATGATGTGTATAAAATTCTCGGTAATCTATTACCATAAACTATATATTTTTAATAGGTTTTTTTAGAAAATAAATTGGTATATTTTGGTCGATCTCAAAGGAGAATTAGGTTAAATAATTAGAGGAGTATGTTCCCTTTTGCAAGAGAGGTGGGGGAAATTTTGAAATTTCTCGAAGGATTAAATAGTTGAAAAATAATTTTTCTAGAAAAATACATCCAAATGAAAATTAATTCCATGATAATGCAGGACAGGGTTTTCATCCCATAAAAATTGTATTTATATCATATTTGTGAAATTTTAAAACATATCATGTTAATAATCTTTTTTTAATCCTATTTTAGTTTTAATTATGGTAAGAAATTATCAATATTATTGGGCTTCAATTAATACATATATGGTAAAAATTAGAGAATAAATGATAAATTTATGAATTTTAGACAACATAACAACCACCTATTATTATTTAATATTTTTACGATTTCAAAAAAATATAATAATAAATTATTTTCTAAAAAATATCTTTGTTTTTAATTTTGACACTATTTATTTTAATTAAATTTACATACAACATGAAAAAGGGGAAATGGGAATATAATAATTTACACCTTCCTAATATTTCAAATCAATATATAAAATTCTTGGGACAAATTAACTCATTAAAATTGAATCACTTTTAAAATTTTTGAAACCGCATATTGTATATTTTTAATAAACATGAAAATACAGTATCACAGTTTCATAAGAAATTAATATTTTTATATAACTACTAAAAATTTAAAATTATATTATAATAAAAGAATAACTTTTTATATTAAAAATAGAAACATCTATTTGATAATAACTTAAATTTTTCCCTATTTTGACATATATGTGATATTAAAAACAATTTGGGAGACATTATGTATCACTCTTTGATTTAAATAATATCTATGTCATTTTAAGGAAAATTTTCTTTTAAAAACTATTTTTTGAACCTAAGGTAATGTGGGTATAATTATATTCACTTAATAAATATAATACAACTATTTACTAAGTTTGTACCTTAATATTTGTTTTTAACAATTCATTTCCCTATTTTCAATCATTTTGTGATAACATTATTTTTTACTCATTAAGGGTCAATATAGTAACTATACATTAAAAAATTGATAATATATGTAACATGTATGATTTTATAAACTATATCCTACTTATTTTTTTGAATATAATTTTATTAAAAATTTTATATCATTGAGTGAAATATTTTTTGAATATCATTAATTTGAATTTATAGAACTACTTATTAAGTTGACATTAATTTCATCCATAAAACAAGTAAATTTTTTAAAAAAAATTATTACTTCCCAAAAATACGTTTTTATATATAAAATCCATGAATCGAATTAATTATATATTTTAAAACTACTTAAATATTTCTAATATCATTTACATGATTATTTATATTTATTTAATTATTATTTTGTCTTCATAGTATTATCATTTAAGGTGATTATATAATACATAAACATTATAAACAAAATACATTAATGAAAATAAACATATTTCTTTATAATTAATTGTTCTTATTAATTAAAAATTAATTTTAACAAATATTGTTTTTGTCACCATGTATTTAATATGTTATTTTGACTTTTCATGTCCAACATAAGCATTACACAATAATTTGGATAAGACACTAGTTATATAAATATATAATTACGTTATAACATAAAAATAATATATAATTATTCATATTAAATATCCATGTGGATAAAAAACTTATTATATCTAAATTAGTATATTTGTGATATCAAATTTGACAAACATAATGTTGTGTAGGCTCTTCATCCACTATAATGATGTTTTTCATGTTTATTATCAATTAAATAATAATTTATATATTTTAATTATTTTTTCTAGATCATTATATTATTTTTTCCAACATTATTTATTAAATATATTCCATAAATTTCAATATTTTGTACATGTCTTGGTGATATTATAAAAGGTGATATGTTTCATAAATACTGTAATTTATAAACTATTCACTAAATATTAAACATCGTCAAAAGAATGTGAAACCAAATCCTCCTAAGAGATGAAACTTTATGAATCCAAAAATAAATTTATTCTATTCTAATTCTTACCTATTAAGTGATGAAAATTTAATTTCATGTAAAAAAATAAAATGTAATGAAAAATAGATTTTAGAAATTTCCCTTTTATGTTAAATTTTTTTTATAAATAATTAAAACAAAAGAAAATTATATAAATAAATTTTATCATATTATTAATAATTTGATAAAAACTATTTTAAAATGAAAATGTTTTTAATCTATTTGGAGTTATTTAAAAATTTGATCAAATTTAGTTTTTATTATAAATTAGTATGCTTCAGTATTCACAAAAAAAATAAATATTTTCATAAAATTCCCAATAATTCATTATAAGGTAATTTTTATAAACCAATTTTGAAAAATATTATTTTAATCATATAAAATTTCTAGAGAAAATTTTAATTAATTTTAATACATTCTCAAAAAATAAATTAAAATTAGGTTTTTTAAGAAAACCAATTTCTTATGAAAAATGTATTTTTACAGAAATGAGAGTACATAATTTATAATACTTGATCATTTAATTTTTATTTAGTATGAAATTTTTTTATATTTCATAATTCATTAAATAATATTTGTACTCATCAAATTCAATTTGTAGGATATAACTATCATATTATAATAAAAATATTTCATTATTGGTTTAAGAACGATGTTGCATGTAACACAATCTATTGATGACATCAAATTGAATTAAAATATTATTTTATTAAACCTTGTATTGTTATAGAATAAGTACCACAAATAAATATCATGATTCATATATAATATCACCTTTAAATTTCTTCTAACTACTAGTTTACTTCCTACTAAGAGTTTACATTCTACGAAAATAAAATTTAATCCCAAAATAATTAAACTGTTGATTTTATATATCCATAATTTTCACAAGAAACTAGTAAAATAATTTCTTACATATTACACAAATATATAAAAGATAAAATATTAATTTTAACTCGTATTAACTCATCCTTTTTAAGAGAAGTAGATGGAAAAAATAAAAAGATTCTATGATCATTTTTTAGTCTTCTTTAACAGTACCATTGTATCATGTAAAATGTAATGATTGGATTTATTAATATGATAATTTCAATCCATAAAAGCATTAAAAAAATAAAATGGATTACTTTAATCATTTATCACATGAAACTTCGTATGTACAACATTTTTGACAATTTCATTCATAGGTGGTTGTGGATTCAAATTTTCCTTTTGATTATTTATAAAAATAATCATTTCATATAAATTTTTAAAACTTCTTTCTTCAATTTTAGGGAACTAATCTGTTTTAGAAAATATGAATTTATTTATCAATGTTTTTACCAATATAACTTTAAATATAAATATAGAGTGATTTTTTAATTTTTTTAAATATATTTTTTCCAAATTTTATTTTAATATTTTCTTTAATAGTTTTTAATATTTGTTTTTTTTACTTTTATAATTTTTTTTATATTTTCCTCTTTTTCACAAATCCCTCCACTGTAAAGGATAACAATATATTGACTTGTTTTCAATGAAATGGTGAAAATAAATTATTATATACCATATTTAATTCTTGAATTTTTAGTATGAAAATTTTATAAATGATAGATAAGGAAATTGAAAATGAAGATAACTTGAATTAAAAAATAACTCAGGAAAACCATAGGCAATAAGAAACATTATTAAAAGGGTAATAAATCTAACAAATATGAGAATATTTAAAACAATTAAAAAATAAGAAACTAATAATTCCCAAAAAATATGTATACAAATTCTAATAGTAGTAAAATTTATTGAATATTTCAATAAATTTTCCTTCATTTATGAAAAATAAAAGATTGCTTTAAATGAGATATAAATTATTTAACTAGTTTTTTTAGTAGGATAACCAATTACTCATAGAATTCATTAGTTTAACAACTACCAAATGAAATCATTCTAAAAATTGCAAAAATCTATTCCTAAAAAGTAAAATTTTATTAATTAATCTTTTTTCATACAATCTAATAATATAATCATTCTTTTGAAAATTATATTTTCTGAATAAGTATTAAAATTAGTTTAATTTAGAATAATTATAATTTATTAATAAATTGAAATAAAATCAAATTATTCAATAATTTAACAAAGAGTATAACTCCAGAATGAAAATAGTTGTGCATGAATAAAGTAATGAATTTACCAGTCAATCTGATTCCCTAACAAATATATCCATAAAACATTTTAATCATAATAAATTAAAATGGCTTCTTTATAATCTCTTATAGGAAGAGAATAGGAATGATGAAAAAATATTTTTTTATGGATAATATATCTATTTTTATTTCTCAATCTCAGTTTTCCATTCTCTCTCTTGTATGTCTATAAAAATTATCATTTTGAATTATTCTCTACACCCACATATTTCATCCCATATAATAAATTTGAAAACTTATTATCATGAATTTTTTAGTATTTTTAGCCATTAGAAATAGATTTAACTAAATTTTCATTATTAAAATTATATGAATAAATGATAACTATATTGTTTCATATTTTATTGACATGAGTTGTACTCCGTTAATAATTACAAGACACAAATGTGTGACCTATATCAAATTCATCATGATGAATTTTAGTCATGTTTTATTTAGCATAAAAAAATTATTTAACTCGTTAACAACTTTATTGAAAAATTTATATCATCATTTTTTGTAAACTATTTCCAAATATCAAATTCACATCATAGAAAAAAATATAGGCCCCATAATTTATAAATTATATTTGAATGAAATAACATAAACAGAATGTATTATATCAAATTTACTTTTAAAATCTCCCAAAAAATAATTTTATATCATCAAAAAACATAGCCATCACTCTTGTGAATATACCAAACTCATATTCATTCAACTTATTATACTTGTTCTTAAAATGATATCACATTGGTTTCTCACCATCCATTATAAAACTGAACATATCTGGCTCAATTTCTATCATAATCATCATATTTGGTTTGTAACACCCTTAGATTGTATGGTATGTCTCATAAAAAATTAACATCTTCAATTTTTTATGTTGCATTCCACTTTGAGCTCAAACAAACCGTGATGTACAATTAAATATTAGCATGACTACATGAATAGTAATGAGACTACAAAAAATAGTAATATGACTATTACAATAATGACATCAACTATTTGTTTATAAATAATAGCTAGGTATCTAGTTAATTAAATATGATATATATTAATTGGGGAATATAACAATAAAATATTTAAAATTGTAAAATAGATGTTGGTATTTTTGTGAAATTTAAAAGTATATTGTAAATTTCATATTTAATATAATGATTTAAAATAAACCACATTTTAATAAAATAGATTAATAAATTAATATTTTTTTCTATTATAATTATAATATAATTTTATGAGACCCTATATAATTTATTAATGTTTCAGAAAATTAGTTGTAATTTTCGTATCAGTGTTTTTTGAATAAATTTTTTTTAATAAAATATTAAATTTCTAAAAAAAAAAAAAAAAAATACAATCAGTTTAGTATATTTTTAATGAATGTATATTGAAACATCACTAGGGTGAATTTTTTGGATTTTTCTAAATTATTTTAATTTTTTTAATCGTAAAATATAGTATTTTATGGTATTAGATAAATACAGGAATTATTTTGTAATGGACGATTTATGGAAGTGTTAAATACTAATTATTTTGATACCACAATGTCTAGTTTTTTATTTACTCATAATAATCAATACTAATGACAATCTTGATCAAATATACTAAACTAATGAATAAATTAATAAAAAAAACCCTCCCCACCCCAATATATACCTCTCCTAATATTCATACTTTCTAATTATTGGAGCTCTCTTATATTATTCCAAATTATTCTCCCAATCCTATACCCAAAATTGTGTACCTGTTGGTCTCACCAAAAAACCACTCCCAATTTTTTAGAAGGTTCTCAATGAGGCTCTATACAAGTGATAAAATCCGTTTTTCCTTCCCATTAATTCTATTTTTATTTTTATTCTTTTCATAGCCTATCTATACCACCTATATCAAAAAATACATCATAATTTTATAATATTATATATAGAATAATTTTATGATGTTAATGTAATATCCTTCATCAAACCCCTTCTCCTCTTCATTTTATTCTAAAAATGAAAATATTTATATGTGAGGTGTCGATTTGCTACTATCATGGCCAATGTGTTTTCATTTAACACCCTAAATTCTGTTAATAAAACCACTATTATTGTAAAATAAGATATTTTTATATATATTAGAATATATATAATGTTTTAGAACTGATATATATTTATAATATTAAATAAAATGATACATGACTGTGATGGTCATAAAAGTCGCCAAAATAAACTAACTATCTTTCATTAACATTATATCATACTAATCATCCTCATACTACATAAAACAAATGTTATATGCGACCATTGAATCTTATTTATCTTCATTAATACTATATAATTTTACTTCTGGATATTTTATACTCATTTGAAAAGAATGCCAATGTTTATACTCAACGAAGCTGACCATAAATCAAAGAAACAAATACTTCCAAAAAATGAAGTCAAAAAATAAAACTCTAAACAAAAATCATACATAAATATAATAAAATTATTATAAATAAAATAGTGTTTATCGTGTTATGAATTAATTTATTATTGAATATAATTTTATTATTCAGGACATTCAATTCAAGTATATATCATTTTTGGACATAATGTAAGGATTTTCTCCTATCAATTTTATTTATATGAGACATTCATTATTCATCACTTATTACTTTTGTGAGGTTTATGTAAACTAACCATTGATATTTAATATCGTGAATATTTTTATATTAAATTTATTTAATTATTCATTAGTTAGTTATTATTTTTATCAGGTATAAAGTTCGACTAATTACAATTGGGTAATGGAATTCACAACAAAATTTCCATTACATTGGATAAAAACTTACTTAAATGATTAATCATTGTTATATTATGTGTAAAAAAACATTCAATTATCACCTTTTGTATTTCCACGTGAATTATGTGTATTTATAGAAGCAACATAAAATTTATTCATTTGGATAATGCTCACACGTTATATTTAAAAAACTACTCTTTTAAATGATTCCTTTTTCAAAGATAAAATGGAATATTTATTTTGTAATGTTATAATAAATTAGGGAACATTGTTAAATTTATTAATCCTAAATTAATTTTTGGAATCCTTTACATATCTACACATTAATTATAAAATATATTTTTTATAATTGCGTGGAATTTTATACAAATGATTTCATAGTAAATGTTGTATAACTCTAAATAATTTTTTAATTATTTCATTTGAGTATTTTCATGTATGTCAACAATATTTGATAGATCATATGATTTATTGATGTTTAACTCCTATTATAACATATAACATATTATTATTGAGTGGTTCATGATCATTTTCACTAGGGATGTACAATCTTGATACCATTATACATATTAGCTTTGATAGTTTATGATTATTTCTATTGATTGGGGAAATTATTTAAATATTATATGATAGTTTCAAAATGAATTTTTATTATGAATATAATCCTCCCCATTTAAATGATTACTTCATTAGACTTAGTGATTTTAGGATGGGACCCACTATAACCTCTTTATGAATTTATATGTTTAATGATACAAACGACTTATGGTTTTGGAAGAGTACTTACCTTTTTTATGATTTTTGGAATGAATCATTTGCAATGTTAGATTCTTGGTAGGAAGCCATGAAATTATTAGATTTTTGGAATGAGGATTTTTCAATATGTTTTATATACTAATCATTATTAACTCCTTCAATATAAGATAAATATAGATATTCCATGTGATTATTCAACTAATAGAATATAAATGTTTTTGTTTCATTATCATGTAATTACATCTATGGATTTATTTGATCATATTTTATTCATTCCATATTAAATAAAATATTTTGTTTGAATGGAATTTGTTTTATATATTCACCATTCCTTATTTTTTATATTTATTTATGAAAAATAATGTTATATGCTTACCCATATAGAGAATCAGAGCTCACCCAATGTGATATTTTTTCCCAATATTCCTAGATGTATATTTTGTTTTACATGTATGGATAATATAAAATAATATTTATTTTACCAATGTAGTATAGAAGTTCTATTTAATTACATATTATTATGTAATTTTTATGTTTATGTCTAGTTTTCGAATGATATTAAACTAATCAGTCCATTGGGATGTGATTTCCTTATTTATTGTGTCAATGTAATAATATAATTCACTGGCTTTTGGAAACTGGGGTCACGAATATTATAGACAGTATCATAGGATTTTTTTTTGAAAATTAGTAAAATGGGTATATGAAGACATAGATTTGGGAAATACATCCCTCTATAATACCTTTAGAATATTCCCAAAGTAACTAAGTTTATGATTGATAGATTTTGTATACCTTAATATTCAATTTACATTAAGTGTTCCAATAGTTTTTTGATTACACATTATGTTTCATAAAGATGTTATGTTTTCCATTGTATGACATTATTTTTAAATGATTTATAGTGTAATGAATGGAAGCTTTATCAACACACATAATCTATATAGGGGTTTTCCTCCTATAAACGATAATGATACTAGTCCTTAAATTATAACTGCAGAAAAAAAAAATTACTGGAAAAAATCACTCATGCTATGATTAGTAACCATACTCGCATAGAGAATAATAATACATAACATGACGTAACAATGTAAGACCTCTTCATGATACAGAAACATCCCTAGTTAAAAAAGATTACAAACCCATTTGTTTTTGAGTAGTGGACAAGTTCCTAAGATAAGATATTTCTTTATTTGGGATATAATCAAAGGGATAAGGTTAACATTGATTTTTTTCATATCTTGGGAAATACATATGAATTTTAGTTATTGATTCAAATAACTATGGTTGATGTAGATACTAAAATCATTATATGGATGGATTTATGAAAAATTTATTAGAAAAATATTTTCCATCAAAAGAATGAGTAGATATAGAGATAAAATTATTGATTCTAATCCAAAAGGATGAAAAAATGTTTCTATGTATAAATCTAACATCAATGTCTAACCAGTAATGCAGTACACTACATATGTAATCTAAATAATAATTTTTTTCATCTATGTGCATAATCAAATCTTTCAAATGGTACTAGTATTCACAAATTCCGATCATATAGTTATATATTATCCTCTAATATCAAGATAGAGAAAGAATTATTCATGTTCTATGACTTTGAAAGGAAGAAAAATAAGAGGAGTAAAATAGTGAAAATTATGTACAAAGTTAATAAGTAAAAGAAGGATTTTACCACATGTGATAGTTATGGAAGGAAACACCTTGGCACTCTCTTGAATGGAATGAGAGTTTTTTAAAAATGTTGAAAGAATGACATCAGGCTCGTTATTGGATGAATAATAATGAAGATAAAATTTTTTAATTCTTAAACTATAAGGATATGGGAAAATATTAAAATGAATGTCTAAAGCGTCAATAGAATATAACTCAAAAAAATAAAAGGGAACAAGGTTAAAATTATTTCATTTCAATAGTCAAATTTTAATAATTTTTGTATTTTTGTTTTTTGGATTCGAGAATTGTGTAGTAAAAGTATATTCTGATTATAATAATCCTGATATATATAATGATTTTAAGTTTTTACTTCTTCCTTATATAATTTAATTCATATAATTAACAACACCATTAATCTAGAGATGTAATTGTTTTATAAGAAGATGACTGGGAAAGATATCCCTAATTATGTGCTTGATGATATGATAATAATAATTGGATGTTTAGGTGATAGTATTGGTGACCATAATTGTGGTTAGTGATCTAATGGTTTATAAAATGATCGAATGATTTTATGAACAACTAGAAAAAATGGCTATTTACACAGTTCAAAACTATAGATATAGGTCTGATAACCTTGGTTGTAACCTATGGGAATAATATTGCTCAACCGTTTCCAATATCATCATGGTAGTATAGTATTCTCTACGTACTAGGATTTCCAAACCAAGGCAACAGGCCTCAAAATTTTCCACCTTGGTTGTTGACCTACAAACATGTTTTAAATCCATAGCAATATCTAATATTGAAATTTTGGAATACAAAGGATATAGTCCCATTAAACCATGAAAATTACCTAAAAAACATGTGCCTAGAAGGTTTCTATTCATGTACATTGCTTTTCTGCATCAAGGACCAAACCAATATAAATCATTACACATTAATTATATATATATATATATATTCTGGTATATATTAATAATATTTTTGGAAATATCCTCAAAACCATGGTAATATATTTTCATTCCATTTTTTCATTTGTAAATTGTTTTTCCCCAGGGAATAATGAGCGACCTATAGCCATGGTTTCCCAAAACATTGTCTATATCCCTTAAGAAATGTCCAATTTCCACAGTTTTAAAAAATTGTGGCTACATCCCATTGAAAATATACCTATATCTACATATATTAATGACATTTAAATTATGGCTATAGTTTTATGGCAGTAACATGTTTTTTCAATTGTGATGGTTGGATTTAAAGAACATATTTAACAAAAAATGCATTTTATATTCAAATTATTCATGATTCATAATGGTTTAATTTAGATTAAGGTATTCATATATTTGGTATGTTAAAATCAAATCCATGTTATTAGGAAAAATATTATGGTATATAGTTTTTTGAAATTTATTATCATTCAATCTAAATTATTGTACATTGAAATGGAAATATTTATTTTGAATGAGTATTTATGTAACTAATTATAGAATAGAATATATATAATATTAGATAATGTATGATTTATCATATTAGATAACATGTTCTAACCTATTTACATTTGGTTAATATTAAAAGGCCAAAGGATTGTCCTGTGGATTGTATGATGAATGTTCATTAGGTAGAAAATGTTTTTCTTCAATATATATATTTTTATTTTCGCAATGATATTGAGGAAAATCAAAGAAAAACAAAATTATTAGATTATTCTTATGATATAGAAGTAAATATAGTACCTTTATTTTCTCGTGTTCATATATATTTAGTAAAAGACTCCCTCAACCTCTATGAAAATAATTTTAGAAGAAAAAAATTATCAATATTTTTATGATATAGATAAAAGAATTGTCTTTTAGCTAATCCCAAATTTTTGGTTTTCTAATGGTTTAATTTATAATTAAATCATTCTCTATCACTCTATTAGAACATTATAGTTATATTTTTATTCCATGACCATATTTTTACTTTCTGCTAATGTTATCCAATTTGAAACATATTTTTTTGGTTGGCCTTCACATTTTCAATTTCGCTCTTAAAAAGAGGATTTATTATTAACCCTATTTAAGATGTGGTCTCCCCACTATGGAAATTTCAAGAATCAAACATTCATTTTAATAGTATAATTTAAATTAGTGAGAACACAATTTATTGAGTCATAAGTTAGTGCAATAGCTGACTATTTTATGGTATATATCATTTTAAATTTAAAATATCTAACATCTTATGTTGCATGTGACTCCCAGCATTAACAAACCATTATATAAACTTAAATAATAACAAGACCATTGTAATAGATTTTTGAATGATATGAATAGTAATCTAAAAATTAGAGTAATATCTTCTCCAATGATGGTATGAATAGAAATAATATATCTTATAAATGAAAATATGAAATATTTATATCATGAACTAACTAAATAAATATTTGAAGTGATAAATTAAGTGTAGGTAACTTTTTAAACATAAATGTTTATTTAAAATTTTAAAATTAATTTAAATATCAAAAAATAGGTTCATCAAATAAATTTATAAAAAAATATTTTATTTTTATTATTTTTTGATAAATTTATGAGCCCTTAATTAATTTTTCTAAGAATCATAAAATAGGTTATGATTTTAAAATCATAATTTTTTGAATAAATGATGTCTTAAATTAAAATTCCAATTACTAATAATTAAAAAAAATTCCAAAAATGGATTCAATTTTGGATATCTAATCGTTGGTAAATATTTATGGCAAATTTTTGGATTTATTCTAAAATAGTTGAATTTTTAAGAATATAAAAATACAGTTATTTATAGTATTACCTAAATAAATTTATTGTTAAAAAATATTTGGTGTATGTATGAGGTAAGCACTCATTATTTCTATCTTAAATTATCAAGATATTATATTTATTCACAGTAATAAATACTACCGATAGTCTAGATCAAAAATATCAAACTAATAGAAACAATAATATTTAGAATATACTCGTCTACTGTAATATAAATACCACAACTCATTACCATTTCTCCTCATAACATTTATATTGTGGATCCAGGTAATATTCCTCTAAATTACACCCACAAACCTCTTCCCCCACTTCATATATTTTTTGTTCTGAACAAAACACCAACCGCAATTTTTTTATAGAGGTCCTCAAGGAGACCCTATATTTGAGGTAAAATCCACTTCCGTTCAATTTTAATTTCTATAAATTTATTTTCTTTTCTTATCCTATAATTTACTACTATATAAAAAAAATTCATGTTTACTCTAGAATATTATTTATAAATAAATTTTATTATGTTAATTGAATATCCATCATCAAACCCTATCTCCTCTCTCTTTAACTCTAAAAATTAAAACATCATCCATGATGTGTCGATTTACCGCCATCGTGGATTAGGTGTGTTCATTTACAGCATTCAGTTTCGGTCTTAAATAATTATTATGGTTAAATAATATTTTATTATACCTATTAAAAGTAATATTATACTATAAAAACATATAAAAAAATAATATTAGATAAAATGATACAAGTTTGTGATGGTCAAGAAAACCACAAAAATAAACTAATCACTTTTCATTAGCATTTTATCAAATGAAACATTATCATAACATATAAAAAATTATTTATGAGACCATTTAAAATTTATTATGTTATTTAATACTATATAATTTATCTTATAGATATTTTATTCCTATTTGAAAAGAACTCTCTTATTTATAATAAATGATAGTTATCATAAAACCCTGAAACAATTGCTTCTGGAACATAAAAATGTAACATTATAACTCTTCATAGCAGTCATAAATAAACATAATTAAATCATAGTATATCAAATATATGTTTAATATTTCTTAATTAAGTTATAAATTAGTCTAATTTTATTGGATATGATATTTAATATATGTAAAAAAATATTTCAGAAATAAGGTAACTATTTTCTCATCTCGCTTTTATTTTTGTGAGATATTCCTTATTAAACACTTATTCTCTGTGTGTTCTATAAAAATAAAAAAATTATAAAAAATTACCATTAATTAATTTATCATCATGTTATTTATTTTTCCATTGGATAATTATTAGTTTTATAGTGCATATGGTTCAATTGATTACAAAGGGGATAGGGAATTCACAACCAAATTCCCATTCTATGGGTTAAACTCCTAAACGAAATATTATGTCAAGATACGGGTTTTTATGAAATAAATTATTATTATCTAATATTTTGATTAGATTTTGATATTATTTATTTATATATTATACACATAAGTGATTAATTTAGTTATTTCTCACGCATTATTTTAAAAAATACTGTTTTAGTTATTTCTTTTTTCAATGTTTAATAAAAATGATTATTTTTTAATCTAAAATGGACAGAATATATTTTATCTATTTAATGATTCCATAATTCATTGAGGAATAGTTGATCAGTATAAAATTTTATTTTAAAATAAATATTTTCTTTTATAATAGCATGACATTTCAAATAATTGGATTCAATGTAAAAGTGTTATTTCTATCACGAATTTATCAATAATATAAATAGTGTATTTTATTCTATGTCAATAATATTTTTTTGATCTTATTATTAAATGAGGTCGATCTATTATGATACGATATACAATATTCAATTGATGTTATTATGATTATTTTGACTGGATATGTAGTATCTTCATACCATTAACCATATTATTTTTTATTATTTATGATTATGTTTATGACTTTTGGAAACAATTAACATTTCATTTTCTAGTTTCAATATTTATTTATAAATTGATTATGTTTTACCCCTTCAATATAAAGGATGAATTAGTCATAGTAAGTGTTTTTATGGGCCAATAATATCACTTATATGCACTAAAATGATTCAGGAGACAAACTATATATGGTTTTGGTGGAGGCCATACCCATTTATTGGATTCTTTGTAAAAGTACATAATAATGAATGATTGATTGAATGAATCATTATAATTGTTTAATTTTTAGTTTTGAGCATTAACGATAATATATTCCTTGAAAAAAACATTATAATATGTTTTTGAAATCCATCGTTATACATTAAAAAATTTTGATATCTCTTATATATATTCCATGTTATCGTTTGACTTGTAAAATATCCCTTCTTAATTTTCATTATTAGGTAATTAATTATGTGGAATTATTTGATAATATTATTTCCATCCATATTTTGTTTGAGATTTTTTTAATGGAATTTATTTTACTTATTCACCTATCATTTTTGTTTTTGTTTATTTATGATATCTTTTATTGTTTTCATACACTTTGTAGGAATCTTAAATAACCTTTTTCTAATGTTTTATTTTTCCACAGGACTCCAAGAATTGTATTATTATTGACAATAAGGGATAATCAAAGAGATTAGAGACATTAATGATAGAGTTTCTATTATATATTTCATTTTATGTTTTAATTTGAGGTTTATGTTTGTAAGTAGTTTTCGAAATCAAATAATATGTTCAGTCATATGGTACGCAATTTTATTATTTATTATGTAAATGTAATAAACAGATGCACCATATTTTCAATACTAGTGTAAGAGTATTAACATGGTTTTATAATCATTTATGAATCACGTTTTTGAACATAAATTTTATTTCTCCTTATAAACTGGATTTTGTCATACTATGTTGAGAAGGATTTGATGACTACCATATCATCAATCGAATGATCCCAATCGGTACATCAGTTTTTTAATATAAAAAGCCACAAAGTGTTTTATTCATCCTCAATATGGACACGAATGGACATAGATTCTTCTTCAAGAATTGAAAATAATAATCATTTAAGAAGATAAATTTTATGGGTTTCTATAGCTAAAAAATTGTAATTTGGAATTCAATTACTTAATAGTAATGGTGATGTTTTTTTAATTAAATGAATCCAACTTTAATTGTTAATATATCTTTATCATGATCTATGAGAGTGTCTTATTGTAATCAAAACCCATTCATACTTATTTTTTCTTCAAAACATAAACATCTATATGGATTGACGTCACAATTTGGATTGTTTTATATTTACTCATAACATGATTTGTTTTTCATAATAACTATGGATACGCATAAAAAAATCTATGAATACTTAAAATCTATGTTATATTCTATCATGGAATCAAAAATTAAAATGGTTGAGAATTTATTCTATCTGCTTTGATTTTTTCGCCCACATTCATTTATCAATATAAAATCAAAAACAATTTCAATTTCATCATCAATGAAGGGGGTTCAGTCTTTGGTGTCCACATTACAAAAATACCAATATAATTTTACACTTGTTATCATTTCATTTATAGATATGTAGATCAATATTCATAATTGATTTTTTATGTATTATTCATCAAATTTTCAATCGAAAAAAGACCAATACCTAAGATCATGATTTAAAAAAAATCCAAGCATAGCCTTCTCTGTTAATCCTAATGATTGCGCCCCTAAATATATTTCCCCCAAAATCATCCATAATTATAAATGTAACTGTTTAGTAAATTTAGAACTTGTTCATCATTTAGAGTTGAATAATAATCCACCCAAATTCTCTAATACGTACATAGGGTAACTTTTTTGGATTTATATGGTTATAATTACCCTATAAGTCATGGTTATATCTTTTATCATCATAGTTAGTTCCTATATTAAAATTCCTACACATGCATGGTTATATGAATTCTATATTCATTGACCGTCTATTTTACTAATATGGTCGAGAGTTTTAAGGGTATGGTCATTTATATATGCCATGATAATAATTTAATATATGTGTGGATGATATATTCATTTACCAAATATATAACCCAATGATAAACCACAACTAAAAAAATAAACATATTAAATATATTAAATAAACTATTAAAAATATGTTATTATACTATTAATACAATATATCAACAATATAAAATAAATCCCCAATATTAATTCAAAATAACTAAAAAATATTAAACAATACGATTTAAAATAAATTGCTACAGTACAACTTCATCAACTAAGTAATTAATTAATTAATATAAATAAAAAACAATAATTGAAAAATAAATATAAAAATATAAAAATATAAATAAACATTTCCAAAATAATATAAATTTTCACAAAGAAGAATCAAAGGTTTAATAAAAATTTATTACGTTAATTATTTATTTCATAATAATAAGAATGAAATTAATGTTTCAATTAAAAAAAATTAATTAATCGACTATATACACCTAAACATAATATTTTAAATTTGTAAATGTAATCTAGTAATCAATAAATATATTTTCAAAACTAACACTCTAAATTCAATTTCATCAAAAATTTATCAAATTCCGCAATACTAGTATAACAATATTCCCCTATAGGATAAAATAAAAAGTTAATAATAAATTAAATTCACTTACTTAACTTAAAAAATCAAAATTTCAAGAAAAATTGAAATGAATTACAATGTGAAAAAAATAATGTGAACTCAGATAGTCATGAATTTTCCATATTATTTGAGTGAACAATTACAAAAATCTCTTAACAATGATGTGAAATATAATTTCAATAGAAAAGCGCATCAAGGGTATCAGAACTCTAAAATAACCCTCCCAAAACATGGTGTATGACCCTAAACTACAAAAAAACTTGACACCACACTATAAACTAGACCACATACCACTTCATCCTAGGCCATGAAAGCTACCTCCTCATCCATGATATATCTAACACAAAAGAGGATATACCACTATGGGTGGGATATAGAAGTTATAAAGAACCCCATCGAACCAAACCGATGGAAAAAAATATCCTCCCTTAAAACAACATTCAATTTTGAACATCTTCCAACTATCCCACTAGAGTATACACCAGAACAACATTATAACACATCACCAATGCCTCTATGTCTCCCAAATAAGAATCCTATAACTATTTTATCAATGATGATTACATAAAAATATGATAATAAGAAAGACTTACACTAACTTCTTTAGCATAAATATGTATCATCGAAGCTCCATAATCCATTCCCAAATATTATTTGAACCACTTACCACATAAACTTGTTACATTTGACTAATAACAAAATCAAATACACCCCCCTTTACTAGTGATTAGTATATCTCAATGTCACAATCTTCATGAAACATCCTCAACCTTCAGTAGTCTAAATTTTCATCCATGTACGATAGAATATATTTAAAGAACCTATTATTAAAGAAAATCGCAGTGCAGTCTCTAAGATGAAATTCAACAATACCCTCATGGAAAATAGAATTGGCACAAACTCAAGATAATTGGTGTAAAATTAATCATCTTTTGAAAAAACTACTATAAAAATTAAGAGAGAATTCTTGTCCAATGAGAAAATATGTATCCTAATCTGATACAGGGTTGACCCAAAAAATCAAACATCACACCCTCCTCAAGATACTAAACCATCATTTATCTCATAATCATCTATTTTAGATATTATAATGACTTATAACCATTAATAGTCTCAAGGAAACACTTGTCCTTAATTTTCATAGCTATGAATGGGGATAATCTATTAGGAATATAAGAAAAACTATCCAATAATAGACTATTGGAAAAAAGGAAATGGTGATACTTATACATTTTCTTATTTACCATTAAATAAAAAATAACTTCTTCACTAATGTATTTATGACCAAACCCTACTAAAAACCATAGTCCTAAGTAAATACACATATTTTATCAATAAAATTCTCTTAAATAGAATTTCCTTAATCTTTTTTAGACAAGGTAACTATAAGTTATCCCTATGTTGATTTTAATTATCCTTAAGAAACATGATGTAGATAATATATAGTCAATGAAAAAGATGATGAAATGGTCTAGGAACTCATGAAACAAGGATCTCATTAACTCTTTTATAAAATCATGTTATTCTTTCTAGGTAATCCTGGAACCAAATTTTGTTTATTATTTTATTGGATTACATTTATGGGTACTTTTAATGAATCTATGACTATTTTGAATGTTTTGGGGTAGTACATAGTTGTTTCATGGTTTTCCAAAACCGTTCAACCACCTAGGGTAACCCGTGAAAACCCAAATAGTGGGGGTTTTCATGGCTGGAGAACAATTTGAAAAAATATTCAACCAGTTGGTAGAAACTATTCAAACCGTAATAAGGTTTTAATATTTGGTTGAAAGGTTTAGAAGTTTTACTTCCCTTCATAGAAAACCATTTGGAATTTAAATTATATTTCTGAAAAAAAGTCTCGATCCCCCATATGTACACCTACTCGACAACAACCTTGGATTTTATGAATTACATAGTCTTATAAGATCCAAAAAACCATTTTTTTCTCCATTAAACCCCTCTTGGTGGGGATCAAATCTTGGATAACATCATTAAATTCTTCTCTAGTAAGATATCATCTCTCATTCTATCCCTCCAAAACTCATATTCTCTCCAAATGTTTTAGATCATATAATTTTTTATGAGTCTAAACTATTTTAATTCAGACCATGAATATATGTGTGATTCATTAATCGGTGTTTCTTAAGTTCATTATCAGGAAACACATTTTATGTCTTTTGATAATTTGTTTCAATGGAAATGTGTTGTGTTTCCATTTATATATGTCATTTAATAAACCAATGAATTTATTTTTTTATTTGGATTACATTCAATTAAATTATAAAAAAATATTTCAATGGTAATTTCAATTGAAATTTATTTGTGATTGAATTTGTGGAAAACCCCCTATTTCTAATTGGACCAGAACTTGGGGTGTAGATAGAATATTGATTTAATTCTAAAAATGATTTATAAACTCATTTTTTGAGAATATGATTAAATTTATTTGATGAAAACCTCATTATTTATTCATAAATAGGGATGGAATAGATTAAATAAACATGTTTTGTTTTTTAATGTGAATTTTTTAGGTCAAAACTAAACATCAGGTATTATTATTTTAAAGAGTTTTTTTAAATCAAATAGGTATTTAATTGTTTGAGAATATGCATTCATGGGTAGGAAGTTGGTTATTTGGGACAACCATGAAGGGATTTACATTATATAGAAACATATTGATAATTTATAACTCAAAAAAAATATTTAAGAAGATATTTTCTTCAATGAGATATAAATGATTACTATTTGGCCAGTTTTTTTGGGATGTATGTACACATAATGTTTTTTTCATTGATATGAGTGTTTGAGGATACCATAATTGTGATCTATACTTCCTTATTGACGATTACCAGGGTACATGTTTTTTGTGATTAAATTAATATATATTACACTCATTTTGAAACTATTTTATTGATATAGAGTAATTTATATATGCTATTTTGTTTGAAATTTTTTTTACGCCATTTGATAAAATACATAGACCAATTGAAAGTCAATCAATTTTGTTTTAAATTAGTGATTCTACCACCAAACATTTTTTTAAATTTAAAAAATGTATTGGTTAATTTATTATTTAATCCTATTATGAAACACATGGTGAGACATTACTAGAAATATTTCTCACACATATTATTTTCTCTTTGGTGTGTTTGGATTTCTATCTATGAGGTTTGATAATGGAGAATGTGCCAGATGGTAGTGGAAGTTATTGTTGATCCTATGGGCCATGAGTGTTGTGTCTTTTGGGACATGGGTTGGATATCATGATATTTTTGTAAAATGGAAATATATTTCATGGAATCTTACCTATTTTACTTCAAGTACAATCTTCTTTTAGATTTTTCACTGAAAATTATGATCTATATTTGTTTTATTCGATTTTTATGGAAAAATCATTCCCTCTTATATCATGTTTGTTCTATGTGATAGTCTCAATCAGATGGGTATTATGAATTATCATTGGTGATATGCCAAGATTATATCAGTTATTAGGATACCATGGAATTTGGTACAATTGGTCAATCTTTTTTATGAATCGATCATGTTAATAATCTTTTCTTGATTTTAGCATGTTTTTTGAAATAATTTAAAGACCTAATTGGTTTTTGAGAGTGATTTTCTATCCATATTTCATCGTATATAACCTGAAGTCACCATGGTTAGTTTGTAAAAGGTTACTCAGGGATGAGTTCTATTATTTTACCTACATTTGATCTAGATACGTTGAAATCCAAGTCATATTTTTCTATATAAAAGGAGTAACTTCCATAGTTCTCTGAGTATTAATTTTATTCCTTCAATGTTTTCAAATCATACTATTTAGGATAATTCCTCCATGAATATTAGGTATTAATATCTAAGAAGAATCTTTAGAAAAACCATAGCATTCGAATCCTCTCATTGACCAGAATCTGGTTGACTTCATTATGCATGTTATCCAATATCTGGTAAGATACCTTCAATGGTTCATGTTATGGATCCAGTTATGGAACCCCATAAGTTTGTTTTTTGGAATAATGTAGAAGATTTCAATTTTGAAAATTCACCAGCATTTAATGGATCTAATAATACCCATGATTCTAAGGATTCATTTAGTAGGATTGATATTATCTTTTATTTCTTTCTAACATTTGATCAAATCTTAGTGCAATGTGATACAATCAAGATAGATATATGAATAAGAATATTTGGGACATGATGGTGAGGGATACGAAGCATGAGATGTCACAGTGGATGATTGTTCAGGTTATTTTTACCTCTTATATCTATCCATATTATATGATGTTGGTTAAGGATATATAATTTTTCAAACACAAGAAGACTGAGTATAATAATTACTTTTACAATCTTGGGTAGTTTTTATATAATCTTGTATCAAATTAATATTCTAAAACATGACATATCGATGTGGGACTCATATATGATATTTTTTATTTTGTTTTCTTTTTTAATTCTCCTTATTTATGTTGTTGTTGGAGATAGGGTGTTAATGGTTGATCGAGATATGGTTCGAATTCCACAGTTGAGAGGATATCCCTTCTCCCCAAAAAGTAGTTCCATGAGTTCCCATAATGGGAATTGAATGTGTGATAATTATTGTGGTTGTTCTTGATAGTATGGTTTTTCTAGACCTCCATTTGTATCAATTAGTGGGGAATTTATTTTCTACCAGTTTAGAATTCATGGGCACTCAAAATAATATTAAACTAAGGTACCCAATAAATTTGGTTTCTATAAAATATTAAGTCACTTGTAGAAGTCTTATCATGCCTATTCTTATCCAAATTGGGATATATGCTAATCAAAACCCAAAATTACTGTGGTGAAATCAATTGATTCCTGAAAAAATGGGTTCCAAACCTTAGAATCTACGATGAATCTTCATGATGTAGTGGAAGGGTCTCCAGAAGATGTTGATATGACACAAGAGATTCTGAGAGGTAAGATCACTATTGATTCACTATTACTGACTCCATTATTTGATATTGGATAATATAACTCATTCATTTTGAATATTATTTTAAATTTTCTAAATATTATTATATATATATTATTATATTTGAGGGATATTACTCACCCCTATGAAAAAGGGGAGATCAAGATCATCATTTTCTTACATATGCATTCTCATTATCAGAAAAAAAAATCTTTCATTGGATTTTATAGTTCTTGAAATGAATCTTATTTATGTCATATTTGTTATATAATGGATACTTCTTATTAAATCCCAAATTAACTTCTATCTTTTACGTTTCTCTTTTACTACGCATGACAGGGTGTGTTGTGTATTTTGTATAGAATATGACTTGAGGTTGAGTAGTGCAAAAGTATCATATAAATGATCAATAAAATTAATTTCATTGTTTTTATTTGATCATGATCTGGAATCAAAAATGGATGACCTTTCTCCAATTTTCTTCGATATTCCCAATTTTTTTACATTTGAAATATATCAATTTACACTGATAAGGGAGGTACAATTTTCTATGGATTTAGTGTCTGGTACATAAACGATATAAATTCCCTTATACTACATATAACTATATTAAATGGAATATTTGAAGACCCGTTTGGATAATATTATTGTTTCCTCGACGGATTTAGGGGATGACCTCCTGGACGGGAGATTCAAACATTCTGATCGGTTTCTAGCGGGTTTGTTCGTAGAACCGGAAACATCCAATGATTCCACATCCGTTTGGACCTACTTTCCAAAGGTAGGCGCTCATTAGCTTGTGGACTGATGAGGCTTAGGAATTTGCATTGGTCGATAGGATGGGAGGTCGGACTCATCACACCTTTTGGAGGGGAATTATTTTCCACTCCGGGACTCTCATTATAGATTTAAGTTATGTTCGTGAATCCTTATTACATTACCAATTATAAAATGCGATTTCCTTTAGTTTTAACAATCAATGATTAAATATGTAAGAAATTTAGAGAATCTTTTATATGTATTCGAGGTTCTTCATCAATAGAGAATCATCTATATCTGTTTAGAGATTCTTGGTCAATGGTATCCTTCAAAAAATTTATATAAAAGTGTCTTGGTCATTATGATGACCATACTGGATTTAAAGCCACTCAGTGGGGCACTTGAATTTTATCATCATTCAGAAGGACAGGAATTATTTCAATGTTGGGATCGAAGCCGAAAAATGGGCTACCTACGTATCCTTTGTTTTGGAAAAGGAATCAGAACCCACGTAGTTCGAGTAATGGAGTATGATGTTTATGATTGATGGCTCAAAGATGAATGTCATAATTACTTTTACACTCTAAGCTCACGTGAGTCATGCTCCGTGTGAGAAACAAGAGGTATTGGTAAAAATTAGACAATTGTGCCATGAAAGATGCAATCATAAGAATTGATTTGGGGCTTACGTATGTATGACTGACCAGATAGATGAAGGGTTAGGATTTACATTTAGGGAGAAAATCCATGAACAGGGTCGATAAAGTTATATGTGCTTCATGGAGATTTGAATACTCTAATCTTGGGGCTTAATCCTAAGGAGGATGCCTAAGTTATGAGGGGATTTATGATTGGGTTTTACTCCTAAAAAGGAAATCCAAATCAAGGGTAAATTAGGACTGATTAAGAGAAATTTAAGGGGGCTTGGGATTTACTCCTGAAAAGGAAGCCCAAGATTATGACTGAGTCTTATTCCTGAAAATGAGACCCAGGTTAGGGATTAAGGTTTAGGGCTTACTCCTGAGGAGGATGCCCAAGATTATGACTGAGTCTTATTCCTGAAAAGGAGACTCAGGTTAGGGATTAAGGTTTGGGGCTTACTCCTGAGGAGGATGCCCAAGATTATGACTGAGTCTTATTCCTGAAAAGGAGACCCAAGTTAGGGATTAAGGTTTGGGGCTTACTCCTGAGGAGGATGCCCAAGTTTGGGAATTTTAAGAATTTGGGGCTTACTCCTAAAGAAGGATGCCCAAGTTTGAGGATTTATAACTGGGGATTATTCCTAAAAAAAGGAGACCCAGGTTAAGGATTCTCTCATCTTAAAGGGTGAGGTTAAATGAATGAACTCTCCATAATTAGTGACATAAGGATATTTAAATCACTAGGTTTTGAGAGATATTCCACAGAATTCCTTTCAAATAAGGAAGTCAAATCAAGAAATCACGCCATAAATGGCTTTGAAGAGTGTCTTGAAGACTGAATCTTGAAAAGGAAAGGTGAAATGGCTTAAGAGGGGTAAAATGGGCAAGATGGGCACCCAAAAATATAGGGGCGTGCAAGTCTTGAAAGGCGCGCAAGTCTTCCGTGGGCGCGCAAGTATTGGTCGCGCAGGTATACCTGCGCGACACATGGTGTACTTGCGCGATTTTCAACCAACATTGAAATACTTGAGCGACTCTTTTTTAAACCCTTTATAATCCTCTTGAGGTTCATCCAAAAAAGGGACGCGCAAGTTATATTGAAGGAAATAAGTCGGCGCGCAAGTGTTTGATAAGTTTCAACACTTAGGCCTTCCTTCTTCTCTTTAGATCTTCCGTTCTTGGTAAGAAATTACCTTAGAAGTGTTCCGGAAGCTTTGAGAAGAGACTTGGGCGTCTGGAGAATCAATCTGAATTTCTGGAAAAAGATGCTCTCGAATGGGGGGCCCACAGGGTCTATTTATAGGCAAAAGAAGACCCCGGGCGGTTACCAGGCGGTTACCACTTAAGTCGCGCAAGTCACTTGCGCGACCAAGAGCGTCGCGCATGTGTACTTGCACGACAGTGAGATAACTTGCGCGGTGGAGTTGCTGTTTATCCTTTGTTCATTCCTTTGTTGATTTTTGATGTTTTCTTCAATGGTTGAATCACTTTGAGCTCAGATATTCCCTTTTCCGATCTTTAGATTCTGTGACGAAAAGGAGCGTCAACAAAAGTCCCCCCTCATAGTTGGATCCGGAGAGAAATGAGGATTTGACTCTGAGGAAATCGAATCCATTCAAAGGAAAAGGGGGCGCGCAAGTCTTCAGCGCACAGAGGGCGGCGCGCAAGTTTGCGTCGCGTAGGCCTTAAGCGCTCTGGGTAGGACGCGCAGATAGGCTTCCCGGCCTATAAATTCATGTCCTCACCTCCGTACAAGCATCCGGATTTCCGGACTTCATACCTTCTCGAGCTCTCGTCGCGCAGGTCGCCTTAGCCGTGCAGGTTGCTCTGTTTTCTAGTGTTTTCATTGATGTCGCGCTACTGTAAAGGTATTTGTACTTGCGCGGTTTATACTTGTGTGTCAAAAACTAGCGCGGAACACAGATACTTGCGCGCCATGTTTAGACTTGCGCGATTTAATGCCTTTTCCATTTTTTCAAATTTCATCACAAATTTTATGAAAAAATAAACCCATTTAAGAGTTAGTTTATTCATCTTTTGTGCAGATTCAATGGTTCTCAAGGGAATTGGAACGGCTGATAAACTGGCTAGCAAGCGGATTGATGACATGATGAACATTATTGTCCATGATTACTATGATATCTGAAACAGCACTCTCCCAGATTTGGCTAAGTACTTGAAGAAATATCATCCTAATTTTCCACAGAGCATCCATCTGCCTTTGTGTGGTCATGGTCATCTGCAAAGAGTCAATGTTCCAAATGAAAACAATTATACACCTGAGATGCAGCTGCACTGCTATTCCTCTATTTCGGTTATGCTGTGCATTAAGAGCAACAACAATGGTGTGAACTTTCAAATTCTTCCTCCATGTCATTTCCTTGCAGATATGAAAATGGCAAACCCATGGGATGAAATGTTTTCCACTAATGGTTGGTGGAGAGAAGACAAACATGGTATTAGAGCAATATCTGAAAAGAGTACTCTTTCTAAATGGATCTTTACTTCCAATGCTCCATTCTCAAATCCATGTATCCATATTCCAAGTCTCTTGGATAGAAACAGAGTCACTGTTTGATCAGCAGAAAATTTTCTCAAACCGCACTCAAGAACATCCTTTTACAATTGTTCCAAGAAGAGCTGGTATCACTGCATCTCTTATTGTATCCAGTTGAATGAATGAACTTCCAGGTGGTTGCTAATGAAGCTCAGGGTGCCGTAAATCAAATGATGTGTTATGTTGAAAGCCTCTTGTAATTCTTGAAAAAAGAGAAGAGACTCCAGTCTGTGGATGTCCTTCTAACTCTTGTGTATCAATGAAAAACACGTTCACCTTCAATCATTTGTACCTGCATTCTTTCATTACCTGCTTCAAATTTTCCTTAAATCAATGGGCCTAGTAAGCATAGTTTGATTTTTTCTAGGATTATTACAAATAATCCTACAAGATTTGAACCTTTTAATTGCTCAATATTACCTAAATAATACAAAAATGCATATTTAGTGAGCTGGAACTTGACTTTTATTCAGAGTTCCTTTGTCTTTTGTGTGGGCAGTTTAAAGTTATGCACGCCGGACATAAAGGGGTAATGTTTAAGGTCGAAATAGATTTGACCAAAAAAAATGGATTAAAATGGATTCAATTCCTTGATAATTTATCTGAAACAGATTACCATACTCAAGTATGAGAGAAAATATGTAAACTATGGCTTAAGAATATTTGAATCTGGAGAATGATATGAAAAAGAGCTAAAAGTCATTAGAAGTAGTAGTTTCCAAGAATGAAGTTGATATTATTTAACAAAACCCATTAGTGGGTTTAAATATGCAGGGCCACCTATGGGTATTGGCTGCATGGTCAAATAAATAACATCTTTCAGCTGACAAGTCTGTTATGTGGACTGTTTATGCAAGGCCACCTATGGGCACGTGCTGCATAGTCAGGCGAAAGAACTCTTAAAAATTTACTTTCCTAGTCCTAAAAGCTAGTGAAAGTTTATGGAGATTCAAATTTTCTAAAGTATAGAGTTTGTTATATGGAAAGAGGTACTTGAATATGGAGAAGATATTTCCGAACAAGAATATCGAAGAACTGGATGAATATCACTCCTACGAAGGTCTGACCCAAACGTAGGGAAGAAGAATAATCCATAGGCTTGAATACTTTCAGATCATGAAAAATGATATGGGACAAATATGTTAAGGATGGATATTTTTTGCGGATCCATACATACTGTCGTTTAAGACAAATAAGGACAAAAGAGGCATTCTTACCAAGAATGAAGTTACTATTATTTAACAAAACCCGTTAAGGGGTTGAAATATGCAGGGCCATCTATGGGCATTGGCTGCATGGTCAAATAAATAGCATCTTTCGGCTGAAAAGTCTGTTATGTGGACTATTTATACCAGGCCACCGATGGGCACGTGCTGCATAGCCTGGAAAAAGAATTCTCAGAAGTTTGACATTTTTGTGACTAGAAGTCATGAAAAGGGTTATGAAGATCTGAAAATATTTAAGGTTAGGATTATAACACATAAAGATGGGTATTTTCCAATGTATATAGAGATACATAGGTCAATGAAAACCATAATCATGTTGTGGCTGGGTCCTGAGTTGAAATTTTGGACTTCACTACGTATCTCATAAGAATGAGAATCAAGCCATACATAGTTCTTGAAATGCAGTTTAACATCGTACAGGACAAAAGTATGAGTGATATTAGTTTAGGGTCATAGAATTCGGACAATAATAATGAATACACAGTGAGTGTTTTCATAAGGAATTTTCAGCCAAGGGACTGAAAGTGAAATTTGGGGTTAGGCCCAAAAGACTTGGGACTGGATTCGAGGGATACTCGAATGTTCCTACGTATCCCATAAAGATGGGAATCAAGTCCACGTAGTTCTAGAAATACCCTTTGTACAAATTTGGTTCGTACATGTGAAGGGTGAAAGGGGACTTTAGTGCAATGATGGTTTAACCTGAGATAAAAAGTTTAGGCATTACCATGTATGCACCTAGTCTTTTGAAATGAAACATGATTGAAAAAAAATGAATGTCAATAATGGTTCCTTCTCAAATGAGGAAATCAAATTATATTGTAGTTTATTGTCGTACCGGACAAAAGTGTTGTATAGTTTAACGTCATATAACAAGGACGAAAGTGAATCAATGTAAAGATATTGATTCCAGGGGTGGTTTCACGAATCAACATCATATGAGATGGTGGTGAACCGATGTGAAGAGATTGTTTTTGGGCTTGAACCTTGGGAGGTTGCCTACATACCTAGCCTGGAGGGCAAGGATCAAAGTCTGTGTAGTTCAATTAAAGAATGAATTAATGATCAAGCTGTTCTTAGGGACAAAGATCTAATAAAAAATGTTGTTGGGACTTACACATGGTTAGGGGCCCAAAGAGAGTGTTATGGTTGAGGTTTGCTCTAAGCTCACGTGAGTCATACTCGGTGTGAGAAACAAGAGGTAACAACAACCTTAACGAAGCACAGTTTAATGTCATGTAGGACATATCCAGGGACTATGCAGTTTAAAGTCTTGCAGTTAGGACTATTGGTGCTGCACAGTTTAGTGTCATGTAGCAGGGACAAAATAATAGTTTAATGTCATGTAGGACATATCAAGGACTTTCTGTACAGTTTAGCGTCATGTAGTTAGGACGATGGGGACAATACAGTTTAACGGCATATTGGACGAAAGTGAGAATAGTTTAAGGTCTTATTCATGGACCGTGGATGGTGCAGTTTAATGTCATGCTGGACCTTTGATGATTATATAGTTTAACGTCTTTCCGGAGGTGAGGGACTTTTATACAGTTTAGCGTCATGTTGTTAGGACGTCATAGTTTAACGTCTTGCTGGACATAAATAGTTTATGGTCATATACATGGACCAGGGATGATGCAATTTAAGGTCATGCTGGATGGTTTTGGGAACTTTTTCACAGATTAATGTCGTGTGGGACAAAGTTGCAGTTTAAAGTCATACTGGACCATTGCTGTATAGTTTAACGTCATATAGCAAGGACGAACTGGTGATGTACAGTTTAAAGTCATGTAGCTAGGACTAAGGTGAACCAATATGAGGATATCAGTTCTGGAGACTTTTTTACAGTTTAACGTCATGTGGGACGATGAAAGTGCCACACAGTTTAATGTCATGTTGCTAGGACACAATATAGTTTAATGTCATCTCAGACAAATAAGGAACTTCTCTACAGTTTAATGTCATGTAGATAGGACATATTACAGTTTAGTGTCATGTAGGACAAACAAGGAACTTCTGTACAGTTTAATGTCATGTAGATAGGACATAATACAGTTTAGTGTCATGTAGGACAAACAATGAACTTCTGTAAAGTTTAATGTCATGTAGATAGGACATAATACAGTTTAGTGTCATGTAGGACAAACAAGGAACTAATGTGATTGTTTTGGATCTGGGAACAATATTTTGTGTTTATACAAAATACTTCTTCAGAAATCTGGCATTAGTTGGAGTCGTGATGTGTTCTCCATCCCTTGAGATTAGAGAATACTCTCCATTGGAGTAGACCTTATGTATTGAATAAGGTCCTTCCCATTTTGGTTCAAGCTTGGGAGGCTTCTTTCCTGGTATCATTGGTGCTCTGAGAACCAATACCAATTCTCCATGAATGAATGAACGAAGACGAACTTTTTTGTTAAAAGCTCGTGCTATTCAATTCTGATAGATTTCCAAGTGGTTCAAAGTGCACAATATTTGCTCATCTAACTGTTCGAATTCATTCAACCGCTTTTGGGATTGCTCATCTGTAGATAACTGATCACAAATGGCTACTCTGAGTGAGGGCAATTGAACTTCAATTGGCAAGACTGCTTCTGTTCCATTTACCAATGAATATGGAGTTGACTGCGTTGCATTGAGAGTGGTAGTCCGATAAGCCCATAAAGCATGAAAGAGTTTATCAGGCCATGACCTCTTATCTTTATCCACCATCTTTTGCAGTATATTTGAAAGAGTCTTGTTGAAGGCCTCTATCTGGCCATTAGCTGCTGCATGATATCGAGATGAATGGTTGGACTTAATGTTGTATTCTTGATACAATTTCATTACATCAGAAGAACAGAAGATGGTTCCGTTGTCCGTCAATATGGTATGAGGGACACCAAATCTAGTAATGATGTTAGACTTGATGAAGCTAACAATGCATTTAGAACTGACTTCTTTGAGAGTTACTGCCTCTGCCCATTTGGAAAAGAAATCAGTAGCAGTAAGAATGTACTTAAACTGCTTGGTCGTAGCTGAAGGGTAAGGTCCCACCACATCCATTCCCCATGTGGAAAATGGCCATGAGTATTTAGCTGTATGAAGCAACTCTGGAGGTTTATGAATGAAGTTGGCATATACTTGGCATGAATGACACTTCTTTGTGAAATCAACACAATCTTGTATCATTGAAGGCCAAAGTATCCAAGCCTTCGAATTTGATCAGATAGTCTATGTCCAGACTGGTGGGCACCACAGACTCCTGCATGCACTTCTTTTATGACAGCCATTGTCTCTTCAACATCAATACATTTGAAGAGAACTCCATCAAAACCACGTTTGTAGAGAATTTTCTCGAGGTGGTTTGGGCTATCATAAAGAGTAAAATTGACCACACATCGCCGAATTTGCTCTTTCTCGTCTCTATCAGGTGGAAGTGTTCCATTTTGAAGGTATTCCCTGATAGGTGGAATCCATCCTGTAGTATGACCATACGGTTCAGGAATGGGACTAATTTCATTAATATCCTCTGTTCTGATTTGAAAATAAGGTGAAATTGCACGACGATGGGGAATACAAATGGTTGTCTTGTCCCGATTTGGATCTGCTAAAGCTGTGGCTATATTAGCCAGTGCATCAGCTTGAGCATTTTGTGATCTTGGGACATAAGAAAATGTCGGTTCTGAAGGGAATTCCGACATTAACTCTCTGACGTAATCATACAAAGGGATTAATTCTTCTTTTCTGATGGCATAATCCCCATTGACTTGTTTGATTACCAGGTCGGAATCACCTTTCACCTTTATGTGATTCACTTATTCTTGAATCGCTAATTCCAAGCCTGTAATGAGAGCTTGGTATTCAGCTTCATTATCGGTTCCACCTTCCCATAACAAAAAGGAATAAGGTAACACTGCCTTATCTGGAGAAATGAGCACAATTCCTAAACCAACTTTGTTGAATTTAGGATTTTCCATTTTCTCCCCTGTTGGACTTCTAGAAGCACCATCAAAATACATTTCCCATGTTTGAGGACTCTCTTGAATAGAGAAAACATCATCATCAGGGAGTTCGATATCTGAATATGTGTCTTCTACTGAAGGATGTTCAGCCAGGAAATCAGCCAGAGCTTGGCCCTTAATTGCCTTTTGAGACACATACTGAATGTCGAACTGCTGTAGAATAACCGCCCACCTTGCCAGACGTCCTGTAAGCATTGGACGACTAAGGATGAATTTGAGCGGATTATTACGAGATACCAATTGGACCTCGTGATGTTGCAGGTAGTGTCTCAGTTTCTTAACTACAAAGATTAATGCTAGGAAGCACTTTTCAATACTTGAATACCGGGTTTCTGCTTCAAGCATAGTTCTACTGAGATAGTAGAGACTATTTTCATTCCCAGCATCATTCTTTTGAGCGAGAAAGGCACCCAATGATCACTCTAAAGCTGTCACATAGAGGATAAGCGGTCTACCCTCAACAGGTGGCATGAGTACTGGTGTACTCAATAGGTATTTCATGAGAACATCAAATGCTTCTTGACATTCTTCAGTCCACTGGTAAGTGACTCCTTTCTTCAATAATTTGGTAAAGGGTAAACTTTTGCCTGCCAAATTAGCGATGAAACGCCGAATGTAGGCTAAGTGTCCTTGAAGTCCTCTTAATTCTTTCAAATTCTGAGGAGGTGACATACCAAGGATTGATTTGGTCTTCTCAGGATCGACTTCAATACCACGATGGCGTACCACAAAGCCGAGGAATTTTCCTGAGGTTACCCCAAAAGCACATTTTAAGGGGTTCATCTTTAAATTATGTTGTCGAAGCTTGTGGAATATGACTTCCAAATCAGCCAAGTGATTAGAACGTTGTTTGGATTTAACCACCAAATCATCTACATAACATTCATCAAACTTCCCTAAAAGAGGTTTGAAGATACGATGCATGGCGCGTTGATATGTTTCACCTGCATTATTCAAACCAAAGGGCATCACCCGGTAACAAAACACACCTTGAGGAGCTCTGAAGGCTGTATATTCCTCATCTTCTGGGGCCATTCGGATCTGATTATATCCGGAATATCCATCCATGAAAGAAAGTACTTCATATCCAGTCGTCGCATCAATTAAGAGTTCTGTAATCGGAACTGGGAAATCATCTTTAGGACAATATCGATTAAGATCACTGAAATCGATGCAAACCCTAATTTGTCCGTTCTTCTTCTTTATAGGGACAATATTAGCCAACCACTTGTGATATTGAACTTCTCTGAAGAAGTTGGCTTTGATCAGCTTATCCACTTCAGCTTCAATTTTGGAAGCATAGGTTGGATGTGTTCTTCTCGCGGCTTGCTTTAAACCTCGATGTTCATTTGGTAAACTCAAATGATGAGTAGCAACATCAGGATCAAGACCAGGCATTTCTGTATAATTCCAAGCAAAAATATCTTTATTTTGCTTCAGAAAAGAAATATACATATCTTGCTCTTCAAGGGTCATGGTCGCACTAATTAAAGTGGGGCGTGGATCATTCTCTGTACCCAGATTTACTTCTCTGAGTTCATCCACAGTGGTAGAGATACCCTCTTCAAATGCTGGAGGAGCATCTCTAAGATCTTCCTCTTCCTCTTCATCATGTGTTATTTCTTCCGTTTCTACTTGCAAAGTAGATCAGAAAACGAAATTCTCATGATCATAAGAGATGTCAAAATTTTCACATTTTGAAGAAGAAGCTTCCATTTCTGACCCTATTGATGATAAAGGGTCTTCTTTGGGAAATAAAGAGGAGATGATGGATTGAGAATCGACATCATTATTCACCTAGGGTGTTTCTATAACTTCTTCTGGCCTGATTAGCGAAGTATAGACTTGTTGGACTTCAGCAGATGAAATGAAAACATCACCACTTATTCTTTCATCACTGCTTGGTAGGTTACCAATTTCTCCCATGTTGTCTGGCTCGATCGCCGTCATTGACATTATGGATCTTTCCATAAGAGTATTTTGATTTGGGCCTATTTTGTCAATTTGACTTATAGGTAACACATAATATGTACTCACATGTGAAAATGGATTTATTGGAATTTTCTCCAAACCATATGGAGCATTAACTTTGGTAATTTCCTTCATTGTAGATTTTTCTCTTCCCTTCATGTGGTAAAATTCCGCTTCAATGTATTGAGACTCACATGTCTTGAACGAGGCCTTATCACCATACAATGTTCCAACTTGACCATCGAAACAGTATTTGAGACATTGATGGTATGATGAAGGAATAGCTGCATGCTGATGTAGTCAGGGTCTTCCAAGTAAGATATTGAAAGCTGAGTCTTGATCAACAATCAAGAAATCTGAATTGGATACAAGATCTCCAAACTGAGTTCTGAGTGTAACTTCTCCCAGTGGTTCTTGTTAATTTTTATCATATCCTTGTAACATCATGGTAGAAGGAGATAAATCAGATTCCTTAAGGCCCAATCGACGAAGTGTACGAATGGGCATGAGGTTGACTCCTGAACCATTGTCAATGAAAGCTCTTCGAACATCTACACCATTGACTTTTCCAGATAAGTACAAAGGTTTTATGTCCCCATGCACAACATCATCTTCATCTTCATCAGTAAACGATATCACTGCATGGAATTCTGCAGGATTATTCTCTATGTGATAGATTTCAGCTGCAGCAATTTCAGCTTCAAACTCCTGAGGACTTGACAAAGCTTCGATGGGTACTTCCCAAAGATCTTTTGACAGATTCAAAGAATCCAAAATTGATAACTTGGCTGGTACATGGGCCAAGTGTTTCAATATATCATACTTTTGATCTAGAGGTCTGAGTTTCCCAATAGGAATATGCGGTTTAGCAGGTACCTTGGAAGCATATGCTTTGGAAGCTGATGCATCTTGTATTGAAGCTGGCAACATCCTTGGTTTTGGCAGATTAGACTGATTAGATCCATTTACTTGCTGAGATAAAGAAGATGGAACCTTTAATCGGTCTTCCAAAATAACTGTGCCAAAACTGAGTTGGCCATTGGCAGAAGAACTTTCTTGTTCTTTTTGAGCTCGCTGAAGGGCTCTACCACGTGTTTCTGCTGCATATACAGTGCTATCAGGGGTAGGATTAGAGTAGTGTCTTTGGAAAGATCCACGTCTTCCCCTGTATCCTGAACCTCTAGAACCTCCTCGGATTCCCTTATTTGATACAGGGAATTCAGGCTTATCAAGACTGGAATATGGATCTGTTAATTGAATCATATTAACAGAACCAAAGATTAACTCTTCGTCTGATAAAGACTCTGCCTGGTTAGCCTGTTTAGGCTGTGCCGTTTGGTGGGACGGTGCCCGTTGCTTTGAAGTAGATGGCATGAAATCTGCCAGAGTCAAAGACAATTTAGGCTTTGATACATACTCATCTTCTCTTGATTCATCTATCTTCTTTGAATTGCGCTGTCCTTTTGAGGATTTGTCTTTTGATGGAGGCTTTACTGCAACATTTGTAGGATACACAATTGTCTTCTTCAATTGTGTTCTCAAAATGGAATGGGTCCGATTGATTGTCTTTCTGACCATCCAATCATCATATTTTTTCACAGTTTTTCTTTTGACTTCTTGCCACTCGCCTCCTTCCTCTAGATCTGTAGCAGTAATACACGCTACATGAGCTGAAGAACCCTTCAATTTGACTTGTCACAAGTCGACCATCTTTTGCAGGAGGTCTTTAAAGACAAAAAACTCCTGGATAGGATGCCTCAAAATTTGATGAAAGGGAAAATTATTGGGACGGTCTTTATCTCCTTCCTTGTTTGGCCTTTTGGGCACTGGTAATTGAACCAAATTATTTTCCAGAGCTGAAATGAATTAACCAAGAACTTTCTCACTTAGGAAAGAGTATGTTTTACTCTTCATATCCTCACATTGTTTTCCTCGTTGATCATTTTGATCATTTGGTAGAAACATCCTTTGTTTTTGGCATTCAGGAGGTGGAGCTCTTCGATAAGATGAAGGTTTTGAAGTAGAAATAGGTACAGGTTCTTGTTTAAGCATAACTGTAGCAGTTTCCGCTTTACCCATTCTTCTTCCTAGAGCTGATGGAATTATACGAGATTTAACCTTAGCCTGTATAAGGGAATCTTCAATCTGTTGAGCGATTGAAGTAAGGTCTCGGAACCCTCTTGTGTATTTCATAGGGATCAATGGTGGGTGTAATTCGTCACGCATATTTGCCACACAGATTGGCAACAATTCCTCCTGAGGGAGTACTAAACTCAGGGAATATATTAATCCCTTCCAACGAGCAATGAAATCAGAGACTCTTTCATTCTCCCTTTGATTGCAGTTTGTAAGATCGAAAACTGTCGTTTTTGGAAAAATTGAGCTAAACTGAAGGAGGAAATTTTGACGAAGATCCTCCCATCCGATGACTGACCGGGATTGCAAGCTTGTATACCAGACAAAAGCTGGTCCTTGCAAGGTTCGCACGAAGCATCTGAGTTTCACTGCTTCTTGCTGCTCTGGAGTTTCCATCATAGGATCAAAACAAGACACGTAATGCGTCAAATGTTGTTTGGGGTCGCCTGATCCATTGAAAGTAGGGAAAACAGGGTTTCCAAAACTGGATGGAGGAGAAATTGAATCTACCCATTCAGGGTAAACTTTATTTTCAGGTTGAAATTGCGCCCGTTTCCCTTCCATAGTTTCTAACCGAGCTGTTAATGACTCAATAGTAGTTATTAACATTTGAGAGAATCAGGTTGAACTTGGTTTTGGGTAGGTGCGATGAATGAAGCTTGGACAGACGTAGTGGTTGGTGCTGCAACTGATGGTAGTGCTGCCAACCGTTGTTGCGTTTGACCTGTAGGATTAGACCTCTGAGGGTGTACTGATAAAGGAGGATATTCCTGATCCATTTCAGTAGTTACAACAAATTCCTTCGGCTGTCGGACTTCAGCTTCCTTATGAAGAAGACTACTCTGAAGTAGTTCTACATTAAACCTTCTTAATTCTTTCATTTCTTCCTCCTGTTGTGAAAACCTTTTCTCTAATGAGAGCGATTGACCTCCTTCAGAGGAAGGGTGAGAAGTAACCGGATTCTTTCCTTTCCCCTTATTGGATCCTTTTCGGAGAGGGGGAAGTGTGTTACTTGAAGGAATACTCAGATTTTGGGTAAGCCTTTGATTACGTGTGCACACACCTTCTTCATTTAGGTCTGTGTGTGCAACTTCTTGAGCGGGAACCTCTTCGTCCGATCCCTCTGATTGAGCCTCATCTGGTGAATCAGCAGCAACGACATTGATGACATTAATGGATGCATATTGCATGGAATCCATTCAATCATCATTTCTGTGATATTGTCTTCTTCCATGTCCATGATGAGACATGGAATTCCGTTGACCTGAATCCTCAAGAACTTCTTGGAGAACCGTCACTTGGAGAGAATCTCCTAATAGCTTGGCTCTTCGTTCCTCTTGAGGCTTATTCCCTAATCGAGAGAATACTGACTTTCTCTGAGGGATGGATTGAGGATTTGAAAAAGTCCCCAGTCCGGTGGACTGGGGATTTTCCTGCTGCTTCCGCTCAACTCCTCGAATCCCGTTTATTGACTCTGAGGGTTGGGTTAGAGAAGTCCCCAGTCTGACAAACTGGGGTGTCTCTTGACATGCTATGTCTGAGATCTTCTTAAAATCTCTCTTGATCTTGCGAATCTTAGTTCGGAAATTAGTTGGATGCATTAACCTGTATCCACTTTTATCACCTGGTTCAACAGACCGTTGGATGATTTCTGAAACATCTGTCATTTGATAACGTGTTTGCTCCAGACGAGAGGCTTGTGCAATATTATCGCCTGCTCGATGTAGGAGCAATTCAACACCTTGTTCTCTATATACTTGATTTTGAGAGGAACTAGTTGAAGCCTGTTCTTGAGAAAGATTTTGATTATGAACAAAGCCCATTGACTGTGGCCGGCCATGGGCAATAACATTGCATGAGACCATTTTCGGCGGGCTTTGCTGACTGGAAAGCACTGTGAAATGTAGTGCTCCGTGAACACCCCATCCTCTGATATGAATATCAAATGGAGCATTGGCAATTAACTGAAACAATTTTCTTAGTGCGCCAAGGCATGAACATTGAAGGGTTCTTTGTTTTTTTTCAGCTTTCGGATACCGAGAGACCGATAAAGATGCCAAATCAATCTGGTGTTGTAACCCTTCTATTATCTTAATATGATTTTCATAATCACTGTAAGATAATACTTTATTCTTCAATTGACAAAGAGTCTTCCATATGTTGAAACGAATATCAGGGATTCCATCATCCGTCAACATCTTTGGAATGTCGTACTGGGAGTCAGCCAAAGGCCAAAACATGACTGGTACTTCACCTTTTTCCAGTTTTTTTCTCATGTTCAGCATTTCCTCTTTATCATTAAATGAAGATTCTTCTACCTATTTGGACCAGAGTTGGTGTTTCCTTGTTGCTTCATCAGATTCAACAAGATTGGTAGAGAAATCAATATTCATGCAGGAAGATGAATGACCCAGGGATGGTTCGGAGAATAACCTGAACCCCAGGATATCTTCTGATGGAGAAAGAGTTTCACCTGCTGATAGTAAAGCATCAGACGTGACTGGTTTTACGTTTGCAAGTGCCTCGAGATAGGAGGGCTTTCTCGTCACTACATTACCTTCTGAAGAATTTTCAAGACAACGTGAATCACTACTTCAGGGAGGACTTTCACAGCGAGGTTCATCACCATGAGGAGGACCGTCATGATGGGTTACAGAAAAAGATGAAATCTCTTGCTCCTTGGTCTTCTGACCACACAGAGGGTTCCTGTGGCTCTCATCTGAAGAAGAAACTTCAAGATTGACCGAACTTTCATGAAGCAAGCCTTCATGAGGAAGTGTCTGTTGAAGACCTTCAAAATTAATGTTCCAGTTATTAAGAACTGAGGGAGTAGAATCTTGAATTCCGACAGATAAATGTCTGAGGGCTTCAAGAACTCCAGCATCGAGAAAGGCCTTGTTGCAGATTGGCCTTTGATCTCCTGACTGTGCTGGGCGGATCTTTTTATTAGATGCCTTCTAACTCACTTTAGAAACCACTTGTTGACGAAAGTGGTTACTCTGAGCAGGTTTATGTGCCAGATCAGGAAAGATGGTCAGGTTAGGCTGACGGTCTCCACTCAAATCAGGTGTATGTTCCTGACTTGGTTGTCCATTTGATATGGGGGAGTATTTCCCATAACCCTCTTGGACTGGAACAGATGTGTGTGTCTGTTCCGGAGTGAATCGTTGATGTGTCACTCCACTGCTAGGGATAGATTTATGTGTCTGTCCCTGAGATGATGCTGAAGCTGTTATGATATCCTGGCAAGCATCCAGAATATGAGCAGGAATTTGCTTCTGCTCTTTCACCATTGACAAAATATGATTGGTGGCTTCAGCCGCCGGAACAGGGATATACATCCATTCCGGGCTTGGAGTAGGTGTATGTGCCTGCTCCTGTCCTCCTTTTCCTGTCATTGAATCCTGACAGTACTCAAGTGTGGAGGCAGAGAGTTGAGTCTGCCACCTGTTTGTCGTCGGGGCTTTCCGACTGACTTCTCTGTGCGCTACCAAGCGAGACTGTTGGTAGGCTTGATTAGTATTAGCAGGTGTATGTGCCTGCTGATTACACTTCGCCAAACGCAGTTGACGAGATCCATCCTATGTAGTCAGACGAGCCTTCTGACTAACTGGTCATGTATAAGCAGGTGTATGTTCCTTCCTATGGTACTCCGCCGGAATTGCCTGGCGGGATTGGCGTGATGCTGCCAGACGAGTCTGCTGGACAGCGGAATTAAAACGGACAGGTGTGTATTCCTGCTCGTTGTTCGCCACCAAGTTAGGTTGGTGGACTTCTCCGGAGATGGCAGGGATGACAACCTGCCTATTGTTAACCGGATTCCGTCTCTGGCGGTTCATCTTGCCTTCTCGGGTTCGTGGAACCTGAGATGAATGCATGGAGTCGGTACCCTCATCATGTTGAGGGCGCACTACCGCACGAGTCTGGCGGTGATTGTTGATGGGAGCCCTTGGGAAGGACTCCTGTCTTTTTGAATTAAGGTCATGCGGGACCTGCTCATTCACTTCCTCAGAGTAAGGGAGTGAATGGAAATTGCGTTCCGGGGATAACGAAACAAAACAGTTGGAGATGGTAGTCAGCAACACCTATTTCTTGATCGCTGGCCACCGTTTTCCGGACGACCAGGTAGAGTTTTCAACATGGAGGGCTTGACGAGCGGCCTCTAGAGTTGGAATAGTACCATTGCGACGGTACTCCTTAACCAGTGCATTAGAAACCCAGTGTTGAAGACGCTGAGTTGGTGATGTCATCCTCAGAGCGGATGACGTTTCAGTAGGAGTAGCATCATTGGTTTTCACAGCAGCAGACCTCACAGTAGAGGTGTTCACAGCAGCAGCATTCACAGGGGTGAATTTAAGGAAATCCATTTTGCATAAGATCTTGAGAAAAGAGTGCCTGTTCAATATAACAGACATAATCAAGATGAATCTGGCCACTACATCTTTTGGATGAGAATATCTCAATGTTTGCTTTATTGGCCCAAGGGACCTAACAAATAAGAAGAACATCACTTTAACTTGGTTAAGGATTCACGTCGGGTTCACCATTTTTGTTTCCTCGACGGATTTCGGGGATGACCTCCTGGAAGGGAGATTCAAACATTCCGATCGGTTTCTAGCAGGTTTGTTCGTAGAACCGGAAACACCCAATGATTCCACATCTATTTGGACCTACTTTCCAAAGGCAGGCGCTCATTATCTTGTGGACTGATGAGGCTTAGGAATTTGCATTGGTCGAGAGGATGGTTGGTCGGACTCATCACACCTTTTTGAGGGGAATTATTGTCTACTCCGGGATTCTCTTTATAGATTTAAGTTATGTTCGTGAATCCTTATTACATTACCAAGTATAAAATGCGCTTTTCTTTAGTTTTAAAAATCAATGATTAAATATGTAAGAAATTTAGAGAATCATTTATATGTATTCGAGGTTCTTCATCAATAGAGAATTATCTATATCTGTTTAGAGATTCTTGGTCAATAGTATCCTTCAAAACATTTATATAAAATTCTCGTGGTCATTATGATGACCATACTGGTTGTAAAGCCACTCAGTGGGGCACTTGATGTTTATCGTCATTCAGAAGGACATGGATTATTTCAAAGTTGGGATAGAACCCAAAAAATGGGCTACCTACGTATCCTTTGTTTTGGAAAAGGAATCAGAACCCACGTAGTTCGAGTAATGGAGTATGATGTTTATGATTGATGGCTCAAAGATGAATGTCATAATTACTTTTACACTCTATGCTCACGTGAGTCATGCTCGGTGTGAGAAACAAGAGGTATTGGTGAAAATTAGACAATTGTGCCATGAAAGATACAATCATAAGAATTGATGTGGGGCTTACGTATGTATGACTGCCCAGATAGATGAAGGTTTAGGATTTACTTTTAGGGAGAAAATCCATGAACAGGGTCCATAAAGTTATATGTGCTTCATGGAGATTTGAATACTCTAATCTTGGGGCTTACTCCTAAGAAGGATGCCTAAGTTTGGAGGGGATTTATGATTGGGTTTTACTCCTGAAAAGGAAACCCAAATCAAGGGTAAATTAGGACTAGTTAAGAGAAATTTAAGGGGGCTTGGGATTTACTCCTGAAAAGGAAGCCCAAGATTATGACTGAGTCTTATTCCTGAAAAGGAGACCCAGGTTAGGGATTAAGGTTTGGGGCTTACTCCTGAGGAGGATGCCCAAGATTATGACTGAGTCTTATTCCTGAAAAGGAGACTCAGGTTAGGGATTAAGGTTTGGGGCTAACTCCTGAGGAGGATGCCCAAGATTATGACTGAGTCTTATTCCTGAAAAGGAGACCCAGGTTAGGGATTAAGGTTTGGGGATTACTCCTGAGGAGGATGCCCAAGTTTGGGAATTTTAAGAATTTGGGGCTTACTCCTAAAGAAGGATGCCCAAGTTTGAGGATTTATAACTGGGGATTATTCCTAAAAAAAAGGAGACCCAGGTTAAGGATTCTCTCATCTTAAAGGGTGAGGTTAAATGAATGAACTCTCCATAATTAGTGACAGAAGGATATTTAAATCACTAGGTTTTGAGAGATATTCCACAGAATTCCTTTCAGATAAGGAAGTCAAATCATGAAATCACGCCATAAATAGATTTGAAAAGTGTCTTGAAGACTGAATCTTGAAAAGGAAAGGTGAAATGGCTTAAGAGGGGTAAAATGGACATGATGGGCACCCAAAAAGATAGGGGTGCGCAAGTCTTGAAAGGCGTGCAAGTCTTCCGTGGGTGCGCAAGTATTGGTCGCGCAGGTATACCTGCGCGACACATGGTGTACTTGCGCGATTTTCAACCAGCATTGAAATACTTGAGTGACTCTTTCTTAAACCCTTTAGAATCCTCTTGAGGTTCTTCCAGAAAAGGGACGCGCAATTTATATTGAAGGAAATAAGTCGGCGCACAAGTGTTTGATAAGTTTCAACACTTAGGCCTTCCTTCTTCTCTTTAGATCTTCCGTTCAAGGTAAGAAATTACCTTAGAAGTGTTCCGGAAGCTTTGAGAAGAGACTTGGGCGTCGGGATCTTCAATCCGAATTTCTGGAAAAAGATCCTCTCGAATGGGGGGCCCATAGGGTCTATTTATAGGAAAAAGAAGACCCCGGGCGGTTACCGGGTGGTTACCACTTAGGTCGCGCAAGTCACTTGCGCGACCAAGAGCGTCGCGCAAGTGTACTTGCATGACAGTGAGATAACTTGCGAGGTGGAGTTGTTGTTTATCCTTTGTTCATGCCTTTGTCGACTTTGGATGTTTTCTTCAAAGGTTGAATCACTTTGAGCTCAGATATTCCATTTTTCGATCTTTAGATTCTGTGACGAAAAGGAGCGTCAACAATTATAAATAAAACCTATTTATGACAAAGAATGTCAGTTTGGGGGGTTCATGTTTACATTTTTATGAAATATTATGGGTCACATAAACTTTTTTTATTATATAAACCTCATCTGAGTCATGAAAAAGAACAATTATTTACCACCTCATATGAATCATTATAATGACTAGTTTAAATTGGTGATGTGGGTTTCAAAGATTCATCTTTGATATAGTTATCCCGAAATGAAAAAAGAGAAGTATAAATTTTATAAAATAACCTTTTCAAGCATGTGAGTCCATTATGAGTACCTTGATTTTCTATTTGGTAAATTAAAAGATTACAATTTCTTCATGGATTTGATAAAAAGGATATTATATGACTATATTGATACATTCATGGTAGAAATTATGTATGAAATCTTAATTTACTCTATGTCTGAGGAGTATTTTTTTCATCGTCTAAGAACAGTTTTGGAATTGTGGAGAACTCAATGAATTTTTGGGAAGATATCAAAATGTAATTTATCGATTTAGAAAGAAATGTTCTTATGACACATTATTTCAAAACACAGTATATTAGATTATACTAAGAAGGTGATAACTTTTATGACATTGCAGCAACCATGGATTTATTTTTTGAGATTTGATTATAATAATGATTAGCTATATATAACCATTGGATCGTATAATATTTCTCAAATTTGGATTCTATATTGAACTTCCCTTATTGTAATGTATTGATTCTTTATTGGGATGATATATTTTAGTGTTATTTTTTTGAGTTGAAACTTCTTTTAACTAATAAACTTGTGTTGACTCTTATAGATGTTGGGTAGTGAGATGTGGTGTTTTGTGAAGAATTAAATTTGGGTTTGGGATGTTTTCATATATAGGGATATAAGTTACCTTACTTTTTCTTGTGGATGATTGGAAACATGATAATAACTTTCTAACCACTGACCTTGAACTTTTAGTTGTGATGCATGGAATTAAGAGTTGGTGAAGTTACCTTTTCGGGGAAATTTTTACCATGTATTCTGACCAAAATAGATTGACTAACATCATATCCCAAAAATATCTTAATCTTCTGTATGGGTGTTGAGTAGACTATATTCCATATTTTGATTTCAATTTTTAATATAACCTATAGAAATGTAATTTCATCACAGATGATTTATAAGGAAACATCTAACATGATCCATCAATGAATCATTAATTGTGTGTAATTTGATGCTATTTTTCATTGTTTCATAATTAATATCCAGAATCATATGTGTAAAAATCCGTGAAATTTTTTTATTTTTCTTCATCTCATATCAATATTATATTTCTATAACAACATCTTGATGATTAATTCTACAAAACCAGATACACTCATTAGGGCAGGAAAATTGTTTTTGAGTGGTTATACTCTAAAGAGGGTATTATAAGTTTTCATAATTAGAATTTTTCATGGTTAGTTTTGAGGAAATATATTATGGGGGAATTACATAATTCTTTGAGGAATTTTAAACCAGGAACCACAAATTTTATTTATGAAATTAAATGATGATTTTGTTTTCGTATTATACGATTGGTAATTTTTTAATTTTTTTGTATTTGATAAATGTTCCAATACATCACGGATAATCACAAGAGACCTTCTGGTTTTATTCATCCACATCCAATAAAACAATTTATTTGGGATGTGATATATATGGATTTATTATTTTGTTTGATGTTTATTCATAAAAGGAATAGTGTTATATGTTTTTCTGTTGATAAATAGAAAAAATTTACTCACATTATACCCATTTGTAATAAAACAAATATTGCAGTGTTTTGAAATCTATATGTGATTGATATTATTCATTTTAATAGAATTCCATCTAATGTAGCCTTTTATAGATTTCTTTATTTCACATATCACTTTTCGAGTGGAATTTAGAACTCACTCGGATAATAATTTCATTTTAGTAAGACATAGAAATAGTAAAAAGATGGCCATGGAGAGAAGAAAATATTGATTCTTGTTGGTATGATTTGTGAATGTTTCCACAATTTTTGTGGAGAATAAGATAACCATTATTTACTAGTTTGATTTTTATTTGAAAATTTTTACCGATCTCCAATCATAATGTATCCTTGTGAGGCCTTGTTTTCTCGACTTTATAAATCTTCATTGTATTGGTCACAGATCAGTGAAGGTTCTTTTATAATACAATTATTGGTTTAAGAGATGATAAAATAATATAGTTGATTCGTAAATGGATTTTTATGACACAATTCTGGAATAAATATTATTATGATTAGAATCACATATCATGGGAGTTAGTAGTGGATGATTATGTGTTCCTGAATGTTTCACCGCATTTGTGTTGTTGATATATTTGTAGGTAAGGGAAATTGGCTTTACATTTTGTGGGACCTTCTGTGGTTGCTGAGTTTGTAAGGATTTTTTATTAACATTTAGTTCATCCTTTATAGTTGATGTTGATACACAATTCATTACATGTATCTAAGATAAATACTATATTATAGATCCATCTCATTTTTTAAACTAGATTGATCATCATGTTGATCCATATATAACAGTGACTAAGAATTTCGTTAGGATTTTTAATTCTGTATCCATGGTACTTTGTGGGTTGATGATAACCATGGATAGAGTGATATGGAATCATATTTATGATACTCATGAAACATGGGTGATTGAGGCACAAATTTGAGTGTAGTGGCCTCATCTTTTTGACATAAAGACATCTTGAAAGGCTTTCTGAGGAGAAAATGATTCTATTGTGAGTTCGTTATAACATAATGATTCTATTTTTTAGTACTCCATGACCCTAATTTATGCTCTTTCTTTGAGTGGGCCTAATTTTTGGGTGTTTCAGATGAAACAATTAAATCTATTTATATTTAGTGGTTGTCAATAGTTACTAAACTTTTTTACCAAATTTATACACCCATCCTGGGTAAACCATGAAAATCCAGATTGTGGGGGTGCTATTTTTTGGCACATGGTTTGAATAAAACGTGCATCAACAGATTAGAAACTTTGAACCACATCAGAGGGACCAATAATTAGGGGGAACCATTTGAATGAAATGGTAGAACTTCTCATCTAACAATGAATATGAAAAGTTGTATTTTTTAAAAAATAAAATAAATTCACAAAACCCTATAGGAATTTACTCTCAATCTAAACATGGGATTGGAAGAATTCAAAGTTCATTGATGTAACAGCCCGAGATTTTATGAAAAATATTCTTTTTAATGTTATTAATGTCTTGTGTTGTACGCTACACCAAAAAGAGATTGCACAACATGCATCTTTGACTTGACTTGCATTACACGCAATCCCAACCTTCCTCTATAGCGTCTGTAGTACGCAATACTGAGTTTCACGAAACAACGATATGCTATTAAAATATTATTAAAACTAGCCGTTATGAATAGTAATAACCACTTTTTAAATTTTATAAATTTTAGCTCTCAAAATGGACTTCATTTTTGGATTCGGAGTATCGAATTTAGCCTAAGGTGAAATTTTGGTACTTTTCGGATAACTTTCATATTCTGATGAATAGTGAAAATTACTAAATTATAATTAAAAACAACTTTTTTAATCAAAATAATTAATAGTGATAAATTATTAATTTGAGTGGTTTTAAAGTATATATAGAATATATTTTTACAATTTAATACAATGTTAGTAATTGAATGTAATTTCACATTTAAACCAGACATAATCAAGTGTCAATCTTTTGATGGATATTGTTTCTTAAAAACACGCAATTTGTTTTAACAGCGGGATTTAATTATAAAATTAATTAATGCAAATTCTATGTTATGAAATTGGTAAAATAGACTTTATTTTTGAATTTGGAATATGAAATATAGCTTAGGATGAAATTTTGGCATTGTTCTGAAAAACATCAATTTTTGATGAATAGTGAAACTACTAAGTGGTAGTTAAAAAACTGAATTTTTCATAAAACATAATTTTACCGCTTCTGTGAATGGAATTTCAAAAATCCGAGAGACACGGTTGATGTCAGTATGAAAAATGTGGTTCAATGTGATGAAAATAATTTTTGGTGAATAGTAACTTTTTACTTTTATTTACCACGGTTAAAAGTAAATAGGGTAATTAAGGGTAAGAATGATATTAATATTACCCTAAAACATGTCCTAATTCTATTAGACAAGTTTATCTCGACGAAAAACAACCTTAAGTTTAAAGTATTATCATTTAGGCCCACTTGGATTAGATTAGGACATTTATTATTATTTAATTCAAAGAAGAGTTAAAAGAGTTAAAATCAAAGTATATTTACTAAAACATTTATAATATAGGGTTGTAGATAAGATAAATTCGATTGTAAATATTAATTAGAAAGCTATAAAGATTTCATACATGATGGTATTTTATTTGTAATTTTTAGACAACAAATAATTTAATTTATTTATGACACAACGATGATGTAGTAATTATCTTATTAATGAAATATTGACATAATTGATATTATAATTACCAAAATAAATGTAATTTAAGACTTTTTATGAATTACACTAATTTTCTAGGTTAATATGATATATTAGTCTTGATTTAATCAACTTGTCTCAAACATATAATTCTGTTATGACTTTCACAAAAATCATATATCAAATAGTGTCAAAATTGACACAAAATAGTTTTTAAATCAAATATGATATTATTAATTGTTATTTTATTCCTAAAAATCTACGGTTCGTCCAAATGACTTAGATAAGTTTATATATATTAATAATAAACAATTTAGGGTTCGTTTGGCATGTTATAGTAAGTGTATTAACCATATAGTGAAAGAAAACAAAAAGACATGGTAAAAGTTATATTATTTAACATAGAGTTAAATCTAATTGATAAGGTTAAAATAATACCCTAAACTTGTCTAAATCCTATTGGTTGATAGGATTTAGACCCATAACCACTTTATCTTTGAAATAAGACCCTTTGTAACAATTATAAACCGATTTGGACTTTAATATAAAATAATATTTTGAGATATTCCTAAGGTGCCCCTCTCCTCCCTTATAAAAGGACACCTCCTCCCTCTCTTCCTCACACAACTTTGAGCCTCCAAGCTCGGCCAACCCCTACCAAAATCCCTTCTCCACTTCCCTAGTATCATCCTAGAGGTCCTGGTCTTCTTCAAAGACCATCCTTAGTTCTTTAAGTGGAGGCTAAGAAAAGGCGCGTCAAAAAGAGGTAATATCCATTACCGATCTTTTTCAATTTCTTTCTTCTTCAAATTCTTCTTCTTTAGTTGTTTCATGATAAAGTAATAACATCAGTATTTCGTATATACTGATATGTTATTATAAATATGAAACAACTCTAATTAACCTTCTATCCATCCTACGGAAAAAGGAAATCACCGTGCGTGCGTACGTACGGAATACCGTCTCCACGCTGTGGTGTAATCTATTTTGCACCACAACCTTAATTGGATGGGTATAAAGGTGTAATGAGTAACTATATATGATTATTATAATGTGATATTGATACTGAAATAGTATACATACACTTCAACACAATTCCACGACCATGGGAACGATATCATCGCTCGTGCGTACGTACAGACTACCGTCTCCACGACATGATGAGATTCATTCTCAATGATTAACCATTCATGAATGATTATAAATTATATATAATAATTACTAATGAAATATATGACCACGTAATTATATTGGAATTATTTATATTTATATTTATTTCATCTACTTAATTCCATTCAATTCAATAAGAAAATGAAAACAACGTTCATGCGTACGTACGGACTACCGTCTCCATGAACGGTGTATTTCTTTCCATTTACTGATTTATAATATATGTATATTATGAATATATATATATAAATCATGTTTTATATTCTGGAATTAAGTAATCATGATCTAAGTAATCATATGAATAATTACAAGTTAAAAACACGAACGTCAAATGAGACGATTTTACCCAAAACGCTACTTTAACCTGAATTTACAAAAGAACGGGTAATATAAAGTCATAAGTGGACCATATATGATATAATAACAATGAATATGATTCTGGAATAAGTCAATAACATGATTTAAATCATTATACAGGAGGTTCGGACACTTACAATGCAAGTCGGACCTAAGGTAAGAGAAATATCACAATCTCATTTTTATCCGAGATTGTTTATTCGTATGTATTTACTAGGGTGTATTTTATCATCCACATCCATGTTTCATCAATATGTAATATTATTTCCATCCACCTACAATTTTTTAAATCCATTTTTACCCTTCGGTGAGTTTTTAGTAATATGTATGAAAGGAATCTTTTGTCGTTTTTCGTACGAGGTACTTTTTGACTTTTCTGACAAAAGTACGAAGAATGTTTTTTTAACATATACGGCATGAATGGATTTTTAAAACATTATTTCCAAGAAACTTCCTTTAAAAGTTTTCAAGTTTATTTTTAATCAACTTCTTTTAATTTAAAGTTGTATGACATGTTATGAAAGGAAAAATGTTTTTGAAGTAGAAATGATATTTTCCTCAAGAATGGAGTTCAAGTATTTTATCAAAATTATTTTCCATCTAAGATAATAAAAGGGTTCTGTTTTTATCCCTATTATTACATTGGTTTGATTATGTTGTGATGGAAATATTTTTATTAATTCCTTTATCTTATATGAATTGTTTTATGATGTCATGTTGTTTAAGAATCCCATTTTTATTACATGGGTTACGCTATGATGTATGGTTTATGATTATGTGGCACACATAAGAAAGGATTCATTATAAAAATGGGTGGGACCTATATCTCCCTCCAATGCATTGGGTAAAGATTTTATATCTCATGAGATAGACATGGCTGGAACGGTAGGTTATACCGGTTCAGTGAAACAGGACTGGAACGAGGGTGACTCGGTTCAGAAAGGGACTTTTTCCGCTAAGATAGTCTTGGAAATGAGTCATGACTAACAAGAAATTATTTTCCATGATTATGTTTGTATTCCACAAAGTTTCATGTTTTATGTTTTTCTTATTGGGATTTCATTTCACTACTATGATTTATCCCATGTTATGAAATTATGCACTCTTTTGTAGGTTAAGATTTCCAAAAGTTATGTTCTTATGAATATGATGTGATTGATTTTTCTTTTGTTTACCCTTACTGAGAATTTGAGCTCACCCTTTTATGTTTTCTTTTCCCCAGGATATAAATAAAGGATTTAGGTAAAAAAAGGGGAAGATATTTATGTTAGATATTGAAGATCTTTCACCACGATTAGAAGATTACGTTCCGAGTTTCCAAAGACACTAAACTATTACGATCCTTGTGTGTGTGTTTTTGTTATGTACTAAGTATTACGCAAAAGTAATGTAATATCCATGTACGATAAGCTTTGGGTCTCTACAGTTGGTATAAGAGGAACGGTTTAGTCAACCTTTGGAAACTAGGATGCGAAAACTTTAGTGAGATCCCTAAGGATATATCAAAGCTATGTCTAGGGATGTCCCTAAGGTTAAGTATATGTATAGGTTATAGTACTACAATTACGCTAACGATCATAGAATTAAACCTAAGATGTTAGATATTGAAGGTACTCCCCCTTTATTATGTTGTTTTCCCTAGCATGATTTTTGCCTCTCACACTATTCTTTTTGGGTTTTAGACGATGGCTGGAATCCGAAGGAATCGTGTTGATCAATGCAATGGACAATGCAATGATTTCCCTAATGAACAAACAAATGTTATGGGAGATGGAGTGAAAAATCTTATTGCTATACTTACACAAGCTATGAATCATTATGGACCTCCAAATGAGCAGAGAAGGGAACAATATTCTATTGAGTCCTTCATGAGGCAATGTCCACCTACTTTCAGTGGGTCTTCTGATCCACTTATTGCTGAACAATGGATCAGTACCACTGAACAGATATTTTTAGTTATTCAATGTTCTGAGCATGATAAAGTTATCTTAGCAGTATATCGTTTGGAAGGTGAAGCTGATCAATGGTGGAATCTTATCAAGAATACGAGGCAATGAGATGAAATTGAGTCCATGGAATGGGACGAGTTCAAGAACATTTTTTTCAGTAAGTACTTCCCTCGTATTCTTCGAACAAAGATGGAAAAGGAGTTTCTTGAGCTGAAGCAGAAGGATGATGAATCTGTTGGTATATACGAAGCAAATTTTACAAGACTTGCAAGGTATGCATCTGGCATTATCATCCAACCTGAAAGTAAAGTTGATCGATTTTTCAGTGGCTTAAAACCAAGTCTTCGAAGGGCATTAGCTATAAGAGACTTTAGTAGCTATGAAGAAATTGTGCGTTGTGCTATCAAGGTAGAAATGGAAGTTGGTGTTACATATCCATCTCATGGTTTTGACAAGAAATGAAAGATGGAGTTCAAGGAGAAATCTCAGAATAATGGTGAAAAGAAGATGAATGTTTCCTTATGCACAAAGTGTGGAAAAAAGCATGGTGGAGATTGTCTTAACGGGACTAGAAAATGTTTTAAGTTTGAAAAAGAAGGTCACCGAGCAGCTGAGTGTCAAAGTAATGGAAAAAGGGATTATAATGATGTGAATAACGCAAACACTACAAAGAACGCACCACCAACACTTCAATGCTTCAAGTGCAAGGAAATGGGGCATTATGCTAATAAATGCCCTAATCCAAGGGTTAGTGATGATCGACATTAGCAACCGCTTAAGGCAAAGGACAAAGGGAAGTCACATGCGATCACCATTGGCGGTGTTGAATATGATAACGATGTGGTGGAATGATTAAGTGTTTATGTAATGGGATTCCAAAATAATGTTGTATCATAAAGTATTGGAATATTTATTGGTCTAATGTGGTATTCAACGAGATTGAGATATTTTTGGAAATAAGATTATATGAGCATAATGAAGGGAAAATGAGAAAACGAAATGTTTAACAGTATTCATGAGCTCATGATTGATATAAGGACTAAGTGATATCATTGTTTTAGTATATAGAATTTTGAGGATTTTGGTATGTGGAATGTGTTAAATTTTAACTGCATTCATGTTTTCACTAAGGTATTCAAGAGAATACATGATTCAGGACTTTGAATTTTTGGAATGTGACCAACAAAACATATATTATGATATATGGGGATCGACGATGGTGTTAAATCTCTGGTAATCGTTTTCACTATTTTATGAGAGTGGACTGCAGTATTATGGATAAGCCTAAAGATTGGAATGGATTATGTTGAACATAAGTTAGTATTGTTTAAGGATAGAAGTTTTCTCGATATTATTGATGGGATGTTATAGTAATATAGTTTTAGAAAAAGGACAACCTACAGGACGAGCGACAACCCATCGCGTCGGACAAGGCTGTGGGAATCGAACCCACAACCAAAGTGCGACTGGCCTTTATCACCTACCACTGGCCTACATGAAGTCCCTATTTAGTATAAACTAGTTTTATTATATTAAGTTGTATGACATATGATGTATAAGTCCATTTTAGGAACCATATATGATTAATATCACTATATATCGACAAATGTATATAATTGTTTTGCTAACCTTTTGTTTGAGACAGATGGAATGACCCGTCATTCTATCAAATGATCTGCTAACGCTTCACGAATAACAAATTCAACTTCATTTATTTAAGAGATGAAGTGGAAATTGTTAAAGTCACGAACAACAGTGAGATTGTACCAAAATAATGTAAGTATTTATTCTAATTCAAATTCTTTAACTTTAGGGAAACGATCTTGAAAACCAAAAATGTTGTCCTAGTGATCTTATATCTGATGAATCAGATGGTACCTTAGATCGTCACAAATTTATGGATTTGTGATTGCTGGCTTTTCCATAGCCATGTTCTCTACCACTCTCCATCAGAACATGATGGTTAGATTTCTCTTCCATATCCATATTTTCACCTATTTGGAAACCTAGTGATTAGTTTATTTGGGTAACTGTTACGTTTCATACTTTTGTTTTTAAAGATTGGTTTTGATATTCCTTTTTACGATGTGGGTTTCTATTAAAGAATAATTCGAATAGTAAACCATTTATAACCCCGAAGAATTTCGAGGGCGAAATTCATTTTAAGGGGGGTAGAATGTAACAGCCCAAGATTTTATGAAAAATATTTTTTTTAATTTTATTAATGTCTTGTGTTGTACGCTACACCAAAAGGAGATTGCACAACACACATCTTTGACATTCCTTGAATTACACGCAATCACAACCTTCCTCGATTGCGTGTGTAGTACGCAATACTGAGTTTCACGAAACAACGATATGCTATTAAAATATTATTAAAACTAGCCGTAATGAATAGTAATAACCACTTTTTAAATTTTAGAAATTTTTTATCTCAAAATGGACTTCATTTTTGGATTCTGAGTATCGAATTTAGCCTAAGGTGAAATTTTGGTACTTTTCGGATAACTTTCATATTCTGATGAATAGTGAAAATTACTAAATTATAATTAAAAACAACTCTTTTAATCGAAATAATTAATAGTGATAAATTATTAATTTGAGTGGTTTTAAAGTATATTTAGAATATATTTTTACAATTTAATACAATGTTGGTCATTGAATGTAATTTCACATTTAAACCAGATATAATCAAGTGTCAATCTTTTGATAGATATTGTATCTTAAAAAAACGCTATTCGGTTTAACAGCGGGATTTAATTATAAAATTAATTAATGCAACTTCTATGTTATGAATTTGGTAAAATAGACTTCATTTTTTAATTCGGAATATGAAATATAGCTTAGGATGAAATTTCGGCATTGTTCTGAAAAACATCAATTTTTGATTAATAGTGAAACTACTAAGTGGTAGTTAAAAAACTGAAGTTTTCATAAAACTTAATTTTACCGCTTCTGTGAATGGAATTTCAAAAATCCGAGAGACACGGTTGATGTCAGTAAGTAAAATGTGGTTCAATGAGATGAAAATAATTATTGGTGAATAGTAACATTTTACTTTTATTTACCACGGTTAAAAGTAAATAGGGTAATTAAGGGTAAGAATGATATTAATATTACCCTAACACATGTCCTAATTCTATTGGAAAAGTGTATCTCGACCAAAAACAACCTTAAGTGTAAAATATTATCATTTAGGCCAACTTGGATTAGATTAGGACATTTAATATTATTTAATTCAAAGAAGAGTTAAAAGAGTTAATATCAAAGTATATTTACTAAAACATTTTTAATAAAGGGTTTTACATAAGATAAATTAGATTGTAAATATTCATTAGAAATCTAAAAATATTTCCTACATGATGGTATTTTATTTGTAATTTTTAAAAATCAAATAAGTTAATTTATTTATGACACAAATATGATGCAGTAATTATCTTATTAATGAAATATTGACATAATTGATATTATAAATACCATAATAAATGTAATGTAAGACTTTTTATGAATTAAACTAATTTTCTAGGTTACTAAGATATATTAGTGTTTATTTAATCAACTTGGTTAGAACATATAATTCTGTTATGACTTTCACAAAAATCATATATCAAATAGTGTCAAAATTGACACAAAATAGTTTTTAAATCAAATATTATATTATTAATTGTTATTTTATTCCTAAAAATCTAAGGTTCGTCCAAATGACTTAGATAAAAATATATATATTAATAATAAACAATTTGGGGTTCGTTTGGCATGTTATATTAATTGTATTAACCATATAGTGAAAGAAAGCAAAAAGACATGGTAAAAGTTAAATTATTTAACTTAGAGTTAAATCTAATTGGTAAGGTTACAATAATACCCTAAATTTGTCTAAATCCTATTGGTTGATAGGATTTCGACCCATACCCACTTTAGCTTCAAAATAACACCCTTTGGAACCATTTTAAACCGATTTTGACTTCAATATAAAATAATATTTTGAGATATTCCTAAGGTGCCCCTCTACTCCCTTATAAAAGGACACCTCCTCCCTCTCTTCCTCACACATATTTGAGCCTTCAAGCTCGGCCAACCCCTACCAAAATCCCTTCTCCACTTCCCTAGTATCATCTTAGAGGTCCTGGTCTTCTGCAAAGACCATCCTTAGTTCTTTAATTGGAGGCTAAGAAAAGGCGCGTCAAAAAGAGGTAATATCCATTACCGATCTTTTTCAACTTATTTCTTCTTCAACTTCTTCTTATTTACTTGTTTCATGATAAAGTAATAACATCAGTATTTCTTATATACTGATATGTTATTATAAATATTAAACACTTCTAATTAACCTTCTATCCATCCTACGGAAAAAGGAAATCACCGCGCGTGCGTACGTACGGAATACCGTCTCCACGCTGTGGTGTAATCTATTTTCCGCCACCACCTTAATTGTATGGGTATAAAGGTGTAATGAATAAAAATATATGATTATTATAAAGTTATATTTATACTGAAATAGTATACATACACTCCAACACAATTCCACAACCATGGGAACGATATCATCGCTCGTGCGTACGTACGGACTACCGTCTCCACGACACGATGAGATTCATTCTCAATGATTAACCATTCATGAATGATTATAAAGTATATATAATAATTACTAATGAAATATATGACCAGATAATGATATTGGAATTATTTATATTTATATGTATGTCATCTACTTAATTCCATTCAATTCAATAAAGAAACGAAAACAGCGTTCATGCGTACGTACGGACTACCGTCTCCATGAACGGTGTATTTCTTTACATTTACTAATTTATTATATATGTATATTCTGAATATATATATATAAATCATGTTTTATATTCTGGAATTAAGTAATCATGATCTAAGTAATCATATGAATAATTACAAGTTAAAAACACGAACGACAAATGAGACGATTTTACCCAAAATGCTACTTTAACATGAATTTACAAAAGAACGGGTAATATAAAGTCATAAGTGGACCATATATGATATAATAACAATGAATATGATTCTGGAATAAGTCAATAACATGATTTAAATCATTATACAGGAGGTTCGGACACTTACAAAGCAAGTCGGACCTAAGGTAAGGGAAATATCACAATCTCATTTTTATCCGAGATTTTTTATTCGTAAGTATTTACTGTGTTGTATTTTATCATCCACATCCATGTTTCATCAAAATGTAATATTATTTCCATCCACCTACAATTTTTTAAATCCATTTTTACCCATCGGTGAATTTTTAGTAATATGTATGAAAGGAATCTTTTGTCGTTTTTCGTACGAGGTACTTTTTGACATTTCCGACAAAAGTATGAAGAATGTTTTTTTAACTTATACGGCATGAATGGATTTTTAAAACATTATTTCCAAGAAACTTCCTTTATAAGTTTTCAAGTTTATTTTTAATCAACTTCTTTTATTTTAAAGTCGTATGACATGTTATGAAAGGAAAAATGTTTTTGAAGTAGAAAGGATATTTTCCTCAAGAATGGAGTTCAAGTATTTTATCAAAATTATTTTCCATATAAGATAATAAAAGGGTTATGTTTTTATCCCTATTATTACATTGGTTTGATTATGTTGTGATGGAAATATTTTTATGAATTCCTTTATCTTATATGAATTGTTTTATGATGTCATGTTGTTTAAGAATCCCATTTTTATTACATGGGTTACGCTATGACGTATGGTTTATGATTATGTGGCACACATAAGAATGGATTCATTATAAGATGGGTGGGACCTATATCTCCCTCCAATGCATTGGGTAAAGATTTTATATCTCATTAGATAGACATGGCTTGAACGGTAGGTTATACCGGTTCAGTGAAACAGGACTGGAACGAGGGTGACTCGATTTAGAAAGGGACTTTGTCCGCTAAGATAGTCTTGGAAATGAGTCATGACTAACAAGAAATAATTTTCCATGATTATGTGTGTATGCAAAAAAGTTTCATGTTTTATGTTATGCTTATTGGGATTTCATTTCACTACTATGATTTATCCCATGTTATGAAATTATGCTCTATTTTGCAGGTTAAGATTTACAAAAGTTAGGTTCTTATGAATATGATGTGATTGATTTTTCTTTTTTTTACCCTTACTGAGCATTTTAGCTCACCCTTTTATGTTTTCTTTTCCCCAGGATATAAATAAAGGATTTAGGTAAAAAAATGGGGAAGATCTTTATGGGAGATATTGAAGATATTTCACCACGATTAGAAGATTACGTTCCGTGTTTTCAAAGACACTAAACTATTACGATCCTTATGTGTGTGTTTTTGTTATGTAGTAAGTATTCAGCAAAAGTAATGTAATGTCCATGTACGATAAGCTTCTGGTCTCTACAATTGATCCTTTCAGGAAGCATTTTTGGCTCCTTCAAAAGCATTCTAAAGCCAATCAATAATTGGAGAACAACTTCTGATTCCACTTCAGCAAGAGATACTCTCTCATTATTTCTACTTTTCTCACATCATTTCCCATCAATTGGTTTTGTTAGATTATCCTATTTTTTGGTGAAACTAAACTAGTTTTTTTCGAATATAGAATGATTGGTTAATTCCATGATTTTGATTTTTGATGTTCTTCACTAGAAAATACCATTCTCGGTGTTGTGATAACGTCTGTACATTGAAATGGTGGTCGGTTATATTGATATTCGACATTCCATAAAAAATATAATTTCATGATTTATTATTAATTCATTCAATAAATTATTAAAAACCCATTCGATTAAAATTGAAATTGATTTTGTTTTGGTATGGTATTTTTTGGGGAAACACCCCAATTCGAATGAGAATGGAATTTGTGTTGTCTTTTGAAATTGATGCAATTTTGAATATGACTTCTGAGCTGATTTTGGAGAAAATTGGATTAAATTGACATATAAGGACCTACATTAGATATTATCTTTAAAATAACATAAATTTATTGAGAAAAAGTGTTTATTTTTAAAATTGAAATTGAAATATTGAAACTAAAAATTAGGTATATAGAATTTATGTATTTTTAAAATAACTTCACCGTAGTTGATTTATTGTTGGAGTACATGAGAACATGTTTAGTTAGTGGATTTCTTGTACCAAAAACACAGGTATTCTATATCCTTATATATATAGTGTTTGTTCAGAACACTATGGAAACATAGTTTTGAAGATCTTATCCCCAATGGGATGTTGATGAATCCTCTTTGGCTCGTGTTTGAGCGACATCTATACTCATATTAAATTAATAAAAAACATGATTGTGTGGGGATCCCATAAATTCAAACAATCATAAACCGTGGAAAATAGAAATGGTGCTTATTGTTGCAATTATTTTAATATATATTCTATTTATTTTGAATCTATTATAGTTATGTAGGGAAATTTTTATATACTATTTTATATAAAATGTTTTCATAATCCATTATGTGAAATATTTCTATCAATTAAAATGAATAGAAAGATCATTTTAAATATTCTATTGTAATTCCAAACCATTTTTATTTGAAATTTAAAGCATGATTTGGTTTATTTATTTTGAAATCATATTATATAACACATGGTGGGATTATACTAGGATTTTATCTTACTCCATACCTTTTCCTTTTTGCATTTTTATATTTCCTTCATCCATGATTGAGCTAGTGGAAAGCGATGCATAAAAGTTGTACATTTTTTAATCATTTGGGCCTAAAATGCTACGTTCATTGGTCCTTAGGTTGTTTATATTTTTCTTTTTGTACTTTCTTCATGTATTTATTGGGAATCAAACCAATTTGACTCTTATTACCGTCACCTTTGGGTGTTTAATTTGATCATGACGATATGCATCAATTTTTTTCTACCCTTTTGGTATCAAGATCATTCCCTATTTTATCTCAAAGGATGCTAGGTTCTAGTCACAAACCTATGGTGATTTAGAATAAAATTCTGGATATGTTAGTATTTGATCATTTTTTAGGTTACTAGGGTAACTATGAAATTTCATGACAACTATGATCACTAACAATTCATTCATGACACTGAATGGATTAAACTCGAACAAGCTGTTCCAAAACCATCACCTGAAGGTGGAATTAAGGATATAAAAATCCTTAAAAAAATATGATGGTATAAAAAACACATATAAATATATGAAAAAAACTCCAACAATATCGTATAAATGGTCCTCAATATGTGAATGGGATTAATGGTTTTTTATCATATACTGATTAAAACTTCAATAGTCATCAGTGATCATCAATTTACATTGTGAATTGATGATAAATAAAACTAGATCACCCCATGGAGCGACACATGGGTAGATAAAACCCCTCCACATCATATATTCATATTATAGAATCTATTATCACTACTCTATAGGAGTTAAAAACGTTAAAAAATCAATATGAGATGTGCATCCAATATAAACCCAATCTGAATATTGATGTCACATCGACGAGGAAGGGTCAAAACATTACCATGGTAGAAATAAAAAATTATCAAAATCCAATAAAAACCCTAAATAATATTCCATTTAAATTTCATAAGTCCTAGAGAAAATAATATCAATACACCTAACACCAATTTTGTAATAGTAACTGCCAAAAAATACCATTTATGGCCCCACTCATCTTGAAAATGATATGATTTTCTATAAGAAAAAAATTAAATGAATAAAAAATATAATATATTCATTTAAAGGATTCTATCATACAATTATTTATATATATTTGTGAAATTCCCTATTAATTTTTTCTTCACAAAACTAGATGAAATGCCTAACACACTTCAATAAATGTAGACTAACCTCCATATGTCATGGATAACACTAGGATCACACAAAGTCTTAACAAAACCTTCCCTGATGAACACAACAAACTAGTTGCCTAAAATTATTATGAGGAAAACGAATTAAAAAATACAATAATAATGGTTGGAGATAAAATAGTCATCTCATGGAAAACCTCTATCCTTGTTTTCAATAGCTCCACCATCATGTACATTCACTCACTCCAATCTAGCAACCCTTTATGCTGAAAAATTTAATGATTGTACTCTATGATCTTTTCCTTAATATGGGGTATATCATGAAGGTGAATTCTATTATTTCTATCTTCCAACAAATAAAACATGATATCCATTATTTCATATCCATATATCAATCCAATCGATGCTGCTTCTGAATATTTTCATGAGCTGCCACAATATTCCAAACTACCTAATTTATCAGACTCTAGACATGACATTTTATTTAATAACTATAAGCACAGATAGAACTCATACACTCACATATATAGAAATTGGTAAAATCTTCCATATAATTATTTAATAATTCATAACATGTCTAGTTTACAAATTTCTAAATCCCTGATAATCTATGCATCCAATATTTATTTCCAGGATTATTTATCCAAAATATTCTATTCATGATACCCTGTTTGGCTCAACACATGATATATCATCCACTTGATAACCTAGAACATCTTCAAAAGCAATATATATATATATGATGTGTAATTGGATCAAAACATATCTAATACTTGGGGGAAATACCACCTTCTAATAACATATTATAGTAACCTCATTATGAAATAAATCTTGAAAAAAATATATGTGTAATTTGGACTAGATCCCAATATCCAACACTCAGGAACCCCTGATGAAGGGATTGAAATTAATGCCTATTTTCTTACTTCATTATTGATTACTATAATTTCTAGATGAAATTGACTTAAAAATATAACCATGAGACACCATCCTCCTTTCAATAAAATAAGTTACAATGTTTAACAATATGTTTTTATTCTATCACGAGACCAACCGAAAAAACACCTAAAACAGATCTTGAGATCATATGTTGATAAATAATTCTCTCACACCCCCAGATAAATATACACATCCATATCATAGATTCTAACCCTCGAAAATTACCATTTTATTCTTCTTGAATTAATATAATGATCTATACCATGAGAATTCATCCACTATTGATTAAATTCTATTATAATAAGATGGATCATCCTACTTGACCTCTTCGACCAATGATTCAAATAAATGATGTCTAATAGAAAATATTAAAATGTAATGAGATGACATAATCCTAGTAGGTTTGAGTTTTAATAATTTGTAATTTATTCAAATTAATTTTATTTTCCAAAAATCACAACACATAATCACGTATAATCAAAATCGTGATACATGTTCCTTCTACATGACTCATTCCAAAAAACATGACTACATCCCTTATTTATTCTACAGATTCATGGTTCTCACATCAAATCATGGTGTCCCCAAAATATTGGTTCCCTAGCTAGTCTCTCTAGAATATGGCATGATAAAATAACAACTATAATAGTTTCCCTTTCAACACATTCAGTCCTCATAGATCCTCTCTCTAATCACCACCATCTAAACATAAATATGTTGATAACACTCTTTGATGACAACCACCCTATAAAGGTTCCTATCCTAGGTTCAAAATTATGGAAGAGTGATAATATAACATTTTTCAACCATTATGTATTCCTCGAGAATGTAATATAGCATAGAGGGTGTAAATATATCACATAAATAAGGCCTTACCCTCAACAACTATTTAATTGTGGGATTAGATAAATTATCTAAAAATCATATCCATCGTGTAATATAAAATTAATTTTAAACCACCCCATAATTCCTGAATGAATTAAACTAAACGAACATAAATGTTTCCAAATAAATAACAAAACACAAGACATATGGAAATGACTCAAGAACAACCCCAACCTTCGAGTTGGTATTTTCAATCTCTACCACATAGACCCACCTTTAAAAATTAAAAATGTATTATATATATATATGGTGAGTATAAAAAGTATACACAATAGGATCATCCATATAGATTTATATTCAAATGTCCAAATTAGGGATGTAGTGTATCATGTACATTAATGAAAAAACCCACATTCACTTCTCCAATAACTCATGACCTTCACTATATATTGTAGGTAATTTATTGTCTCTACAATAAACATTGAGTATCATCTGTTTTAATTCCCACAAATACCTTTCTTTTTTTAATATTTAAATTAATTTATTTTTTCCTAGAATATATTTCCAAAATATTTTGTCTTATTTAAAGATTAAAATATTTTATTTTTTAATATAAATGTTTTTAAAATTATTTGGACACACTATTCATAAAGTAAATTTTAAAGTGTACAATATGGTTTTAAAACCCTACAGTTAGAAGAAACATGTTTGGATAATGTACCCAATGATGTTGGAAAAGTACAGTTAAAAGCCACATGTTTTACGGAAACCCAACAATTGAGTATCAAAATCATGATTCATCCACACTACTTTTGAAGAAAATTATCCATTTTCAACCATAAATTTTGCGTTTTTTTCGTGAGATATTATTAGATATATTCAACCGAAATGATGCCACGTTTCTATAGATAAATAGAAACCGAATATTAATTTTAAAAATGATATGTCAAATATATTTAAATATATATTAACAAAAATGGAAAAATATCAAATTTATTTATTATTTTGAAGAATCAAACAATTTGAGACATGCATTTTTCAATGTTTTACCAATTAAAAATGATGTTACTAATAATATTTTTATTTTTCTATAATTATGTTAATTGGAGATAATTTGAAAATTATTTATCATAAAATCTATTATTTAATCAATAATTACATCTTTAAATTGTAATTTTATTTTATTCTTAGTTTCTATTACAAATTTGAACAATTCCTAGTTCATTCACTCAAATGTATCACTATAGATATATTGGAGTATCTGACACTGAGACTCAGTTGTCGATGGAGTATTAATTTCACAGACTAAGATGTGGATTTCTAATTCTATGTAAATTAACTATAAGAATCTATAGACTGTTTATTGTAATGGTTTCAACCTCATGTACTCAGTTTATAAGGCCACGTGATTAGAGGACATGTTTAGTAGAAATTATCAAATGTGTTGAAAGAGAATCGGTGGGGTAAAATAGGGGATATTTGTGCCATAAAACACAACAAGAACTATTATTTTCTTCTTCCCTATTTATTTTATGCTTAACATATCTACGTACGAGAACACTTCATATCTTCATAAATGACGAAGAAAGATTAATATCAGATTCAATCTAAAATTATCGAAAAGAAACAGTTCATCATCATCTTGCATTATTTTATATTAAACTATCCTAGTAATTGGAATCATAGGTGTTATTTTTTAATATATCATATAATCTTTTGCAATCTTGATGTACAAGGTTCATAAAAATAATTATATCAGAGAAATAACTAAACGAAGGTATATTGATGGTTCGGGCTCCTTAGATAAATGGACAATATTATTGATGTTGGAAATCTCGTGTCATTATCTATTTGAAAAAATATAGGGATAAAAGTAATCATGAATATTTTCACTTCATATATAGTCCTTGAGAAACCCAAAATATGGGATTCCAATAATGAATCTTATTTTTATATAAATTCAATAGTAAAAAATACTACTATATATGTAATTACTACTAATTAATTAAATAAAGTATATCAATGTAATAATAACTATGAAATGTAGAAAACTATTGTTGTTTCCTATGATATAACTAACAATGTCATACAATTGTGGTGTTCCTTTGAAATGTTGACATTCGGTACTTTGATATGATATGATCATTAAAAAATAACCTATTTGAATGTGATTTTGAAAGAGATAGACAATGATGTTACTACCAGAGGAACATCAAAATTACAATCATATCAAGTGTTGAATATAGTCATTGTGCTACAATATAAATGGAATAGAGTATCAGATATTATATGAAACCCATCATAAGTGATATATTTGAATATAAAATAATTAATTTAAAGATTAATGTTGTATGAAGTAGAGATGTGTGTTTAATTTAATGATCATAAAATTATTTAAAGGAAAAATACTTCCATTAAATTTACTGCCTGTATGAATGAAAATAAAAAAGAAGAGGATGAAACTGACACAAAGTTAACATATTCTAAAATTAAGATATATCTACTAGCCCAAAGATTCATTGAGGTCCTCCTTATCTCTCTTATTCCATTTTTTAGCGCTCCTGACAAAATTGGGCCCATATTGGTCTGGTATTATGTACCTAATGGTGATTTGGGTTGTGATGGGTGTCAGATCGAGGCTTTGTTTTTTATTATCCATGTTTTTTCTATGGTGGATTCCTTTGTCAGAGAATGATTTTGGTTTTTCTTCTATTCTTTCTCATAGATATGTCATTGTATAGACCCCATATCAGTCTTCATTGATGGTGTATAGAAGACTTTTGGGATGTCATGATTATGTGTTGATTGTGTTCTTGAGGTTGTTGAATTAGAATAATTATTTTTTTGGTTTCAATATATCTCATAGTGGCGGGTCATAATTGTATTGGTTTCAAGAGTGAGGACCCTATAGATGGTGCTAGAGAATCATGGTGGTTTTAATGCTATCATATCCTTTATTTTTAGTGTTTCATCTTGTTTTTTATGACATTAGTTAAAATTCTTTTGGTGATTTGGTTTTCATTTCTTTTGCTAGATGTAAATATTTTGATTTGATGGTGGCATGGTTGGATCTATTTTTTTACTTCACCAAATCCCAGTGGCATGGTTGGATATATTTTAGAACTGCATCACTAAAATTCCTCTAGAATATTATAATGATGTTTGATGTGACATGGCTGAAGAGGATAAAGTGCGATTAAGTCTTTTTTAGTGGAGTATGGCACGTCATATACGTGGTAAAATTGTTATAAATTCACATTATATAAACTTTTGTTTTTGTTATGCTTTGATTTTGGTATCTCGAAAAGGTAACATGAGGCTACCACTAACCCTAAAGTGCATTGTTTGAAAAATAAAAATCGGGTTTAGAGTGAAAAAGACTCTAAAAATGTTTAATGATATGAATGTAAATAGTTGGGTTATATAAGACATGGGTTTTCAAGGTTAAATGATGAAAATAAAAAAATGAAGAAGAATGAAAAGGAAAATTTGATGAAAATATATTATGTGAGAAAATGAATGATTTATATGAAGGATTCATGGAGAGTATCTAAATACTCAATAATCTCATCATAATTTGTCACATAAAAAAAGCCCAAAAATATTTTAATAAATTTTTACTTTTTGGATAGAGGCGAAGAATAATGACTATACTATTATTATTTTACTTGTGATAATAAAAGATATTACAATGATAAAGTAGCTGATTATTATTACATGCATGAATAAACATATGAATCATTAGTGAAAAAAGATAAATTCCAAAATAATATTCATAAAACAATTTTATGTGAAACATATTTTATGCTAAAATAAAATTGATAATTTGATGAAAATATTAATAAATTAACATAAATTATTTCTAGGAATTAAATGTGGATTAAATAATTACCAAATGAAGTAATGTAGTTAAAAATTGTTACAAGATTATTATGTATTGGAAAAAATATTCTAAATGAGATTATTATAAATAATGTGATAAAAATAGAAAATTATGGAGTATGGAGAAAATGTGAAAAATCTAAATTGCATAATAATTATTTAGTACATTGTTTCAGAAATACCAATATGTCAAGATTAATTTCCTTTTATTGTTGAACTATGAGACGTTAATTTAATGTTTGTTATTTATGAAATACCAATATATGTAAATTAAAAGGCCATTATTTGTAGAAATATTTATAATATATGTATTGATGGTTTTATAAAAATATATAATAAATTGGTCGAATAGATCTACTCATTAAAAAATAGTTGGACCCATGAAAATATGTGTATCATAACAAACTCATGTATAAAATCTTTTCTAATAAAAAGGTAATAGGTACCAAAATGTTGTATGGTATATAGATATTGGCTACTCAAAAAACATGAGTGAATAATCTTTAAATTTTCATTCACTAAAAATACTAGTTATAGGAATAGGTACCTTTAGAGACTATTCTATTGGGAAGATAATCAGAGTTGGATTAGTTAGAGATCCAAAATAATTTTCAATCAATAATATTCTATATGTTAAAGTACTAAAGTAAAATATATAAAGTTTCTCTCAACTCTATGATGATTGATCTAATATTTATTATTCTAAAAATTCATACTCATATTTCAAAGATAAGTTCCTTATGTTTAAAGTAACTACTTATGAAAATGTTTAGACCTTGGATCATAATTCCTTGTGTAAATAAAGATAATATTTTAACTACTGAGAAAAATGTATCTTCGATCTATCATAACATACTATGACACAACAATGTATTTACTTTATATAAATTTCTTAATTAACATGTCATTTTATATTTTCCTTGTCCTGAATATGTTGATGACATATTCAATGATGTTTTTCCAATTAAAAAAGACCACAAGTAATCTTTAAAATATTTAATAAAAGATGATACATCCAAAATACATTAACTTATCATCATGGATTTGTTTGGATAGTCAACATATATAGTTTGGATGTATTTTAATATGTAAATTTTTTTGTTAATTTTTTTTTATCATTTACTAGTTTATATTTTTAAAAACAAAAAAGTGAATTTCTCATCTCTTTTATAATGCTTTTGTAATACTTTTTAGAATATTTTTTTCTAAATAATAAATTTATTAAGTGATAATGGTATAGAATCTTTTAATAAATAATATAACTATTTTTTCTCAAACACATGTATTAAACAGTCGTTATATCCACTAAGAACACCTCAATGTAATGGAATTATAGAAAGAAAAAATATTGATACTATAAAAAATTAATATAGTATTCTTACCTATTTTTGGAAGAATCTATATGAAAAACATTTTATATCCTGAAAGTCGTTTTAATAAGACACCCTATTAAAAATTAACCCTATAAATTATGCAATAATAGAAAACCAAATGTCATGTACTCTAATTTATTTTGATTCAAGATGAATTTTTTAATACTATGGAAAACCTTGATAAATTTGTTCTGTGGGTTAATGAAGGAATATTTATTGGAAATTCCGTGACATCAAAATCCAATATAATGTAAATTAAATATTTTAAAATTGAAAAACATACAATTCATGTGGATTTTTATGATAATTAACAATTTTAATAAGATAAATCAAACATATGGTTTTGATTCATTAGATAACATGAGAAATAAATCAACATAAATTTATGTTTAAAACATACCATATAAAAATTTACCCCAGTTAAGAAGAACATGAATCAAATGAACCTAAATATATCTTACCTAAATAACCCAAAACAATAATGGATCACCCATTAGAAATAATAATAGGAGATATAGATACTAGAGCTATAATAATAATAAATTTTAGAAACATATCTGAACTGTCAACCATTCTTTCTCAATTAGAACCCAAACTATTAGAAGATGAATTTGAAAATGAACGTTAAAATGAGGCTTCGGCCCCAACCTTTAAAAAAACTAGAAGATGGACATTTGGTAATGGGGATTTTAGAAAAACATATCCAATTTAGTTTAAATAATTTTTGGGAATTAATCGATTGAACAACTAATTATCATGTAATATCAACTTAATGGATCGATAGAAAAAAAATATGAACAAGGAATAATTTCTATAAATAAAGATAGATTAGTAGGTAGAGGACATGATCAAGATGATGAAATAGACATTGATGAATCCTTATAACCTATTTCTAGATTAGAATTTATTATGATATTTCTATATTATGCATCTCATTTGAATTTTAAACTATTTCATATTTATGTGAAATCAGATTTTTTAAAAGGATATTTAATAGATGAAGTTTATATAGAACAACCAACTAGTTTTGAAAATACTTATATATAATAACCAAGAATATTGTTATAATACTTTATTTATAAGATATCACATATTTAAAAAAGATATATCAGTATAAGTTTTAAATAAACATTATCAATATTATAGTATTTATACTAAACCATTTATCAGTTCATGTATTTAATTTAATATTGAGATGTTAGGAATATTTCATTTTAAATTAATTTTTTATGAATTTGTTTCATTAATTTTTGTCTTAAAATATTTTAACACTTTTTTTCAGTTCCCCATACTGATTTATTTTTTAATATATTGAAATTATAGTTTATTTTAAATGTGATACTTTTTTGAAAAAAATGATAAATGAAGATATTTTTCTTGAGAAACTAAATCCAACATTACCTAAAACACCAAAAAACATCTATCTCTATATTTTAATCTTATCCTCTATATTTGAACACTTTAAACTTCTAGAGTTCTCTAATTTCAAAAAAACTCCAAATATCAGAACCCTATCAGGACAAAAAAGACAAATGAAGAAGAAAAATGTGTCTGTATTTAGTCAACAAAATTATTATTTATTGGAGTGTAGTATATATAATATGAAAACATCATATAAATCTATAGTTGATGTAATCCCCATCTATTCATGTTTTTTAATTCTTTTTAATGTCGAAAATCCGCCAATGTTGTATGCCATTGATGTAAAGTAGTATTATAGAAATGGAATATAAATTTCTAGAATCGTGGGATATGTTATCATTCTAATGGTAAATGATAGAGAATTTTCTTTTCATCTGTAGAAATTAAAAAATATAGTTTTCCACATAATGAATTATCTCATTCCAATAATTGTTCCATTGGAACCCAAGAACATTTGTATGCATATATTATGTAATTTCTCATCATCTCAACTATTATTCAATTAATGTTCATCAAATATGTTGAGGATGAAAAGATGGTACTTGTCATGTTCATTTAATAAAAAATAATTCTAGAAATTAATACGTTTGAAAAGATTCATTATCATAATACGTATGTTATTTTTTTGATGATGAGTGATTTCAAGCCTAATTTCCCTACGTATATGATCTGATACATGCATTACTATTTCTAGTACAGGGTAAGGATGTAATTTTTTATATATGGAAGGAATTTTTTTGTATTTTATGTCTAACTTGAAAATAATTCCAAATGTATAATTAAATACTAGGTTTCATCACAATAACATAACAAATACATTAACTATGATAAATTGAGATTTTTTTAATAGAAAATGAGAAATTATGTTAGTTATTTTCGAAAAAGACTAACAAGAAACTTTCATTATTCCTTAGTTGGGGTAAGGTAATATAATATCAACAAAATTATTAGGTATTCATGATCAATATTTTATTGAATTGAAAATAAATGATGTTTTAAAAAAAGAAATGCAGAATAATGTATAATGTATAAAAACAATAGATTTCATGATATGTTATTCAATATCATCAATAAAATTGGGAAGACGAAACAAATGAAGACCTATCCACTATGCTTAAACAAAGAGATGAACCTGCTGATCAATTATTAAATGGTTAGGATACATATGCTTAAATAATGGTACTTGGTTCGATTTATCAACTAGTTGTACTAGGAGTAACCAATACCCATTAAGAACAATAACCTATTAATCAACCAGGAAATTGAATTGTGCTAGCGGATCCTTGTAAAAGTCAAATTGAAAATAAAGAGATTGAGGATCATGATAATATTTATATTCACAAAACATATATTGAGAAATAGCTCATGGTGGTGAGGAAGAACAACCACTAGTGGTTGAACCAGTAGGGTTACCTAAGAATAAAATGGTCTCTATTGTTACATATTTTATGGATAATACTATTTTTGCGTCTTCTACAATGAATGAGGTTCTAGAAATTAAATTTTACTCCCACATAGATAAGGAAAAATGTAAACCAATAGTTATGGTTTATATATTACAACAATTAAGAAATAAAAAAGAATAATCTTTCAATTCTCTAAATAATAAAACAAAATATTTTTTCATTAAATTTAATAGGTTGAAGGATGAGATTTATAAATTTCAATGTAATCTAGTTTTACTAGAAAATATTTAGAATATTTGAGATATACTACCATTCCCATGGAAAATTTTGAATCAATTCAACATTAATTCCAAAATTTCACATAAATTATACTTTCAATAAGGTATTTTAATGCATTTAGAAGGCATTTGGATGATCAGTTTGGAAAATAGCCATGATCGATTTCCAAAATATATTTCGGATATTTAAATCAATTTTCAGTGATTTTATTTTCACCTATATTAAATAGTTATAATTTTTCAATAGTGTGTCATTTTTCTCCATTGACTTCAATATATTTAATGATAAGTTTTGGATCAATTATTGATGGTTGATATGACATAAATGATTGACTACTTTAACATAAGTGTATCATTCCATGCTTGAATGTGGTTTTAGATGACTAGAGAGATCAAGTTGATAAATTAACATCAATAGATCCTTATGTATGATATATTCTCAATAATTTGAGTGAAATTTTTTCATAGTTTATTAATTAATTTGATAATTTCATGAGTTTTTAAATGTCAATTTTGTTGAATGTATAATATTTTTTTGTGACTGTAGAATATTGAAGAGATAGTTAGTAGACAACCTTAACAAAATTTTAAAAGATAATTCAGAAAATTTAAAAGAATATCAACTTGTTTTTGGTGATTCTCCAGATTCTCACCATATTCATAATGAGCTCTACCATCCTTAGTTAGATATACCTTATGAAATTTTACTACATATTGATTCTTTTATAAAAACCCATATTTAAAAAAAATATCTATATCTATTTTTTGATAATATTTATATTCATTTATATATATAAAAAATATATAATCTTTTCATAAAACATTACTATCATTCATTTTTAGTAATATTAAATGGTGATTTTTTAAAAAATATCATTTAAATTAATTTTTATATCATAAAAATGCGGGTGAAAATTCTGTAAACATAGATTATAATTTTACTAGTTTTTTAACCAAACTGAATAGGCTAACTTCATAAAATAACATAAATGAAAACTATAATTTTTTTAATCTTTTATTAGATATTATTTCATTTTTGTTTACAAATAATATTTTTTATATATATTAGGTCTTTTTGGTAAAATTATATTAAACAAGAACACACCACACACTGGCATGAAAGGTAAGTCATATCCTCTCATGGGAATAACCCTCCCAACCATCCACATTATTAAATAATATATATTTTAAAACAAGTTACTTGTTGGCATGAAGTGCATTACATGGATCTTAGCCCATATATGATTGGCCCATGTCCCTTAATATGAATAGTAACCATATTGCAATAGTTCTGCCACCACAATAATGTTACCTGTTGCCGTTAAATTAAAACTACAGTACATGTATCCAATGGGTTTTAAATCCGCATTTTTTATGTTGTATTATAAGGTTCTTACCACTAAGAAAATATCCAACAACAAATATTTAATGTTTTATATAATTTATGATAAGGTTTACTTATCATCATGAATGCAACGATTTTAGGGAATCTATTTTATCTACTATATTTTTTGGATCATATTTATATTGATTCTCACAAATAACCTTGTTTCTTTTTCTAATGAAATTACATTAAGAATTTATGAGGAATATATTTCCTAATAAGTTTTTATTATTTATATATTAAAATAATTGATTAAATATTATAAATATGTTTAAAAGTATTCAGGAAACCTTGTTCATTCCATGTGTCAGTAAGTGTGACATATGGTTTGGAAATCCTATATTTTGAAGAAAATATATAAATTATATACCCAATACTATGGAAATAAATTGTTTTACCACTCTATTTTTGGATAAAACAATATTTTTTAGTATTAAATGTATGGTTCATCAACACCAATTTTATAGCCAACCGTACATAGTCAAGCCTAAATTTGGTGTCGTTTTATCAAGTGAATTAACCCTTAATTTTATTATTTAGAGAAGATGTTTTAAATTAATGATATTTTCCATGTTTCATGAAACATCCTCAATGTGTTTAAATATATATTCCTTGATATTTGATGACAAATTCAATGGATCCTATTCATTTGAATAATTATTTTTTATTTTTAAGGGATGTTATGAATATATTGAATTGTTATCAATGAAATGATAATGAATTTTAAGGAGATATTCTTAGACCTGTTCAAATTAATGATGTAAATGTTCCTCTTTTTAAATAGAGTCAACATTTTAATTTTCAAAATGTGATGTGATATATTTTTTAATATAGTGTTGCTTCAAGAGACAAAAGATCGAACTTCTCCATTATTTAAAATAAGTAGCACATTAGAGGTATTCATATCTCAATCGCGTACCATGTAAAACTGAAGTTGTTGTAACTACTTCTATTTCCCTATTATTGAGTTTATGAATATCATTTTCAAACATGATCTATTTTAAGTTGTTGTTTCTTATAGAAATTGAAATTTGAAGATTAAGATCTGTGTTATGTGAGTTGCAACATAAACTATAAACAATACTCTGTTTATACAATCAATGATATCTCTACTGATTTGTTAGTGTGTCGTCTTTTCATACTCAGTCTTTGGTGAATTTTCAGCTTCTTGGACGAAAATGTTCATTTGTTACCCCTATAAAATAATTTAAAGGATTTATCCAATCTTTATTATAAAGATGTCAACATTCAATACACTGTTGTTAAGGTCTTTTTTCAGAGGACGTGATTAGGGAAAATATCCATGCTAGGTGAGAGGGTGTCAATAGATTAGTAAATGAGATCTTTGTGCCCCAATGCACTATATATTTTTTGGTATTTTTCATTACTATTTATTTTATTCTAAACATGATCAATGAAGATAATTATGTATACCTTCATAGATCATGATGAAATCCAAATGTCACATTTTATCTAAGATTATTGAAAAAACAATTCACCCCCACCCCCACTTGGGTATCTTTGTATTATTTAACCCTAACACGCGTCACATCCAATTTGGATCTATGTGATTTCAAACACCAACCAATTCTAACACTTGGGTATTCGATAACAGTAACCCATGTCATGATCTGGGTATTCTACAGCACCAATTCATATCATTATTGGGTAATTTGGAACACCAAATCAGTTCATCCAAAATAGTGTTTAGGTAAGAGTGGGGTAGATTGGGTCTCCATCAATATCATTCACTATCATCATCAGTATTGGGGAAAAAACCAAGATCCCAAAACATTTGGGTGTTGTTAATGGTATCCATATCGGGTGGGGTGCATATAAAAATATCATAAAATATAATATAGATATATAGAACATTAGACAAAAAATTAGGGTTAAAAACATTTTCACTAGAGTACACCACATCCCCACATGTAAAACTCCAGGTATTCATCATAACCATTGCCACCAAATAATTCTGCATACCACACAACCACTACACATAAAATAATGTTATTAATTTTTATTAAATGTCCTCATTTTTATGAAATTAATAATTTCCCAAAACTCCCATTTTCAAATCCATTTAATTCAAATTAATACTTATCATTAATTTATAATTATTTCAATTTATTGTAGTTAACACTAATCAATTTCAACAATTTTTTATAATTATTATAAAATTTTCTTATTCCTTTTCCAAACCAAGTCACTTCAATTTTAGTAATTTTATTCATCCAATGTATAAATGGAAAACATACCCAACCACACAAAATAACAATTCTTCTAAACCACTTCGATTATCACCACAGTGCATCATATGCAATATGTTCTCACCAAAAACATTAAACATAAAAGTTATAATATTAAAAAAAATATCCCCCACAATAATTAAAATATAATATCGATGTTGCAATTTAATATAAAATTCAAAAAGTCTAAAAATAATAACTTCAATGGAGTTATTATATCAATTAACCCTTGTATAAAATTTTGTAATTATTATTATCTTTGTATATAAACCTGATATTTCATTATATTATTATTAATTATATATCCCTTATCAAAATATCAATAAATATTTATATTTCATCTTAAAATATATAATTATATTCAAATTTCAAAAAATTTAAAATTTATGATATTAATGGTCTATATATTTTTAATAAATTTTATTACATATTTCATATAAATTATTTCTTAAAATAATTTCATAATAATTTCATCATTTTTTATAAGGATTTAGTTTTTTCATAATGTTGAAGCTCTCTCGTTATAATAAATATATATATATATTATATTAACTAATAAGTTTAATTTAATCTATATTTAATGGATCATTAGTTTTTTAAATTTTTTAATTTTTGGGTGTATTTTTTATTTAAGATCAATAACACCCACTTTTTAAACAAATTCCAAAATCTTAACTATATAAATGATATTTGGAAGTCAAATAATTCATTTAATTAATCATTCAAAACAAAATATGTGGAGTGTTTTCCACTTATTCAATAAATTAATTACACCAAAAAGTTCAGTGCAACTCATATAATAGACAAATTAAGAAATTATTTTATTAATAATGTATAAAATATCATGTAAGTATTTTTAAACAATATATCGTACATATTTATATTTATTAATTTTGTGAATAAAAAATATATTTCTCCAAAATCCCATTTTTCCTCTCTTATATATACATTTATTTTTACCATTTTCATTTATTTTAAATATCATAATTTATTCAATATTATATTAATAAATTATATATTAATTTTTACATAAAACAAAAAATTCATCATTTTTCACAGTGTAATTTATTTTTTATAGTAAATATTCAATACATAGAAATATCAATATAACAATAAATTGTTTCTAAATTATATTATATTATTTATTATATATTTTAATAAATTACCAATCATAATGGATTCAATCTTCATCATTTTACTTTACACCAATTAATAAAATCCCTCATACTATATAAATTTTATATTTAAAATTTCCATCATCAAATATTCCCAAAAATTGAATTAAATCTATAGAATGATAATAATTTAAAAGTAGTATAATGATTTCCATAAATATAATTCAACCTCCAGAACTTGTTATCTAGTAAATTGATGAAAGCATCTATTCAATTTAGTATATTCTCCAATCATATATATATATATTAATTAAAAATATTAAAAATAATTATTATGAAAAAAATAATTATAAATATTAAATTATAGATTAATTTTTAATAACTATAATAAAAATTAAATATAAATATTTCTCAAGAAGAAATTTATATATCCAAATATCCAAAAATATTCAAACTATAATAATATATCAATATGTTTCTTAAAAAATATAAATACATTAAAAACCCAAATTCATTCATTATCAAATAAACATAATTAATTATAAATCTCAAAAAATGTATTTAAAATTCAAAAATTTAAAAAATATGTATTTTCATTAAATCACCGTACATAAAGTAGAGTTTTGTAAGGAACCAAAACACTACATTACATACAACTGAAATGATTCTTATAACCGATATTCAAAAAATCTAAGAAAATTAGAATCCATCCTATGTATATGTTGGAAAATTCATGTTATTTATATGAAATACCAATCAACTGAAATTTGTTTTCATGAATAGAACTGATAATGTAACATAAAAAGACCATGTTCAGAAAAACTTACTTAATGTGAATCTTGTTATGTTTTGGTCCATGAATCGTAGTTCATGGATTGAAAATATAGTATCTAGATCATTGAAAGATGTTGGAAAAGGAAGGGACCAGTGAAATTCGAGACACAGACCACGTACGGAAATGGTTCATGTGGAGAAAACAGTTTTCAAAAAAGGAATGAGGTACACCGAAGGCATGCAATACGTGGAAGGATTGTAGTAGAGGAGATGGATTCTCATTTTTGGTAATGAGGCAGTGAATTTAGAAATTGTTAAGGGAATATTTTGTGAAAATGTAATGGTGTTTTGGGCCATTGCGAAGGACGAACCACAGTACGTAGACTGTATAGGGAAAAACTGTTCAAGGGTTAAGTGATACGTTGTCAATGTAGTACCCCATTAAAGATTTAGTATATCAAAATTTTCATATTTTTAGGTGATATTTTCCTATATATAAAGATTTATCCATGAATTACAATCTATCAATTATCAAAGGAAAATATATTTTCTTCGTGAATTCAATGCAGTGTGAAAGAGGTTTCAGAGGGAGAATTCTGTAAAGGGTGATGTGGTTCAGGCAGAAATAATTCCATATATGTTTTTATGGGGGAAATCCTAAAAAGGAAATGGTATATAGAGAAATAACATGTGGTATGCATAAGAGTAATACCTGGTACGTGGAGGATAGGTTGTCCAAAGAGTTAGAGGTAGTCTACGGATTATGATGGATTGGGGATGTGGATATAGTCCATGAATCAGGGATGGTACGTGGAGAAGATATGGTTCAATGATGGTAGGTGATCCTTTAATCATTTCCACTACACAATACCTAGAGGAAGAGATTTGTTATTCATTAGAAGCTAGGATTTTTTCATAGGACCCATGGAAGCCTTGAAAATCTCAAAAATAGTTCCCAATGTCAATTTCTGCAAACCTAAGAGTAGAAAAAAATATGATTTCATCTATATGGTGAAAAAGGGACTTCAATATAGGATCTATATACAGTTGTGTGTAGTGGAATTTATGAATATGAAGGGACCTACAAGTCTATAAATTTTGAGTAGATCCCTTCCTAGAGTAGTGATTAAAGGTAGAGGAATATAGTGATCCATCCCACCGGTAGTGAGCTGAAGGGATAGACATAAAAAGTAGACCATTGGAAAGTACTGACCATACCATAAACCTTGTAAAGGTAATTAGCCTAGTTATATAATATCTTTCTCAAAAATTGTAATTTATAATATATGTTTAGTGTATTTGGTACATCATAACATCACCGGTTTCTTCTCATTGGGCGTAGCCCAGCAATAGTGAACCATGTGAAATCAATTTTTCATGTACATGATTTCATTTATATTCATCTATTTCTATGAGAGAAATATAGAAAAGTGTTTGATTTGTAATAATGAAACTAGATCAAAATGGTAATTTGTTGTAATCTATATCACTCTTATTCACCCTCCCTCTCATGTTATTAGACCTAGTGAACCTAACTGGCAAAAATATTGATACCCATATAGATATAACTCTTAAATGTTATGGTTTTTCTTCCACCAGTCTCTATGTAAATGTTGGTAAATGACTCTATCTCACATTTAACAAACAAACTTCTAGGGATCTTTCAATATCAAGAAATACCACTTAAATAAGAATGTAGACATTAAAATATAAAAATACAATACAATACATTTAAAATATATTATGTTTTTTAAAACATTTTTGTAATTTTAAAAGGTCTTCATACTAATTTTAGTATGCTGGAGTTTATATATGTTAACAGAAATCAATTGAAACGGCATCATTAGAAAAAAAATTAGGATCTATTATAGAATCACCATACAATTTTTTTAATATATGGAATATAGTTAGCATTTATTCACATCACATTCCAAACCATTATTATTGACCCACATTAAATTGAAAAATATGGGAATTTACAATCATTAATTATGATAATGAAATAACAAAAACTAATGAGGAGAAAATAATGATTCTTTTTCATGAAATTATATAGCATCAATCATCATCAGGACACCACCATATGAAATAATTAGGTTAGTGCAAGTATTATTAATATTATAATTATTAAAAACATCAGACAATGTAAAGGATTGCCTGAATGGCCCGAAGGCCTTCATTTTTATTGATTTTTGATAACCCCCTTTCAAGGGATGAGGGGGAACCCTTATAAGGCCCCTAGATTTTCTACTCTATGTGGTAACCATGTGTTTTAACCTTTAACTTGAAAACTAGATTTTTCATGGTTAGTAAATGGCTTATATACAATGATAGATTCAATAGGAAATCATGCAATACTATGTTATCAAAGGTGTTGAGTAATGAATTGTTCAAAAAAATTCACTTCAAAACACTTAGGGTTTCCTGAATTTATGTTATATTATTTTTTATTTTATTTTTATATTCCCATATTCATTATTTATATTTTCTCAATTCTACTACCCATGTCTCTCTCAAATTCCTCCCCTCCCTTTCTATAGGATTATATAAAAACATCATCTATCCAATTTCCCTTTTCATTAACTCCCCACTATAGTCTCCTCCTTACATATAGACTCCTCCCCCAACCCCAAATCACCTGACACCTCATGGTTGAACCCCTTCAATGCACTCCTTCCTCTTGAATATCATCCACATTCATAACCTCCCCTATAACAATGATTTATCTTTTGGAATTAAAAATGATTCACGGTTGACTATCTAATGTAATATCATAATAATATTTGTTTCTCTATTTTCATGTTGAGTCATTCGTCTCAGTTTTTGGGATTAGGTTTAGTTAAACCCCACCGATTCTAGTTTTGATTGATTTTACTGTTTTCATTATTTTAGGGGTTTTTTGGTTTCCTTTCTCAATTTTATTGTGGACTCAATAAAAGGTGACATATTTTTAGGATTCTATTGGGGATTTAATGTAGTTTTTCCCATATTGTAGGTTTTCATTTTTTGTTCCATGGATTTAGAGTTTTTAGTTTTTGTTAATTATTACATGGTAATAATATTTTTCTTACTATTTTGTTGGAGATTAAATTGTATTTTATCATTTGTTTTAAAAAAGTGGTATTCCAAATTTTAAACAATGGTATTAATTTTTAACTAATTAATGAATTCAAATATTTATTATAATGATTGATTGTATCTTTTAAGGTTATGATTAGTGTTATTAAAAAATTATTTTATGTTTTAGAATTAATTTTCTAAATAAGTATACACATCATTTCAAATATAACTTGATGTTTCCCATATTTATGATTTACCTATTTTTTTGAATATATTAAAAAATGTGTTACGACCTTTTTTAGGTCTTAAAAAAAATTAATGATGGGTTTTTATAAATTTTTAAGGTGTTTTATATGATTATATTTTATTAATTAAATTAGTTTTTATGGTCATTTTAGTTTTTATGTTTTAAAATGTTATTTGAAAATGTTATTTAATTATTAAAAAATACAAAATATCCTGAGTGGATTTTAGAAATCCCTTTTATCACATAAAATTCTGACTGAAACTTAAATTTTTTTATTTCAAACAATTTTAGGGAAAGTGAGAACCCATGGAATACAGACCACACAAGAACAGAAAAAACACAAACTAACATCAAATAGAACCAAAACAAACAACAAGAGAATACCATCACAACCACTTATAATCATAATAACCATACTCGTCACCACACTTGACACGTGATTCATCCTCTGTAGTGGCCAATTATCATTCAGAAGCTAGTTTATGTTGCCTCTAGAGATTATCGCATTGGACCCAGCTTCTTATTTGGTCCAAAGAGTGCTACCCCTGACTCGATTGTGTGGATATGCAGTCTTTTTTATAGGCCAGGATCACCTCCTGATCTCGCTCAGAAGAAGCTCTGGTAATCATAGGGCACGATAGGTAAGATTTATGCTTCCTTGTTTTTTCTTTTGGGTATCCGAAAATGTTCCAACATCCTCATTCATCCTCTTTTTCCCACCTTGAACTATATCACTAAAGTAATGAGTGCCCAATTCACTCAGATTTTCTTTATTAACCCTAGATGAATTCCCCATCTTGTCAAATAGATTCACTCCCATAGGTTCCTAGAAACCCTTTTCCTTGCCCCTCCTTGGTCCAGGAGTACTACATTCAATCATCGAAAGTCACCTAACTGCATATCTATTGACTTTAGGATAATCCTTCCCCTCACCCTCTGCCACTATTCTACTATCCTCTTCATTGTCTTTCAAATTACAAAAGTCCCGGCTAGGAAGCTCCTCCACCGGAAAAGTGTACTCCTCAAGACCCCTCCCTTCATACATTAGGTTCTACTTGAAGACCTCATCCACACCTCTAGATTACACATGATCAGAGATCAATCCTTATTCTACAAGACTATCAATCCTGTTGCTCAGCTGAAGTAGAGGCATCACCAATAGATCAGGACCTCCCTCTTCTCGGTTCCCGACTGAACTGGTCACCTCCATGGCAGTCACAACCCCTTCACCTTCAACCAGTTGTACATTCTCCTATGCAGCTCCATTCCGTTGAGGTTCTCCATGCTTCTCCTCATGATTAGAAATGGCCTCCTTCCATGAACACTGCCTGGAAGGCCCCTCCAAGTCTTGCCTCAGCCTTCTAAACACCTCTTCCACTATTGGGTTGGGAGGCAATGCTTCCATCACCATAGGACCAAGATCACAAATATCAGGCTTCTTGCGAACTCCCTCCAAGTTATCTTACTCAAACATCTGTAATGGATGAAACCCGCCACAACTAACTGGAACATGCTCCCTCTGAACTGGAATAGTCCCCCCTCCCCGATAACTACAGTTTTATTACCATTTGATTTCTCCTTCCTCCTTGCTGAGATCTAGATTGAAGATCTCCTTCGGCAAACCCCTAGGGAGTGACCCAAATGATTATAAGATGAACTAAATTCAGTCAAATTTTCATAAATGTCCCATTGAATACATCTATATTCCTATCTAATGGTAATCCAAACAAAATTAATGGGAACCTGGAAGGCATCAATTTCAACACAGACTCGGGGATTTACCGGGTGACATAATGCCTCTGTTCGGCTATAAGAACATAAAAACCTCCCGACGAGGTTGCCCAAATTTTTGATTATAGAAGGCTTTTGAAATGGTAATGGAAGGCCAGAAAATCATACCCAAACCGCCACTAATGGGGGATCCTAACCCATATGAAAGTCGAATGACCAGAAAAATAAGAATAATCGACACCTGTTGTAGCTAGAAGGGACCGATGATTAGGGTTTGATAATGTCCTCCTCTGTTGAAAACTAGATCATGATGTGGTGGTTGTCCATTAGACCAACAACCTCCCTTTCCTGAAGATCCCATGAAGAAAACATGAACCTGTCGAATGTGTCAATGGAAGGTCTCCTCTGTTTGAAGCGGGAAATCAGGGTGAGGATTAGAAGCGCCGAAGACTCTGTGAAATCAGTAGTCAAAATCTGGAGGTTGGGGATTCCATCAAGTAGAGATGGGACATTGGGAATAATGGACAATGTTAGAAAGGAGGGTTTAAGTTGTTTATAACACATAGTAGTTATTGTGTTTCTCAAAGATTGTTCTATATAATTTTTTTGGCTATTATATATTCAACTATTCTGACCAATTCATATTGTATTTTCATGGTAACATATTTATCTTTATTAATTAAGGACTAATGTAACATTGGATAGTTACACACAAATATAATCTCACTGTGATTTCACAACAAAATTTTTTCTCCCAAAAAAGTTGGTTTGTTAAATTTGTTTATGTAAACCAAAGAACAAAAATAAATGTGACATAATATTTAAATTCTATTTAAAACTATAATAATAATGAAAACACAATTAAATAAGATGATATTATCCAACTAAAAATGATTTTATTAGGATGATAAATAAAAAATGTGATTTTATTCATCCATATCAAATATTTTTAGATTTTATTTATTTATCATAAATGAATAAATAAAACCAATTATCCTTGAAAAAATTTAACATTTCAAAATATGAACCCATATATTCCAATTCTATAAAATGAAAATTAATATGAATCAATATTATTTATTCAACCTATGTAAAAAATTAATTTTCAATAAAATATTATTTCACTATTTTCATTTTTATTTATTAAAATATTACATCTAAAAATTATATAATATTAATTGATTAATATAGAAAATATATTCAAATTATAAAAATTAACTTAGAATAAATAGTTTTTTATTATTACATGACATATGGTTTTTATATGGGTATTTGAAAATATTGTTTTTGAAAAAACAATGTGTTTTATTTAGGATGGGAATGGAGGTTTGGGGTTGATGATGGGTTCTATAATGGTAGATGGAAATTTTTAAATTGGTAATAATGCAGATCAGTGATTCTAGGTGGACTCTTTATCATGGGTCTATTCCATCTGGAATAGGAATTATCCTTCAAGTATGATTCATGTTTCTCTTCTCAAATCAAGGATTCATCTTCTCATTATCATCTATAAAAGGAGGGATTCAACATCATAGGGTATTTATTAGGTTTCTTCATCTAATTAAATAGGATGTTTCTATATCCTCTAATATCAATAACATGATTTGTGGAAGGATCTCGGTGGTTGTTGATTGAGGGGATCTCTATCAGCAGTTCGATATTTTCAAATTATTTCATCATGGTCATGTAGTTTATGAAAATAGAGATCATACATGGCCTTATGCCGATCATATAATTCATATCAATCATTGTTGGAGTAATTTTTCTTGGAAATATCTTAATATTCGACGAAGGTATTTTCATCTTTTCATTCAGTGTTATGAGGAACATCACATAGCTCAAAAACAAAGAAATATGAAACTAAAACATTGAGACTTTATAATATTTGAATAAGGATAACTAGTTAATACTCTCATTCATAAGTACTCCAATGTTTAAATATGGGCGAATTTGCATGGTTTGAATTGGTTTGATGGCATTCAAAAATTATTTATTCCCATTCTTCATGCACTGGTACTCCTAATAATATTAACGAATAAACGATTAATGGGAAACATAGATTCTTCACAAAAAAAAATAGTTAATTTAATTTTTTCCTCGGATTATATAGATTTCATCATTCATTAAAACAATAACAGATGAATTGAGGACATGACTAAAAATGGATGAATTCCCCCATCTATTATTTTTTCATGATGGTGAGGAATTAGATTGAAAATAGTAGTGTGGTTCAATGGAAGGCTAGGTTGGCTCCTATGTATCAAGATTAGAATGATGTCGATAGGAACTGCAAAAAAATGGTGTGGTTTTTAAAAAATTAGGAGCTTCTAAGGTGATTGTGGAATACCAATAAGATGGACCATCTATACTAATGACTCATCTGAATAAATAATTGTATGAAATCATAATTTAATAAAAACCAATCAATATTTACCTTATTCATAGAGTATGGTAGGTCCTAGAGTGTCAATTAGAATGGATAATTATTCGAATGATCATTTCCTGGATTTCAAAATATTAATATGACATTAATAATATAGCTTATAAGATGCAACTAGATCTGCAGGATAATGATTTTTTGACTGATTTTTCATAAGATTTTATTAAAATCGTTGTCCTATTTCAATGAAATTTGGTTTGTTTATTTCTAAATAATGTTTCTTCCTTGGTTGTAAATACAGAATCCATTTCCCCCCTCATCTATAAGAAGGGTCTTCCAAATTGTGTGATCCTTGTACTTGGGATTCTTCGGCATGATGTTCATCCTCATAAGGTTATGGTCCATAACACTAATTTGGTTTCTTATATGATTAATTTGGATTTTATTAAAAAATTCCTTTATGTATTACAAGATTTTTTCATTGTGAGTGATACTACTAACAAGGACTCATCTTCTTGTACACTTGAGGTTATACACCATATCACTAATGAGGATTCTCAGCTAGAGTAGTCAGTCTTGGAAGCTTCCATAGATTCAGATAGATTGATTCCTCCTCAGAATATGATATCCTTATTCCCTTAATGGATAAAAGAATAAATTACTTTCTATTAATGGTTGTGATATCTGTTCTTTACTTCAAACTACAAAAACCCATCAATTATAAATAGGCATACCCTCTAATTAATTCAATGATATGGTTGGTGGGGAATATAAATGTGGGGTTTTACCCAAGATCCATGTACAATTAAGGGAACTCTTTTGAAATTTCCAAGGATTGTCTAATAATAGAACAACCAGTTCTCTTAGGCATCATATTCAAAAATCATAAACTGATCCTTACTGGTTTGGCCAAGCCTATGAGACATCAATCCTATAATGTTTCATGTATTGAAATAATGGGTTTTCATTTGTAATATATTAATACTTTCTTCAGTTAAGTTCAAAATTGTTGGGCCATGGATCATTCTTATTTGGTTGATCTCTCCATAGATTCCTCAAGTGATCAGCATGTCTCCTGTTGTATAAAAAATTTATGAATTATAAAAAAAATCATTATTTTTTCATATAAAAGGTATCAAGATTGTAGGAGATTATGATTTTAGATTGAATATCATAGAATCATTAACTAGGGTTTATTGTTCATTCTAAATGATTTTAGATCAATTTGGAATCCTGATAAGATATTTGGTCTTGTGACCAATTCCATTTCCCCCTATATGTTCAGATTTTACATTGAATATAATGGATTGATTGAGATAAACTGTTTTTGGGAAATGTACACTTGGTATAGGAATCATCTCAATCTAATGGATAAATATAAACAGTACAGTGATTTTATTAATGATGTAGTCCTAGATGTCTACAGTTACATACGTTGTTCAAATTTTTCAATGGACAAATATGATCAGAACCCAATTCTGGGGGATTTTATTATCAACTATTTAAAACCATCATTTCCCTTCATGTTCAATTACACATGGGTGACTCATCTAAAATGTTCTAAAATTGATTATGATGTCCCAAATTCTATTGATATTGGTACTGATTTTGTGTTCATTAAAAAAAATAGTTAAAATAAAGAATAATCTTATATAATAGAATAGTTTAGTTATCATGATGTTTACATCTTCTATCTTTAGGAATTAATTCAACATATTAAAAAAATAGGGAACTCGCAATGAATAATCTCATGGAATTGTGATTGAAGTTGAAGTGTCAATTAATATGAAAAGTCTTATTAATTTTAAAGATGCTATGTAAAGGGATACATGTAAATTTATATGGATTAGATAAGGTAACAACAACTCAAAATACTTTAATTACATTAATAATACCTTGATGGATTTTAGGGCCATTATACTTGCTTAAAAACAGTTATCAGATTTTATACTATTAGAAGGCTCTTTCTGATCTTACGAATTCTTATTATATAAATATTTTTAATGGAACATATGTTTTCTCAGATATTGGTGATGGTATCATTCCAAATATAGTAAATCAATAGGATAACTAGGATATCACTTTAATCCCCTTGAATCGAGTGATTAGTGAGGATATTTTTTATCTAAATTTAGAATGTTCCCTTATTCGAGATGCCTTTACAATTTCATATTTGAAACCTATTAAGATATCATTCAAGTAGATTTATGTGGTATATTACCTCATTTCATTAAATTTTGTTCCCTTAATAATGTTTTTAATCTTCAATTCAATTTCCAAATTCCCAAATTGAATAATTCCAATGAAATGCATGTAATTAAGCTAATTTCTTTGTTCATGTATGTTTACAAAATCATCAACAATATACATGAAAACATGTTGTCCTCTGTCTCAGGTGAAATTTAGTATCTAAATTAGTCTAGCTTCATTAAAGGTATTTTTATTTAGTATTTACTTATTACTACCTCTAAATGTCTCAATGTTCCTATAATTCCCAATAGATGGGGAAACGTTCAAATGAAACATGATATTATGAGGGAATATGATACAATGAAAAAAAAATTCATCTGAAACATTATTTCTTTTATTTATTATAATGGTTTTTTAATAAATTGGGTTTAAATAATTTAAGTTCAGATCCTATATATAATATTGTTAACGGTTCCCATGAAGGTCACATTGTTTGTTATAGAGGTGTCAAATAATCTCACCCTTTCTCTTCTACTCTTTATTCATTTATTGGGGATTATCATAGCATGATTTTTTATTATGGCTAGTAATGGGAAATTGAAATCTATCATTGCTAGAAGGGGGTTTCTTCTCCTTCTCGTCTTTATTATACATGTGAATTCATCACGTTTACATAATGTGATAATAATAGTAAAAAAACATTAAATACCACTTTAATTATTAATAGGTCTCTTGAGATGCGGTTTTTTGGATCAAGTCCATTATTTAATTTTTTAATGGAAGTACAATTGTTAGAAAAATTATAATAATTAGAGAATATGGTATTATGAAGGGGGTCAAAAACTTTTTCTATCTAGGTGTCCCCATGTTATGGTGATGACCAAAGGTATGTTAGTTTCCAGTTATCATCAGTCAAATTGGGAGAAATAAGTCTTCTTGGAAGGGTAAATATCATTCCATGTTTAGGAAAATTTGGTTTTTGAAATATATAATCACTTACATTTTTTTATATTCTATTATATTTTATTAATGTCCTATTAATCATATTGAGAATATTAGTATCTCTATAAATAATTTTATTTGGAGTGGTATTATTTTTGAAAGAAGGTCAGCCAATTATTCCTAGATAACATATTGCCTGGGTTCTGACACTGGGGAGTAGGGTATTAAAAATATTCAATATTTTAATGATTCCTTGAATGAATATTTAAAGTGGAGACTCATTTCTAGGATTTTATATGACAACTATTGTCTTTGTGAAAGACTTCTATTCAGTCTCAAAAACGGGAATCATCTTTATAAGAAATCTTTAGTTCGAAATTCATTTAAATATAGATACTATACTATAGATTTCGAATCTAGGTGGTTAGACTCTATATAATCTTCCCAAAATTTATTTACTAATTTTTTCATTGTTTCCCTTTCTATATAGTTTCTCATGGATGATGATTTTTATAATGATTTATCACTTTCCATTTCTGAGAAGTTTAATTATTTGGATATTTACATAACATTATATGGGACATAGAAAACAAATGTCGTTTCTCCCATATATCAGAATTTGGGGAGTGGGAACATGTGTGGACAAGTGTTATTACTTATCAGCTATTTTATTCACATATTTCTAGATCGAATGTAGATATGATGTGGATTCCAAAAATAAATAGGTGATTCATCTTGACCTCATCATTTTTACTAGTTTAGTATTTGGAACATTGGAAAATTCTGACTGGTCTTTATTTGAGGATTATGGGATTTCATTATGCTCATCATGTGATCTTTTTAAACAATACATATATTACTTAAGTCATCTCTTTTTGATAGGATCCACAACTTCATCAATGTAGTATGCACCATTTTATTTCTTTAAGATTCAACTTCCATTGATTTCTTCCATCCGATATTTTATCAAGGGCTCATTAGGTTTATCCCTCGCGCATAATCATCATAATATCTTTTATGTTTCTAATAATTAATTAATAATTATTATTTGTAATTATCCTAATAAATGGATCATTCGTCCGGATATGTTTTTTCCTCGGGTTTATTTGCATCAAATGTTGGATTTAATTTGTGAAGCTTACCCCTTCCCAAACAGATTTGTCTATAATTTAGTTCATGATCTTTTGGTCATCTGGTGGATTAGTATGTGTTTTAATTTCAATCTTACTTATGGAATTATTGATGTTCTTTGGGAAATATCCTTTTATAGGGTTAATTAAAAATAATATTTATGGGTCTTTAAGGGGTAACCCCAATCCATCAGGTTATAATATTGTTTTTATAGGTCACCATGAAGATGGTTTGTGATGTCTTTATGGTTCATGTGGTGTTTAGTCTTTTATTGATATTGAAATGTTAGAAGTCATAATTTTTAATAATCATGCTATGGATTTTTGTTGGAACAACTTTTGGTTATAATGTGACTCTAATGTAATTATCCAATACATTATATTAGGCTCTTCTCATCTTTAATGGATGTCAAATATTCAATGAATTATTTCCTTGGATTTTCTCTCATAAATTGATTACATCATTACCCATGTTTTTAAGGATGCCAAAAAAAAATTATAGTCTTTCCAATAAGGGAGCTATTGGAAATGTCCTGGTCTGGTTGAATCATATTTCTAAATATTTCCCCCCATTTTTGGGGTAATGTGTAAATTTTACATCTATATACTTCTTTAATCTCGACAATTTTTCTAATATACAATCATTCTATTCTGTGAATGGTTTCATATTCTAATTAAAAAATTCTTTTTATTACATTAAAAATTTATAAGAATGCTAATAATTTTGTAAAAAATATATATTTTTCAATGAAATGATGCTATTTATTTTTTATATTTTTTTAAAACCATCGTTTAACATGCAAGATCTATTTTAATATTTTTAATTATATTCAACACTATTTTCAGTTTATTAATTAAATTAAATATAATTTTAGTGATTTTTTTACTAGATTTTAAAACCATATAAAATATATTTATTTTAAAATATACCAATTATGGCCTTTAAAATAAAAGACATTTGAAATTGTATCCTTTAGAGAAAATTTCAGATTAAAAATACAACATTCCAATAATGTTTTCACAGTTTACATGCATTTATTTTAAAATTTTTTATTGTACAATGATATAAATATAATATGATAAAATGATTTAAAATTTTAAATGATAATGTTCAAATATGTAAAAATATTATAAATTTATTTTTTCATTGAAAATAATTACTATGATAAAAAATTAATTACACCGGTAAATTTAAAAATAAAAATACATGACTTATTATGTGAAATGATACCATGAAAAATTAAAAATCTTATTAGAAATATATAGATAAGGTGTAGATAAAAAGAAATCAGAAAACCTTCAAAAAAAATTTTTTTGATTTTTTTACCCATTATTAGTAACTTCACATAACTAAAAATATAATGGACACTAATATTATAACCATCCTCTTCACATATAAAAGAGGACCCTTCAAGAATTTCATGTTACACATTTTCTTTTGATCGTATTTCTAAAACAATTCTATTTCGTCCAGATAAAATATTCACTCTTGGCTATAACCCACCAGTATCAATTATTTATTATAGTCCATTCATTTACATAGAGTAAATCATGGGAAAGTTAATAGTATTTTTAATTATATTTCATACTAATTACTGTTTATTATTAATTGTTCTCTTCCAAAACAATCATGACCTTATAAATATAATGACGTCATGTGATTTTTATAAGTATGTTTTTTTATATCAATGGAAAAAATTATTTATTCCATTTAATCCACTTATAAAATGAAAATATAAATGATTGTGCATTGTGTATTCTAGCACATCAACGATGTTACGTAATTTATTTTTTTCCCTTAATTATTTATCAAATCCATTTATAATATAATTATACATCATATATATATATGTAAATAATATCATTAATATTCTCAAAATATTGTATTTTTTAAAAATAACCCCTTCCAAATCAATTGTAATACATTATTTATGATATGTTCATGATTTGGCATGGCTAACCTTCTACATGAACAATAATATAAAGAGACATGAACTATAAAAATTATAAATTAAATAATAATCTTATTATTAGTATATAATAAATATTTTTTTATTATAATGGTCATATTATAAATTTGAATCATTATTTAAATATCAAATTTGATCATAAAATTAATACAATAAACTGACACTGATTTATTTTTCTCTAAAATATAAAAACAATATATATAAGATATAGAAAGTATGGGACAATGCATTGGCTAGATTTTATTAATTATATAAGAATATTGTTCATGTTATTATATCTAATATATTTTATTTTTTATTTATGATGTTATGCCCATGTGAAGAATGAATCTAGAACAAGGAATATGTTTTTTTCCTTATCATAACTTGATATAAATATATATATTTTTTAATACCGCATTTTTTTAGAATTGTATAATTACATCCCATTTTATATTTCTTATCATTATTATCTTATATTTCTTGATATTTATCTTTCATTTTCCTTTATGTTAGGTCGTGGTGGCTGGAAAGTTTTTTCAAGAAGTGTTATGTGTTTTTTGTCTCAAATTCAATTCTTTTGGACACATTTCTATCATGAAAATATATTTACTTATAAAGAGTCTATACTACTTATTTGATTCATTAAACCATCAAATATCTTCCATTCATGGAAATATATTATTTATAAAAGGTCAATATCATTCATAGGGGTTTCAATGTAAAGGCTACATTATCCACAATAGTTTTCCCGACTCAAATTATTTATGCATGAGTCAAAAATTCTCATATATAGTATAATATAATAATACATTTTTATTATACCAATTACACATCTCTATAGATATTTCTCATGTTATAATCTTTATTGGTGATATAATTTCTCAAATAAAACATTTAGACTAGAATGAATAATAGAAATTATTTTCTACAGATCATTTCATGTATTTCCAAATTTTCTTACCTACCAAATTTTACTACTCTTTTGGGAACTCAATTATTTATTTTTTTTATGGTCCAAAAAATAATCCTTACCTATTTTAATAAAATACAAATTTTTTTGGTTTGGTTATTGACAAGGTTATTTTTGAAAAAATATATTAAATTTCCATCCATTTATAATAAAATATATTCTATATTATACTCATCTTTCTCTCATTAAGAAATTAATGAATATTTTAAAAATTTATTATATATTATTTATTGAAAATTTATAATTTATACTATCTTAATTTTTATTTTCCTTCATTTTTCAAAAAATATGTTGGGAAAATTTTTCTTTAGATAACATTTATATTATTAATAATAACTACTTATTATTTAAAAAAATTAAGAACAATGTTTATATCATAGTTAAACATCATTCATTTGATTTAAATTGTAAATTATTTTTCAAGTTTATTATATATTTTATTAAAAATATCATTAATTTAAAAATAACCATTTTTATCATTCCTGTAAATATAAAATTAATATATTATTCTGTATTTAGGATTCATGAATTGATTGATTCCTTAATTATTTTTCCAAAATTGACTAATTTTAAAACACAATAAGAGAAAATATATTTTAATTTTAATCCCATTGAAAATACCAATCATCAACTATTTATAAATTTAAATTTTTCGTCATCTTATTTTCATCTCTAAATAACATATTTTTGAAAATGTTGATAAAAGGTTGTTCATTGGGATACCTACACATCGATAGATATGGTAAATTGATTATGTTGATAAAAATAAATTATTAATATATTTTAAATAAAACATTCACTATTATCTAGATTTAATTGAGTATTCATTGAGATTTATTAAATATTTTTGAATAACTCATTATTTCTAGGAGTATATATGGTAATGATTATTGATTTAATTTTTCATATTATCCTTATATGATTCCATTTAAAAAAGTTATGAATCCCAATTTATATCCTATGGGTTTTTATGAATATTTAAGTATTTTTTGACAAAAATATTATGGATGGTGATGGGTTGGGTTCGATACCTTCAAAAAATAAATTGGATTATATTTATTTCTCATAAGACCAACCGGTAAATGGGTGGTATTCTTACAAATCCATGGGGTATAGAGCAGGATTAAACACATTAAAATATTTATATAGTAGTATTTATCAAAATTATAAAGGTTTATGAGAGGTATTATCGAAATATTAATGTGTTATATAAGAGGGTTTTATAAATATATATGGTTACATGAGAGTATTATCCCTCAAAAAAGAATATACATGGGTGTCTAGCTCATGTTAGTTTTGAGATAAATTTAATTTTCTTAATCATTGACATATTGTTCAACATAATTATGGTTTTTCAATATTTTTTTCATTATTTCCATGAAAATATTCAGTATTCCTGGACATGGATTATTAAAATAGGCTTCCAAATAATTTGATTTTGTAATTATTTAACAATCCATAAAATATTATGACATATCATATTAATTTATTATTAAATTTAATTAATTATATATAATATTGTTAAATTCATTATTCAAATGGATGGGTAGAAACCTACTCAGAGGATGGATGGAAAGAAATCACCACTTCCTGTCTCCCTCTTAAATGTAATAGTGGTGTATGTATCTTTAGGTGAGCTATGATTTGTGGTCCCAGATGACTTTGAGATGAGTTATACTGGGATGACCAAAGAGTCTTCAAGAAGAGATGTGATGTGATGTCCTAGGTTTCTTTTAGATGTGATGTGTTATGGTGTATAAGGTGTGTGTAGGTAGGATGTGATGTGTTGGGATGTACAAGGTGTGTTCTTATAGGATTTAATGAGTTTTTATATACTAGATGTGAGGTAGAAAGATGCGATTTTATATATTCAAAAGAGGAGGGAGCACATAGAAATTTTACTTCAGGGTGAGAGAGTATATAATCAGTGGGAAATTGGTGTGGGGATTCCTATCATCAATTTTCTTAATTTCATATATTATTATAATTACATGAGTTATTTGATGACCTTTTCATAGGGAGGATGGGGTTTGGAAACTTTACCTTCTTAGGTGATTTTGGATATGTTCTTTTGTGATGGGTGAATTAATATGATCTTTTACATGTGCATGAAATAATTTAATTTTCCCCCATTGAATACCTATATGATCACCCAACATATATAATTTTATTTTCATGATTATAAGATGACATTGTGGAAAATTTTGTACATTTGTAGTTTAGACCATTGGAGTAGAAGATGAATTGCTGCCTTAGTGTTTACTCCTTTGGAATTTCAATTGTTGAATTCAAAATGTATTAGTTTCGAATTCTATATGAATTATGTAATGTTTAGGATATGTTATATATTATGAAATGTCGTTGTTTTAATTTTCTTTATCTTATCTCCTAATATATTTGTATTATAAAATTGAATTCCTCCCATAGAGTGATATTTTATATGTTTAGTTCTGGACGTCAATCATGACCCTAAAAGAGGGATGACAAAGGGGGTATTATCTCCCTCCCCAGATTCCATTGTCTTTTGAGGGAGGCAGTAATGATTGATTTGTGCCAGAGGGGATTGTTTAAAAATATGTTGGAGATTTGACGAGTAGTGAGGAATGAATGGGTTATTATGGAATTATTTCTAGTTGACCTTGGAGATGGGGTAGGATTGGAATACCAGCAAAAACATGGGATTTTATGTCCCACCATGATTTAGTTCACATACTAAGTGCTTATTGAACAACCAACTAATATGTGACTACTTATTAGGTAGATACCTAGATGTTGTATGTGCATCATGAGGACTTTGGATCCTGTTTGAATTTGGGAATCCCAAGAAGTTAAAATGAATAAAATATATCTAAAAAGTTTATATGTTTTCTATGACATTATCTATGAATATTATTTCTAATAAAATCTTTTATGGATTTTATAATCATTCATATAAACTCAAAGTAATGAGTAAATTGGTGTCTAATTGGCCTTCATAATTTTTTTAAAACCTAAATTACATTTAAATGTGTGGATTACATTCTATTATTTGAGTGATTATTAATTATTTGACTTTATCTTTTAATTTGATAAACTTATAAAATAAAGTCATATTTTCTTAGTGTTTTAAATTTGTTAGAGAGAATTTTTAATATATTTTTTGTGAACAACTGTTTAATTATGAAAATACTTATGATTCATGTCACCTAGAGTATATTTTACACTGGAATAATGCGATAAACTATTTTGAAACCATTATCGTAAGTGTTCTAGTTTCCATATAGTTTAATATGGATTTCATTTCATTCCATTTATAAATTTTCTTGGCCATGTGTTATGAAACAATATTAAGACATTGTCTAAACAATTGAATTCATAAATTTTTAAAAATGTACATGTTGAAAACTGGTAATATCATTGAATTTTGGATCCCTGAAAAAATTGATATCTCATTATTTATTCGTTATTTATGCTCTAAATATTGATATAATAATATTTTATAAGCATGTGTTAGGGTATAAATTCTTGGTGCATTTATATCAACATTTATTACCATAATATGAATAATTTTTGGAAACTTGTTGTGAAAAAAAATAGTTTAAATGATTAATCATTTTTTATGACTAAAAATAATTTTTATGAACTGAATTATCCCCACTTCACCTGTTTTTTCTAGAGTTCTTTATTATGGTAATAATGCCAAAACTTTAAACTTTTGGTGTTGTAGTGTGGTATGTTCTAGTATCATAGAATTGGGAATGTTTCATGATTAATATATTTCATTTAATTATTTAATTAGAAACATTTGGACCATATTTAAGTATATAATCATGGTGTCATGATAAATTAAATGATTGAAGAATATTTAGCATGATCATGATATGTTATGAAACATAGTTATACAATATATGATGATTTAAATTTTTTATCTAGAAATAATTTTTTATTTTGATGATTTCAAATTTATGTTGTCTGTATAATGAAAAATTTGAATTGAACACAAGATCCTAGTATTTAAATAAATCCAAAATAGGTTGTAAATATATTTACTTATAGATGATATAAACATGTAGTGTCTTATTTTATCATATTAAATATTATGTGTAAGATAAAAAATGATTAGATTCATTTTTATCTTAAATGCTAGTATGAGATATTTAAATGAAACAAAGATTGTTTTATTAGAATTAACATAAAAATGTTGAATTTATTTTTGTTTTATTTTTACCAATGCATTGAAGTGTGGATGTTCCCTGCTAAAAATAAATTTTGTTTGAAACACTTCTTCCATAATCATTAGAATTGGTTATGAGACCCTAAAAGGGAATAGTTGATAAGGATATCCATGTGTTAAATGGATAATCACTTATTTATGGTTAATGAAATACCCCCATAAAATTTGAAAGTGTGTAATAATACAATTGATTAATAATGTAAGCCCTTATGATGATGGATTATTGTATGTGTTGTTTTAATATGTTATTGTTCTGATTATAAATCCTTCTGTGATGAATGATTTAAAACAACCATCATAAATAGTGGGGAAAAATAATCATTAAATGATATGTGTAATAAATTCATATGAATAAAACCATGAGGTAAATTTAAGGGCTCCTAAATAATATAATATCTTCCAATTGGAGATATAATTCATTGTTTTGTGAGATTTGGGATTTAATGTATTATGATAATGGGGATTTTTAGTTGTGTAATTATGGGGGTTGAGGTGCAGTGTGTTGTTCTGTGGAAAGGGTATTCTTATTGCCGAAGTTACAGAAATTAGGTGATGTGGTTGTGTGAAATTTCTAATGGAAAATACTTTTATTGATATTGTTTCTAAATGTTTGTGATGTGCAGTTCTGGTGATGTGTGGTTGGAGAGATATTTGGATGTTATAGTGACATAATTATATTGTTTTTTATTGATATTATGTAGATATAACCCCTCACCTATCATAAAATTATTAATAACCTCATTTATATAATAAAACAAATTGTTCATTTTGGAAATCATGAAATTAAAAAATGTGGTACTTCCTTCAATGCCAAAATCCTTTTTAATAAATGATTTTATTAGAATGTTTGGATACACTATTAATGTTTTTTTTGTTGATGACATTTTTTATGACCTCAAACATTTGAAGCATTGAAAATTATTTCCCACATCAATATGTGTTATATTATTAAAACATTAAAAATGGTTTCTATGATTCAGTGCCACCAAAATTGGGAAATATAATGATGTAGTGGATGATTTCATTCATTTTTTTCCTTGTGGAAACTATTTGAATATTAATTTCAGTCACTGTATTGGTTGTGAAATATTATGAAAACATTGTTTCATTAATATGATTCTATTGAATAATACTTCATTATAGAATATAAAATTTTTACAAATATATAAAAATGATTATTTTAACATTATGTTTTTTGGTTGGCACAGTAATTCATATATAAAATTAAAAGGTCATGTACTTGTTTAATGGTGTGATTGATAAATTGTGTTTAATTTTTTTTATATAATTTTGTAGTCAATATTGTTGATGTGGTTTCAATGACCATCTATGTTTCTTTATTTTATTGAGAGGCATATCCCCAAGTAGATTGTTTTAATGTATTTTTTAGATTTACAATTCATTTCCCAAGTCATTTTTGTCTTCAATGTATATCAAGAAACTTGAGAGGCATTTCATGGATTAATTGTTTGGGCCACAATTTTTTCCTTTTATTTATTCTAAAGGATGAACTACTACCCATGTTCTTCTGCTATAGGGTAATGCTATACTAGTGGATAGAATATGGGAGTTTGAGATTTAGATTTAATCCCAATTCCTAAATTTGTTTAGATATTTCCCTTCCTTATTTTCATTATAATGTTTTGTTTGAAACTTGGATTTTTTATGATATATTTTTTCCCTTGGTGTGATGTTTTATGATATTCCGAGAAGAGAAAATGGGAATACCTAATTCTTAATAAATATGAATTATAAAAAAATGTGATTAAACCAGTGCAGGCGAGTTCGTGTCAACAAGAGAAGATAATATCTTGTCTTGAAGGATGGAGTTATATTATTAATATGCCATGGATAGTATGTTTTTTAGCAATTTTGAGTGTTTGGGATTGAATATTTCATTAATCATGGTGTTTTCTTGTGTAAAGAGATCATTGAGAGGAATCTCATGGCATGATTTTTCAAACCCTTACTCAATTTTCATACAAGATGGTTTTCAATTATCAAAGGTGATAATAGTTTGGTGGTATCTAATGTAATTTAATAGACCTCTTGAACCATTAATTTTATAAAAATATAAATTTCTAGGTGTTCGAGGGTAGTCAATGGTGTTTTTGGGGTTTTTGTGTAATTCCATGGGTGAGACATTTCAATAAATTTCCAAATTTCTAGTTTTCCAATGGTGACACTTCATAGAAGTGACTCTAAAGGTGGTGGATCATATGGGGGTAACTAGTTACCTGTGACACATTTTGTGGTGAAACTTATGTTGGATCGAATAGTAGATATATATGTCCATTAGATGGAACAATACAAGAGGGGGGGTGAATTTTAGGTTTAAGAACCTTTGAGTTTTAGCAACAAAGAGATTAGTTTAAATAATCTTAAACTAATACAAATACAAACACCCACAATTGTATTGAATATAAAAGGTGTGATGTATTGTAATACTAATGTAAAGTAAAACAATTGTATTCAAGGTGAACACAATAATCAGAGTAATACAAAGATAAATGATTCTACCTTAAAGAGTATAGAATCAATCAATACAAAAAGTAATGGAATGATTGTAATTGAAACAATTATAATTGAATATGTAAAGAAGAAAGGAAGCAATACAAATCCCTTTCTAATACAATTAACAGTGGAAATGTAAAAGTAATACAATTCTTTTAACCCAAAGAGAAGGGTTATCCTTTCACCTAGGATAAAAGGTCTGTCTCACCAACACCGTGGTGATTCCATGATACGATGATCGGCACGTCTGTCTGCCTATCCCCGGCAGCCCTCGATACGATGATCGGCACGTCTGTCTGCCTATCCCCGACAGCCCTCGATACGATGATCGGCACGTCTGTCTGCCTATCCCCAGCAGACCTCGATTTTGTAGGTAATCGGCACCTCTGTCTTTCAATTACTTGAAATCCCTCGATACGATGATCAGACGCACAAGGCAGATGAGAGAAGTCACAGTGTGTCTCTCTAGAATCTTGGTAGTTCACAGAGTCTCTTCATTCGTTCTCTTCGTTCATCGTTGTTCTCTCAGCTTCAAATGACCTCCTATTTATAGGCCTTGGGTTCCAACGGTCATATTGCCTCCAACGGTCATATTGAAACAGAAAGCACGACATCATTTTGATTAGTTTGTAACTAACTCAACAACATCGTTTTGTTAGGACAAGAGATATAATGAAATGAAAAACATGAGTACGATTCATATGCAATGAGTGTTTTTGACTAAGTACTAAAACAAATAATGAACATCTGAATAGAAGAGTCAGTACGATACGATTGACAGAGTCAGTACGATACGATTGACAGAGTCAGTACGATACGATTGACAGAGTCAGTACAATACGATTGACAGAGTCAGTACGGTACGATTGACATTGTACGACACGATAAACATGATAAAAGACAATTTGTAATTTACAAACATATGATAGAATAAATTTGTGATTTCCAAAACATGATATAGAAGTCAAAAGGAATACTTTTGACTTAACAATCTCCCCCTTTTTGGAAAGCACAACACACAAAGTAAATATAACAAGAAATACTTATCTCTCCCTTAGTTATTGAAAACTCTTCTGAATAAGAAATTGAATATAACTAACTCCCCCTTAGGTACGGACTTTCCTAAGGATTGTATTCGTAGATTTTCCTTAAGAGCATTGTAAAGCATTCTTTCCCTTTATAAAACATTCTCCCCTTTGTAAACATTCTCCCCCTTTGTGATTTACAAAAAGAAAGGAGTAATCTTGAATTTGTCTGAAAGAGTTAGTGAAGCAATACAAGACAAAGGATAAAAGAAAAGGATCATAAGAGTCATTACAAAACAAAGGCAAGTTACAAAAGAAAACAAATACAACAATCATTTGTTTTCTCATTCCTTCTCCTTCTTTATAAGCTCATGAAGAACATATTTTATCTTCTAGATCTCCTTCTTGTCTTCAGAAATTGATTCTCTCTGAGTTTTGAGAATCCCTTGTTGGTCCGCAAAAATCTGATTTTGATTTCTGATAGTCTCCTCCTGGACTCTGATTACTTCTTCAAGGGTATTAATTCTGTTTTGCAAATTCTTGTTGTCTTTGGATAACACATAATTTTGATTCTTCAGCAAAACCATTTCATCTTTGAAAGATGAAACCTTCAAGAATTCAGATTGAAAAACATTCATTCTCTCTTGCAAATCTTTCACTGAAGGAACATCGACTCTTTGAGAAGACAAAAGATTCAACCTTTCAATCGTTTCTCTGTCAAGCTTGTTGAATGCAATTTCAAGCTCATTTGATAACCTTCTTATATCTTCAATTGCTATCTCATGATCATTGATTGAGCTCTCTATTTTGTACGACCACTTGGTCATTTTATTGCATGCCTTCTTATGAGCAACCGTTCTTTCTGATAGAACTTTCAAATCGGCTTCTACTGACAAAACTTTCTTCCTTAATTCTTTCACAGAGCCAAACTTCTTCTTTTGATTGTCAGTAATAAAATCAATCTTCCCTTCCAGCCTCGGGAAATAGGGAATAGTCTTCTCAACCATTCTCAAAACATGAACAATGTAATCACTTTTCTTGAGAGAGATTGTATGCTCTGAATCTGTATCTTCATCGTACAATGCTAGTTCATACGATCTGCTTGAGTCAACAACTGGCTGTTTTCCTTTTGCTTTTTCTTTCTGCTTTCTTTCTTCTTCGACATTGTTACAAATGATAACAACTTTATCAGAGTGAGAGGATTGAGTACCTTGCTTTTCTTGAGATGACATTCTGTCCGGATATCGAGCCTGATCGGCATGAGAAGTTTGTTGAACACCTTCACTCAGCTTTTGAACCGATTCCTCTCTTCTCATCTTTGAACATTGAAGAAATTCTAAAAGAAAGTATCCTTCTTCTTCTTCTTCCACTTCTTCATTCTCTTCCATCACTTGTTTTTGTTTTTCTTTCTCAGGGAGACTCTGTACGATGGGATCTTGATGCACTTCTTCTGTTAGTTGAGCACTAGCATCCTCAACTTCTTTCAAGACTTTGGAGACATCAAAGTCCTAAGCCTTTCTTTTCAAAAGAACCATTTTCTTATTTTCAGCCTGAAGGGTTTCTTAAACCCTTACTCTTTCTGCAAAAGCCTCAGCAGGGTCAAGACCAAACTTCGGATCACCTTCTTTTCTCTGTTCCTTATCCTTTCTCTATTTTTCTACAACCTCCTTACTGTACCTTGGCTTCTTCTTCAGCTTTGAACTGGTTTACGGATCAGTTTTTTGAGTAACACCGGTAGATTGAATGACTTTGGCTGGCATAGGTGCCGATTGATTCTGAGCCAATTCAGCTTCTACATCTCTGACAAAAAGTTTTGAATTCGGATCAAAACAAACATTCATCTTTTTCATCGTACTCTTACTAATCCATGATGGCCTCAAATCCATGGGTTTTCCTTTCAAAAGAATGTTACAAAACTTTATACACTCAAGAATGAGTTTCGTAAGGATAGCTGGATACATAATCATCTGGAACTTAATCCCTCCTGTCTTGATATTCTTAATGGTTTCAAAAACATATCCCATGAGATTTACTTTTCTCATATTCACAAGATAGTCAATCATAAAGATATCATAAACTTTCAGAGTTTCTCTGTCCCCTTTCCTTGGGATAAGAATACCTTGCATCCATAAAGTTACAAAACGATTGTCTGGAGAAAGATGAGACACTTTTCTCTTTTCTTCATTAATAACAAACAAAGTCTTTTAAGCACTTTCTCTATTAAATGTACCAACTTCCTCTGGTAGTTTTTGCGATGGACAGAAAGAATCCCCTTCTACAGAAACATTCAGAAAATGTGCCGCTTGTTTCACAGACATAGACAATTCTCTATCGTACACAGCAAAGTTTATAGTCATGTCTTTGTCAAAAGAAACGGTCTTGTAAAACTGACAAACTTCATAAAAAAGAACCGAATCTTGAGAATCAGGCTTTTCAACACACAGATGTTCCCATCCTTGAAAAAAAATGATCCTCCTGATTGTAGAATCGTACGTATCATAAAAATCTCGATATACTAACCTTTCTCTGTTAAAGTCTTTTTCTGTAAAAGTCTTTGAATACATTTCGGCGGGAGTATTAGTAGAGTATTGAGACATAAAGGTTCTGCCAATGAGAAGATCGTACGATGATTTATAGCTGGTGGAGCAGAGCTTCGCCTGAAATTTTGAAAAACCAATGTGGGTTTGGGGAGGGGAGGGGTGGTATTTATAGGCGATAAAGAGGTGACTGTTGATCTTCTACAGTCGAAAAAGGGTGACCATTGATCTTCTACGGTCAAGATTAGAGAAAACCAGATCAATGGTTAGGATTAAAACAAAGAAAAGAAAATAAAAAAAATGGGAAAAACCCTGTCGGAGAACATAAGGTAATTGTTGATTATGATAGAAATTAAAAGAAAATACAATCGAAAGGAAACAACACATCATCATGCCGATGGAAAACAAAGTCATTACTATGAACTGACCGTACGATAGAAAATAATCTTCTTACCATGAACTGACAATACGATGGAAAACAGTCTCAATACCAGCATCGGTTGATTCAATCCCATGATTGATTGATACGATGGAAAAGAATTTCAATACCATCATCGGTCGATTCAATCCCATGATTGATTGATACGATGGAAAAGAATTTCAATACCATCATCGGTCGATTCAATCCCATGATTGATTGATACGATGGAAAAGAATTTCAATACCATCATCGGTCGATTCAATACTATTGATTGATTGGTACGATGGAAAAGAAATTCAATACCATCATCGGTCGATTCAATACTATTGATTGATTGGAATGATGGAAAATAAATTCAATACCATCATCGGTCGATTCAATACTAATATTGATTGGTATGATGGAAAGGAAATTCAATACCATCATCGGTCGATTCAATACTAAGATTGATTGGTAAGATGGAAAAGAAATTCAATACCATCATCGGTCGATACGTTGGAAAAGAATTTGATTACCATCATCGGTCGATACGATGGAAAATAATTTGATTACCATCATCGGTCGATACGATGAACAAGAAAAATAAACGAAAAGATAAAACTTTCAATACGATAAACAGAAGGGAAAAATGAATGATACGATAAAAACTGTCAATACAATAAACAGGAAAAAAAATCCAAAGAGTAAATAGTTAAAGAACATAAGATAAAAAGAACATAAAGACAGAAAGAAATGTCCTCCCCCTTTCTACGAGGAGTTTCTTACTATTAGGAGAGATGTAAAACAGGAAGTAGATATGAATGATTATTTTAATGTAATCATTACTAGCTTCTGTTTTATATATTCAAATCTATCGGAAGATAAAGGTTTTTTAAAAATGTAAGCAAGTTGTTCTTGCGTTCCGATGAATTGTAAAATAATATCTCCTTTTTGTGTGTGATCCCTAAGAAAGTGATGCCTAACATCTATGTGTTTTGCACAAGAGTGATGTGCTGGGTTTTTACTAAGTGCTATGGCACTCGTATTATCACAAAGAATTTGAGTTTTAGAGAAACTCAAACCATAGTCAGTGAGTGTGTGCTGCATCCACAATACTTGAGCACAGCAACTTCCAGCTGCTACATATTCAGCTTCAGCAGTAGAGAGTGCTACTGAGTGTTGTTTCTTGCAGGACCAAGAAACCAAAGAATCTCCTTTGAAATGACATGTTCCAGACGTACTTTTTCTATCCATTCTACAACCACCAAAGTTAGCATCTGAAAAACTTTTTAAAACAAAATCATTTACAGAAGAGTAGAAAAGACCTAAATCCAAAGTGTCTTTTAAATACTGAAATATTCTCTTTACGGATTTTAAGTGAGACTCTTTTGGATTAGATTGATATCTTGCACATAAGAATACAGAAAACATCAAGTCGGGTCGACTAGCTGTCAAGTATAGAAAAATCCCTATCATACCTCTAAAATTTGTTTGATCTACTAGTTTCCCAGTTTCATCAAGATCAAGAGTATTTGAGTTACCAATTGGGGTGCTAATACTTTTAGTTTTTTCAAATCCATACTTTTTGAGTAAATATTTGATATACTTATTTTTAGATATATAAGTTCCTTCTGGTTTTTGAGAAATTTTAAAACCTTGAAATAATGATAACTCACCCATCAGACTCATTTCAAACTCAGATTTCATTAATTTTGCAAAAGAATCAGTTAAAGATTTCTGTGTTGATCCAAGTATGATGTCATCAACATAGATTTGGGCAATCAAAACATTTTTGTTTTCCATTTTGATAAAAAGAGTTGGATCTGCTGTACCTTTTGTATAATTGTTTTGTAAAAGAAATCATGTAAGTCTATCATACCATGCTCTAGGGGATTTTTTAAGACCACATAGAGCCTTGGTAAGTTTAAAAACATGATCAGGATGTTTTGGGTCTTGAAAACCAGGAGGTTGTTCGACAAAAACTTCTTCTTGAACAAAACCATTTAGAAAAGCACATTTGACATCCATTTGAAATAGTTTGAAATTGAAATATGCTGTGAAGGCTAATAGAATACGAATAGATTCAAGTCTAGCTACAGGAGCATATGTTTCTTCATAGTCTATTCCCTCTTGTTGATTATAGCCTTTAGCAACAAGTCTTGCTTTATTTCTTACAATGATTCCATTTTCATCACACTTGTTTCTGAAAACCTATTTTACACCAATCACAGTTGTTTCTTTAGGTCTTTCAACTAAAGTCCAGACTTGATTCCTTTCAAATTAATTTATATCATCTTGCATTGCTTTGATCCAATCATCATCACCTAAAGCCTCACTTGGACTTTTAGGTTCAAATTGGGAAAGAAAAGTAAGATGTTCTATTTCATTTCTTAAGGAATTTCTGGTCCTTACAGGTTGATTTACATCACCAATGATGTTATCACTGGGATGATTCCTAAGAAACAATTGATTTGGGTTTTGTAAAACATGTTCATCAACATATGGTAGAAATTCTTCTGTGGTAAATGTTTCAGGAATACTTTCTTGAACATTTTCCTTATCAGAATGTTCTTCTAATAAAGGTTGATAAGCATTTTTAGAAAACACATCCGAGGATGTAAGATTGGGTTGGTTGAAAACAAAAGGATCAGTTTCATCGAATATTACATGTACTGTTTCCTCAACAGTACAAGTGTTTTAATTGAAAACTCTATAAGCCTTAGAGGTTGTAGAATAGCCTAGAAAGATTCCTTCATCGGATTTTGGTGAAAATTTGTGTAGATTGTCTTTTGTATTCAGAATGAATACTTTGCATTAAAAAACTTTGAAGCATGAAACATTAGGTTTTGGACAGTCCATAACTCATAAGGGGTTTTATTAAAAAATGGTCTAGTTAAAACACGATTTATAGTATAACAAGCAGTACTAACAGCATCAGCCCAAAAGTGCTTAGCAATTGAGTATTCACTCAACATGGTTCGAGTCATTTCCTGAAGAATACGATTTCTTCTTTCAACAACACCATTTTGCTGAGGAGTTCTTGGAGCTGAGAAATTATGAGTAATACCTTTCTTACTACAAAAAGTTTCAAAATCTGAGTTTTGAAATTCACCACCATGATCACTATGAATAGTTATCAATGGTAGGTTTTTCTCATTTTTAGCTTGGGCTCTAAAAGTTTTGAAATAGGAAAAGGCTTCATATTTCTTTGTAATAAAATAGACCCATGTAAATCTTGTAAAGTCATCAACTAAAACAAATACATAGTATTTGCCTCCAATGCTTCCAGATTGTGATGGACCAAACAGATCCATATGCACAAGCTGTAATGCATTAGAAGTTGAAAATTCATTAATTGACTTAAAACTAGTTTTATGTTGCTTTCCAAATTGACAAGGATCACAGACTTTTGAAGAATCATATCTAAGGTCTGGTAACCCTTTTACAAGTCCTTTCTTTGAGAGTTTCCTTAGGTTTCTCAAATTACAGTGTCCTAGTCTCCTATGCCATAGCCACGATCGGTCTTCTAATACACTTAAGCAAGGTAAGTTTTGGTTCCTAAGGTCTTCTAAGTTAATAGTGTAAACATTCTCTTGCCTATGGGCAGATTGAATGAACTCATCCTTGGAATTGTGAACTAGACACTTATCATTTCTAAAATTCACAAGGTAACCTTCATCACATAATTGACTTATGCTGATGAGATTGTACCTAAGACCTTTAAAAAAAAACATTTGAAATAAGATCTTTTCCAAGAAAAACAATATTACCTATACCAACAATCTTTCCTTGGGCATTATCTCCGAAGGTAACTTTTCCACCTTTTGTTTTGATAATCTTTTCAAAGAGATTTTTGTTTCCAATCATATGTCGAGAACAACCACTATCCATGTACCAAATGTTCTTGTTGGTACAATTCTCGTTTTCCTGAAAAAGAAACAATTAGATTTTTGGAATCCAAACTTGTTTGGATCCAGAAGGGTTAGATAAAAGAATTTTAGGAATCCACATTTGTTTTGCAAAATGAGCTTTATGAAATCCTAAAGATTGAGTTTTGTTAATAGAACAATCTCTTCTCCAGTGTCCACCACATTAACACTTAGAACAGAAAATGGTTTTTTGAGGAACAAAATAGTTATTGCTAAAAACAGGTTTGGGATAAGTATAACCAAGACCAGAACGATTTCTCAAAGGTCTAATTTGAGAATACATCCTATCAAAGTTTTATTTTCCATGAGTAAAGTTTGACAAACACTTTTTCAAAGATACAATCTCTGACTTTAGTTTTAAAAACAAATTCTTATTTTCTAAAAAAATTGAATTTGAACTAGAGTTAGGCTCTAAAATATTTTTCTTTGAAATTACAGTTTCAAGATCCTTAGAAAGTTTATCCTTATCAGATTTAAATTTCTCAATGTTTTTTAAAATTCTTTCAAAATCAGAAGTTTTCACATCAAGATCTTTAGAATGATTTGATACTTCTTTAGTCAAAATAGAAATTCTAGAATTTGCTTTTTCAAGTCTCTTTTTGAGTTTAGAATTTTCATTTTCAAGTAACATAGCAAATCTAGAGACCTCTTCTAAAGAAGGTAATGTATCATCTTCTGATGATGAAGATTCATCATTTGAAGATTCATAATATCTATTATCAATATAATTTGCATTTAAAGAGAAATTTGTAATAGCTTCAGCATTATGTACCTTAGCCATGAGACAATGATCTTCAATTGGTAGTCTGGCTAGAAGTCCAATATTCCTTTGTCCTGATGTCTCATATTCTGAAGAATCATCTGCGGAATCACTACAACTTGCACTCCACGTATCATTTTCTTTCAAGACTTTCTTTGTCTTATAAAACCTTTTCTTGTTTCTTTCAGAGTGTTTCTCGTTTCTATCTTTCCACTTCAGTAAAGGACAATTAGGCCTTATATGTCCTGCTTTCTTGCATTCATAACAAGTTACCACTGAATCTTTCCTATTTTTCTTTTTGAATCTATAATGAAAATCTTTCTTTCCCACAATCTTGTTCATCCTTCGAGCAAGATTGGCTAACTCATTATCCGAAAGATTACAGTCACTTGAATCAGATATAACAACTTTCTTGGATTTAGACCTTGTAAGCCTTTCAGGTGTTTTAGCTTTAGATGCAAAAGCTACACTTCCATTCCCATTCTTCTTCTTATTGAAATCAGCATCTCTCTTCATTCTTGTCTCATGCTGTAGAAGAGTTCCAAAGATTTCATCAAGAGTGATCTGGGAAACTTTTCTATTTTCATCAATAGCTATCCTTTTTGACTCCCATTCATTTGGCATTATATCTATAATCTTGTCAACAAGAGCTTAATCATCAAGACCTTTTTCTCCCATAGATTGTAAGCTGTTGACAATTGTCATAAACATTTGTTTCACCTTACATACTGGCTCTCCATAAGGAAAAAAATCCATGATACTATGCTCGAAGCATTGCTCTCCTTGTTTCTATAACCATGGATGTACCAAAATGAGTAACTTCTAATTTCTTCCAAATATAGTTGGCTGCTTCACATGAAGATATCTGACTATATATATTCCTGGTCATAGAGCATAATAAAGTATTGTGTACCTTGTAATTCAGTTGATATTCTTGCTTCTCTTGGTTAGTGAAAGTACTAACTTCTTTGTCAAGAATTTTGTAACCCCCAGTAAGCATAATAAAATTGTCTACACCAGTATTGATAACGAAAGTCTTCATACGATCTCTCCAATACTCATAATCATTCCCATCAAAGATTGGTGGTCTAGAAGGATTCAGATTATCTATTGTTCCAATATTCATTCCTTCCATCTAATACAACAAAAACAACTTTTCCACTCCACATGTTAGTGTAGTAAGTATTCAAGATAGTAATAAGATATAAAGCTAGTAATACAAATCAGTGGAAAACCACCTCTAATACCAATTGTTGGATCGAATAGTAGATATATATGTCTATTAGATGGAACAATACAAGAGGGGGGGTGAATTGCAGGTTTAAAAACCTTTGAGTTTTAGCAACAAAGAGATTAGTTTAATGATCTTAAACTAATACAAATACAAACACCCGCAATTGTATTGAATATAAAAGGTGTGATGTATTGTAATACTAATGTAAAGTAAAACAATTGTATTCAAGGTGAACACAATAATCAGAGTAATACAAAGATGAATGATTCTACCTTAAAGCGTATAGAATCAATCAATTCAAAAAGTAATAGAATGATTGTAATTGAAACAATTATAATTGAATATGTAAAGAAGAAAGGAAGCAATACAAATCCCTTTCTAATACAAGTAACGGTGGAAATGTAAAAGTAATACAATTCTTTTAACCCAAAGAGAAGGGTTATCCTTTCACCTAGGATAAAAGGTCTGTCTCACCAACACCTTGGTGATTCCTCGATACGATGATCGTCACGTCTGTCTGCCTATCCCTGGCATCCCTCGATACGATGATCGGCACGTCTGTCTGCCTATCCCCGGCAGCCCTCGATACAATGATCGGCACGTCTATCTTCCTATCCCCGGCAGCCCTCGATTTTGTAGGTAATCGGCACCTCTGTCTTTCAATTACTTGAAAGCCCTCGATACGATGATCGGACGCACAAGGCAGATGAGAGAAGTCACAGTGTCTCTCTCTAGAATCTTGGTAGTTCACAGAGTCTCTTCATTCTTTCTCTTCGTTCATTGTTGTTCTCTCAGCTTCAAATGACCTCCTATTTATAGGCCCCGGGTTCCAACGGTCATATTGCCTCCAACGGTCATATTGAAACAGAAAGCACGACATCGTTTTGATTAGTTTGTAACTAACTCAACGACATCGTTTTGTTAGGACAAGAGATATAAAGAAATGAAAAACATGAGTACGATTCATATGCAATGAGTGTTTTTGACTAAGTACTAAAACAATTAATGAACATCTGAATAGCAGAGTCAGTACGATACGATTGCCAGAGTCAGTACGATACGATTGACAGAGTCAGTATGGTACGATTGACAGAGTCAGTACGATACGATTGACAGAGTCAGTATGGTACGATTGACATTGTACGATATGATAAACATGATAAAAGACAATTTGTAATTTACAAACATATGATAGAATACATTTGTGATTTCCAAAACATGATATAGAAGTCAAAAGGAAGACTTTTGACTTAACAAATTATGGGATTGACATGTTTTCCAGTGACTTGTTTTGCAGTGACACATCTTTATGTGATAGTTTTGAAAGTGACTCCTCTGGTGGTGTCTCATCTGGTGATGACTCTTCAAGTGTTGACTCATATGGTGGTAAATCATCTAGAGGAGACATGTTTGCTGGTGACTTGTCGTGCGGTCACTCATCTTGTGGTGACACCCCTTGTGGTGACTATTCAAGAGGCGAATCGTCTTTTAGTGACCCATCTAGTGGTGAGTCCTCATAGATGTGAATCTTTCAAGCAGTGACACTTCTGGTGGTGACTCATCTGGAAGTTACTCATTAGGTAGTGACTCAACTAGTGGTGAATTGTCTAGAATTAACTCATCTTGGGGGTGACTCATCATGTAGTGAATCATTTTATTGGTGCTCAATTCAAAAGTTTCCAATTTTCGATAATTTTCCAGTTTTTCGCTTTTTATGTCTATTTTGACTAGAAATTCCATTAATGATATAAATAATGATTTTTAATGATTTTTTCAATGGGTTCAATAAAATCTGAAATTTCTAAAATTTCCATATTTCATTACAATGACTAAAACACTTGGTTTTAATTATATAGACATTTAATTTTCAACTAAGTAGTTTTGAACTCATTAGTAATATATTTATTACATTAATAGTGGGGAAATTATCTTCATTAATTCCATCTTATTTATCGTTATACAATAGGTCCAGAAACCCTTATTCCCTAGAGTCCTAGAATTCGGTGCTACATTTGGTTCGAGTCCCACTAAAGAATTCCCCTCCAGCACGCACACCACAATTTTGGTTATCCAAGTTGGTGAAAGGCTTCTTACTTCCATGTAAGACTTTCTATTAATTCTTTTTTATATGTATCATGTGGGATGGGATTATAAATATTATAATTGTAGATATGGATGAAACCACAATAATAAATATATTTCAAATGGTTAAAATTAAATATAATAGGGGAAAATAATTTATGAATGATCTTGAGGATTTGTAGTTATTTTATGATGATAATAATTTTATGGGCTAATTACCAATTGAAAATATAAGTTTTCGGTGTTCCTTGATTGCACTTATATCTTATATTCTATGGAATCGATGTTTTTTGTGGTTAATGAATAACGTGTAATATGTAATTGCCTATTTATGTATAGTCGGTTAATGAATTAAATTCCCCCTGATCTAATGGATTCTATGATAACATACTTAAATAATGATGTGAAATTGAATAACTTATATTTTTATTTAAAATTTATAAATTATTTATGTTGTGGTATAAGTTGTGATGTGCGGAATGGATGTTGTTTGGGTTCTTGGGACTAATTTTGTAACACCCCGAGATTTTATGAAAAATATTCTTTTTAATTTCATTAATGTCTTGTGTTATACGCTACACCAAAAGGAGCTTTCAAAACACACATCTCTGACCTGCCTTGAATTACACGCAATAGCAACCTTCCTCGATAGCGTGTGTAGTACGCAATACTGAGTTTCACGAAACAACGATATGCTATTAAAATATTATTAAAACTAGTCGTTATGAATAGTAATAACCAATTTTTAAATTTTAGAAATTTTAGCTCTCAAAATGGACTTCATTTTTGGATTCGGAGTATCGAATTTAGCCTAAGGTGAAATTTTGGTACTTTTTGGATAACTTTCATATTCTGATGAATAGTGAAAATTAATAAATTATAATTAAAAACAACTTTTTTAATCGAAATAATTAATAGTAATAAATTATTAATTTGAGTGGTTATAAAGTATATTTAGAATATATTTTTACAATTTAATACAATGTTGGTCATTGGATGTAATTTCACTTTTAAACCTGTTATAAACAAGTGTCAATCTTTTGATAGTTATTCTCTTTTAAAAACACGCTATTTGTTGTGACAGCGGAAATTAATTATAAAATTAATTAATGAAACTTATATGTTGGGAATTTTGTAAAATAGAAATCATTTTTGAATTCAGAATATCAATTACATCTTAGGGTGAAATTTTCTCTTTTTTTCTGAAAAACTTCAATTTTTGATGAATAGTGAAACCACTAAGTGGTAGGTTAAAAACTGAATTTTGCATAAAACTTAATTTTAACGCTTCTGTGAATGGAATTTCGAAAATACGAAAGACACATTTGATATCAGTAAGTAAAATTTGGTTCAATGAGATAAAAATAATTTTTTGGTGAATAGTAACTTTTTACTTTTTTTACCGCGGTTAATAGTAAATAGGGTAACTAAGGGTAAATATGATATTACTATTACCCTAACACATGTCCTAATTCTATTGGATAAGTGTAATTCGACCAAAAACAACCTTATGAATATAATATGACCATTTAGGTCCACTTGGATTAGATTATGACATTTAATATTATTTTATTTAATGAATAGTTAAAATAGTTAAAATCAATGTTTAATAAGTAAATCATTTTTAATATGGGGTTATACATAAGATAAATTCGACTATACATATTCATTATAAATCTAAAAATATTTCCTATATAATGGTATTTTATTTGTAATTTTTAGACATTAAATAATTTAATTTATTTATGACAAAATGATGATGCAGTAATTATCTTATTAATGAAATATTGACATAATTGATGTTATAAACACCAAAATAAATGGAATTTGAAACTTTTTATGAATTACAGTAATTTTTTAGGTAACTATGATATATTTTTGTTTATTTAATCAACTTGGTTCGAACATATAATTCTGTTATGACTTTCACAAAAATCATATATCAAATAGTGTCAAAATTGACACAAAATAGATTTTAAATCAAATATTATATTATTAATTGTTATTTTATTCCTAAAAATCTAAGGTTCGGACAAATGACTTAGATACGGATATACATATTAATAATAGACAATTATGGAATCGTTTGTCATGTTATTGTAAGTGTATTAACCATATATTGTCAGAAAACAAAAAGACACGGTAAAAGATAAATTATTTAACTTAGAGTTAAATCTAATTGATAAGGTTAAAATAATAACCTAAACTTGTCTAAATCCTATTGGTTGACAGGATTTCGACCCATCCCCACTTTAGCTTCGAAATAAGACCCTTTGGAACCATTATAAACCGATTTTTACTTTAATATAAAATAATATTTTGAGATATTCCTAAGGTGCCCCTCTCCTCCCTTATAAAAGGACACCTCCTCCCCCTCCTCCTCACACCAATTTGAGCACTCAAGCTCGGAACACCCATGACAAAATCCCTTCTCTGCTTCCTTAGAATAATCCTAGAGGTCCTGGTCTTCTTCAAAGACCAATCTTAGTTCCCTAATTGGAGGATTCAAAGAGGCATTTCAAAGAAGAGGAAATATCCATTAACGATCTTTTCAATTTCTTTCTTCTTCAACTTCTTCTTCTTTAGTTTTTTCATGACAAAGTAATAACATCAGTATTACTTAAATACTGATATGTTATTATAAATATCAAACAACCCTAATTCACCTTCTATCCATCCTAAGGAAAAATGAAATCACCGCGCGTGCGTACGTACGGAATAAAGTCTCCACACCGTGGTGTAATCTATTTTCCACCACCACCTTAATAGGATGGGTATAATGGTGTAATGAGTAACTATATATGATTATTATAAATTTATATTGATATTGAAATAGTCTACATTCACTTCAACACAATTCCACGACCATGGGAACGATATCATCGCTCATGCGTACGTACGGACTACCGTCTCCACGACGCGATGAGATTCATTCTCAATGATTAACCATTCATGAATGATTATAAAGTATATATAATAAGTACTAATGAAATATATGACATAATAATGATACTGGATTTATGTAAATTTATATGTATGTCATCTACTTAATTCCATTCACTTCAATAAGGAAACGAAAACAGCGTTCATGCGTACGTACGGACTACCGTCTCCATGAACGGTGTATTTCATTCCATTTATCGATATTATATATATATATATTCTAAATATATATTATATATAAATCATGTTTTACATTCTTTATATAAGTAATCATGATCCATGTAATCATATTAATAATTACAAGTTAAAAACACGAACAACAAATGAGACGATTTTACCCAAAACGCTACTTTAACATGAATTTACAAAAGAACGGGTAATATAAAGTCATAAGTGGTCAATATATGATATAATAACAATGAATATGGTTCTTGAATAAGTCAATAAAATGATATAAATCATTATACAGGAGGTTCGGACACTTACAAAGCATGTCGGACCTAAGGTAAGGGAAATATCACAATCTCATTTTTATCCGAGATTGTTTGTACTTTGAAATTTACTGGGGTATATTTTATCATCCACATCCATGTTTCCTCAATATGTAATGTTATTTACATCCACCTAAAATTGTTTAAATCCAATTTTACCCTTTGGAGAATTTTTAGTAAAAGTTATGAAAGGAATCTTTTGTCGTTTTACATACGAGGTACTTTTTGACTTTTCCGACAAAAGTACGAGAAGAATGTTTTTTTTAACTTATACGGCATGAATGGATTTTTTAAAAAATTATTTCCAAGATTATTCCTTTACAAGTTTTCATGTTTATTTTTAATCAACTTCTTTTAGTTTAAAATTGTAAGACATGTTAAGAAAGGAAAATATTTTTGAAGTAGAAAGGATATTTTCCTCAATAATGGAGTTCAAGTGTTTTATCAAAATTATTTTCCATATATGATAATAAAGGGTTCTGTTTTTATCCCTATTATTAAATTGATTTGATTATGTTGTGATGGAAATATTTTTTATGAATTCCTCTATCTTATATGAATTGTTTTATGATGTCATGATGTTTAAGATTCCCATTTGTATTACATGGGTTATGCAATGATGTATGATTTATGATTTTGTGGCACACATAAGAATGGTATCATTATGAGATGGGTGTGACCTATATCTCCCTCCAATGCATTGGGAAAAGATTTTATATCTCATGATATAGACATGTCTGAAATGGTAGGTTATACCGGTTCAGTGAAACAGGACTGAAACGAGGGTTACTCAATTCAGAAAGGGACATTGTCCACTAAGATAGTCTTGGCAATGAGTCTTGACTAAAAAGAAATGATTCTCTATGATTATGTGTGTATGCCACAAAGTTTCATGTTTTAAGTTATGATTATTGGGATTTCATTTCACTACTATGATTTATCCCATGTTATGAAATTATGCTCTCTTTTGCAGGTTATGATTTCCAAAAGTTATGTTCTTATGAATATGATGTGATTAATTTTTCTTTTGTATACCCTTACTGAGCATTTGAGCTCACACTTTTATGTTTTCTTTTCCCCAAGATATAAAAAAAGGTTTTAGGTATAAAAATAATGGAAGATCTTTATGGGAGATATTGAAGATCTTTCCCCACGATTAGAAGATTATGTTCCGAGTTTCCAAAGACACTAAACTATTACGATCTTTGTGTGTGTGTTTTTGTTATGTACTAAGTATTCCGCAAAAGTAATTTAATGTCAATGTACGTCAGGCTTAGGGTCTCTACAGTTGGTATCAGAGGAAAGGTTTAGTCAACCTTTGGAAACTAGGATGTGAGAACGTTAGTGAGATCCCTAGAGATATTGTTAAGGTATGTCAGGGAATGTCTCTAAGGATAAGTATACGTATAGGATATAGTCCTAGCACAACGGTAACGATCATAGAATTTAACCTAAGATGTTAGATATTAAGGGTACTCCCCCTTTACTATGTTGTTTTCTCTAGCATGATTTTTTCCTCTCACAAGATTCTTTTTTTGTTTTAGTTAATTGAGGGAACCAGAAGGAATTCGTTTAACATTGAATCCAATGGGCAAATTGGTGACTATGAGCAACAAAATTTTGTAATTCCTAGAGAGAAAGATATTGTGATTATGTCGAATCAGTCATCGCGATATATGCTTAACAAGGTGAAATTTAGTGGTATACATAATTCATCAAAGAAGAGGAAGATGAACTATTATTCATGTTCGCATGTTGAGGAGCATAAATAAATGAAGATTGAGATTTCTAAAGAAGGGAAGAAGAACCTTGAGGAATACCTCAAATGGAGGGTCCGATGTTATCTGTGTGGAGAAAAGGGTCATAGAGTGATAGGCTGTCATGGTGTTCAATGTCTTATTTGCAGAGAACATGGGCATTACCCAACTCAATGCTCTGACATAAAAAGTTACTTCTAAATCAAGGAAGGTCTTATTCTAGGACAATCATTGAAGTGGATGGACTGAAGTGTTTATGTATTGGTATTCAAGAATAATGTTGTTGAGGTACTTTTATGGTGTGTTGAAATATTTATGTATTGGTCTATTGTGGTTTTCAATAATTTTAAGGTACTGGTAACCATTAAAAGTGATTCAAATATTTTGGAAAGTAGATGATATGCGCATAATGATGGGATATGGAGAAAATGAAATGTTTGACAGTATTCATGAGCTCATGATTGATATAAGGACTAAGTGATATCATGGTTTGAGTATATAGAATTTTGAGGATTTTGGTATATGGAAAGTGTTAACTTTTAACTACATTCATGTTTTCACTAAGGTTCAATGGGTATTCAAGAGAGTACATGATTAAGGCCTTTGAATGTTTGGAATGTGACCAGCAAGATATATCTTATGATATATGGGGATCAACGATGGTATTAAATCTCTGGTAATCATTTTCACTATATTATGAGAATGGACTACAGTATTATGGATAAGCCTAAAGATTGGAATGGATTATGTTGGACATAAGTTAGTATTGTTTAAGGATAGAAGTTTTTTTCGATATTATTGATGGGATGTTATAGTAATATAGTTTTAGAAAAAGGAAAACCTGCAGGACGGATGACAACCCATCGCGTCGGACAAGGCTGTGGGAATCGAACCCACAACCGAAGTGCGACTGGCCTTTATCGCCTGCCACTGGCCTACAGGATGTCCCTGTTTAGTATAATCTAGTTTTATTATATTAAGCAGTGTGATATGTGAAGTATAAGTTCATTTTAGGAACCATATATGATTAATATCACTATAGATGGACTTCTGTATTTTTTGATAACTTTTCTAACCTTTTGTTTGAGACAGATGGAATGACCCATCATTCAATCACATGATCTGCTAACACATCACGAATGACAAATTCAACTTCATTTATTTAAGATATGAAGTGGAAATTGTCCAAAGAACGACAAACGTTGAGACTATACCAAAATCACGAAAGTATTTCTTCTAATTCCAATTTCATCAACTTTAGGGAAATGATCTTGAAAACCAAAAATGTTGACTTAGTTCTCTTATATCTGATGAATCAGATGGTACCTTAGATGGTCACAAATTTATGGCTTTGTGATTGCTAGCTTTTCCATAGACATGTTCTCTACCACTCTCCATCAGAACATGATGGTTAGATTTCTCTTCCATATCCATATTTTCACCTATGTGGAAACCCAGTGATTAGTTTATTTGGGTAACCGTTACGTTTCATAATTTTATTTTTAAAGATAAGTTTTGGTATTCCTTTTTACGATGTGGGTTTCTATCAAAGAAACTTTCAAATAGTAAACCATTTATAACCCCGACGAATTTCGAGGGCGAAATTCATTTTAAGGGTGGTAGAATGTAACACCCCGAGATTTTATGAAAAATATTATTTTTAATTTCATTAATGTCTTGTGTTATACGCTACACCAAAAGGAGCTTTCACAACACACAGCTCTGACCTGGCTTGAATTACACGCAATCGCAACCTTCCTCGATAGCGTGTGTAGTACGCAATACTGAGTTTCACGAAACAACGATATGATATTAAAATACTATTAAAACTAGCCGTTATGAATAGTAATAACCACTTTTTAAATTTTAGAAATTGTAGCTCTCAAAATGGACTTCATTTTTGGATTTGGAGTATCGAATTTAGCCTAAGTTGAAATTTTGGTACTTTTCGGATAACTTTCATATTCTGATGAATAGTGAAAATTACTAAATTATAATTAAAAACAACTTTTTTATTTGAAATAATTAATAGTGATAAATTATTAATTTGAGTGGTTTTAAAGTATATTTAGAATATATTTTTACAATTTAATACAATGTTGGTCATTGGATGTAATTTCACATTTAAACCAGTTATAAACAAGTGTCAATCTTTTGGTAGTTATTCTCCCTTAAAAACACGCTATTTGTTGTGACAGCGGAAATTAATTATAAAATTAATTAATGCAACTTATATGTTGGGAATTTTGTAAAATAGAAATCATTTTTGAATTCGGAATATCAATTATAGCTTAGGGTGAAATTTTCTCCTTTTTGCTGAAAAACTTCAATTTTTGATGAATAGTGAAACCACTAAGTGGTAGGTTAAAAACTGAATTTTGCATAAAACTTAATTTTACCGCTTCTGTGAATGGAATTTTGAAAATCTGACAGACACGTTTGATATCAGTAAGTAAAATGTGGTTCAATGAGATAAAAATAATTTTTTGGTGAATAGTAACTTTTTACTTTTTTTACCACGGTTAATAGTAAATAGGGTAACTAAGTGTAAATATGATATTACTATTACCCTAACACATGTCCTAATTCTATTGGATAAGTGTAATTCGACCAAAAACAACCTTAATAATATAATATGACCATTTAGGTCCACTTGGATTAGATTATGACATTTAATATTATTTTATTTAATGAATAGTTAAAATAGTTAAAATCAATGTTTAATAAGTAAATCATTTTTAATATGGGGTTATACATAAGATAAATTCGACTATAAATATGAATTAGAAAGCTAAGAAGATTTAATATATAATGGAATTTTATTTGTAATTTTTAGAGATTAAATAATTTAATTTATTTATGACACAATGATGATGCAGTAATTATCTTATTAATGAAATATTGACATAATTGATGTTATAAACACCAAAATAAATGGAATTTGAGACTTTTTATGAATTACACTAATTTTATAGGTTACTATGATATATTAGTGTTGATTTAATCAACTCAGTTCGAACATATAATTCTGTTATGACTTTAAAAAAAATCATATATCAAATAGTGTCAAAATTGACAAAAAATAGTTTTTAAATCAAATATTATATTATTAATTGTTATTTTATTCCTAAAAATCTAAGGTTCTTCCAATTGACTTAGATAAGGATATATATATATTAATAATAAACACTTTGGGAATCGTTTGGCATGTTATTGTAAGTGTATTAACCATATAGTGTAAGAAAACAAAAAGACACGGTAAAAGTTAAATTATTTAACTTAGAGTTAAATCTAATTGATATGGTTAAAATAATAACCTAAACTTGTCTAAATCCTATTGGTTGATAGGATTTAGACCCATCCCAACTTTAGCTTCGAAATAAGACCCTTTGGAACCATTATAAACCGATTTTGACTTTAATATAAAATAATATTTTGAGATATTCCTAAGGTGCCCCTCTCCTTCCTTATAAAAGGACACCTCCTCCCCCTCCTCCTCACACCAATTTGAGCACTCAAGCTCGTCCAACCCCTGCCAAAATCCCTTCTCTACTTCCTTAGAATAATCCTAGAGGTCCTGGTCTTCTTCAAAGACCAATCTTAGTTCACTAAGTGGAGGATTCAAAGAGGCGTTTCAAAGAAGAGGTAATATCCATTACCGATGTTTTCAATTTCTTTCTTCTTCAACTTCTTCTTATTTAGTTGTTTCATGACAAAGTAATAACATCAGTATTACTTACATACTGATATGTTATTATAAATATGAAACAACCCTAATTCACCTTCTATCCATCCTACGGAAAAATGAAATCACCGCGCGTGCGTATGTACGGAATATCGTCTCCACGCCGTGGTGTAATCTATTTTCCACCACCACCTTAATAGGATGGGTATAATGGTGTAATGAGTAACTATATATTATTATTATAAATTGATATTGATACTGAAATAGTCTACATACACTTCAACACAATTCCAAGACCATGGGAATGATATCATCGCTCGTGCGTACGTATGGACTACCGTCTCCACGACGCGATGAGATTCATTCTCAATGATTAACCATTCATGAATGATTATAAATTATATATAATAAGTACTAATGAAATATATGATATAATAATGATACTGGATTTATGTAAATTTATATGTATGTCATCTACTAAATTCCATTCACTTCAATAAGGAAACGAAAACAGCGTTCATGCGTACGTACGGATTACCGTCTCCATGAATGGTGTATTTCATTCCATTTATCAATAATATATATATATTTATATTTATATTTATTCTGAATATATATTATATATAAATCATCTTTTACATTCTGGATATAAGTAATCATGATCCAAGTAATCATATTAATAATTACAAGTTAAAAACACGAATGACAAATGAGACGATTTTACCCAAAACGCTACTTTAACATGAATTTACAGAAGAACGGGTAATATAAATTCATAAGTGGTCCATATATGATATAATAAAAATGAATATGATTCTTTAATAATTCAATAACATGATTTAAATCATTATACAGGAGGTTCGGACACTTACAAAGCAAGTCGGACCTAAGGTAAAGGAAATATCACAATCTCATTTTTATCCGAGATTGTTTGTACTATGAAATTTACTGGGGTATATTTTATCATCCACATCCTTGTTTCTTCAATATGTAATGTTATTTACATCCACCTACAATTGTTTAAATACAATTTTACCCTTCAGTGAATTTTTAGTAAAAGATATGAATGGAATCTTTTGTCGTTTTTCATACAAGGTACTTTTTGACTTTTCCGACAAAAGTATGAGAAGAATGTTTTTTTAACTTATACGGCATGAATGGATTTTTAAAAAAATTATTTACAAGAAGATTCCTTTACACGTTTTCATGTTTATTTTTAATCAACTTCTTTTAGTTTCAAATTGTAAGACATGTTAAGAAAGGAAAATGTTTTTGAAGTAGAAAGGATATTTTCCTCAAGAATGGAGTTCAAGTGTTTTATCAAAATTATTTTCCATCTAAGATAATAAAGGGTTATGTTTTTATCCCTATTATTACATTGATTTGATTATGTAGTGATGGAAATATTCTTTATGAATTCCTTTATCTTATATGAATTGTTTTATGATGTCATGATGTTTAAGATTCCCATTTGTATTACATGGGTTATGCAATGATGTATGATTTATGATTTTGTGGCACACATAAGAATGGTATCATTATGAGATGGGTGGGACCTATATTTCCCTCTAATGCATTGGTTAAAGATTTTATATCTCATGAGATAGACATGGCTGAGATGGTAGGTTATACCGGTTCAGTGAAACAGGACTGAAACGAGGGTTACTCGATTCAGAAAAGAACTTTGTCCACTAAGATAGTCTTGGAAATGAGTCTTGACTAACAAGAAATGATTATATATGATTATGTATGTATGCCACAAAGTTTCATGTTTTAAGTTATGATTATTGGGATTTCATTTCACTACTATGATTTATCCCATGTTATGAAATTATGCTCTCTTTTGCAGGTAAAGATTTCCAAAAGTTATGTTCTTATGAATATGATGTGATTGATTTTTCTTTTGTATACCCTTACTCTAGAATTTGAGCTCACCCATTTATGTTTTCATTTCCCCAGGATATAAAGAAAGGTTTTAGGTAAAAAAATAAAATGGAAGATCTTTCACCACGATTAGAAGATTACGTTCCGAGTTTCCAAAGACACTAAACTATTACGATCCTTGTGTGTGTGTTTTTGTTATGTACTAAGTATTCTGCAAAAGTAATGTAATGTCAATGTACGTCAGGCTTAGGGTCTCTACAAATTTGATGTGTGGTATCTAAGTGTTGATTTTTTTTGTATAAGGGATGATATGTGGTTGTGGAGTGGGGATGTGATGGTTATTATGATACAGTGATGTAGTGGGGATGTGATGGTGGTTGTGGTATGGTTATGCATCAGAGATATGAAACTGGATGTGGCTTTAAAATGATGTGGGTATTGATGTTTGGATATTTTGTTTTGATTGTGATGTGTGGTTGAATCTGTTATATTTAATGGAGTACTAATTTAATATATATGGAATTTTAATAATTAAAATGAGAATTTTTAATGAGTAATTGATGATGGATTATGTTAATTAACTATTTAATGTTTACATAGAAACTAATGGACTTGAATTATGATACAATGTGTCCTGTTATATTAAATAGGATGATTAAAAATCCTAATTAAATAAATTAATGAGTCTATTATAGTGGGATTTTGTGATATAAAAAGATTGTGTAAAATAGAATGAAGATGAAATGTGAATAATGTGTTATTCTTTTTTTCATGATTTTATACAATAAGAGGTGGAATTGATCTTTTATCGATTCTATGAGATGGAATGTTCTTCTTTTAGACACATAGGATGGGATTCTATGGTAAAACTATATATGTATATACATTGTTTGTTCTTATTATTTATATATGCACCAACCCATTTCAATCATTATGTCCGAACACCCACATAATCATAAGGGGGGGGGGGTTCCTTCCATACATCACAATGGGATGATGTACAGTTGGAAACCCTCTCTTCCTAGTTCCCTCTTCCATATGATAGTAGGCCATGTTTGTTTGTTAGAGATGTGATGTGTGGTAACTTGTGTATTTGGGATGAGTTTTGATGTGTGGTCCCATGTGTCTTTAGGTGAAGATGTGGGGTGATGTCTTAAGTGTCTCCATAATGGGATATGATGTGTGGTCCCAAGTGTCTTATGGATGTCATGTGATATGATGCCACATGTACGTGCAACTGTGTGTGATGTGCGGTGATGGACCATGTGTATTTAATATGTGATGTTTTCTAATAGCCAAGGTGTGTGTGTGCATGATTTGATGTGTTGTTATTTCCTAGGTGTGTGTGGGTGGGATGTGATGTCTAGTGATTTCATAGGTGTGTTCCACCAGAATTTGATGTTATATATTTAGATGTGGGATAGTGCTAGGATGTTTTTTGGTGGGAGAGTATAGAAAATATGTTGGAATGTCATGTAAGGTACCATATCATTGATGCACATCATATAATGTTTTATACTTGGATGTGTTATTTGGTGACTGAGAGGTGGTGTGGTAGGTGTTTTGATTTTATACCTTCTTATAATCATTTAGTTATGCTATTTTCTCATGGTTTCATTTGTATTTTCTTTCGCACGTGCATGAGAGAATATGGTTTTTCAACTATGTATACATTAATGTTTACCAACCTAATATAAATACTATTATCGTGACTCTAGGAGGAAATTGTGGATTATGATAGAGTTTTATAGTTTAGGCAACGTAAGTTTTTTCAATGTTTATATTTTACTTTTTACACTATTGGGATTTCATTTGAAAACATTTAAGTGTTTCATTTCTTATTTAAACATGAATTCTAGAAAGGTTAGGATTTATATATTGTTATTAAATGGATTTTTTTCTTTATTCATCCAGTCTTCAAATCGTGTTTTTGTATAATCCTTAATGTCTCCTATATTGTTAGAATTTTTTCCTCTCGGTGCATGTCACCAACTTGGGGCCTACTAAAGGTGGGAATCATGGTTCATTATCTATATTCACTCATTTTTTGTATCTTAAATATCATCATGAAAATACATACTAATAGGATTATAAAATCCATGTTTCTCTTATAGCTATGCTCTTGGTCCTCATTTGTGTGTGGCTCTGGTAGAGGATGTTCAAAAGGTAGACCTGGTTGATTGAAATAGGGTTTATCAAGATAAGGATGAGGATTATGGGGTATGGGATGTCACATGCCATTCAGAAGAAGACTTTGGAAAATAAAAAGGGGCTGTGTTTATGATATGGAAATATGGAATTGGAAAGAAAATTTGGAAATTTCTTTCAGTTTTATCTGATCATAGATGTTATACATGGTCTCTTTGGAAGTTATTCAAATGACAGTATATGCACATAGAGGGAGGAATAAGATTCATTATTCATTATATAGATGAAGTATGGGGTGAAGTTCTACTCTTCAATCATGAATTCTATGAAGAGGTATGAGATACTCTCCCTTTAGTATGGGTTCATGTCTATGCACGAACATGGGATTATGTTCATGGGACTTTTCTTATTTGGCACATATTTACTTAAGTATGAGGAGTTCTGAGAGAGTCATCTTCAGGAGGAACAACATTATTATATCTATTATGTATTGATACATTTTATATTTCCACCATACCTAGAGGTTCAGAATAATACATAGGTGATCAACCAGATACACTCACAAAGAATTTTACCAAGAGAGGGGAACTAGTAGGGTTCAATTAGGAGAAGAGTTATTAGTGTAAATTCATGGATGTTGGGCCTTCTAGGTTTTGACTATCTGGGAGTCTGCCTCAACATATACCTATTTTATATTGTGGATTTCATGCCATTTTTATTGGTGTGGGATAATCAGTTTCATATATGGTGTTTCATGACCATCTGTAGGACCAGTGAATAGTGGATACATGAGCTCCGATAGGATGAGGCATAATGGTTAAGCATCAGCCTCAGCAGTAGTTACCTGTGATTCATTTCAAATATCATGTGTTGTAGGATTTTTTTCAGGGTATGAAATATGAGGTAGGTAGAGGCCATCATCAGGATTTTCTTCAGTCTCAGGGGATTGAACCTATGTGTGGTCATAGAGGCGGATGTTAGTAGAGAGGAAGAAGAGATGGGCATGTTTATATTAATATAGTGAAGGTACCAACACTAGATGGACCAGAGATCATTAGAGGTACAATAAGTATATCTTCTACCCTTGTTTGAGCCTTGTTTTTTTAGGAGCATCAAACTGAATTGTTTCACCGTCTTTTGTTTATACTACAAGAGTAGAAATAGAGAGGATTTTATATCCCCTTGTGTAGAATATTCTAATTAGAGGTTAATCCATCTTGCATGATTTTTTATATATGTTCACTAATTTGGCTCAGTGTTTCTTCATGGGGTGCTATAATGTTATTCTAAAAAAGGAAGATGGTAGTCTGAAGCTATGCATAGACTACTAGAGGTCGATTTAGGTGATGTTAAAAAATATTTACCATATTTCTAGTATAAAATATTTTCAACTAACTGATAGGTGGATGTTTGTTTTTAATGATTGATATGTGCTCTGGATAACAATATTTGAGGTTGAGGATGGTGATATCATGAAGATTGCCTTTATATGGAGGTATGGGAACATTGAGTTCATGATCCCACATTATAGAGTTATGAATAAACTAGACATGTTATTATGGCTAAATACATTATTATTTCATGTTTCCTAAACATGTTCTTAATAATATTCATTGATACAATCTTCATCTACTAAAATTCAGAATATACACATGTCAATAATCAATGAGATGTATTATAGTTTCTTCTGTTCCACCAACTCTATAGAATGTTTTCCAAGTGTATGTTTTTTACATGATATGTCCATTTACATGGGAATGTGGTATCTTTGTAGGGTGTGACAGTTGGAGAAAATTTCGAGGTAGTTGATTTTTGGTAAGCCCTAAATAATGTGGTAGAGGTTCATTTTTTCTTCGTCTCATAGAATATTATCAGATGTTTGAGCATGATTTCACTGATGTTTCATCAAATATGACACCACTGATCAAGAAAGAACTTTTTTTTTTGAAAATCACCACCAATAATCATTCATTTACCCATAAGGGAAATTTTTCAGTCCTTTACTACTTCGGTTTCTAGAGAATGGGGTATTGTTTATGTTGTATTGTGACACATCATGTCTGGGAATGTGATTTTCCCTAATGCAGTAGAAATCCATGATATCCTATAGGTCCCCAAAGTTACACCATCACAAACTTAACTCTATAACCCTTTATCAAGAGCAAGTGGCTGTTGTGCTTATGATGATGTTGTGGAGATATTTCCTTGTTAGGGAGCACATTGTGCACATCATGGATCTGAATATTTTGTGTTACATTTTTCCTTGTGTGTGATGAATCTATGATAGTTAAGGTGGATGGAGTTATATGGATTTTATTTTTAGGTCTCTTAAACATTTGGAATCGGACATTATGTAAATAATTATTTTATTAGAATGTCATATAAGTTTTTTATGGATTCTAAAACTTCATGGAGAGTAATGGAAAAGTTTTCTTCCCTAAAAGTAGTTGTTATGGTGGATGGTGGTAGTGTTTTTTTGTTTCCATTGATGACATTGTCTTCCCTGGTGAATTATGTGAAGGATCCCTAGTAGGGAGACTAAATGGTAGGAGTATTTCATGGTTGTGATGCCCATAATGATTTTCCATAGGGGTGGTATGGGAAAGGTTTACATTAGATGATGTATCATGGGGGGATTTTTATTCCAATATCAATGAATGAGGGATTACTTGTATGTTATATAGCTTACACATGGTATTACACCCAATAATTTCTAAGAATTACCACATCTTGAGGATATAATTTTGGCAGACCATGATGAAGTGGGATGATTTAGTGTTTCTGGAAAGGATTTTTGATTTCCAAAAGTTAAAGGTAGAGCATCATGTTTCCTGTGGTTTTTTTTAACCCTTGGATGTCCTGGAGTGGAAATTGGATGAAATATTTATGGATTTTATTACACAGTGACTCGGAGCTCGGGGAGGGGGTCATGACAATACATGTGGATGTGAATCCAAAACACAATTACTTATGTGTGATAACACTGAAAATGGTGCATCAATCTAGTATCAATAACCTTTTAGTTCATGTAAACATGCATTTCTATAGAAATTGATTGAAACTATTGGGTAATATTATTTTTGAAATGTCATAAAATCATTAAAAACCATTATAAACGACGTAAACAATGACCATAAAGGATCTATGTTCCGCCTTTGGTGTAATATATTGAATAGATAGTGTCATTATATTGACATCATATAAGTTATTTATCATAATTTTATAGATTTACACTATGAATATTGTAACTCACACTATTCATTTTTTAGTCAATGGTGGATACTCTAAGGAACTAGATTATTGTGTAATACGATAGACAATGTGTTAATGAGAATCTAAAAGGGATGGTGAATAGAATAAATGATACTATGTTTATTCATAAACATTTGACATATTATATGATTAAAAAACTATACCTTAACTACCAATAAACCATAATAATGAAGATAATCATAGAGTTCATTTAGAGTTAGGGTGAAGGATACCTTAGAAGAAAGTGGATTCATTTTCTTTTATGTTAAAAATGAGGGAAGATGCACTTCGTGTATTTTCTCAAAGTAACGAGAAGATGTTTTATATGTGTAGTAAAATTTTCAAGAGTAACAAAATGAAATGAAGAAATTGAATGTTCAGAGAATGAAAAAGTTGATAATAATGGTTCCTCGATGGAATATTATATATTTTAATATGATAAATGTATAATGCTAAATAATTTTATAAATTGATGTCCTGGTGGGATTCTCAGTAAAATAATTTACAAGGTCATACATAGATGAAATATTTTTTTAATTATAAACAGAACTAAAATGTCTTATTAAATGATAGATGCATTATGTAAAAATATGATAATGCCTAATTTATGGTTTATGGATGATGTATATTATTAAAGTTATAAGGTATTGGAGTTAAATTATTTGTAAATATATAAGGAATATTAATTATAAATTTTTTTTACTGGTTTTCAATAATATGTTTAATGATTTTGATGAACTAGAAATGTGTAATAATTCAAATTTCATATTATACAAAAACAACAAAACTACTGGAATATAACCCTTAATATGTTTTGGAGGATATGATATTGATTTTTGAATAAAGATATGAGGGATATGAAAAATGTAAATTTTGATAGTATTGATGAAAATGAAACTGAATAATGATTTGGGGAAAACCTTACTCATGATATCATTTAGGGATTTGATTGTATTAATGGATTTATGAATTATATTAATAAATTAGTGGTTTTATTCTAATAATGTTGAAGTATTTTTTCCATAATGTTTTATAGTAATTATGGTTATTACCCCCATTCAATAATACATATGATCAATATATTAAAATACTTTTTATATGACATTAATCGATACATAATGTTATTGGGGAGATTAAGGATAAGTTGATTTGGGAAATTTAGTGACGTTATTTCGAAATTTTTGGATTTAATGTTTTCTAGGATATTGAGGATCATTAAAGATATCTATTTCTAAAATGAATAAATTTAATCATCATATGCGGTTGGATAACCCAAAAAAATATTTTTTTATAATTTATAGAGAACTATGGAAATGCAAATCATTATTTTATGGATATTATGATCCACTAGTTCTTCCAAAGAAAATAATATTCATTTATTAATGAATGATATGGAATGAAAATTGATTGAATAACAAGCAAAGGATGATATAATTCTTATGAAATGGAATCAAATAAAGTTTGTATATATTCTATTGAAAATTACGAAACATTTGCAAAAACGATCATGAGATGAAATGTTATACAGTAAGAATTATTTATTGTGATATCAATGACCTTATTCAAACCTATTTGATATATGGATCTGTGGCTACTGATTTTATCAAGATCATTTACCCGCATGTGCTCAATGATCTATGTCACTCTCCATTATTATTTAGAAATAATTTTTTTCTTCCATTTCAAAATCATCACATCCTACATATGTTATCATATTTTAAACATAGTGTGTGTTATTAAAAATTAAGTTCAAAAATCAGTTTATCTCATTTAAATAGTATATTCTATTAACAATTTTTATGATGTTGGATTTAAAAAAGTGATTTTTTAAACACCTATCTGTTAAAGAATTTGTTTTAATTGAGTGGAAATAATTTATTTCAGATGTATAATGTGACAACTAGAGATTGATTGAATTTTTTTTAAATATATTTAACAGTTTTTATATTTTATGTGACATAAAAAATGAGTTTAACATGAATTATACAAAATAGTGAGATTATATTTCTTTATATGAAAAACTAAATGTTGCTTTCATTACACACAACATTAAGATTGAATGAATTTAGAGAGACTAATGAAATATTATTTTATAATATTATAATTATTACACAGTCCTAATAATGGATAATATGCACATGATTACAAATATTATGAAAATATATGGTTTGAACATCAATAAATTATAGACAATTTTTGGAAAAATAATTATAAATTAAAATAAAAAACTATTTGAAAATATAGGAAATATTTTTCTCAAAACAATTTTTATTGTGAAAAAATGTTTTTACATCAATTATTTTAAAAATAAATTTTTTTGGGGATTTTAAGGGATTTAATAAATTTATTATTCAGTAAAATTTTAAACATTAAACTTATGTGTTTAGTATATAAGAGACATGAATATAAAAAAAATTATTCTTTAAAATGTCTTTTTATAAAAAAAAATTCTCCCATTTTGATTTTTTTTTTAAAATTAATATATAAGAAATTTAGATAATTAATTTGAAAAAATAACTTGATTTTTAATGAAACCTATCAAAATAATCTTTGAATGACTATTTATAATTTTTTGAAAGTATAATTTTTTAACAGAATAGTGAAAATTAATAGTTTTTGATTCAAAAATAACCTTCTTTCAATGCATTTATATGATAAATTATATTTTATTATGGTATCAAATATATCCTTCGTTAATAAATATATATTTATTAATTGAATTTATTTCATTTTAAATGATTTTATAATGTATATGGGTATAATATCTTTTTATCCTTTTGAAACTTTTCTCTTTGGGAAACAACAACTTCCTTGATTCTATAGGGTTAATTATAAGTACAAAATTTTAAATTATTTTAATATAATTTTTAAAAATTAATAGATTTTTTTTTAAAATATTATATATTTTATAAACAGTTGAAATTAATTTTTTTCGCTTAGTATTAGTAAAATAAACGAGTCCTTAATTATCATGTTTAAGGAGAAAATGGGTTAACTTGGGGAAACAATAAAAAACATAAGGGATAAAATCACATTAAAAATTATCCAAAAAACATTTCATGATATATATCAACATTATAACTGATAGGGATCTATAATGGACCATTATTTGACATTTATCTTAATTAAAATTGGGGTACATATCTTTCATTTAAAACCTTAAAAGTGATCCACTCACCTCAATTATAATTTGTTTCTCACATATTATCCTCTTAACACATAAAAACCCATTATTTCCTATAATTAATCCAAAATTAACTTCTTTAATTCACTAATATCATCATATAAGTGTTATTTTCTTTATAAATATAATATATGAATCATTTACGATGAACGAAAAAGTATTTTGGTGAAGAAGATGTATCATCCAAAACTAAATGTTTACTTTTATATCATCGCAAAATACATCTCTTTATATTAAATTATACTGATATAAAGACCAAAACATCAATTAAATAATGAGATGTTTTTTCATTAATATTAAAACAAAATGTTTCACCACTTTAATCAAATTAGATATAAAATTTTTGATCATGTGTTTGGGACATTATCACCACGTCAAGTGATGTTATTTTTTTTATCACCACCTCTCATGGAAGGATATAATTATGGATTCAATTTTTAAATAATATATGTATTATAATATTATACCTAGGAAATTGTTATACCATAACTACTTTCTTACAACCCAACTCTTTGGAAGATAATAATTTCAATCTAGTGTATAGTGGACTACCGCCTCATGAAATGATTTGATGTTTTTTTAATTTTTTCATTTACATGAATGATAAGAATGATCTATTAATATAATTTCTTTTATATTAATAAAATATTTATAAATTTTAAATTATTATTCCAAATTTTCCGTTTAAATTTTATATAATTTTGGATATGAAAATGTTGTTTGTATTCTTGTTAGGCTGCCACCTCATAAAGTGATGGGAATAATTTTTCACTAAATCTTATCACAAAATAAAATTAGGGAAATTAAATGAAAATATGTGAAATATATTAAATATTAATTATTTTATAATTTTATTTTATTATTTTTCTTTCTTTCATTTCGTTTTCTAGGAAAATGGAAACTTCGTTAATGCATACGTAATACATACTATCTCCATGAATGGTGTATTAAATTTTATATCTCTATCATTTATGTATTAAAATATATTAATATATAATGAATATATATGATATTTATATCATAGGAAAAAAAATTATATGATGAACCAAATATCAATTTAATAGTAAAAAAATACCAAACAAGAGCATATATGTAAAATGAATCCATTATTGACTGAAATTTACTTTCTACAAGGAATTATTAATAAACTGGAAAAAAGGATATATGTAAATAATATTCTGTATGATTTATATATAATTATGTTTCAGAAATACATGTATAAAAAAATATATTTATATAACCATTGGTTCATACATGTTTGAAGGATGTCGAGAAATAATGTAATAGATTATTGTCTCACTTTTCTTTTCTTCGAGACACATGACAGACACCCCACATGATTATTTTATGTGTTGTATCTACTACATGTGAATGTATTTTATGATTATTATTGTGAAATTATGGAGGTTTAAATATCTATTTTATGATCACTCTATTATTTGGTTTATAGTTTCAATGTTTACAATGCAGTAAGGGATTTTTGTCACAATGTGCCTTATTTGATACATATGTTGTGTAATAAACATATCTTCCATTATATAGTGTATATACAAAATCATTTAATAGTAATATCATGAGTTATTTTATTCACTTGTTATTTTATATTTTATTTTATTTTACTCTTTCATGTATATTATGATTCACGGTTTCCAAATTTGAATGGTATTTATGATACAACCTCAATATTTATATATATATTTTTTTTTATTCTTTCAAATATGAAATATGATGTAAAATATCCAAATAAAATCATGATTTTTATTCTAATATAGATATTTCCTGATAATGCAAGATTTCCCTTCACATTATTCTATTTATATATTCATGATTTCAATATAATGCTTTGGGAAAAATCATTTTTAAATATCTATTCAATAGACGTTGTTTTTTTCAAAATTGAAATATTTAAAAAAACATAAGAAAAGTTATTATCATTTTGTAAATGGTTCATTAATGTCAATTTAATTAATGGTTTACCTATTTAGTAATTATTTTGAAATGAATCATCGTCTCAATTTAAAAATAATGCTCTTTTGAATTTACTATCAATTTGAATTTATAATTTTTTTTGAAGTATATGGAATGAACACTATTCTCCTCCATCATGAGCACACATTGTTTTTAAATATTGTTTTAAATATTTTTAATATTATTATACATGGAATTTTTTTAAATTGATTTATAATTTAAAAATATTAATTCAAAGTGGAATGGTTATTTATTTAATTGTTTTTTAATTATTCTAATAGGTTAATTTATAATTTTTCCAAGAAAAATGATTGTGAAATTATTTTATTTATAAAAAATTTTATTTTGGAATGATATATTCCTTAAAAAATTACATGTGATCATTGACAATAATTTTCTATAAATAAGACATCCTTTCATGTTACTTATTCTTTAAAAGGGATAGTGTCGAAGGACACCATTATTTATGGGTGTTTTATCTTTATTATTATTAGATATTTATTAGACCCATTTCATATCTAATGGTTATTATCGGTTAAAAAGTTTAATGACAAAAATTTTTATTCATGGGATTCAAAATAATAATTTTATTATAAAGCCCATTTATTTTCATGATTTATTATATGAGGAATATTCCTTGATATTTTGGTGAACATATTTGTGGTTTTCATAATGTGATTATAGTTACGTTATAAAAAATTATTTAGTGAAAATGTTATAAATAATGGTAGTTATGTTCTAAACAATAAAGGGAGGGACATATATCTCACACCAATGAATTTTGTGAAGATTGATGTCTCATGGGATAAGAATGAATGGAATAGGGACTAAAACAGGATCATTAAGGGATATTTTCCACTATCATAGTTTTGGGAGTTATCCTTATGTACTACTACGACATGGGGAGAGAAATCAATTCAATATGATTGTTTTTGAAATGATCATCAAATACTAGATAAATTATGTTATATTATTATGTGTATTCCACAATTATATGAATTACAAAAATAATATCCTCTCATAGTTCATTCTCTTTTATTTTCTATATATTTATGTGTGAATAACTCTAAATATTTATTTCAAGAGTAATATTTTGATCATTACTATATAGGTAAATGCTTTAATAAGTTTTTCTCTCATTATTTAACCCTTATGGTTACATAATTTTTACATATTTCTCTTTTATACCCTTAAGGATCATCTAAGATCACCCGTTATAATTCTCCTTTTCCCCTTGTTATGATTATAAGTATTATGTGTGATATATCTATGATTGTTTCACCATATGTGGTATTAATTGGGTGAAAATATATAACACTTATGATCTTTTTTTAGGTTTCCTTTTATAAAAAAAATTATAACATTTTGACCCTTAGATATTTTTCTTTGTAATTTAATGTGTATTCATCTAAAGGTTAAATTATCTATGTTTATATTTATGAGTTAGTATATATAAGGATCAATTTTGACAATGTAGTTACACATATAAGGGAAAAAATTATCATTCATTACAAAGAACCTAGGTATTATGAGTTAAATTTTTCCCCTAATTATCTAAAACCCTAAATAAAAATTGTTATTCTATTGTTATTAATGATATATATACTTCATTATGGATGTTGTTTATTCCATTATTTACTTGTTATTTCTTTTTAGCACCAAATCTAGGAGTAAGGGTTTTAGGAACCTTGGTCTCTATCACAAGGGTATGTAGATGAGCCTTGAGGAATATGTGTTATCAATTAAATATAAATCACCTTTTATAATGGTCAATAATGATTTATTGAAAAATGATGATTCTAGTATCAATCATATTAAAAAACGTTAAAATTTTTAAACAAATTATTATATGTTTCTAGGGATTAAGATGAGATACCATTATTATGAACCATAATAATAAGAATAAATATAGTGTAATATCCTGATTTTTTCATATATTAGATATTATATGTTTGTTTGGTAAATAACATCCCATAATATATAGTACGTGTGGTTGAAAAATATGGAAAAAATTTACCTTGGGGTGACAACCCAAAAATGGAATATTGGGTATTGACTCGATCAAAACACGGGGCATGACAAAGTGATCAAACTGTACAACTAGTTTTAAAATAATCTATGAAATGTTGTAGTTAATTCCTGTTAACATTATTAATGCACTATATAGAATTTTAGTATGATGATAACTAAATTTATTAGATTACATAATATAGAAATTAACATGGTTATTCTCAAAATGAACAATTATAGTAAAATATTGAATTGAATCCATGACATGTAAAAAAAGGATTCATAGTGGAAGATATCATTATATTGATGTTTTTATATAATATTTTTTTATTTTAACAAGATTTTTATTGTACATGGTTGAATAAGGATCAATAAAATAATTCTGATAATGGTATGTATATAGAAACCATAATGTATTATATCTAAATATGGGAGAATACTAAAATTTATTTGAATATTAGAAAATGCATGTCATTATAAGAAATTGGACATTCCTAGTCTTATTTATTGATGTTGACATAAATGTAAATTTTAAATCATGATAATCTTAAATATTCTCATTAGTTAGTGAAATATTTCAATTATATTATTTTATATTATAATATGAAATTTATTTGAAACATCTAACATTTATTCCTTGGTAGTTCTACATAAATTATTTTTTAAAAAATATTAAATTTGATCTATAACATTGAAAAATTAATTTAGAAAAATGCTTTATCTTTTAGGATAACTTCTGGAGGACACATGATTGAGTTTTCGATAACTATTGGGATAATTATATTCTTAAGGTTGAAGAAATAAATGGATTAATTATTTGATTTATATCGGTTGGACTATATTGATATCAATGGAAATGATTAGTAATAGATTTAAAAATTAATCCCTCGTATTTTTTAATAATGATTATCACAGTTTTTTATTATGATATATATTTACTTCTGTGTAAAATTTTTAAAAAGTAGTTAATACATGTGACAGTTAGGGATAATGATAATTTTTACGAGAATATATGGTTTCATTATTTCATAATTTTATAGATATTAGGATGGTTTTATAAAACGTATACATTAATTATTATACAGTTAGGGAATAAAAATAGTTGAGTTCATGAATATTTGTATGATTAATGTTTTTTGATAAATGATAAAAAGTTATTATATGCGCTATGTTTAAGGTAGATATCATATTAGATGTTATAACTCAAATTATTAATACTGAAACAATATTCTCACTAATATTCATCACTGTGTAATATTTGAAAATTTTGGGGATAAAATTTATTAATTGGGGGGAAGTAATAACCCAATTTTTCACAATATAATTTCTCTCATAAATATACATTCCGTTTGGTAATTTTTCTTAAAACATTTAACTAAAATTGTCTTGAACATTTTAGATAAATAAAATTAAGACAACTACCTGAACAATAAATCATATAACAAATAAAAAGGTGTCATCCTGCTTAATCATTATTTATTTTGATGGAAAATAATTAATGTTATTTAATTATTGTTTACAAAATAGTAAAGTACATTATGTTTTATAAAATATAATAAATACTCCAATTTTAAATGATAATATATTTTATATAAGTATATAAACTAAAATAATATCATTCACGATAATAGAAATGTGTATGAAATTATACAATGGTATAATAATATATAAAATGTTGATTTCAAAAAAAAAATGTTTTTTAATTTATATTGAATTTTATGACTTTTTTAAAAATGAAATTTTCAAGTTTTAAAATTTTAATTTGATACAATATACCTCATTATAAAATAACATATATAAAATATATCTTAGTATATATATTTGTGTATTTTAGATAAGTAATATTTATAAAAATTAACGAAAATAATTTTTTTAAAAATTAATTTATTTTATAACATTATTATTATATATGAATGAAAAATAAATTAATTATACTATTTAATTTACCATAGGAAGAAATTTACTAATTTTAGAGATTATTTGATGAAATTTTGAAAAAAATGCTACCAAGATAAATTTTTTTATTAATTTAATTCAAATAAAAAACCCATTTGATATTTTTATTTAATATAAATTAATTTTGATAAAATATGGTTTTTATATTTATGGAAGCCCCGTAATAATACTTTTTTTAATAATAATTATAAATTTATAAATATAAATTTAAAAAAGTTTCAAATTTATTTTATACATTAATTAAAATAAAAAAAAATACACTCTTAAAATAGATTTATATTACTTATTTGTATTTAATTTAAAATTAATATTACATAGTGATATGAATATTATTTTAAATAAATATTTTATGATATAAAATAATAAGTTTCAAATATGTCCACATTTTAATTTTATTTTTTCTAATTAATATTATTTATAATGGATAAAATATATTTATATAGATAATGTAAAAAATGGTAGAATTTTTTATTGAAGAATAAATAACCTGAAATATAATACAATGTGTTTCAAAATTGATGGTTGAGGTTTTTATTACCAAAAAGACAATACATTATAATCTTTTCCCTTACTGATCCTTTGTCTGTTGAATAATAACTTTACATTTTTTAAATTGTCTTCTATGATTCAAACATTTACCCCTCGTTCACTAATAAAAGGGGATCCATTCACCACGTCATGATAAACATTTACCTTTGGATGTCATTGTAATTAACGTCCATTTTTCTTGTCCAAAAATCATAACTCATATTCATAATACAATGATATTGATTACTTATTATAATCCATTCATTTACAAGGATTGTTTCAAGATAATTCTCTTATTACCAAAATAATTATAGATTTCTTCTTACAATTTCATTATAATTACTATCCTAAAAAATAAACCAATGATATTAATATAATGACCTCAATAGAATTATTATACTGATTTTTTAGAATATTAATGGAACAGTGATTACATAATCCATTCCATCAACTTATAAAAATAATAATGTTAATCATGCGTTGTGAAGACGATCACATCAATGATTTTCCCCCATGATTTTAATACTTTATCCAAACCTATAATGCACAGAAAAACTAAATAATACAATTATTCTTCATTAATAAGAATTTTAATCCAAAATAAAAACATTCATAACCACACAGTTCTATTAAATATGTAATGTTAGAGATTGGAGCAGTTTAACCATGAACATGAATCCCAATAAAAAAAAATTTCAAGAGATAAATTTAGAATTTAAATAGTAATTTTGAAATATTTCAATACAAATTATTATTTAATTTTGGGATGTTGATTTTTTTATTATGTATTTTTGTTATTATAAAAATTAGTTTTCTGTTAACTTGATTATCCAAAATAAGAAAACACTGGTAAAATTTTCACCCGTATATATGGTGAAACAGTATTATAATCAATTATCATCTGAAAAAGTGGAATATATTAAATTAAATATAAAATAGTAATTTTCATATCTTAGCATCAAATAAAATTAATTTTAATATTCTTGATATTAGTCAGATGTGTATAATGAATCATGAATAGCATATGGTTTTCTTGTCTCTAATTTCAACCCATGAGGGATATTACTTATTATACAACATGTTTTCTTTTAAATGGTTTATATAATTCCCCTTTAATATTTTTATCATGATTGTATTATGTTTCATGATATTTAACACTTCATTATATGCTCTTTATCTCACTTTTTTTAATAATAAATTAAAAATGTCATCGTTTTTTCTCAAACACATTTCTCTTAGTAACATTTTTATTAATAACCTAATATGGATTAAATTGTATATATAATTCCAATTTAAATAATTTATCCTTGATATATTTTTCAATAATCATTTTATATTTTAAAATTCTATATCTCTCAAATTAAATGGGGTAAATATTTAATATCTATTGATGTCATAACACTTTTTATGACTCAAATTCATTCTCCATATGTCATAAATTCTTGATAATAATATTATATTCAAATCCACTTTTATCATACTAATTCCTTAAATTTTTTGTACAAAATCATAACATAATCTTCCTTTATAAAATAAATTCATAGATAAAACAATTTAATTTTCTTTCATACATACAATTTCTAGGAATAGATAAATTCTATATTGTTCGTATTTTCATTCCCACCAATGTTCCCTTAAATTATTAGGATTACTAATATAAATTTATATCGATAGTCCTTATAATTTTCATTAACAATTATTACATGGGTAATATAATAAAATTTTAAATACTATAATTTATAAAATGGTTATTTAAACATATTTAAAATGGTTTTCCATATGTTAACAAACAAATATTTTATCTTACACTCTACATTATATTTAGTTTTACCTTATTCATCTTTCAAAACTATATTAAGGAAGATTTTATTAAAAGTATTGTCAAAAAAAATAAATAAATGTTTCAATCATAAGTTTACGGAATGTTTAAAAAAAATTAAACTAGTAAATATATCATATGAAAATTAATTATATAAATCATATAACCACCATTTGTTAAAAAATTTCACAAGAATTTATTTCACTTAATTTATAAAATAAAATCACATTTTTTTAAATGTAAATGCATTTTCTATAATAATATGAGTATTATAAAAGGTTCTTTCATGGAAATGGTTCATTTTTTTCATTCTTTTTACAGTAAAAGTACTTTATTATAATAAATGTACTATTCAAAAACTGGTTGATTATTTATCTATGCATTCAAATATATTAAATGTTATACCTCTATAAGAGAAATGATCAATCACCTACTTTATAATTAATAATCATCATCTATGTAAAAATTTATTTTTTCCCGTCCATTTTTTCTACCTTGTGAATAACCAATTATTAATTACTTTTATTTATGGGTATTTAATGGGATATATAAATATCATTTAATTTGGGAAATTATTACCATTATCATAAATACTTTATATTAATTATATAAAAAATATAATTTATATTATATTTATCAAATGGTATTTACTATTAAATAAAATGAATATATTGAGAAAAATATTAATTTTATAAAATTATTATAATTTAGAATTATTCAAGGAATTATGAATGTTTTCCTCATGTGGTTACATTTGAGAAGGACATTATAGACATTTAATTTACATTGGTTGTTAATGATATTATGATAATTTATTATATGTGGAAACCTTATGATTTGATTATTAAGACTAGTTTGTAATATATCCATTCCATACATTGGTGTATATTTAGTTATTATGAGATCAAAATGGTATATGGGAGGATTTATCCCAAGACAAAGCATATATGGGAGGACTTAATTGATGAATATATGTATACATGGGTGATTTATCCCAATCCAAAATATTCAAAATATCAGTTTTTTCTAATAAAATATGGTAAGAGGAATGTTAGTTTAATATTTTTATACATATTATCATGATTATATTATCCTCTCATGGATCATGTTTTATTTAGTCATTTTTTCACGCTCATTTGATTCATTTATTATTTAATAACAACCCTTATCCCATGATATAGGTGGTTTGATTTGATGGGTGTAACATTAAAATGTATCATTATAATACTCATATGATCATATTATGATCACTAATGATATGTAATGGGTATTCATTATGTAATATCTTACTGAGAATAATATCTCACAAAATTATGTTCTTATATTCACTGCTTATGAAAAAATGTAATACATAAAATTTTTATAGTGTAATATCTTGTTTGGAGGATGAATGAGAGATATTGAGGTCTCCTTGTGGATTATGTATTTTCCTATATTATTTAAGAAATTAAATTTCAAAAAATTAACATGAATAGTACAAATTAAATATAATTTCATATTCCATTAATCTATAATCCAATAATGGTACATCTACTGTAAATTATGGAATATCATTATTGTATAAGGGTTTCAAAATAAAATGAATACATTTTAGGTGTTTCCAATAAGATCTCACATAGTTTGGTTTGCGGGAACCACAATTTTACCAAAAGGTTATTCCATTAAGTAATTTCTAGAATATCTCACATTAGAATATTATGAAGATCCCTTGAAAATTATTATTTTTATGGTGGATTTACATTGGGGGATTCATTGTGCTTCCATGATATCCCCATTATTCTTTATGAATGTGGATCCATAGTTGTTTTTTCAATACTTATTTTATGAAAATTATTCCATCTATAATTATTTTATGAATAACTAATGTATTTATTTTATAAATCGTTTTTATTTTATTTATTTATTTTTGTATTTTTAGAATTTGGGGAATATGATTAGAGTTGTTTGTATTTTAAACATATTATTACATTTTTGTAACATAAAAATAAAATAATTACAACCCAATTACTCTGGGTTGTAATGACTATAGAATAATAAATTCAAAATACATTTTTTGGCATCTAAAATAAAACATCTTTATTTTAATTACTATAATGATCTCCTAAAAACATTTGAGATCCTAAAACTAAAAAAGAAAAGAATTGGGAATACATTAAAGAAATTGGTGAGCTAAAAATATCGTTAAGGTAATAAACATCATATGAAATCATAATGTTTGAGAAAAATAAATCACATGATATAATAAAGATGATGTATCAACAACAATCACATGGGATTATAAAATAATGAATATAAAATCATAAGAACATGGATTCATAGAAAATATTTAGGAACATATAACATTATATAAATATATATCAAGGACAACATCCAAGGAATTATACCATTGTATATAGATATGGATAATGAAATATATTTTTTCCACAATCTCGTACCTGATGCCCCATTAGTATTATGATTTACCCAATCCATTGAACTATAACTTCTATGAACCGATAATATTATATTCATGATTAAGTGTTCCAAAAAATATAAATCAATTATTACATATATATATATATATATGAATTAAATATAGAATAAAGTGGATTTCATAATCTTGTCTCATATCATAATCAAATAAAACTTCATAAGGAAAGAATTTGCGAGATATACTTAATTAAATTGTAAACCATTAATATAATAGAGGATATTCAAGGTATCTAATTAAGAACTATACATACATAATTTAGATATAATCTATAACATCAATGGTTTTCATTATAGTGGACAATTTTTTGAAAATATTATGTAGAATATTTATTCAGAAAAAATAATTTTCACCTTGAAATAACTTCTTAATAAATTTTAAAAATTATTCTATATTATATAAAAACATTCATTTAAAAACAACCATGAAAACATAAATCCTAATATTCTAATAGATCATTTTTATGACGGTAGGTATTTATATACATCTCATATAAGTAAAAAACACTCATTTTATTCTGTTTAAAAAATAATAAAAATTACATAATTTGGATAATAAATAAGATACCTTTCAAACCATTTCGTATAAATTTAAAAATGGGTACAAAATTATATCATCATTTCTTTTAGTAAATGTAAAAAATGTTCCTAAAAATATATTTTGTAATCATGAGTATAGAAGAAATCCAATTTTATGTGGATGTTAGAAATGAGGTAAAATATTCCTAAAAACATTTACCAATAATTTTATGAACCAAAGAGAATAATATGATTGTATTTTGTAAATATATAATTAATTAACAAAATATATCAAAATGAAATTTTTCAATAAGAAACAAATAAAATAATGTCAATCAACATTAATTTATACACAATCCATCTTGAATAAAATGGTATTGTAACACAATAACTTACTCCTTTGGTAACTTGTGAATCATAACTACTCTAAATTATTTATGTGAAATGTAACTTAAAAATTAATTAATTACAAATTATTAATGAAATAATATTTATATGGGATTTATATGAACTATTTAAAATAAATTTTTTGTGTAAACTAACATGTTTCTTAAAGAAGTATGTTTGAAGATCAAACAGTTACCACAAGTCCAAGATTTGATATATAAATTTTTCATTCTTGTTTAAAAATGTATATATAATATGTGTTTTATAAATAAAAAATTATTAGTTTAACCGCTTATAGTTAAACTATTTACTTCATTTATTTTATTGTTGTGTTAAATTTCACAATTATTTATGCCCATGTATAGTGTTTCGAGGATGCTTGGTTTATAATTTCCCAACATCATCAGTGTCTTGAATGTATTCAATAAGGTCATTGTTTAATTATATACATAATAATAATCATTAAATAATTATAATCGTTATACATAAATTATAATTTTAAAACCATCCACTGAATATTTCTACAAAAAATGATTTAAGATACAATAATGGATATGGTAGGTCATACCTATGCCTAAATAAAATCCATATTTCTCATCAATCATGAAGGAAATAATTTAACTATTATTTTTCATTACAAATTATTATAATATAAAAAATAATATATTATTTATTTTAATAAATTAAAAATACCATCCCTGTGATTTGTGAATACAAAATTGAATCACATCATTGTCTGAGGTGGCTATCTACCATACACAAAACTGACATTTTCATTTTCCCATGGATGATATTATATAATAATATACTTTATATTAAATTTTAATTATTATTAATGTTTAATTATTATAATATAAAAAATTTTAATCCACAACCATGAACATCCATTAGAGGTGATTATGAAACACAAATTACATTTGTTTGTGAGTGGATAGTTCACCAAACACACAATCTATGGTTTCATTTCAAATTTGACAGAATATGAAATAGATAAATATTATTGGAATAACATAATAATATTATATGTATATAGGTAGTAATTTTGTTATTTTATTATAATTTTATTATATAATTTTATGCGTAAAATGAACTTGAAATTTAAAGGAGCTATATGATGATAATTATCAATACAATGGGTAACCTCTATTAGATCTATTAATTATTCCCCTAAGGTAGGTATTTTGGGAATATCAGAATTTCTAGAATGTTTGTAATGATTTTAAGGTGATATTTTGGATGGTATTGGCTGATAATTTTTTTTATATGTGTGAATATGAAAGGGGATCCCGTTACCTTAAATAATTTAGGAGGAGGGGTGTTTTGTTATATTTCTAAAACTATTCTATAATTTGACGTCATTCTAAATCCAGGTGCCTCCAAAAATGAAAAATAGAGTATTATAGTAGTTCTATGGCCGATTAGATCCTCCAAAACTAAAAATTAACATTTTTTAAACATGTATTATGCTTTATATCTATATTTACTCACTTTTAACAATCTAATTTTTTTTAACATGAGAACTTATTTTTAATTATTTTTATTATTCATTATGAGATATAATTAAGTGTTCCTTATTATATAAAATAATTTATCATTATTAAAAACAATCAATCGATTTTATCAAATTCAACACATATAATTCGAATAATTTTATTTAAAAAAACTATAAGTGTGATGAAAATTCGGTTTTTAGAAAGGTTTAATTTTAAGGCAAATAATGATTTTCTGTTAAATATTTGAATAGAATTCATCATTATATGAATATAAATTCATTATTTTATGTGTATAATATATATATATTTATAATAATTAAATATTACTTATTATTTATTTAATTCAAATATAATTGAGAAATATTTCGAATATTGCAAAATATTTTTTGAAAAAAACAATTTTTAAGCCTAAGAATAAATATATACGAAAATACAATATATATAATATTAAAATGAACTTTATTTTATCATGTATTAATAATGAAGAAATATATTACATTTACAAAAATTATTATAATAATTGTACTTTTATCTCAAATTATTTATTTAAATGAAATAATAGTTTTATGAAAATTCACATTTTACACTATACACTAAAAAATTAATATTTTTTGAAAACACTAAAAATTAATCCCTATGTAAATATGGATATTATATTTTAATAAATTAATTTAATTTTTTAAAATAATATTTCTGTTACTGTAATAATTTTATTACAATGTTATCTCATTAAAAAAATCAAAAATAAATCTTGAAGGAAATATATTTTTTATTTAAAAAATTTTCATTATTAATATTGGAGTCCTTGGTCCGAATTTACCAAAAAAAAACAAGTATTATATGTATATTTCATAATGTACATCATAATAAAAATAGCCACTAAATTCAATACATTGCTTAATTCTTCAATTTTAATTAATAATATTTTAATATTATATCATGGATTATTTAAACTCTGTGTTGATTATCTCACCATTTGAACATGTGTTCAGTATTTATTTGTTTATTATCTGAAAAATATTTTGTGGAAACCATACATCATAAAAGGGGATAGTAAAAAATTTTCATAAAGATAGATGAAATTAAATATGAAGGTCATCATATAACTTGGTTTAAAACTAGTATAATATTTTTTTGGAATGAAAACATGGATTTGGATGGAAGAACCATTTTGTACATGAAATTAAATATTTTTATTATATTATAGGTATTAAATTTATCTAGAATGAATGAGTTTTAAATTCATATGTCCCTTTCAAATTGCCGAGGGATCCTTTTACCGATTTGATTATGAATATAATGAAATATACAAAAATAAAATTTATAATTTCTTCCATTAATAATTTTTAAACTCAATATCAAGTATTTGTCAAAATGATCTCTAGTCACAATAAAAATATTATACCTAAAACATGAAATTTTATTTTAATAGATCACAAGTCGCCACCAAAATAAAGCAGGTTATTTTACTTGTGTTGAAACATTAACCAAAACCAAAAATAGTTTATAGAGGGTATGGAAATTCTAAAAATTTATATACCTACACATTAATATCTAAATAAAAGCTAAAACTAAAATTATTCCAAATCTAAATAAAACTAGATCCAAAATAACATCACCACTCATGTTTTTAATTGAGTTCATAAAAATTAATCATTTATGTTAAATCATATTTTTGCCATAATTATTTCATATAACATCACCCAATAAAAAATGTACCAACATAACTTTAATCCATATAAAGGAATAAAAAATAAAAAATAATTGATACCCTAATACGTTTCCCAAAATCAACAATATTTTTTTTCATGAAATCAATCATTTAAAAATAATTTCATACTAACTAATATGTAACATTATATAATTATATTCATTGTGTAGAGTAAATTTTTTTTCCTTGTAAGACATTGAAATATTTCTATGTATATTTTCAGAGATAGGTGCTATGACAGCTTGTAATTCCGAGGCCCGATGATCGTGAAATTATTTTTATATAAATATTAAAAATATTTTATATTTTTTATATCAACAATCATAATGATAATATGATAAATTATAAAAAATTATTATATCATAAAATTTGAGACAACGTTTTAGTCAAAAAAAATGTTTTTACCCTAGGCGCAACATCAAAAGATTTAGTTTAGGCCATTCAGTCTCGTTTCTCATTTTCAGTACATTTAGTGAGTTAGTAAATTAATAAATTAATTAATTCATCAGTTTCTTTAGAGTGAAGTGATTTATAAGATTAATTCCATGATGAATTCCCTAGGTTAACCCATGTAAACCCTAGGAGGATTCCAATTCTCTTCATCCCTCCTTCTTTGGAAAATCTCATCAGAATATAATAAAATTACAAATAAGATCATTTTAGGATTTTTGGAAATGATATGCATTATCTAGAATTGAAGTAGACCTTTTATTTATCTAGGAATGACCATAATCATTGTAGGGCTCATAATTTTGTGATTTATTCAAATTCATTAAATTGTTTGATAATATCAATCATTGTTCTTGGATCTACACCAAATGTGGCAAATTGCATGAACCCGAATATAAATATCTATGTTTTATTCTCTATTTTCAAACCCCTAACCACCATTCTTTATTTTTTTCCAATAATTTTTTTCTAATGATTATTTAATCCTTTGTTTTGGTTCCTTTATCCCAAATTTCATTTTTGGTGTTTTCACCGGTAGGAACCTACTATCCCATTTCAAACATTCCAAATAGTATCCATCATGATAAAGCCCAGATAATAATGAAATGTTGAATAAATAGTCATATGAAAACTCTCTATGAATGGATTTAGATTTTTTATGAGGATAGGTAGACCTTTAGATGATCGATTTTCAATTAATTGAATGATGGGGCCTTGGAATGTTCAGTGGTTTGAGAGTTTTCACAAACTCAAATCAAAGATAAATTTCAGTGAATGAAGTCCGAATGTTAGAATCATGACTAGATCTACCCATCCTCAAGGGATTTTATGATAGATATTCGGTGACACAGCCGCATTCATGGCATGAAGATTAGTTCGGTGAATATAGTGAAAACATGACTACACGTATTTTCCAATGATGAATAAAAGTTGTATATCACCCTTAGTGGTGGTTTCTAAGGATTTAGAAATGTAGGGATATCATGATGTGTAGACCTCCAAAAAGCCTTCTATCCATTCCCAGGATAGACACCTTATGTTATGGATCACATGGGAATGATCCCATGTAGGAGTATATGGCTAGGTACATGACCATGTACCTGAGTAAACATACATGGTCAGGTCACACATGCAACACACCTTGTGAGGAAACATGTCATGTACAAAATATATGGACACAAGATATGGTGCATGGACTCAGCTTGTGTGACATTTACCCGGTCTCTGTTAACCTGGACACACTATGTAGTCCACCCACACATCATATACTACTACATGTACATTAATCCATGTAATAGCCAGGGACATGACCTTATTTTGGAGTGCGAAGACACACCATGTTGGTTTCAATGAGCTTGTAACCAAGTTGTATTTGCTCTTGCTTGGCATCCAAAAGACAAAGGATCAAATCCAGGTAGTGACTAATTTCCAGGTACTGTAGCAGGGCTGTAACAGGGAACTGTAGCAGTACTATAGTAGCAGAGTTACTGTAGCCACAACGACACTATAACGCCGGAGGCACTAGATCATGTACTGTAGCGGTGGATGTATATTATCAATTACTATAGCATCATAGGTACTATAGTAGTACTATTCACCGAGGGATCCGTTGGGCCAAAAAATGGGCTTTCAAGCCTTGTATTCATGCCACTTGGCCTTGGGAATTTGGGCTATGTAATGGGTCTCCCTATACCCTGTCATAATTAAGTATTTTCATTGAATAATAAATTGAGGCTTTGGCCCCAACCACTAAAAAACACACCTTGTGGGTCTCCTCACACACCATTTATCGATTGCATCCATTTCAAGAAACGTAAAATTTTCGTATCTCGATAATTTGAATATGTATTTTCACCCATGATTATCCTATAATGAGTGTTCTTCCATTTCTCATATATTGGTTCCCTCATTTATGGAATTAACAATATGATGTAAAATGTTCAAGAATTTATGCTTATTTAAACGTTTCCCATCATTGGAAGTGGTAATGAATGATAGACATAGGCTTCTTAGAAGTGGAAACCCCTATCATAAAGGGTTCATGTCCTCAAATACTAGATTTGAATAAATATAAGGATCTAGGGCCTTGGTCCTCGACCTTTTGAGCGGAACCCCCCATCATCATGGGTGTTGTTCCTCTACATTACTGAGTGGAACCCACTCTCATCATAGGTCATGGTTCCTAATGATAATAGAGTGGAACACCCAATCAGGTTGGTTGTGGGTCCTCTTCAAATACTTACAGAGTAGAACCCCCTGATGTACAAGGGTGATGGTCCTCTATTTTGATTTTGATCCCACATGGCTTTGTGGAACACAGACAATATTTGGATTGACTTATAAATTTACATCTGGGTCGACACATGAGATGATGGGCATCATTGATGGACTTTTGGAACTAATGTTCACTCTTCTTCATAGGATAATATATGATATGGAGATCATTTTACCATCTCTTTTATGCTTATTTGATAGAATATATTTATATGAATATATTCAATTTTGTATCCACAACATATATTTTATTACTCTACTTTCAAGAGAGGAAATGAGGCATAAGGTATGAGATATGCTCTCTCTTTTAGCTTCACATGGTTGGATGAATCTACTCTTATAATATAGGTGCTGAAACATGATTGGTAGTCCATCTACCCACTATGGTTAGACGTTTGTGTTTGGACTAGCATGCTTTCACACGCGGTTGTGTTGACTAGTTATCTTTATCATTATGTTGCAACTAATATCATTATATTCATGTTGCATCTCTTACAACCCAACAATTTTGCCCGATGTTTTTCCTACTAGGTATGTATATACAAGCCCATGCATGGTCATTTACTATATGAGTGGTGTCTTATGCAGATGACGAATAGTTTTAATGTGACTATAGGGGATCGTAAGGATATTGGGTTCTTTGGACAATGTGCGGTGGTTACGGCTTGGGATTCATGAGATGGGATCTCTTTCATCTCAATTTTTTTTGTTAGTTTGGGTCATATTTTTGGTTGGGTGTTAATTTTTCCAACTAGTATTCATTACAATAATTTAATTTTGTACTTTCTAAAGGTTCGTGAATTCTTGGTTTACATTATAAAAGTTTTTTATCTTCTAGTCATTCAATATTCACTTTTTCATATATAAGACTGTATAAGGCCCCAGCCTTAAACATTACTTAATATTGAGATATTTCCAGAATACACCTTGAGGATCTTTCAGGTTTAGATTTTTAGAGAATTATATCATAAAACATGCATTACATCCCACATTTAAACAAAGTGGTTACAATAAATTATAGTATTCATTTTTTCCCATCAACAGAATCATATTTAAAATTAAACATGGATTCTTTCTTGCCACTTCCTTGACACTATCATCATATCATGTACCCTTCCCTTGACTTGTGAAAAACATTTCAAAAACAAGGTATGAGCATAAAAAGCTCAGTAAGGGATCTAAAAATATATAAAGGAAACATGAATACATGTATACATAATAATCAATGAAATCATACTCTACTCATAAAACATAATCACTTTAACATACCTCATAAAATCGTGAATAAATCATAGAAATCATAAGACATAAAGGTAACTTGAGGCATTCATAACATTCTTACGTAGGGAGTAACCCTCTTGGTTACGTTTGAATACCCATCACAGTATATTCCCTAAATCTCTTCGGAGAAACCTGAATGTTTAACTCTTTTGTATTACCCAATGCATTGGAGCGCTATATCGGGCTCACCTGCCCTTATTTTATCACAGAACCACCTGTCTTCATAATAATGACCAACAACCATAACATAATCGTATCACATAAAACATTCATAAAGGAAACATAACATTTCCACTTTTCAATCACAAGATATCAATACAACACATTGATATAAAAAATTTATGAAAACCATTTCCAATACCAAAATAAATGAAAATTAAATCATGGTATTTATTTTTCATTTAAAAAAGGTATGGCTTGTAGAGGAAGCCGAAACTCAAATAATGGTCACGGCCGCGGAGAAGTCATTGTCGACGCATACATACAACAAAAACATTCCCTTTTTTCATTTAGTAAAACAATTCATATAAAAAATATTCCATTTGGATAAATGTAAAATTTAAAGGGGTTTATACACTTTATAAAAGAAGGTTGTGTATAAAACAAAATATGCCTCAAAAAAAGGAGATTGAAACGAAGTCTCATACCTCGGGTCCGACATGACTCAATCGTTCTTTAACGTCCTGAATAATAAACATGAGTTAATTTTTACGTTCTTAAGAACCTTTTTCAAGTTCATTATTCCTTTTATATCACTTATTACCATGTCATGATCATTATTTAATTATTTAAGTTAATTACGGTTATTTTAACGATCATTGGTACCTGAGTCAAAAATAAAATCATTATAATTAAAATTTGTTCATGTATCCATTATATCCAGAGTTATAATCATGATGTAGATATCATATATATCATATATATCCAGTATATACATGCATTTATAATATTACATATTGTTTAGAGGTAAGAAATGAAATGCACCGTTCGTGGAGATGGTAAGCCGTACGTACGCATGAACGCTACTTTCAATTCTATTTCATATTATATAGAATGGAATCATAATTAGATAAAGATATATTATAATCTCATTATAATATCGTATATAATATCATTAATTAAATCCTTTATACGTCCCACATATGGTATTAACGAATAAAATAACATTGAGGGGGCGGTAGTCCGCACATCCTAAAATGAAGATATCACGTTTTCCCATCATGGAAACCATAAAGGTATGCCATAAATGAAAAATACAGAAGCTTAAGTAAAGAATAAAAATATTACATATCATATATAAATAATGTGTCTTCTTAATGTCCACCTTTGAAGGTGTTAAAAGAATATTGAACAATCATCGTTTCGTGAGGTAGAAATTCCCCATCCACGGAAACAGTATGTTCTTTAACCATTAGATGTAGGTGAGTGTATGTGTAGCTCGAATAATTATTATAACAACATCCTAGTATATTGAAGATACTGGTGTTGTTACAAAAGAAATAAATAAAAATATTTTAGGGGGTTGGTGAAGCAAAATAAAACATAAGAACACAAGAGAAGACGCTACCTTTAAATCGGGCAACTCTTTATGATTTGAGCTCAAAGGATTCATTGGAAAGACTTCTTCCCAAAGTGAGGCTTCTAAGAGTTAGAGAGGGATGTGGAGAGAGAAAATTGGTAGGGTTTGGCCTATTCAATGGCTTTTGAAGTGTGGGTAAGGTGGTAGAGGTGGGGGCCTTTTATAAGAGGAGAGGAGGGGCACTGTTGGAACGTTAAGAAAAGATACTTTGTTATAAAATGATTTTCAGATAAAAAAGGTCCCACAATTATAAATTTCGAGGATAAGGTGATAAGGGTTATAAATCCACTCATCCAATAGGATTTTGACAAGTGTAGGTCTTAGATTTTTCATTATATTTTCATTTTATTTAAATCGTTAAATAATGAGGTAATCGCTGCATCATCATGGTGTCATAAATAATTTAATTTATTTATTGTCTAAAAATTATAAAAAAACTATCATGATGTAGTAAATCTATTTATATTTCTAATGACTTTTTATAGTCAAAATTATGACGTGTATAACCCCATTTAATTTTTTTTTAGTAAAACAACTCTTGTTGTTAAAATTTTCATTTTAACTTAAAATAAAAGTCATTAATGTCATTATCTTACCCAAGTGGCTCCATAGAGTCCCCAAAATAGACCCATGGGTTTTCTTGGTCTGCCATGACACATACAATAAGGGTAGGACATGTTTCTAGGTCATTTCATATTATTAAAACATTATTTTTCCTTAAATTACACTAATTACCTCTATTCGCGATTAAAAACATAAAAGATACTATTCACCAAAAAATTATTTTGATCCCATTGAACCACATTTTACATCCTAATTACAACCATTTATGTTGGAATTTTAAAATTCAAAACACAGAGGTGGTAAAATTTCATTTAAACGGAAAAATTAGTTTTTTAAGTACCACTTAGTGGTTTCACTATTCATCAAAAATTGAATCTTTTCAGAAATATACCAAAACAACACCCTAAGCTATATTTGATATTCTGGATTTAGAAATGATGTCTATTTTACCAAATTCAAAAAATATAAGTTAAATTAATTAATTGAATAATTAATTCCTGCTTTCAGAGAAAATAGCGTGTTTTTATGAAACAAAATGTATCAAAATATTGACACTAGTTTAAGTCCGATTTCAAAGTGAAATTAATTCCAACGACCACTATTGGATTAAATTGTAAAAACATATTCTAACTTAAATTGAAAACCAATTCAAAAGATAATCTAATCTTATAAATAAATTAGATTTAAAAGAGGTTTTGAAATAAAATACAACATTTTTCACTATTCATTAAAATATGCACTTAATCTGAAAAATAACAAAAATTTACCCAAAGTAAATTTCAATGTCCCAATCATAAAGAATATGTTTCTTTTGAAAAATAGAGCTTATAAAATTGTCAAAATTTTGATTTAGAAAAGGTTTTCCACCAAAAGGTAGTAAAACAATCTTTTAAAAATACTAGTGTATTTCATGCTTACGATTGGATTTATTCTCATTTTGAGCCTCTAAAACACTATCCAATTCATAAATAGGAATAGATAACTATATCCATTATTCATTACTTACTTGGGATGTTACATCCTTCCTCCATTTAGAAAATTTCTTCCCCGCAATTTATTTACTTATCGAATAAGTGGGGGTAATTAGCCCCCATTGCATTTTCAGATTCCCATGTTGCCTCTTCAATCAAGAGGTTTTTTCCACAAAAACTATACCTGATGAATCATCTTATTACATAACACTTACTCTCTATGGTCAATAATATGGACTGGGTTTTCCTTATAAGATAGGTTCTCTTCCAACTGAACTACCTCTGGACTCAAAACATGAGGTGGATCTGGCATGTACTTTCTTAACATTGAAACATGAAAAACATTGTGTACCTGAGATAAACATAGAGGTAAATCCACTCAGTAAGAAACTGATCCAACACTCTCCAGAATTTCATATGGTCCAATGAACCTTGGACTCAGCTTTCCTTTCTTACCAAATGGCATCACACTTTTCCATGGTGAGACATTGAGAAAAACATGATCACCTACCTCAAAAGAGAGATCCTTCCTCTTGTTGACTGCATAACTCTTCTGCCTCCTCTGAGCTGTTCTCATGTGTTTCTGTATCAACTTAACTTTTTCTGCCAACTCTACTACCAATTCTGGTCCCATCAGCTTCCTTTCACCCACTTCTTCCTAGAAAACTGGAGTTCGACACCGCTTCCCATATAACTCCTCAAATGGTGCCATCAGTATATTGGAACGAAAATTGTTATTATATGAAAATTCAACCAAAGAAAGATGTTCGTCCCAAATTCCCTGATAATCCATCGAACAAGCATGTAACATATCTTTCAAAGTCTGAATTGTTCGTTCTGACTACCCGTCTGATTGAGGATTAAAAGCTGTACTAAAATTTAATTCAGTAACCAATGACATCTGAAGGCCTTTACAAAAGTTAGAAGTAAACATGGGATCACAATCAGATACAATAGAGAGAGAAACTCCATGTAACCTGACTATCTCTTTACGATACAAATGGGAAAGTTGATATAGGTAAAAAGTATCTCTTATAAAAATGAAATGAGCAGATTTAGTCAAGCGATCAACAATAACCAAGATTTCATTATTACCTCGAGGTGTCTTTGGAAATCCCACAACGAAGTCCATGGATATATTTTCCCATTTCCAATACGGAACTGGTAAAGGCTGAAGCATCCCTTTCGGTGACTTCCACTCTGCTTTAACCTGTTGACAAGTCAAAGACTTTACAGTAAAATCAGCAATATCTCTTTTCATTCCATCCCACCAGTAATACTTCTGCAGATATCTGTACATCTTAGTACTGCCATGATGAACTGAAAATGGAGAACTATGAGCTACACATAAAAAATCTCTCTTCAACTGTGAAACACAAGGAACACACAATCTCTTCCCAAATATCAAAACACAATCATTATCAATGTTCAATTCAGACAACTTACCCTTCTGAGCTAGCTCTACAATTTTCTGCAACTCACTGTCTTGCTTCTGAGCATGTTTGATTCTCTCTGATAGAGAAGATTTCCCTAATACCTGAAACAAAACAGAAGAACATCCTGCACCAAAAAATTCTATTCCAAATTTCATCAAATCCTTAACCAAAGGATCACGTCCAAAACACAACATTATTAATGAATCATTACTTTTTCGACTCAAAGAATCAACCACTTTATATTCTTTTCCCAGAAGCTAATGAATTGTACAATCATAATCCTTGATTAATTCTAGCCAGCTCCTCTATCATATGTTCAATTCTTTCTGAGTGGATATATACTTTAAACTTTTTTGATCGGTATAAATTTCAAACATTACTCCATACAAATGATGCCTCCAAATTTTTAAAGCAAAAACAACAACAGCTAATTCCAAATCATGTGTAGGGTAGTTTACCTCATGAGTTTTCAACTGTCAAGAAGAATAAGCAATTACCTGATCATTCGGCAATAGAACACAACCAAGTCCTTTCAAGAAAGCATCACTATAGATAACAAACTCCCCATTCCTGGAAGGTAGTTCCAAAACTGAAGCATTCACCAATATTCTTTTCAGTTCCTGAAAACAATCATCACATTCTTTTTTCTAGATAAACGTAACACCCTTCCGAGTTATCTTAGTCATCAGACTAGATAACCATGAAAAATTTCTAACAAACCTTCGGTAATAGCCTACCAAACCAAGGAAGCTATGAATCTCAGTTACATTTGTGGGTCTTGGCCATTCTTGAACAACAATTGTTTTTGATGGATCAACCGCTATCCCATCTTTAGAAACAATATGACCAAGGAAAGAAATTTGTTGCAACCAAAACTCACACTTTCTGAATTTCCCATACAACTTCTTTTCTTCTAATGTTTTCAAAATAACCCTTAAATGTCTTTCATGTTCCTATTTACTTTTAGAAAACACCAAAATATCATCAATGAAAACCACCAGAATCATATCTAAGAACGCATGGAAAATTCTATTCATTAAGTCCATGAATATAGCAGGTGCATTGGTTAGCCCAAAAGGCCTTACTACAAATTCATAAGGGCCATATCTTGTACGAAACGCAGTCTTCGGAACATCTGCTTCCTTTACCTTTAGCTGATGGTACCCTGATCTCAGGTCAATCTTTCAAAAATTTTGAGCTCCCTGGAGCTGATCAAACAAATCATCGATTTGAGGGAAAGGATGTTTGTTCTTAACAATGATGTTATTAAAGGCTCTATAATCAATGTAAAGTCTCAGAGAACCATCTTTCTTTTTAACAAATAAAACAAGAGAACCCCATGGTGATGTTCTAGGTCTAATGAAACCTTTCTCTAATAAATCTTGCAATTTCTCTTTCAACACTAAGTTCAATTTGAGCCATTCGATAAGGGGGTTTTGAAATTGGCTTAGCATCAGGAAATAAGTCAACAGTAAATTCAACTTCCCGATTTGGTATTATTCCAAGCAACTCATCAGGAAAAACATCAGGATACTCATTTACCACTGGCACATCATTAATCTGAACAGTTCCTTTGTTTTAAACCATGTGTACAAGGTAACATTCATTTCCATCTTTTATATGTTTCTTGGCCTCTTGATATGTTATCAACAGTAAGGGTTCATTCTTGTACACAAACTGAAATTATTTCTGAAAAGAATCTTTTTTATCTCTTCAGTCAATCTTATCATGGTCAATAGAGAGCCAATCCATACCTAGGAAAACATCAAACACTACTAGAGGAAAAACAATCAGGTTTAAAAGTAGGTTCTTTCCACAGATAAGGATAGGAAGATTCTTATAAATTCTTTTTACCTCATAATTTCCCCCAGGTGATTTTACCAAAAGTTCAAGATTCATTTCTTGAGATGGTATTCCCATTTTACTAGAAATGTTTTCAAAGATTAATGAATGTGTAGACCCCGAATCAAACAACACACTAGCAGAATATTAGAAAACAAAAAAATTACCTGATACAACTACATTTGATGGCCCGAAATCTACTAAAGTAGTTGCAAAAGATTTCGCCACCCCTTTCTACATGTAGTCTAACTGCTTCCCATCACTCGATCTCTTTTTCGGACACTCATTTTCCTAGTGAACCATATCATTGCACATATAACATTTCACTAACTGTAAATCAAATTTGGTCTTACCATCACCCTGATCTTTTTCAGTGCAACCACGAGCCTTATGTCCCATTTTACCACATCGGTAGCACTTTCCAGAATTCAAAAGACATTCCCCAGCATGCCTTTTCCCACATTTATCACAAATTGCAAACTTAGTTTTCTTACCATCATACCTTTTTGAATAATTATTACATTTCTCCTGACACCTCAGTCTCTTCTTCTGTTGGTTGTTATAGAACAGTTGATCATCGGCAAACTCCATTTCCACCTTCTCAGCACATCGAACAAGATTTTCATAACTTTTGAACACATGAGAAGATAATGACCTTCGATATTTTGGCTTTAATCCTTAGTAAAAACGATTGATTTTACTATCAAGGTATCAGATAAAATTTGGAGAATACCTAGCCTATTGAGTGAACCTTTCTTCATAGGCAGCCATTGAGCCCTCCTCTTGCCTCAATTCTAGGAATTGTTTTTCCATCCTAAGTCAAACAGACTTAAAAAAATACTTCTCAAGAAACATACCTTTGAATTCAACCCAGAAAAGAGAATCAATATCATTAGAATCCATGATATTTTTAACCATAGACCTCCACTGATCTGCTTCACCCTCCAAACGGTAAATTGTAAGACTAACCTTTTGATTTTCTGATCACCCCATGAAATAAAAAATCTTCTCCAGTGCATTAATGCACCTGTCATCTAGCACAGGGTCATATGATCCTCTAAATGATGGGGGATGTTTACTCATGAAATGTTCCACCACTAAAATGTTCATCTGCACTTGATCTGGCTATTCTCGTGCATGGATATCAGCACCAATTATCCCTTGAGTCAACTGCACCATTACTGCAACAAAATGTTCTGTTCCAATTCCGACCTTCTCAGGATGCTGATACGGAAGGTTATTTCCATCTGTATTCCTCCATAGCACTGCTTCCCTGTTTCCTCTGCAGAAAACCATTATAAAAAAACATGTCTTAGATGAAGCAACATGGTAATCTTCAAATGCTATATCATTTCCATTTGACCATAAAAGAAATATATTTCGATAATCATTTAATAAAATTCTAACTCCTAAAGTTTTCTAAACCGACCTTTGATACCAACTATAAGGCTCCAACCTTAAACATCACTTTACCTTGAAGTATTTCATGAATACACCTTGAGGATATTTTCAGGTTTATAGTTTTAGGGAATTAGATCATAAAACATGCATTAAATACCACATTTAAACAAAGTGGTTACAATAAAAGATAGTATTCATTTTTTCCCATCAACGGAAACATATTTAAAATAAAACATGGATTCTTTACTGACACATCCTTGACATTGTCATCATATAATGTACACTTCCCTTGGCCTGTGAAAAACATTTCAAACACATGGGATGAGCATAAAAAGCTCAGTAAGGGATCTAAAAATATGGAAAGTAAACATGAGTACATGTATACATAAGAATAAATGAAATCATACTCTACTCATAAAACATAATCACATTATCATACCCCATCAAATCATGTTTAAATCATAGAAATCATAAAACATAAAGGTAACTTGAGGCATTCATAACATTCTTACATAGGCAGTAACCCTCTTGGTTACGTTTGGAATACCCATCACAGTATATTCCCTAAAACTCTTCAGATAAACCCTAAGATTTAACTCCTTCACGTTACCCAATGCATTGGATAGCTATATCAGGCTCACCTGCCCTTATTTTATCACGGAACCACCCGTCTTCTTAATAATTCCCATGAACCATAACATAATCATATCACATAAAACATGCATAAAAGAAACATAACATTTCAACTTTTCAATCACAAGATATCAATACAACACATTGATATAAAAACATTATGAAAACCATTTTCAATTAAAAAATTAATGAAAAGAAAAACATGGTATTTATTTTTCATTTAAAATAAGGTATGGCTTGTAGAGGAAGCCGAAACTCAAATAATGGTCACGACGGTGGAGAAGTCGTTGTCGCCGCATACATTCGACAAAAACATTCCCTTTTGACGTTTAGAAAATCGCTTCGTATAAAAAAAACTCTTTTTGGATAAACGTAAAATTCAAAGGGTTTTATACACCGTATAAAAGAAGGTTGTGTATAAAACAAATTATGCCTCAATAAAAGGAGATTTAGACGAAGTCCTATACCTCAGGTCCTACATAACTCGATCGTTCTTTAACATCCTGAATAATTTACTATAGTTTATTTTTAAGTGCTTAAGAAGCTTTTTAAAGTTCATTATTCTTTTTATATCACTTATTACCATGTCATGAACACCATGTAATTATTTAAGTTAATAATGGTCGTTTTAATGATCATTGGTACTTTAGTCAAAAATGAACTCTTTATAATTATAAGGTGTTCATGTATCCATTATATACAGAGTTATACTCATGATTTAGATATCATATATATCATATATATCCAGTATATACATGCATTTATAATATTACATAACGCTTAGAGGTAAGAAATGAAATGCACTGTTCATGGAGACGGTAAGTCGTACGTACGCACGAACACTACTTTCATTTCTATTTTGTATTTTATGGAATGGAATCATAATAATATTAAGGTATATTATAATTCCAGTATAATATCATATATAATATCATTAATTACATCCTTTATACGTCCCACAAATGGGATTAACGAATCAAATCACTTTGAGGGGGCGGTAGTCCGCACTTCCTAAAATGATGATATCACGTTTACCCATAATGGAAACATAAAGGTATTCCATAAATTAAAAATTCAGAAGATTATGTAAAACATAGAAAAATTATATATCATATATAAATATATTGTCATATTAATTGACACCTTTGAAGGTGTTAAAATAATATTGAACAATCATCGTTTCGTGAGGCAGAAATTCGCCATCCACGGAAACAGTATGTTCCTTAACCATTAGATATAGGTGTGTGTAAGTGTAACTCGAGTAATTCTTATAAAAACATCATATTATATGTAAGATACTAGAGTTTTTACAAAATAAATGAATAAAAAGAGTATAGAGGGTTGGAGAAGAAAAATAAAACATAAGAACACAAGAGAAGAAACTACCATTAAATCGGGTAACTCTTTTTTATTTGAGTTAAAAGGATTTGTTGGGAGGAATTATGCCCAAAGTGAGGCTTCTAAGAGTTATATAGGGATGTGGAGTGAAAAAATGGGCAGGGGTTGGCTGATCCAAAGGCTTTGGAAGTGTGGGTAAGGTGGTAGAGGTGGGGGCCTTTTATAAGAGGAGAGGAGGGGCACTCTTGGAATGTTAAGAAAAGATACTTTGTTATAAAATTATTTTCGGATAAAAAAGTTCCAAAAATTATCAATTTAGAGGATATGGTGATAAGGGTTTTAAATAAATCCATCCAATATGTTTTTGACATGTTTAGGTCTTATATTTTACATTATATTTTCATTTTATTTAAATCGTTAAATAATGAGTTAATCGCTACATCATCATGGTCTCATAAATAATTTAATTTATTTAATGTATAAAAATTATGGAAAAAATATCATGATGTAGTAAATATTTTTATCCTTCTAATGACTATTTATAGTCAAAAATCTAACTTGTATAACCCCATGTAAAATTTGTTTTACTAAAACAACTAATGTTTGTGACATTTTCATTTTAACTTTAAATAAAAGTCATTAATGTCATTATCATACCCATGTGGCTCCATGGGGTTCCCAAAATAGACCCATGGGTTTCCTTGGTCGACCATGACTCATCCAATAAGGGTAGGACATTTTTCAAGGTCATTTCATATTATTAGAACATTATTTTTACATTAAATTACACTAATTACCTCTAACCGCGATTAAAATCTTAAAAGTTACTATTCACCAAAAAATTATTTTCTTCTCATTGAACCACATTTTAATTTATAATGACAACCATGTATGTAGGATTTTTGAAATTCAAAACACAGAGGTAGTAAATTTTCATTTAAATGAAAAATTAGTTTTTTAAGTACCACTTAGTGGTTTCACAATTCATCAAAAATTGAGGCTTTTCAGAAAAATACCAAAACATCACCCTAATATATAGTTGATATTCCGGATTCAAAAATGATGTATATTTTAAAAAATTAAAAACATGTAAGTTACATTAATTAATTTAATAACTAATTCCCGTTGTCAGAGAAAATAGCGTGTTTTTATGAAACAAAATGTATCAAAAGATTGACACTAGTTTAAGTCCGATTTCAAAGTGAAATTAATTCCAACGACCACTGTTGGATTACATGGTAAAAACATATTATAATTTAACTTTAAAAAAATTCAAAATATAATATAATCATAAAAATAAATTAGAATAAAAAAAGGTTTTGAATTAAAATACAACATTTTTCACTCTTCATTAAAAAATGAACTTTATCGGAAAAATAAAAAAAATTTACCCTAAGTAAATTGAAATGTCCCAATAATAAATAATAAGTTTGTTTTGAAAAATATAGCTTATAAAATTGTCAAAAGTTTTATTTAAAATTGGTTTTCCAACAAAAGGTAGTAAAACAATCTTTTAAAAATACTAGTGTATTCCATGCTTATGATTGGATTTTTTTCTCATTTTAAGCCTCTAAAACACTATCCAATTCATTAATAGACATAGATACCTATATTTATTATTCATTAATTATTTGGGATGTTACATATTGTGTGTCTGCATACATGTAGATAAAAAATTCCTCCTTGATTTAGTTAATCCTTCATAATTGGTTGCCACCCTAGGGATATGGAGGTAGTACATGGGTAGTTATGCCTGAAATCACTAGAATGGGTTATATAATGATAGATTTGTATCATAAGTGGTTCAATACATGAGATTTTGTTAAAAATACCCCCTTAAATAGATTTTTTTTGGGTTTTAGAAAACAATATTGAAGTGTCTCAAGTGCTTCACTTAAGGAAATATGTATAGTGAGGGTATGGGTGGCTGATGCATCCATTCATGAAGAACCTAAATACCTACTTGTGGACTAGGAATGATGATATAAATATTTTTTGGATCAATGGTACATGAATCATATAGGAATAAATCTTATATTATCCCTCTTAAATCATATCCCAATTGTTGATGATGATGATATATATATATATATATATTCTTATCGAACCATGCTAAATCATGAAAAATCTAAAGATGCATCAAAGATTTCTAGGATAACAATTCTGGTTTGTGATGATGATCTGATGAGCGATGAGGCCATAGTTCACGGTCCATCCTATGATCCAAATCCTCAAGGTGTCTAGGTAGAAACTCATTCCAATGTTGAGTAGCCAAACATTCAAGTATTGTATACCGAGGACAGAGACATGTTTAGCATGCTCCATGTGTTCTAGCATCAAAGGATATTGTGGGTATATAGTGAGCATAGTCCTCATGATGTAAATGGTTGTCTAGATTCAGTAGTACATATCATTAATCAAATTTGGACCCTAAAGGATCATGTTGTTTAACCTTAATATATCCTTTTCCTTGGAAAATCTAGATATTAGTGTATTCTTTTTTCATAGAAACATGATCAGTCAAAACTCTGATAGATCAACTTCAAGAAGTTGTTCTATTAAGAGTAATACTGAAATTGCTTATGTGCAGTCTGTATACAAGTGCTTCTAGAGCTACAACATTGTGGGATGATAGTGGCTGAGTGTGCAGACAAGTTCCTAGATCATAGGCGATACTCTCTTGACATGATCCAGAAAGGCTACATATGATCATGAATGTTTCAGATTAGACTCTTTAGAAATATCTAACCCAGTTTTATTTATTTTTGCATCACCACCTATGTTTGGTTCTTAGAGTGGGAACTGATGAATGAGATATTTTTATAATAGTGATTTCATATATCTAGAGCTAGTACATGGATACATAGATGTGACTCATCATTAGTAGCTAGTAGATGCGAGGTTTCTTGATCTCGGCAATGAAGTCCCCTCTGTGATCAGACTTAAGAACCTGGTCATAGGGAGTGCAATGGACCAGGGAATATCATAGAGGGGAGGTACATTACTTTTGATTTACTAGGTCACATAACATAGGACATCCTGAAAAAAAATTCATAGAATCATAAGTATATAGGTCACGAAATTACAAGGTAGAGGCAACACCATGATATGAGAACTTCAATGTAAAGGCATGGTAGTCCCAAGGGAGTAGAACTAAGAAGAGGAGAAGTTGGAGGTGTTACTGGTTGATGACACTATGATATCCTTCCCCCACTAACCCTAGGTGACACAATTCAAATTTTAGGAGCCAATTATAGGGCCACAGACAACTACAATATTTGGATGATTTTGACCTACCTGTTATTGAAATTATTAGGGGTAAGATATGTGCATTTTATACTCCTTATTTATTATTAGTTGATATTGGTTTTGGTCATTCAATTATATATATAATTCTAATTTGAGAGATGGATATCCCTCTTGAGGTTCCAGCATAGCAACATCATCTTCTGGTTTATTTAAGGAATGCTTCTTCTGTATCATTCATCTTATGGAAATTCAATCCGTCATTTGGTAGAGAGAGATTCATGTGCTACCTTTCAATAATATTTATGAAACCTTATGAAATCATCATGGGTAAGTATTTTTTGTTAGTGGTCTAATACCAGATCAACTAATACCATATTAATTTCATATGAATCCACATTGAGAAGATGAGAATCTCCATTTTTCACATTCAAATCATATCCATGAATGTTGGTTTTGCAAGAAGGAGGCAAAATCCAATCATCCACCAGTTGTCAAATATATCCCATGTTGCCGTTGGATCTTTAGGCATCATGATTTCTTCAAATTTAGATCATTTCATCGTAATCTTCCCCATAGATGTTCCAAAACTACATGGTCAAATATGTAATTTTTCATTACCATGCATCCTAAAACCATTATTATATCTTCTATAGAATATTGTATGGACCCTCATGAACTCTGGGAGATTTCTATTTAGTTAGATGTCCTTCGAGAGAAATGTTCCATCAAACCCAGTGTGTCCCACTAGAAATCTCTAGTGCAGTTCATGAAAAAGTATGAGAGGGCCCTAAATGTTTTCATAAAATATCATTTTTTGAAGCATGTCACAATAAATAAAATGTAATTCATGTATTATATTTATGAATTATTTGACCTATTTCAAGGTGATAGATGGTTTTCAAAGATATATCTTAGGATTATCTTCAACCATTTTAGGGTTTTCGAGACTGGTATTCCAAATTTAGAAATCTAATGTTTCTATGGAAACTATGAGTTCCTAGTGATTCCCTTTGTTGTGATCAATTCCTACACCATGTTTATGGATTTAATGAACCTGGTCTTCCATCCATACATGGACTCATCTTTTGTTTTCATCATTTATGATGTACTCATATACACTATAAAATTGTAATAGAATGGTGAGAATTTGAGGATTTTCCATGATTATCTTTTATAAAACCACCTTTATGGAAAACTCTAAAAGTAATACTTCTGGATTCATGAGGTTCACATTTTGTGGAATGTTATTTTGAATGTTGTTTATCCATGGATATAGAAAATATGAACATAATTCAAGCATGGGAGACACCCTAGATCATGGAAGAGGTGTGATGATTTCATATCATACCGAGGTGATTTAAAAGGCTTATAAAAATATTTTCCAGAATTTCAGCCCAATTGATCTCCCTCACATGGAAAGGGTATCTTTATACATATTCTGAGTAGTCTCAAAGGGCATTTCATGTGTTTAGTCTATGGTTGATGAGATCTCCTATTTTGCGACCACCATATGATGGTCTTATGTTTATAGTGTGTTGGGATGCCTTAATATATTGTCTTGGTTTCGTGTTGATATAACACTATGAAGTTATCACATTGGGTCACTGTAGTTTTGACCCCATGTAAAGAAATATTAGGCTCACAACTCAGATATTGAATTGGAATTATTCAACCTAAGGATGTCACGAAAATATATTATGGTGTAGGGGGGGGATTTTTGGTTTACTCAAATCAGTATAGTCTCATGTACATCTTCATGTGGAGATACATGTACTTGATACATCGATACAAGTTATAGTTACTACTAGATTGTGACATTGAGATAGTCTATGCTTGAGTGAAGGGCAATGTGGTAGAATATTTCCTTAATAGGAGGTCCCAAACTCACATAGTTTAGAAGGATTAATAGTAGTGAACATACATTTATCCTCCTCTGATATAAGAGGAGGGTATAATTTTTCTATAGTTAGTGGTGTTGAATCCTCTTATTCTCGAGCACGTGGGAGAGTCTTAGCTAGGAGACATCGACTAAGTGGTATAACATGATTAGATATTTATTCGCAGCTCACTAGTTGGTTATTATAAAGGATATAATCATCACATATTATTTTATGGGTGAACATTGGTTCGAGTCCTGATGTGATTGTAGGTGATTCGGGAGTTCCACACATCCCATACCTATAAGTCTCTATGTGGGGAAGATGTATAGAGGCATTTTGTGGTAGTTTTGGTGATCCATAATGCGATAAATCAAAGCTGAGTTCATCTCTTACTACATCAATTTTCAATAGGTGAATGATGGTAACTATGTTCTTATAGGTTTTTTTGGCCCCTTGGGATCCCATAGTGGAAGTCGGTTGAAATATCATTGGACTCTATCAGAGGGTATCCATGTACAGAATACAAACATGACCCCATTTTTTCTGATACATGACCAACTAATGAAGTCAGAAACTTCCATAATATAATGGGGCTGATTTTAATTGAGAGTTTAGGTTAGTTGTCTATATGGGATACTTTTTCCTCCAACGAGTTCACTAGATGATTGTCTATGATGTTTACATGTAGTTTAAATCAGGATTGACATGATATCAGCCAGAGGCATTTAGGACCCAAATTTTGAGAAGAACAACCTATCACCCACAGACCGATGAGTAGACTAAGAGAAATATCCAAGTGTCAGATTATATGATTTGGGAATTCATGTTATACATTAACATTTTTAGGGAGGATCACCTACCCATATTAGAGTTTTTGTACAAAAACAGCTACAACTTAATCATGGGAATCACACGTTTGAGGCCTTTTAAGAGAGACCTTTTAGGTTACCAATTCGTTGGATAGAGGATATAAATAAATTTCTTATAGGCCTAGGTATGGTTCATGTGATGATCGATAAGGTCCAATTCATCCATTTATAGATGCAGATGACCCAAATCAGACATAATTTTAATGTATATCGTAATGGAGGCCCTTGGAGATTGAGCATAGAGACAACCATTATTGGATAGTCTCCCCAAGATGTACATTATAGTTGTTTGGATGGGATGGAAAGCTATCCTTGAGGTTCATTAGCCCATTTGGGATTATTAATAAGCTTGGAATGGTTTTTTACTGCCTCGGCCTACCCCCACAGCTAGAGCTGGTTCATGACATCTTTCACATTCAATAGTAGAGGAGATACACGAATGACCCTATTCACATCATTGAGTGGGGAAAACTAGAAATTGAGGATGGTCTGACCATTATAGTGCACTTGGTGGTGATCGAGGATCTATAAGAGAGGACACTATGTTCATATACTATCCCATTGGTCTACAAGTTGTTATAGAATGAGAATGTTACAGATAGTTATTGAGATAATGAGAGCCAAATGTGGACTCAGTATCCCAAGTTTATGCATAGTTTTTTTATTGAAAAAAATAATTAAAGGTTTCAAAGATGTAAAGACACAGATTTTTCCTTCTAAGTCTTTGAAATACATATATATATAAATTTTTCTAGAGCTATGCACTGCGAGGATGTGAAATTACGAGTCCCGATAAACCCAGAATTAATTATAAAAAAATATTAAATATATTTTCAGTTGAAAGCGCAACAATTATTAAATAAAATTGTATAAAACTAAAACCAAATTCCGATCAAAAATATGAGACCATAGTTGAGTTTGTAAAATAGTGTATATTGTAGATGTGAGATAAAATGGGTCGGCACATGACTACCAGACTCTTCTCTCATTAGTGGTACGTTCAATAAGTTAGTTAATTAATAATAAAATTAATTTATTTTTTATTAAAATGAGATAATATATAAAATAAATTCCATGATGAATTCTGCTAGGTTATCTACATAAACACCTAGATAACTCTAGAGTTATTCCAAGTGCATATGTTGGTGGTTCTAAATGGATGACGGAAAAAAGCCGGAGCGAATCAGATCAGGACACATCTAATGCAAAAAATTCTCTCAATCATTGGAGAATGAGTTCTTCATTAACGATCAATACATAATCAATGTAGGACTCATAAATTGATGATTTATTCCCTTTTATTAAATTCTTTTATAGGAATCATCATTTTTAATTGATCTATGCCAATTGTTCACAATTGGTTTCTTTCAAGTAGAAAAATATATGTTTATTTCTCTAGATTCTAATACCCTATAACAATTATTTAATGTTGGACAATAAATCATGTCCAAATATGATTTAATCCTTTTTAGGGATGGTTTATCCCCAATTTATCTTTCCATTTTCCACCATCAGGACACTACAGTCCTGGTTCTTTCTTTTTAGGGTAGTATCAAGCATACTCAGACCCCCCGAAATGGCGATGGATCAATGAAAGAGGCATGAATCAATGATGTGTGAATATATTTTGAATTTTATGAATTTGGAGGAAGATATTTTGGATTTAATATTAATGATTAATCAATGAATGATGCTTCAAGATGGGTTCTAGATTGTGGGTTCAAATGAACTAAAACTAGAAATTATTTCCAATTAACGATGGCTAGAAAGCACAAATCACAGTCGTATTCCGACATCATGAATAGATTTGAGGTGATATCTACTAATGCATGACCTGATTCAAGTTGTAAAGATTATATTTGGAAATATGGTGAAAACATGACTATATGTTGTGTGTAAGGTTGAACACACAACTTCTATCCCTCTAATGTACAGAATATACAGTTTCAAAAGAAATACAGGATTACAGGACATGTTATCCACCTACATGATTTGTACCCTTTCTATTGTTGGATAACCTGAGTGATGGGTCACATAGGCGGGAACCCATGTGGGAGTATATAGATAGGTATACTACCATGTAACCATGTAAACAAACATGGCCTGGTTGCACGAGAGATAACTCATGTGATGTAAACACATCACATATAGAGTACACAGACATGGTGTCTGTTACAAAGACACACATAGTAGGACATGACCATGGTCCCTTCTAGTAGGCACAGTCCATGTATTACACCAACGCCAACTATACATCAATACAGGAAGGGAATAATGTATTGTATAGGGACATAGATATGTTGTAGATTAGGACCACATAATGTATGGTTACCCTCACATTTCATGTATCCCTTTGTTCAATTTTAGAAAACATCATAGTTTTTTATGTTCTTTTTTTAAATTTATATTTAAACACGCGAATATCCTATCATATGTGTTTCTCCCTAGAGAGCAAGACGGTTCCCTCAGTTTTTGATTTCAAGACACGATGTTAAAATTTTTGTAAAGGGTGTATAATTAGAATATTCCAAATGACAAGAGTGATAAGAAATGTTCCTCAATGGATTATTCAATGTTTAACCCCTATGGGATAGGTCGCTAGTCCTCTATAACAATAGTGGAACCTCTATGTGGCCCTAGGGTTAGTTTCTTAGACCATTAAAGTGGAACATAGAATCCGTATGGGAGCGGGTCCTCTACATTACTGAGTAGAATCCCCTATCAGCATAGATCAAGGTACTTGATTACACTATAGTGAAACAAACCATCATCTTTGGAATGATTCATATACATATACATACAGAGTAGAAAACCACTATTATAATATCGTACATGTAACCTACTTCAATTTTTTTCCCACTTAGTTGATCCATATAGTAACGAGGCTTGAATTTATAAGCATAGTTACTTCTAGGGAGAGGCATGGGATGTTGGGCATTATTGATAGAAATTTGGAACAGTTGGATACTATTTTTCTTTGGATAATCTATGATATGAAGACCCCCTTATTCTCTAATTTGGGATTCTTTGACTGATAGTATATACAAATTCTTCTATAGCTGCACCTTGTATTTAGTAAGGATCATTACTGGGGAGATGAAGATGCACAGGGTATCCTAAATTCATTCTGTGTCGAGCTTATTATGGTTCGATTATTTGAATTATTGACTATTGGTGGTGAACAATTGATGTGTAGTTTATCTACTCATCGTGTTTATCTCCTTGTGTTTGGATGAGATTACTTTTGATCTGGGTTAGTTTGAGTGACTATCTTTGACTATATCTTGCATCTACTATATTTCCATTCATTTTGTATCTATTATCGCTCCCCCACTAATGCATTATAGTTATCCTAATGGTTATTAATATACAATCCATTGCATGGTATTTTCCTATATTTTTCATGTCTTATTTAGATGATATATAGGTCAACCATGACTATATAAGAGCTTTGGGACTCCGGGTTCTTTTGACCACATAAGGAGGTCATTGCTTGGGATTCCAAAGCTGTGCTCTCATTTAAATAATTAATTTCCCAACATTTTAGTTTGGGAAGTATTTCATTATGGGAGTTTATTTTTTCCTTTATTTTTCAGTTACACTAATGAACTTTTATATTTTTTGGAGGATCATTCAGGATTAGATTACATTATAGACGTGATGCATCTCTTAATCATTACCTTTTAACCTTTAAATCAACATTGTTGTTTATGTTTATAAAATTACATATGAAAAGGACTCCCCAAGTTACTTATGCCTTCAACACTGGTTCCCTCCATTTGGCCCATTGAGGCAGGAATGGGGTAGTTGAATCTCGACCACATCTGTGGGATTGGTTATGACTCGTTTCCCAATTATCAATCATTAGTTGTGGGTTCAATCCCCATAACTATGCCTAATACAAGGAGTTGCCTTCCAAAATGCATGTTAGTATTTTTCTTAAATCGTATTAATATTTCTAGAATATAATTACAAAAAATTAGATGAACATACTCAATGTAATAGTAATCATTTATTCATTTTTAACTACAAAAGACTATAATGCAATAAATGTGTTCCAAAAAAATAAAATAATATTAACTTGCTATAATTACCTTAGGTTAATGTTCATATCAACAAAAATATATTTTTCAATAATTTTTTCCATAAACTATCACATTACCATTAAATCACATTTATAGTTTATTATGTACTATTCTAAATATTCATTAAAATCCCTAATGAAAAACTAATGAAGAACAATACTTCTATGTTTCTTGATTCTTTTAAGCTATATACCTTTAATAAAAATACATCAACAACATGATTCTTGAGTAACAATAACAAAACACATCCTTAAATCATCTTACATGACTTTCAAAACATTTACTTCTTGAATTAAATCCTTGTACAAGGGTATTGACATGGATAATGACCATGTTTTCCACATCTATGACATATATCTATCAGTGGTCCCATATTTTGAACATTATTTTCCCTATCTTATCAACCGATAAATTACTTTTATATTAGAAATTACCTTATTTTTTCATTACATTACAACACATAATGAATATTTTTATCATTTATATCATTTTCTTTGGTCACTCTACCCAGACATTAAGCTTGTAACAAGTATATTCCTCTTTTCTTTATCATATTAACCACTTGACTTAGAATAAAACACCACCTATATCATTTATTAATGTGTTTGGAAATTCAACTATGCTCAATTTTTAATCATAATTTGAGTTACCACATTTGGAATGGTTATAAGATGTATAAATATTATTCTCATTAGTTTAGGTATTATATAGGAAATGTATTTACATATCCCATCACATTGGTTTTTGGAATTAGGTTTACTTTTTTTATTCCTAAATAAAAACAATAAAATATACAAGATGATAATTCATAAACATAATAATGGGTATTGCTACAATTCTATACGAAATAACTTATAAATGATAAGTATATATCAATATATGGGTCTCTATAATTCAATCCAACTTATACATGTTAATGTCTCTAATACAGTTTTATAACCTAAAAATTTTGTCTAGTGCTTCATAATGGTTTGAAAATAATTTTTTTAATATCTAAAGAATATCCCCTGGGTGTGTCAAAATAGGTGTTAAATATTGCCTTTTCTTGTGCACTAGGTGATGATATAATATATCTCAATGCACCCATTATAGAGATATTACCACCATGTAAAATGGTTATAGAGTCTCATCCATAAGTATTATCCCTAAATGGATATAATATCTTCGATCTTATTCACTATACACTTCAATAAAAATTCCTGATATTTTGATTTAAATTTTATTTACCGTATATTAAACCCTAGTGTTCTCGTTATATTATTATAATACTAATTCCAAAAAATAAATATTACTTTCTTGGATACCAACTATAGGAACCCATGTATTTTCCATGTATTATTACATGGGTTTGAATATAAAGATAAATTATCTAAAACCTCATGATCAGGGGGCCTAGTTCTTCATGAATACTAGGTTTCGAATAAAACTATTTGAGACTAAAATAACACTTACTTATTTTATTAACTGTATGGATCCTCTAAAGAAATTTGAGGGCATAAAAATCAGATTATAACATGGGTTATATAGAAAATAATTGGGCGACCTAAAATCCCTATAAGAGAGAAACCCTGATAAGGATGCATAACTTACGAGTCCATGTTATATCACAAAAAAATGAATACAAGAGGCTCATATGTAATAACATGGGAGAATAAAATAATTAAGATGTTATCAAAATATCATTTCATAATAGTAAATGTAGGAGAAAATATAACATGACATAAACATGAGTCAATATAACATATTAGAAAATATCATATAGTGGAAAATGTTCCATAATGTATTATGTGTAATCTATCATGTACAATCCCTCATTATCATCATTTTCTTAAGAAAGATGAGGAATGTTACTTAAACTAAAGTTACATCACCAAGATGACAACGACTGAAAATAAATACAAAAGTGATTCAACACATGTAGGGGACAATTTTCACTATATGAAATAAACAACAACCCAAACATTCCTTAACCAAAAATACACTAAATGATTCATGATAATAAGGGAAGTGAACTCAACATTAAATGTAACAAAATATTGTAAACCCAAGTGCCATAATGGATTCCTATAATTAAAATGTACACAAAGGAAGACAAAATATCAAAACTAAGAGTTCACCAAAAACAACTAAAACATCCATTATCCAAAAATTTCTATGCTCTAATTTCCCCAAATGATTCATGTATCATGATGTAGTTGTCAAGACTGTTGATGCATTACCTTTTACCATGCCCTGGTCAACAATAACTAGAAAAGTACCAATTTTCCAAATAATGGTTGAGATTTGAAACAATATATATTTTTTTCAATGACATCCCTGCTCTCACCACTAGGAAATAACATGTTTTCAACATTTATATAAAATAGTATATTTGAAAAAATTTATAAAGAAGATCATAAATAAATATAAATAAGTTACAATGAAACCATTTACTCAAAACAACAACAAGTTCAAAAGAAAAAAATTAGAAAATACATTAAACCATTTCGCATGATTCATTTTGGAATACCTATTCCATTAAACATATCCACACAACTAACCATGACTGAAAACCTAGGACTCCCTATGCTTTTGAGTGTTGATTCATCCTTTCAAAAAGCTATCATTTAGTGAACCATTTGATGAGTAATGTCCTGTAATCTTATACATATTACTGAGGATGAGGAATACTCTTTACACTTATCAGTCTTGAATACACAAGAGCACACAAAATCATTATTCTAAAAACCAATTCTAGACATCTTTTCAACCATTTCTATAAAACAGTTCTATTATAGAAACAAAATTACAAAATAGTAATTTAACTAAAAAATTACAATTCTTTTCAATAAAAATAACAATTTATTTAAAGAAGAAAATATTTATCCATTTACCAAAATTAAAAAATTATATTTTAAAATCTCCATTTAATATTTTAGAATGAAATAACAGTAAACAAAAACACCCAATTCTAATGTTCCATAAACCGTCATTAAATAGGGTTTTGTCACTATTTTCATAGAATATAAATAATTAATTTCAAATAAAATGATAAATTTGAAACTAATAAAATAAATAATATCAATATTAGTTTACATTGAATCCAACGATCTAATTATTTTTTCATGAAATGAAGTATGACACAAAGAATGATCACACAGCCTGGTAAAAACAACACAAAACCACCATAGATCTCTTCCCATATCACAAAAATGATAGATATATTCATATTTTGAGTAAAATATATTTTTCACAACCAAAGATGGTGTTGATTTAAGAATAATAGAGAAATTGATTTTTAGAATTTAGGAAAAGCATCAATAACAATGATGAAAAAATACTTTCTGTAAAAATCGACACATAAAACACTATGAGGAGAATTTAGATAACCTATGGAATGATGCTAGAACCTTAATTGATATTTAGGTATATATAATATTCTTTTTGGGATTCATGTGAGTATAAATGACGGAGTTATAGGCTCAAACATGTGAGATACACAATTTTAGGATCTCACTTAAAACCTACGCTTTTTTTCACACATTTAAGAAAACCATGCACTTACCATTAATTATCCACAGTCTCAATGGTTAAACTACAAATTTTTCCCCCACACACATTCCATCCTTGTTCTATCCATTCTAAAGGAAACTATCCAACATATAATCATTTCACCTAAGCTTCCACCCGGGTTTCCGAAACTGTGAATATCTCATGAAAATACTATTTTTCCATGATTCACTATGTATGGTTTATTATAGGTGTTGAATAGTTTAACCAAACCATGCACCAAAAGTGAACCTCTATGAAATCAATAAAACGCATAAAAGGATCTCCAATGCCTCTGAATAATAACAATAACACATTATATATTAAAAACCATAAAATAATGGTTTATAACCTCAATTTTGGGGTGTTAAATTCTCCCCCACCATTGATCTTTCCATTCCAAGAATATAGAAAACCAATGGTTCCTCGAAAGTGTTTTGGCCATTTCCCATTCATTTCATTCTCCCACACCCATTTCTATTTCTGAATCTGACCATGTTTCCAATAAAACCACACTAGAACTATAGAGACCCTAATCTTGACGTACATGGACATTAAATTACTTTTTTGGAATACTTAATATATAAGAAAAACATACACACAAGTACCATAATAGTTTAGTGTATTTGGATACTCGGAATAAAATATTCTAATAGTGGTGAAAGATAATCAACATCTCCCAATAAAGATCTTCCCTTTTTTCATACCTAAAACCTTTCTTTATATCCAAGGAAAAAGAAAACATAAAAGGGGTGAGCTCAAATTCCCAGTAAGGGTAAACATAGAGAACATAAAACAATCCATAACCATTTGAATGAAAAAATGTGAACATAAAATCTAAACATCAAAATCTTGAGAAAAGACATAAATCATGGATGTACATAAATCATAGATTATAAAATAACATCAATCATGATAAAATAGCTTGGAAGTAAAACGTGTAATTTTGAAAACTATTAAGCACATGATATTATTTCTATATTATCCATTGAATTGTTTCCAAGACCATCTTAGTGGACAAAGTCTCTTTCTGAATCGAGTTAAATCCTCATTCCAGTCCTGTATTATTGAACCGTTTTAACTTGTCGTTCCATCCATGTCTATCTCATGAGATATAATTTCTTTACCCAATGCATTGGAGGGAGATATAGGTCCCACCCATCTCATAATGAAATTATTCTTCGTGTGCCACAAAATCATAAATCATAAATCATAGCGTAATCCATGTAATAAAATGGGATTCTCAAACATCATGCCATGATAACATAATCCATTAACAATTGATATAATTTCATCATAAGAAAATTGAAACCATTTAAATCATAGATACATTCTACTTGAAGCACACACATATGAAATAATTTCATCATAGATGGGAAATTGTTTTGGCAAAACACTTGAAATGAATTCTTGAAGAAAATATCCTTTCTTTTTTAAAATGAATTTATTTTCACAAAATTCCATGCAATTTTAAAATATAAGTGTTTTTTGGAAAAAATCATGCAATCTTGTAGAGGAATCTTCTTGAAAATGAGGTGTTATGAAACCGTAAAAAAATTCCGTTCACGTCGTATAAGTTAAAAAAACATTCTTCTTGTACTTTTGCCGGAATTGTCAAAAAAGTACCTCGTAACGTAAAAAAAAGAAAGATTCCTTACATACCATGTAGTAAAAGAAAAAAATGGGTAAAAATGACTTTAAACATACATGAAAACGATTTTATTAAACATGGAAATGGATGATAGAAATAACCCCAGTAAATACATACGAATAAGAAATCTCGGATAAAAATGATATTTTAAAAATTATCACTTACCTTAGGTCTGATATGCTTCGAACGTATCTGAACCTCTTGTATAATGATTTAAATAATGTCATTGACTTATTACAAAATCATATTCATTGTTATGATATCATATATGTTTCACTTATGACTTTATATTATCCATTCTTTTGTAAATTCCACGTTAAAGCAGTATTTTGGGTAAAATCATTTAATTTATCGTATGTGTTTCGACTTGTCGTTCTTGATACTATTACTTATATCCTGATTTAAATAATTTCAGAATGTAAAACATGATTTATATATAATATATATTCATCAAATACATATATATATATATTATATTGATAAAAGGAATGAAATGCACCGTTCATGGAGACGGTAAGCCGTACGTACGCATGAACGATGTTTTTGTTTCCTTATTGAATTGAATAAAACTAAATAGATGACATACATATTATATATATATAAACAAATAAAGTAGAATTATTATTTCATATATTTCATTATAATTCATTAAATAAACTTTATTATCAGTCATGTATGGTTAACATGGAGAATGAATCTCATCGCTTCGTGGAGACGGTAGTCCGTATGTACGCACGAGCGATGATATCGTTCCCATAATTATTGAATAGAATTGGAGTGGATGGTATAATATATCAGAATCATTATGATGTTATAATAACCATATATAGTTATTCTTTACACCATTATACCCATCAACGTAAGGTGTTGGTGGAAAAACGGATTTCACCACGGCGTGGAGACGGTATTTTGTACGTACGCACGCGTGGTGATTTCGTTTTTCGTAGGATGGATAGATGGTGAAATAGGTTTGTTTCATACTTATAATAACATATCAGTATATGAGTTATACTGATTTCATTACTTTATAATGAAACAACTAAATAAGAAGAAGTGGAAGAAGAAATAGAGTTGAAAGAATCGGTAACGGACATTACCTCTTCTTTGAAACGCCTCTTTGAGGCCTCCTCTTAGGGAACTAAAATTGGTCTTTTAAGAAGACAAAACCCACTATGATGTTTCTATGTAAGTGGAGAAGATAATTTTGCAGGGTTAGGCCGAGCTTGAAGGCTCATAGTGGTGTGAGGAAGAGAGGGAGGAGGTGCCCTTGTATAAGGGAGGAGAGGGGCACCTTTGAAAAAACAAAAAATATTATTTTATTACAAAGCCAAATTAGGTTTTAAATAGATCCCAATTGATTTATTTAGAAGCTAATGTGGGTATGGGTCGAAATCCTCTCATCCAGTAGAATTTAGACTTGTTTAGGAACCTATTTTAACCTTTTTATTTAGATTTATCATTAAGTTAAATAAATTTACTTTTACCGTGTATTCTTGTCTTCTTATACTATAAGGTTAATAAACATACAATAACAAGCCAAACGAACCCCATGTTGTTTATTATTAATATATATAACTATATCTTAGTCGTTTGGAAGAACCTCAGATTTTTAGAAATAAAATAACAATGAATAATATAATATTTGTTTCAAAAACAATTTTATGTCATTTTTTACACTATTTAGTAATTGATTTTTGTGAAAATCATAAAAGAATTATTAGTTCGAAAAAAGTTAATTAAATCAATACTAACATGTCATATTAACCTAGAAAATTAGTGGAATGCATAAAAAGTCTTAAATTACATTTATTTTTGTATTTATAACATCAATTATGTCAATATTTCATTAATAAGATAATTACTGCATCATCTTTGTTTCAAAAATAAATTAACATATATAAAGTCTAGAAATTACAAATAAAATATAATTATGTAGGAAATATTTTTATCTTTCTAATGAATATTTACAGTCGAATTTATCTTATGTATAAACCTATATCAAAAATTATTTAGTTATTAAACTTTCATTTTAATTATTTCAACCCTTCATTAAATAAATTAATAATAAATGTCCTAATATAATCCATGTGGGCCTAAATGGAAATATTTTATTCATAATGTTGTTTTTGGTCGAATTACACTTATCCAATAGAATTAGGACATGTTTTAGGGTAATAATAATATCATTTTTACCCTTAAATACCCTATTTACTTTTAACCGTGGTAAAAAAAAAGTAAAAAGTTACTATTCACCTAAAATTATTTTCATCTCATTGAACCACATTTTACTTACAGACATCAACCATGTCTCTCGGAGTTTTGAAATTCCACTCACAGAAGCGGTAAAATTACGTTTTATGAAAAATTCATTTTTTTAACTACCACTTAGTGGTTTCACTATTCATCAAAAAATGAAAGTTTCTATAAAAATACCAAAAATTAGGCCTAAGCTATATTTGATATTTTGAACTCAAAAATGATGTCTATTTTACCAAATTCAAAACCTATCAGTTGCATTAATTAATTTGAAAATTAATTCCCGTCGTCAAAACAAATTGCGTGTTCTTAAGAGATAATAACTATCAAAAGATTGACATTTGTTTATGTCTAATTTAAATGTGAAATTACATCCAATGAACAAAATTGTATTAAATTGTAAAAATATATTCGAAATATACTTTAAAACCACTCAAATTAATTAATTATTTCGATTAAAAAGGTTGTTTTTATTAAAAGTTTGTAATTTTCACTATTCATCAGAAAATGAAAGTTATCCGAAAAGTACCAAAATTTCACCCTAAGCTAATTTGGATATTCCAAATCCAAAAATGAAGTCCATTTTGAAAAATAAAATTTAAAAAATTTTAAAAAGTGGTTATTACTATTTTTAAAGGCTAGTTTTAATAATATTTTAATAGCATATCGTTGTTTAGTGAAACTCGGTATTGCGTACTACACGTGCTATCGAGGAAGGTCGTGATTGCGTGTAATGCAAGGAAAGTCGAGGATGCATGTTGTGCAAGCTCCTTTTAGTTTGGCGTAAAACACAAAACATTAATGAAATAAAAAGGAATATTTTTCATAAAATTTCGTGGTGTTACATTCTACCCCCCTTAAAATGAATTTCGCCCTCGAAATTCGTCAGGGTTATAAATGGTTTACTACTCGAAAGTTTATTTAATAGAAACCCACATCGTAAAAATGAATACCAAAGCCAATCATTATAAACAAAAATATGAAAAGTAATGGTTACCCAAATAAACTAATCACTCAGTTTCCACATAGGTGAAAATATAGATATGGAAGAGAAATATAACCATCATGTTCTGATGGAGAGTGGTAAAGAACATGGATATGGAAATGCCAGTAATCACAAAGCCATAAATTTGTGACGATCTATGGTACCATCTAATTCATCAGATATAAGAGCACTAGGACAACATTTTTGGCATTCAAGATCATTTCCCTAAAGTTGATGAAATTGGAATTAGAAGAAATACTTTCGTGATTTTGGTATAGTCTCACCGTTGGTTGTTCTTTGGACAATTTCCACTTCATCTCTAATGAAATGAAGTTGAATTTGTCATTCGTGAAGTGTTAGTAGATCATGTGATAGAATGATGGGTCATTCCGTCTGTCTCAAAAAAAGGTTAGAAAAGTTATCAAAAAATACATAAGTCCATCTATAGTGAGATTAATCATATATGGTTCCTAAATTGGACTTATACGTCATATATCATACTGCTTAATATAATAAAACTAGTTTCTACTAAACAGGGACTTCATGTAGGCCAGTGGTAGGCGATAAAGGTCAGTCACACTTCGGTTGTGGGTTCGATTCCCACAGCCTTGTCTGGCGTGATGGGCTATTGCCCATCCTGCAGGTTGTCCTTTTTCTAAAACTACATTACTATAATGTCCAATAAATAATATCGAAAAAACATCTATCCATAAACAATACTAACTTATGTCCAACATAATCCATTCCAATATTTAGGCTTATCCAAAATAATGTTGTCTAATCTCATATTATAGTGAAATCGATTACCAAAGAGTTCATACAACTAGCATGTTAATACCATTTTTGGTCCCCATATATCATGAGATATGTCTTTTTGGTCACATTCCAAACATTCGAAGGCCTAAATCATGTATTCTCTTGAAAACAAATGAATACCCATTGACCATTATTGAAAACATGAATGCTGTTAAATGTTATCTCATTCCACATACCAAAATCCTCAAAAATCTATATACCCAAACCATGATATCACTTAGTCCTTATATCAATCATGAGATCATGAATACTGTCAAACATTTCATTTTCTCCTTATCCCTTCATTATGCGCATATCATCTGCTTTCCAAAATATTTGAATCACTTTTCATGGTTACTAGTACCATAATATTATTGAAAATCACAATATACTAATAAAAAAGTATTCTAATAAACAATAAAAGTAGCTCAAAAACATAATTCTTGAATACCAATACATAAACACTTCAATCCATCCTCTTCAATGATTGTCCCAGAATATGTCCTTCATTGATTTAGAAGTAAATTTTTAGGTCAGGGCATTGAGTTGGGTAATGCCCATGTTCTCCACAAATAATACATTGAACTCCATAATAGTCTGTCACTCTATGACCCTTTTCTCCACACAGATAACATCGGTCCGTCCATTTGAGGTATTCCTCATGGTTCTTCTTCCCATCTTTAGAAATATCAATCTTCCTTTCTTTATGCTCCTCATCATGCGAACATGCATAATAGTCTATCTTCCTCTTATTTTATGAATTAGGCATACAACTAAATTTCACCTTGTTAATCATATATCGTGATTACTTATTCAACATAATCACAATACCTTTCTCTCTAGGAATTACACAATTTTGTTGCTCATAGTCACCGATTATTCCATTGGATTCAATGTTAACTGAATTCCTTCTGGTTCCCTCCATTAACTAAAACACAAAAAGAATTATGTGGGAGGTAAAAATCATACTAGAGAAAACAACATAGTAAAGGGAGAGTACCCGCAATATCATACATCTTAGGTAAAATTCTAATATCATTAGCGCAATTCTAGGACTATAACCTATACGTATACTTAACCTTAGAGACATCCCTAGACATACCTTAGAAATATCTCTAGTGATCTCACTAACGTTTTCGCATCCTAGTTTCCAAATGTTGACTAAACCTTTCCTCTAATACCAACTGTATAGACCCTAAGCTTGACATAAATGGACATTACATTACTTTTGTGGAATACTTAATACATAAGAAAAATAGACACACAAGGACCATTATAGTTTAGTGTCTTTGGAAACTCGGAATAAAATCTTCTAATCGTGGTGAAAGATCTTCAACATCTTCCAATAATGATCTTCCCTTTTTTTCTTACCTAAAACATTTCTTTATATCCTGGGGAAAAGAAAACATAAAAGGGGTGAGCTCAATTTCCCAGTAAGGGTAAACATAGAGAACATAAAACAATCCATAAACATTTGAATGCGAAAACATGAACATAAAATCTAAACATCAAAATCAAGAACAAAGACATAAATCATGGTAGTACATAAAGAATAGATCATAAAAGAACATTAATCATGATAAAATAGCATGGAAGTAAAACTTGTAATTGTTTCAACCATTAAGCACACGATATGATTTCCATATTAGCCAAGGAATTGCTGCCAAGGCCATCTTAGTGGACTAAGTCCCTTTCTGAATCGAGTTAACTCCTCATTCCATTCCTGTATTACTGAACCGGTTTAACTTCTTGTTCCATACATGTCTATCTCATGAGATATAAAATCTTTACCAAATGCATTGGAGGGAGATATAGGTCCCACCAATCTCATAATGAAATCATTCTTCATTTGCCACAAAATCATAAATCATACATCATAGCATAACCCATGTAATAAAATGGGATTCTTAAACATCATTCCATCATAACATAATCCATAAACAATTGATATTATTTCATCATAAGAAAATTGAAACCATTTAAATCATAGAGACTTTCTACTAGAAACATACACATATGAAATAATTTCGTCTTAGATGGAAAATAGTTTTACAAAACCCTTGAAATGAATTCTTGAGAAAAATATCCTTTCTTCTATAAAATAATTTTCTTGTCACAAATTTCCATGAAATTTTAAAAGATAACGGTTTTGTTGAAAAAAATCATGCAATAATATTGAGGAAGCTTCTTGAAAATGATGCATTATGAAACCATAAAAAAAATCCATTCACGCCGTATAAGTTAAAAAAACATTCTTCTCGTACTTTTGCTGAAAAAAATCAAAAAAGTACCTAGTAACATAAACAAAAGAAAGATTCCTTACATACCATTTAATTTATTCAAAAATGGGTAAAAATTAAATTAAAAGAACATGAATACACTTTCATAAAACATCGACATGGATGATTGAAATAACCCCAGTAAATACGTACAAATAAACAATCTCAGATAAAAATGAGATTTGCAAAATTGTCCCTTACTTTAGATCCAATATGCTTCGAACGTATCTGAATATCTTGTATAATGATTTAAATAATGTCATGGACTTATTACAGAATCATATTAATTGTTATGATATCATATATGTTTCACTTATGACTTTATATTACCTGTTCTTTTGTAAATTCCATGTTAAAGCAGCGTTTTGGGTAATAACATTTAATTTATCATATGTGTTTCGACTTGTCGTTCTTGATATTATTACTTATATCCTAATTTAAATAACTCCAGAATGTAAAACATGATTTATATATAATATATATTCATCATATACATATATATATTATATATTTATTAATGGAATGAAATGCACCGTTCATGGAGACGGTAAGCCATACGTACGCATGAACGATGTTTTCGTTTCCTTATTGAATTGAATGAAACTAAATAGATGACATACATATATATATATACACAAATCTAGTAGCATTATTATTTCATATATTTCATTATTATTCATTAAATAAACTTTATGATCATTCATGTATGGGTATCATGGAGAATGAATCTCATCGCGTCGTGGAGACGGTAGTCCGTACGTACACACGAGCGATGATATCATTCCCATAATTATTGAATAGACTTGGAGTGGATGATATAATATATCTGAATCAGTATGATTTTATAATAACTATATATATTTATTATTTACACCATTATACCCATCCATGTAAGGAGTTGGTGGAAAAACAGATTTCACCACGGCGTGGAGACGGTATTCCGTACGTACGCACGTGTAGTGATTTCGTTTTCCATAGGATGGATAGATGGTGAAATAGGGATGTTTCATACATATAATAACATCTCAGTATATGAGTTATACTGATGTTATTACTTCATAATGAAACAACTAAATAAGAAGAAGTGGAAGAAGAAATAGAGTCGAAAGAATCGGTAACGGACATTATCTCTTCTTTGAAGCGCCTCTTTGAGACCTCCTCTTAGGGCACTAAATTGGCCTTTGAAGAAGACCAGAACCTCTTGGATGTTTCTATGGAAGTGAAAAAGATAATTTGGCAGGGTTTGGACGAGATTTAAGGCTCAATGTGGTGTGAGGAAGAGAGGGAGGAGATGTCCTTTTATAATGGAGGAGAGGGACACCTTTGGAAAAACTTAAAATATTATTTTATTATAAAGCCAAATTCGGTTTTCAATAGTTCCAAATTGATTTATTTCGAAGCTAAGGTGGGTATGGGTCGAAATCCGCTCATCCAACAGAATTTAGACAAGTTTAGGTTCATATTTTTACCTTATCATTTATATTTAACATTATATTAAATAATTTTACTTTTACGGTGTCTTATTGTGTTCTTATAATATAAGGTTAATAAACATACTATAACAAGAGAAACGAACCTAAAGTTGTTTATTATTAATATATATATCCTTATCTAAGTCATTTGGCCGAACCTCAGATTTTTAGGAATAAAATAACAATTAATAATATAATATTTGTTTTAAAAACTATTTTATGTCATTTTTGAAACAATTTAGTAATTGATTTTTGTGAAAATTATAACAGAATGATTAGTTCGAACAAAGTTAATTAAATCAATACTAACATGGAATATTAACCTAGAAAATAAGTTTAATTCATAAAAAGTCTCAAATTACATTTATTTGGGTATTTATAACATCAATTATGTCAATATTTCATTAATAAGATAATTACTGTTTCATATTTGTGTCATAAATAAATTAACTTATTTATAGTATAAAAATTACAAATAAATTATCATTCTGTATGAAATCTTTTTATATTTCTAATGAATAATTATAGTCTAATTTATCTTATGTATAAGCCTATATTAAAAATTATTTAGTTATTAAACATTGATTTTAACTATTTTAACCCTTCTTTAAATAAATTAATAATAAATTTCCTAATCTAATCCAAGTGGGACTAAATGGTCATATTTTATTTATAAGGTTGTTTTCAGTCGAATTAAACTTATCCAATAGAATTAGGACATGTTTTAGGGTAATAATAATATCATTTTTACCCTTAATTACCCTATTTACTTTTAAACATGGTAAAAAAAGTAAAAAGATACTATTCACCAAAAATTATTTTCATCTCATTGAACCACATTTTACTTACTGACATTATCTATGTCTCTCAGATTTTTGAAATTCCACTCATAGAAGTGGTAAAATTAAGTTTTATGAAAAATTCATTTTTTTAACTACCACTTAGTGGTTTCACTATTCATCAAAAAATGAAAGTTTCCAGAAAAATACAAAAAATTAGGCCTAAGATATATTTGATATTATGAACTCAAAAATGATGTCTATTTTACCAAATTCAAAACATATCAGTTGCATTAATTAATATAAAAATTAATTCCCGTTGTCAAAACAAATAGCGTGTTCTTAAGAGATAATAACTATCAAAAGATTGACACTTGTTTATGTCTGGTTTAAATGTGAAATTACATCCAATGACCAACATTGTATTAAATTGTTAAAATATATTCTAAATATACGTTAAAACCACTCAAATTAATTAATTATTTTGATTAAAAAGGTTGTTTTTAATTAAAAGTTAGTAATTTTCACTATTCATCAGAAAATGAAAGTTAACTGAAAAGTACCAATATTTCACCCTAAGCTAATTTGAATATTCCAAATCCAAAAATGAAGTCCATTTTGACAAAAAAAATTTAAAAATTTGAAAAGGTGGCTATTACTATTCATAATGGCTAGTTTTAATAATATTTTAATAGCATATCGTTGTTTAGTGAAACTCGGTATTGCGTACTACACGCGCTATCGAGGAAGGTCGCGATTGCGTGTAATGCAAGGCAAGTCAAGGATGCGTGTTGTGAAAGCTCCTTTTGGTGTAGCGTAAAACACAAGTAATTAATGAAATAAAAAAGAATATTTTTCATAAAATCTTGGGGTGTTACAAGAACAAATAATTTTTCACCCAGTACATTCTGTTACCTATTCATAATCTAAAATTGAATATGTATCAATGATATATACCACTCAATGTTAGTGAGATCCCATTTGATCACATTATTACGACTGAGATATGTGGATCCCATTATTCACTAAGCTGAGCCATGTTGGGTATTCCAACCAATATCTCACTTATCCATCCTATTAATATATCTCAAAAGGGCCCATGTATCAGGGAGATAACTATACCGGCTTCCCAAAATGATTATCTGCAATCCTTTTTGTGATCCTCAAGAAAACATGGTAACATACTAGAAATGAAAATGGACATTGATGATGATCTGTATATGATTTCTGTTGACTTTGAGACATCTCCATCATTTTTCTTAATCAACTAATTCTTATATATTTGCTTGAAGGACGTGGTTCAGTCCATCTAGTGAACTATCACCTATTTCCACCCATAAAATTGAAGAATGATAACTACACCAATATAATTTATCAAAATGGTCAATTTGTGTCAATGGTTTTTAACTATTGTTACATGAGAACTCTACTAATTGGAAATTCTCTTCACAAGAGCCACCTAAATATAGTAAACAATTTTACAACATTTCATCCAGTATTTGTAACATCAGCAAAGATTTTCTTTCTATCTAAGAATGAACACCATAATCATAGTCATTTGACCCCAAGGAAATTATGTATGGATTTATATAAATGATATTTAATCCTTGGATCCTTATCTAACAAGATAAAAAATGGTATACCATTCTTCTTTACAACTCAAGGGATATTTGATTTGGACATATCATCCATCATATGAGATTCATGAATAGGGATAAAATGAGTTATCTTTGTAAAGAGATTCACTATCACCAATTTGAAATCATTTTTCTATAACATTCCTAGTATTCCCAAAATAAAATCCATTTCTATCTACTCCTACTTCTAAATAGGGATATTTAAAGACTACAACATACGTGTCGGTCTCTATTGTTCTACCTTAACTTCATAACATGTTAAGAATCTCGATAAAATATCAACCACATTCATTTTCATTCTTCTCTACATGAAACTATTCTTTAATATCTTTTGCATCTTCCTTATTCCATGATTAAATAAATCATGAATGGTGTTAATCCTAAAGATGTTGTTCATGAAAATCTCTGAGTACGACTATATGATTTTGAAATCAAAAAAATAAACTCTCATCTAGTTTCTAGCCCTCAATGTTATCCCACCCATTTTTTTGACATAATCACCACACATTCTGCATCAAATGTCTATGCCTCATTCTCCGTCATTAATAGATCACGAACAAATGATATTGGAAACATTAATAAAATATCACCGTGGTCCTCACGTTCAAAACACAATTCCTCTATAACTGAAATTCACTTTCACTGATCTGAATCATATTTTTTCAAATGAGCATGTGAATTCGTACTTAATACATCTACCACTGAATTACCTGTAATCAGTGTATACATATATTCAAAGTAAAAAATATGATCATACTCCATCATTCTTATTTATCTCACTATAAAATCCCCTTGAGAGAAAATATTCTTTAAGCTCTTATGATATGCGAACATAGTAAATTTCCCACAGAAGTTGTAATGTCACGAAGTATTTAAATAATGGACAATATTAGCTAGATAAAAATCATGTATTAAATAGTTTTTATAATTCACTCTAAATTTACTTGATCTATAAGAAACCTCATGGTCTCCATTCATGAGAACATAACAAAACTCTAGTCTCAATTCATCACAATATGATTGAAACCCTTTTCTTGATTCCAACAAAATCATAATTGGTTCTTATGTAAGGGAAAAATCCAGGTCTTGGAAAGCTTTCTAAAATTACTCATCCCATTAGAAGCAGTCATTATTATTTTTCAAATCATTCATAGGTTAATATAGTATTGAAACCAAAACAAATATCATTTATAGTAACAAGTCAATCAAATTGAACTACATATTCCAAATATGTTATTTAGAGGATTCCAAGAGATTATATCCTCAATATTTCCCAGATCCATTGAAACACCTATTTCGAAAACAACATGTCCATGAAAATGTCATGCCTATAACAAAAAATCAAGATTTGGTGACTTGGAATACAAACTATGATCTCCCAAGATTTCCAAAACAATTTCAATGTGTTTCTCATTCTCATCCCATGAACTTGAATACACTAGAATTTCATTCATGAGAAAAACAAAAAAAGAGTATAGATATATCCAAAATATATGATTAATAAATTATATAATGTTTGATGGAACATTACTAAGACCAAAAGTCATTACCACATTTTCAGTGTCCATATATACTTCTGAAATCTATCCTTGAAAAATCCTCCTTCAAAACACTCAATTGTTGATATCCGCATCACAAGTCAATATTAGAGCTCCACTGATCTCCCATAAAATAATGAAATATATCATCAATGCGTGGATGTTCATACCTATTCTTTATTGTGAATTGGTTACGATTAAAATAATCCATACACATTCTTAGAGCACCATCTATATTCTTCACAAACAAGAGATGTGCATCCAACAAAGATATGATCATCCCATTAAATCCACTTTCATTCCATCTCTTCCATATTCACATACATATCAATTATTTTAGTCTGTGATACACTATAATATAAAAAGGAAATGGGACTGGTCCCAATAATTAGATAAATCATGAACTCCACTTCCCTTATAGGTGGTAACCCTTAGATGTTTTTTTGGAAACACATCACGAAACTCAACAATCACAACTGGAAAACTGGTATTCTCCATCTATTACATTGATTCAAAAATAGAATGCATCAATATTATAAGATATCATTCCAATTGCTAGTACTAGAAACCCAATTTTTTTGGTATTTCCTTCCCATTATCTAATGAATAGAAGCTTGACACCATCCTAAACCGTGAAACTAATTATTCTATTATAATAGTTGAGTTGATACATGAATGTTTTTAAACAATCCTTAACCGGGATTACATCATAGACATCCATGTTTAATATAAAGAAATCCTATTTCATAACATCTCCATCAATAGTAATAGAACATGATCTATATACAATTTCACGATATTCTCCAAAAACAATATGGGTTTGATGATTTATTATATATGGAATCATCTCATGTTTTACAATTAAAAGATCAAGAAATTGAGAACAAATAAAATAATGTGATGCACCAGTACAAAACCACACGTGAATAAGTGTATAAATCAAAAATAATTGTACCTATAACCATTGTTGGTCTACATTGATCATCCATAATCACCTTCTCTTCTCCATATAATTCCTCCATTGATGCAATATTTTCTTATTTTCCAAAATATTATTTCCATTACCAAGGAGTCATGGATTTCATATAATAACCATGGTTATCACTATTCTAATGAAAATAATGATTCTATTTCTTTCGCCCCATCAAACTGTACAATTCTTGGGATACCTAAGATGTTTTTTTCAAGAAACTATCATCAGATCACTATGAAAATAGCATTGAAGATGCCTCATCTTGTTATAGTTATGAAATTCCCTTGATGGGGTCATACACTCTAACTTCATGTTGTCCAAAAAACACATCTGAATCATCCATCTTTATTCATTAGTCTGATAAGAATATTCTCTAATCTAAATGTTTATTTTTGATTTCGGATCCAACTCTCTAAAATGGTTTACCTCTTCGGATTATTAAATCATATGTGTTCCCAAAATATCCGTTGGGTTTCAACATACTTCCGCTTTCCCTATTTCCCAAGATTTCCTCTTCAACTATTTTCTCTATATTGACTATATCTATATAATTTGTAATATAGAGAAAAAAAATATTTAATATAATCACCTGTACCAGCCTAGATTAATAAATGTGTTCCTTGAAGGATGCACAAGGAGAATCCTCATCACAAACTGTAATATATTCATGAATTTAGACACATACTCCCTGATAAAAATATTTTCACGATTCATACAGATGAATATTGTCATTATTTGAATTCTAAATGTGTGGGATTATAATTGTATATTAAATAATTATTCAAAATTCTCCCAGGCATGTCCATGATATGATTTAGCCTGAACACCAAAATCCCACCACTAATGTAGAATATCTTCTATTATATATATCCGCAACATGACATTCATAATATCTGGTGTGCTAATAAAATTGAATATACTATTCACCCTCTTCAGCCACACATCTGCATTTTCTGTTTTAGAATCACCCCAAATGATGGGTGGATTCTGTTTCTTGAAATCAATGTAATGATCCAATTTCCTTGTTTGATCTGTCCTATTCCCGTTATCCATATCTTGAAATTCTTGGATAAAAATATGAACCAGCTATTGGTTCACATAATGCTCATGTTCAACCACATTCATTATAGATTCATCTGGATGGTTTATACAATGCCTACCGGGTTTGTTTCTCTTGATACAAAAAAACCACCATAAGTATCACTATATAAGAACTAAAGGCATAAAATTTAAAATTATATTACATTAATAATGAAATAATTTCATTAAAAAATCACCCTATTGAAAATTCTATAATTTTTTAATAATAGCTAATTGATTTTGAAAACCATACTATTTTCAAAATATCTCAATAATAGAATTTCTCAAATTATTTCATTTGAAAATTAATTTGAACGTTTTTAAGAATTAACTAATTGAACATAATTTAACATCAGTACTCAAAATAAAATATATATTCCTCGAGGGAGGACATTCATTTAATACATTCCATGGTCGTCTCATTGCCCAAACTCATGACAATGAGATTTTGAAATCCTTTAATTGTCTCCAAAACACATATATACCCAAATCCTTTGTAACATGATTATCAACATAAAAAGTTTAACTATTCATTTTTTCTCTATATTTTATATCCTCACAATCCTACAACTTCCTATGATCCCAACATAATAAATATACCATAATGAATTTCAACTCATGTACAAAGAAAAAAATATGACCACTTGTTCCATATAGAAGGACAAATATTATAACAATCTTTTCTTTTATACAACTCCAAAGTTCCTTGAGACAATGGAGGAATGTTAATAAATATTGGGTGGCAGTCCAAGATGCGAAAAGATGAAATTAAATTTCAAAGGGCATCAATAAATTTATTATATGATTTTCTTAGTGAGAAATAACCAACTAAACAAATATTACATAACCAAAAATACCACTATATGATGAATGATAACAAGGAAATACAACTCAAGGATTCATTTAATACTCTAATGTTTACCCAAGGTTCAATCCATAAGTCAATAATATGAATATACATAGTGGAAGACTAAATATCTAAACTCTAAAAATACCAAATACAACTACCACTCCCATGATCTAATAATATTCATTCTCCACATACACTGCACTATCCATGTATCATGAAGTTGTCCTATCGATGTGTGATATTTACCCGATCCCATGTCCTAGTCAATAACATCTAAAAAATATATCTTCTAAAGAAGGGGAGAGTAATGAACCTTATTAGATTTTCCCCCAATGACTCAAATACTAACGCTACTAGAAAATAACATGTCATACACATTTATATAAAACTGTTTACAATAATAAATTTATAAAAAGATTATAAAAATAGATAGATGTTCTAAAGAGACAATTTTATCATATCAAAAAAAAGTTCAATGTAAAATATCAAACAATAAATTAAACTATTTCACATGTTTCATTTGTAATGACCCAGAATGACCGTGTTATTTTTTTAAATATATTGGAATTTTACAAGTTTGGGAAATCTGACAGTGCGCGATTCTGAGGCATGGAGTTCCCGGAATGATCCATTAATGTTTCGTTATTCTGAAGTTAACATGAATAAATAGTTTTCCTGAAAAAGTGGTATAACTATTATATAGATACTGGATGAGAAATCTGAGGGCACCATTGCACTCAGGATGGCAGGTTTACTCAAGGCACGACTTATGATTAGTAAGCGTGAACCTCCTTTGAGAGAACCCAAAAATTGCATAATCATGAAAACAATAATTAAATAAATTATTTTATTTTTCAAATGCATATAACTCGAAAACAGTAACCCAGATTAAAAATATGTTTCCACCACTGAACTCGTGGGTGTATTATTTCTTTTAGAAGATACTAACTTTGGCGGGCACATGCCACCAGAGAAAGTTAGTTTTTGGCCGCAAATAAAATAATAAAGTGACAATTACTTTATTTCAAAATTCATAACAACAAAATGGCAACTCTAATTGAAAATCTGAAAGTACCGTTGGGTTCATTGGGGTGTGTTTCACCTTGGTAGAGCCTAACCTCGGCCAGTGCGGATGGAGGGTGACTGAAAATAATTTTCCAAACTTTTGTTCAGGTACGTTTAGTAAACGGACAAGCGGCATTTTATAAATTTTTAACTGGTGCACGGAATTGAAATCTGAGGTCACCGTTGAACTTGCAGTGCCAATATTCTCTTAAGGATCCTTGAACCTCAATGGCAGTTGGTCGAGGGTGAATGTTTGTTTTTGGGTTTTTCATGGAATTTATAAAATAAAATAAAATTCTTTTTATTTTATTTTATGATTCCATGTGGATATTTCTGGTGTGTTCCACCAGAACTAAACCTCCAGGTGGATGTTGGAAGTGGGTAACACCATACCTTAACCTCCCATGAGAGGTTATGGTGGTGGGGATCACCCAAACCATAACCTCCAATGAGAGGTTATGGTGGTGGGGACTACCCATGATGAAACCCCCCTTTAATTGGGAGAAACCCTCAAATACCACAATTAATGAGGGGGATCCTCTTGACCTCCACCAACATAATTGTGCCAACACACATTACATTAATCTTGCTAACACACCACATCATAGGGCCAGTGTAAATTAATTGGCTTGGCCCTTTTTAAATTATGTAATAGCATCGTTTTAATTTAGGTAGGTTCATAATAAATGACCCGTGATATATTACAATGTTCATCGCCTGCCACTCCCCCTCTCCTATACATATAGAGCATTGGAGGAGGATTTGGGACAGATTCACCAAGCTATGAAGTGATGGTAATGTGACGTGACGCTCAACACTTGGAAGATTACACTCTCTAACGAAGAATGTGTTCTCCCAACGAAGAATGATCTCCCAACGAAGTATAACCTCAACTTCGACCTTCTTCATTGGGACATCCTACTGATGTGGAGAATCTACCACGAGCCGATGCAACCTTGGATTGTATGTGTGCATGGTGGACGCGATGCACGATGACTCTCCTTCGACTTCTACCCACAACTTCACCGACAATGACTTGCGATTAAAGGTAGGGGTTTACTTTGAGTATTATACCTTTGTTTTCCTCATCTTCGTTTGAAAGGAATCGATGCGATGTTTTTTATGAAATTATTGTTCATCATTATCATTTGATGAACCTATTCCTATCACCTCAAAATACGGAGTGTGCGAGACAAACTAAGATGGAACGACTCCTTCCACTAACATTTTGTGATGTTTCATAGGTGATGATGACGAAGGCGGTAACGAAAAAGGCTGCGCTACCTACGACCTCCATGAATCGCGTTGCCCTCCTGTGCACTGGTGCTCTTGGACAAATAACGCCGACCTGCGCCACACCGAACTGACCTGCCCGCACCCCTCACGGCCTGCACGGCACCCCACGTGGCTTTCCTGGCGCCCAACGCATCCTGCCCGGCGCCCCGCTGGCCATCACACAGACTCATGCATGCCCTGACCGGCTTGCCAATGGCCTCAAGTGTGCCCCATCGGTCATCCCGCAGCCTCCAGCCCACCCCACTGGCCATACTGTGGCATCGTGTGCACACTGTCGGCCTGCCAGTGTCCTCCAGCGTGCCCCGCCGGCCTGCACGCGGCCTCCAGCGCCCCTACCAGCTTGCCCAGCCCCCCCGCGGCATCCTTTGCTGCATCACTGGACGAACTGGATCGGCCTTCTGGGATGACTCACCTGATATGTGCCCCTCGCAGTGCTATCTTAATCGTCCCCTCGCCTCTGGGCCATTCCACCTACGCGGCAACCCCCAGTTTGAACCTCCCCCATAGTCCTCTGGGTCGGGCCTAGCATAGGGAGACGAACCTAGCAGGTTGACCTACCAAACGGGCCTGGCCAGACCTAGTGGGTCATAACGGGTTTACCTAGATTGGGTCATACCATTCTGGGTTGAGCCGAGTCGGTTGGACTGGGTCTGACTGGGCCGAGGCCCATTACCAACCATTTACTTCCATTAGCGATATCATTGACACCGGATGACCGTTTGACTAACTGTCAGCATCTCTATTTTTCATGGAATGTGAATGTCCCATTGGTTATTCCCATCTAGAGTTTGGGATAAATTTGATATATGGTCAGGTTGGATCGTACACGAATCTAACTGGGCCCCTCGGTCTAAAAAGAATATAAATCACAGACCGGGCATCCGATTGACACGTCGTCTATTGCGTTGAAACACTTATGACAATGCAGACCATTGAGATACTTCTACGTGGGACTTCGTGATAGTTGGAGTATCGACATGTGGCTCATGGAGCAGACCCTCTTGTAGAAGAGCAAGTGGAGTACAGAGACCTAGTATCTGGCTGAGGCCTAAAGACTGCTTGACTGATTCGAATTAGAGTGATTCAACTAGGCCAGTGGGTAGCACCAGGTAGTTTGCTGTAGTCCCGCGATGGATGAGAGCCTTGTAGTTGGTAGAAGACCCTCTCGATATGAGGAGTACCTATGTAAACTATTAAGGGGAGTTCCAGGTAGTTGGCTGCAGACCCACAGTGGGGAGCGCCTTTGTGTGATCACAACCGACCCATGATACACGATAAGAGAAGTACCTCAGTTGTCCATTGTTAGTGGGAAGAACATGGTAGTTGGAGGTAGGCCCACTGTACTCGACATAGGAGGAGTTCTCCACCAGTCGTGGTTTCGACAATGTGAATAAAAATGATAGTTGAGCTGAGTGAGTAACTTTTGAGTTTACCTCATGATTGAGACATATTACATGATAACATAGGTATATGTATGGGCATATACCTATGTGTGGTTATCTATTGATTTCTTACTTTGTGGTTTATCCTTTTTAGATTTTGTGAGACCATAAGGATCTCGAGATCCCTACTGATTATCGTTATACTCACCCATGCACAATCTATGCCCACACCTCATTGTGTTGGATGCAGACAACAGACAACGCTGACTGAGGCTGAGTGTACGAGGACCGGATGGTACCCAGTGGTGGACCACATGGCATGATTTTACAAGGAGGAGACGAATGGACGTGGAGTGGTATAGAGGTTATATGTACCTATACATTAGGTAGGATTTCCCAGGGGATGGTCCAACAACTATTTCACCTTTCTTATATTGTACTTATTTCCTTGTACATTACAATTGGGATTATATTTCCACCCCCTTTAATTTTCCTCACTTTTTTTATATAGATATACTTAGTATATTTCTTCCAGCTACTCTGTTGTGTGTGATTATAATTTGTAATGACAACACCTTCCTCGTTATTGGGATTTACACCTTCTGTGCTAGTTTCCAACACCTGGCCTATAGAAGGATAGCTTAGTGTAGTCACGGAACGGGCCCTAGGGGATGCGTCGTGAAAAATTGGTATCAGAGGAGATGGTTCTACTATAGAACATAGGACTCTAATCATTATTTTCTTTAATGAAATAGTGATAAGGGTACCAAGTATGGTTTTATGTTCAGGGAGTCCAGTGTTGGTGTGGCGGCCGACGTATACATACACCAGGACCCTGACTACTGATCTCTGACTCAGTGCATGAAAACACTGATTGCGTGTGTGTTTTCAAAAGTTATATTTATGTCATATCAACCAGGCCAGTTCACCAGGAATAACTTTTGACCATGTCACATTTTTTCAGGATGCCTCCATGCAGATAGCCAGTTAGAGTTCCGAGAGAGTACATGATGACGGCCCACTGGGTGATGAGGCTCCGGTGTAGGGCCCTCGTACTATGTTGGCACCTTCGGGTGATGTACTAGCAGCACCACAGCCCATTGGGAAGCAGATTCCACTATCCACATTGGCGGATGGTGCACGCCAACTAAGCATAGTACACGATTTCCAACAATAGAGGCCTCTGAGTTTATGAGGTGAGACAGATTCCTAGGCAGTAAAGGAAGGGCTGGAGGCGATTTCTAGAGTTTTCTGCCTAGTTGAAACACCCATATAGTATATAGTGATCGTAGCTAATATTTTTTATTCAGTGAGTGACCATGAGGTTGGTCCGCATAGTGATATGGCTTTGGAATGTTGACCATTGCCCAAGATTGTACCTTCGGGTAGTCTGTCAGCTATGACACTACCTGTTGGTCAGCAGTAACAATGATCTATACCGGTTGATGAAACATGTTAGCCTAGCTCCTTACATGTGTTTCACCATCAGATACCTCTTAGGTTCTGAGGCAAGCTCGACTCGCAGGCGGCTGAGGACAGGCCTGAGGTGGTGGATGAGAGTTCTCTAGAGATTGTACAGCTTTGTCAAGACCACATGATGGTAGCTGAGAATTCAACATGGCATACCGATCATTCCCAGTACTCGATGAATACATTAAGATTAGTGCTTTGGGGTTGGACTACTGTGTGAGGTGTGTTTTATGACATCTGATCCAGCACCATTTCTCTAGATTCAAGATAAAACCTTTGCGGTTGAATGTTCTTTGGATGACTGGATACAACCATTGAAAGTTAAAAGTGGGAAAGCAGGAAATTGGTGCCAATCTCAGAGACTTGAGTGTGTAAAAAAGTTTCGAGAAGAAGAACTGTTAAGGATAAATGAATCTGAAGGGAAGAAGACGTGTAAGTAAAGCTTGGATAGTAGCATGAGGTGGTGTACATTTTTAAATGTTACAACCACCCTTCACTGTAGTCCCTACCAGGCTCAGGGAGCAGAAGGGTAGCGGGAGAGTAGATTAATGCAGTCAAGGAGTCTGACCCAAGGGCACTAGGAATGATTCGAGGTACAGTCGGTGTCTACTACTAGCTACCGTATCAATAAACATAGGTACCAATCATTCTTACCTTCCACGAATATTGTCCTAGACATAGTGTTTCCAGTTAAATCGTTGACATGATCCTCACGTCTGGAGATACATTTGGAAGGAGACTCAATAATCAGACTTGCACCGATGGTGTAATATGACCATTGAGGTGAGAGTTTCAGTTGGAACCTCTTGATGGCATCATCAAGGCCTTACGACGTTAGTTTTGGTATGGACTGGGCGACCACAGTTCATACACAGACTGACAGTATTAGGAAAAAAATTGTAGTTTATCTATAATGTTGGGATGAGGTTTTCCATAGTTGGTGAAAAAGGAAACCCAGGTGGCATAGGTTAAACTAATGTATAGGAGGGTGTAGCTGATCACTCTTGAATCAACCAACCATACCCTCATGGGAGAAAGAGTTTTGAGATTTCTGTTCCAAACATGAGTGACATAACATGGGGACATCTTTTCAAAATTTGTTTCCAGGATTACCCCCCCCCCCAAGGGGGAGGGACATATACTTTGGCGGGATACTATTAGAGGTCTGTTCCAGACTTCTCCAGAGTTACAGAACCACTATCATCCTTGAAAATTAAGGGGCAATCCTTTGTGTGGTCAGTGAGATGCCAACAGAGATTTCAAGAGGTGATGTAGAGGCTGACTAGTTCACCCCATCTTGAGGTTTCCAAAGAAAAGTGTAGGGTATGTAGTCTACTGTGACAAATTAGGGACCAGACACAGTTGTGTCATGATGCAGGAGCGAGCAGTGATCACTTATAGTTCTCGACAGCTTAGATAGCCTGATAAGAACTACATTGCCCATGACCTAGTGTTAGGTGAAGTAGTATTTTCCTTGAAGATGTGGTGCCACTATCTTATGGGCGAACGTTCTACCATGTACTCTGATCACAAGAGTCTCAGGTATATCTTCTCTCTGAAGGACCTTAACTAGAGACAACGACATTATCATGAGTTCTTCTAAGACTATGACATTGAGATAGTCTATACTCATGGGAATAGGAATGTTGATGCAGATGCACTCCGCCGAAGATCTGGTATATAGTTGCTAGGCGAGGTGACAGAGCAACTAGCTGCAATACAAATTTCCTTTGTGTATGGAGATGGAGCATCCTTTTTGAAGTCTCTGATAGTCACTCCCCCACTTATTCAGAGATTCATAGAGACACAACTTGGAGATGCTGACTGCGAGAGACAACATGACCAGATATTCATAGGGTAGTCACCTGATGTATTTTATGAAGCTGGGGAGCATGTAATCCTGTACAGAGGATGTAATATGGTACCAGTGTCACTTAAAGAGGATGTGTTGGGGGAGTTCCAAACATCTCCTTCAGCGGTATATCTAGTAGTGGTGAATATGTATCCAGACCTCAGATGACACCAAAAGTTGCTAGGTATGAAGAAGGCAGTAGCGGAGTTTCTCTCTCAATGCCTCACTTGTCAAAATGTGAAGGTGGAGCACAAGGTACTAGCAGGATTGGTACAACCATTAAAGTTCCCAGAGTGGAAGTGGGATGAGATATACATGGTCTTAGGGATGTGTCTTCCAAGTACATGTAGGGTACAAAACATGATTTGGTTGATCGTTGATAGAATCACAAAGTCGGCCCACTTACTACCGATCAGAGAGCAGGGTTTAGTAGAGAGCTTGGGACACCTCAACATCCCAGAGATTTTGAGGCTAAATGGTGTAGATTCTTCTATTGTCTTCGATCATGACACACAATTTACTTCCAAGCTATGGAATTGGTGGCAGGAGGCTTTCGGGATTCAGTTAATATAATCACCGACTTCCATACTCAGATAGATGGTTAGCCTGAGCGGACCATTCAGACTCTCTAGGACTTGCTCTATGTAGGTGTCCCCAACTTTGGTCACAGCTGGGAGGATCACTTACCTTTAATTGAGTTTTCCTACAACAACATCTATCACTACACCATAGGTATGGAACCTTTTGATGTGTTGTATGGGTGAACTTGCTGATCACCCTTATTCTAGACCGACCTAGGGGGGTTATTAGTAGTGGGACCAGATATGGTATGATCTACCACAGAGAAGGTGAAGTTCATCCATGAGTGGATGATGATTGTAAAGACCCAAGCATGACTTACATGGACATTACATTACTTTTTAAGAATAATTAATATAGAACAATAACCAACACTCAAGGTCTATAATATTTTAGTGTCTTTGGAAACTCGAGATCATAATATTTAATAATGGTGAAAGATCTTCAACATCTCCCATAAAGATCTTCCCCTTTTGTTTTCTTACTTAAAACCTTTATTTAAATCATAGGGAAAAGAAAACATTAAATGGGTGAGATCAAATGATCAGTAATGGTATGCTTGGAGAAAATAAAACAAATCATATACATTTGAACTTAAAAAAACATGAACATAAAGTTTAAACATCAAAATATTGAGAAATAAATCATGGCAGTACATAAGGCATAGATCATAATGGAACATTAATCATGATAAAATAGAATGGGAATAAAACATGTAATTGTCGAAAGCCATTATACACATTATTTGATTTCCATAGTATCCACGAAATTGCTTCCAAGTCCATCATAGTGGACAAAGTCCCTTACTGAATCGAGTTCACTCCTCGTTCTTGTCCTATATCACTGAATCAGATTAACTTTTAATTCCATCCATGTCTATAACATTAGATATAAATCATTACACAATTAATTGTAGGTAGATATAGGTCCCACCAATCTCATAATGAAATCATTCTTACATTTTCCACAAAATAAACATAAATCATTCATCATAACCCAAAGAATAAAATGGGTTTCATAAACATCATCCCATCATATCATAATCCATATAAAACAAATTGATATCATTTCATCATAAAAAAATCACACGATGTAAATAATAGATACATTATACATGAAACATAAACATACTATATACTGTCATTTTAGATGGAAAATTGTTTTGATAAAACACTTGAAATAAATTCTTGAGGAAAATGTCCTTTCTTCTTTAAAATCATTTTCTTTTCACAAAATTCCATGAAATTTTAAAAGAAAAGGATTTTGTTGAAAATATTCATGAATTCTTGTGGAGGAAGCTTCATGAAAATAAGGCTTTAGGAAACAGTAAAAATCTGTTCATTCAATATAATTTAAAAAACATTCTTCTCATACTTTTAACGGTAAAGTCAAAAAGTACCACGTATAGTAATCAAAAGAATGATTCATTCCATAAAACAAAGTAAAAGTAAAAAAGGGTTAAATATGACTTAAAAATAAATGAAAGAACATTATACATTTTATGAAAAACATTTTTATTGACAATGATGAAATGTATAACCCCAGTAAATACTTACCTATAAGAAATCTCGTATAAAAATGAGATTGCAAAATTATCCCTTACCTAATGTCTGATATACTTCTTATGTATTCAAACGTCCTGTATAATGATTTAAATGAAGTCATTGAATTATTAAAGAATCATTTTAATTGATATTATATTATATATGGTTCAATTATGACTTTATATTACATGTTCTTTTGTAAATTCCTTGTTAAAGCATTGCTTTCGGTAAAATCAATTCTTTTGTCGTATGTGTTTGGACTTGTTGTTCATGATATTATTATTACTTATATCATGATTTAATAACTTCCAGTATGTAAAACATGATTTATATACTATATATATTCAGTATATATATATATATAATAAAGATAAATGAAATGAAACACACTGTTCATGGAGATGGTAGGTTGTACGTACTCATGAACGTTGTTTTCTATTCCTTATTGACATGAATCGAAGTAAATAGATGGAATATATATATATACATAAATCCATTAGAATTATTATGTGTTATATACCATTATTATTCATTATATATACTTTATAATCATTCTTGAATGCTTAACATGGAGAATGAATCTCATCACATCATGGAGACGGTAATCCATACTTACGCACGAGCGACGATATCGTTCCCGTAATTATAGAATGGAATTGGAGTGGATGATATAATATATCATAATAATTATGATGATATAATAACCATATATTGTTATTCTTTACACCATTATACCCATCCAAGTAAGGTGGTGGTGGAAAAACAGATTACACCATGACATGGATACAGTATTCCGTACGTATGCAGGTGCGATGATTTCGTTTTCCATAGGATGGATAGAAGGTGAAATGGGGTTGTTCCATATTTATAATAACATATCATTATATTAGTGATACTTATTTTATTACTTTATAATGAAACAAAAAAAGAAGAATAAGTTGATGAAGAAATAAACATGAAAGAATCGGTAGAATTGATTACCTCTTCTTCGACGCATCTCTTTTAAGCTTCCTCTTAAGGGACTAGAGTTGGTCTTTTGAGAGGACCAGAACCTACAGAATTTTTCTAGGTAAGTGGAGAAAATAAATGGACAAGGTTTCATAGAGATTTAAGGCTCATTGTGTTGTGATGTGGAGAGGTAGGTGGTGCCCTTATATCTGAGAGGAGAGGGGCACTTTTGGAAACCTTAAAAAAATTAATTAATAAAAAAATGCAACCCCACTTAAAAACCTCCAATAATAACTCAATTAGAATATGAGATGAGATAGGGTTGTAATATCATCAAAAAATAAAAATTTTAAAAGTTTGAAGTTTATTTTAAACCTTAGGAACCTGATTTATCATTATTTAATATATTTATTTTTATCTATGTTAATAAAATTAAAATTTTTAAATTGTTATAAATACATACTTAAATGTTGACAATTTACCATAATTGGATAACTTATAACCTTCTAGAACATATAATTTTCAATTTTTAGTTTTTAATTTTTTTTTTGATTTTTAAAAAATTTAATGATATGTTATTTTCATAAAATATCAATAGTGTCAATTTTCACACTATTCATTATTTGAATTTAAATAAAAACCAAACAAAATTTATGTTCAAAAAAAAAATATAAATTATATTCCTAACATGTCGTATTCATCAAAAAAAATCTTGGGGCACATTAATTGTTTCATATATTATTTACTTTAATATTTTTAAAACCATTTATTTGGTATATCTCTAAATAAAATAATAACTACAACATTTTTGTATAATTATTTAATATTCTTATTTTTTGCATAAAAATTAAAAATAAAATCCTATGATGAAGTTATATATAATAAAAATCATAATAATATTTTTACATGAATTTATCATCTTAAAATCAAAAAATTTAAATTTTTATATTTATTAAATTATGTTGGTGGCATCATTGACATTATTTAAAATAAAATAATATAAATGTCCTAATCGGTTTTATAAGGCACCAAATGGTCCCAATATCGTCTCTTGGATGATTAGGGTATATATATACTCGAGAAATAATTTTTTGTCATGTTTATGGTCCTTTTGATAGGTATTATTATTATAATAAAAACTATATTATTGATTTTTCACTGAATAAATAATTTATACACCATTAATGTATATGATTTTAAGGTAATAAAATATTTATTATAGATTAAAAATAAATTAACTTGATAAATAAAAAAATGATCTTTCAAATTAGTATTTATAATCGAATTTATATTCTTTATAACTATATATTAAAAATAATCAAATTATTAATGTTTGTGTGAGACATTTCACTTTCCATTAAATAAACTAAATAAAAGGTTTTAATCAAATACAAGTGGGTTCCATTAGATTCTATTTCGACAAAAGTATGATTTAGGGTAAAATATAAATATTCAATTATATTAGGACAAGTGTTAGGCTAATTTTATAATATTATATTTACCCTTAATTACCTCGATTTACCTTTAACTATGGTAAATAAAATTTACCGTAGTTACTAGTCATAATGACTAAAAATAAAAAGTATATTATTACCATAAGTTGTACATACTGATTCCAAATATGGAATCCATTTTTTCAAATTCAAATCACATATGTTCCAGAAATTAATTTAAAATTAAACCCGTTGTTAAGAAAACAAGTTTTAAAAGTTAAAACATTACAAAAGATTGAAATGATTTTACCTATAAATTCAATTTAAAATCAATGCTAATTACATATATTATATTAAATTGTAAAAATATATTACATTTATATATTAAAACAATTCATTATTATAATTTAACTATATAAATTATTATGATGAAAAAAGTTTTTTTAATTAAAACATAGCGTGTTTTTACTATTCATTAAAATATTTAAGTTATCAGAATAATATAAAAAAATTATCCAAAGTAAATTTTTATATCTTGATTCCAATTAAGAATTTAATTTTATCTAATTTAACTTAAAAACATGTCAAAAACTATATTTAATGTGGGTGCTTCATCAAAAGGCGTCAAAACTGCATTTTTTGAAAAATACATATTTTACTGAAAATTTAATTTTTTCTCATACCATGTTCTATTAAATGTGTAAGATGAATTATAATATCATAAAATTCATAATGTAGTTCATACTATTCATAACGGCCAGTTTTTAATAATATTATAACCATATATCTTTGTTTAGTGACACCCAGTATTGCATACAACACACACTATCAAGGAAGGTCCTGATTACATGTAATGCAATCCATGTCAGGGTTGCGTGTAGTAAAGGACTCCATTCGTGTTTCATATAACAAAATCCAACCATATTTCATTTATAAATTGAATATATATATATATATATACACTCAATGTTTCATAGAACAACTACTATAAAAAATGAAATTGTGTGTAACATGATCCAAGAATGGTGTTGTGTATACTGCAAGCTAAAACAGTGTTGCGTATATAAATGAAATTAAAACGAGTATATATTATAATATATTAGGGTGTTACATTCTACTCCACTTAAAATGAATTTCTCCCTTGATATTCTTCAGGGTTATAAATCGTTTTCTACTTGAAAGTTTCCGTAATAGAACCCCACAACGTAAAAAGGAATACCAATACATAACTTTAAAAAATAAATTATGAAATGTAACATTCACCCAAATTAACTGATCACTGTGTTTCTACATAGGATTACATAGGTTAAAATGTGGATATAGAATAGAAATATAACCATCATGTTCTGATGGAGAGTGGAAGAGAACATGGCTATGAAAAATCCAACAATCACACAGCCATAAATTTGTGATAATCTAAGGTACCATCTGATTAATCGGATATGAGGACACTAGGACAACAATTTTGGTTTTCAATATCATTTCCCTAAGGTTGAATTATTTGAATTAGAAGAAATACTTACTTTATTTAGGTACAATCTCACTGTTTTTCATGCTTTGGACAATTTCCACATCATCTATTAATGAAATGAAGATAAATTTGACATTCTTGAAGTGTTAGCAGATCATGTGATAGTATGATGGGTCATTCTATCTGTCTCAAAGAAAAGGTTAGCAATAGTTATCAAATATACATAAGTCCATCTATGGTTTGGTTAATCGTATATGATTCCAAAAATGGACATATAATTCATCTATCATACCGCTTAATAAAATAAAACTTGTTTTTACTAACCAAAGAATTCATGTAGGCCAGTGGTAGGTGATAGAGAACTGTCGCACTTCAATTGTGGGTTCGATTCCCACATCCGTTTCTGACATGATGGGTTGTCTCCCATCCTATAGGTTGTCCTTTTTCTAAAACTACATTATTATAGCATCCATTCAATAATATCAATAAAAGTTCTATCCTTAAACAATAATAAATTATGTCTAACATAATCCATTCCAATCATTAGGCTTATCTAAAATACTTTTGTCTAAGTTTAATGTATAAAGAATACAATTACAAGAAATGTCATATACAGAGAATGTTAATTCCATCATTTATCCCCCATATATCATACGATATATCTTTTTGGTCACATTTGAAGCATTTGAATACCTTAATCATGTATTCTCTTGAAAAAATTGAATACCCATTGAACATTAGTGAAAACATGAATGTTGTAAAAAGTTAACTCTTTCCACATACCAAAATCCCAAAATTTATATATACTCAAACCATGATACGAGTCATGAGCTCATTAATACTATAAATCATTTCCTTATCACCTTATCCCATCATTTTGTGTATATCATCTTCTTTCCAAAAATATCTGAATAACCTTTCATGGTTACCGGTACCATTCAACATATACTTTCATATACTTTAGGAAAACCATTAGTGTATAAATCCTTATATGTTTCTTTATTCTATAGTACCTTTAAATTACATATACAATATAAATCGTGATAAACATACAATCATTACACTTCCTTCTTAAACCATTGACCGAGCTTCATCATTTTATTCCTCAACACTTCTTTCATCTCATATATCATTTGTAGTCTCTTCATCATCATCAAGATAAATACTTCCCATACGACCATGCTGATTCCCTTCATGAAATTTTACCTTAGAGAATTTTTTTTCATAATTCCTGTACATTCCACATTTAAAACATTTCACCATTGTTGATGTCTTAGCAATACCATTATCATTGTCCATGAAGTTAACTGAACCTTTTCCTTTGAAATTATTATATTTGTTTCCATATTTTCCACACCCAAATCATCTTCCATTTACTTTGACACATTCTCCTCGATGCCTCTTCCCACATTATTTACATGGGGGAAATTGAACTTTCTTTCCTCTATGATCATCATAAAACACTAACTTTATTTTATTAGCTGAGTCAAGAAACATACCAAAGTTGAGATTATTGATCATATTATGAGATTGCTGATTAGGAATAATAATGATATGTGGACTTCTAGATACAATTTCATTTGACTTATCATGAATAATATCATTCAATTGTCCATTATATCCTCCATTATTTTGAATACTCTTGTTTCCAGCCATTTTCTATAACCCAGAAAGTATAGTGTGAGAGAAAAAAATCATAATCAATGGGGTATACCTTCAATATATATCAACATAGGTTTAATTCTAATATAGTTTCCATAATTATATAACAATAACCTATACTTATACCTATCCTAAATCACATCCCTATACATTCCTTGGAAATATCTCTAGGGATCTCACTAAATTTTTCATATCCTAGTTTCCAATGGTTAACTAAACCTTTCCTTTGATACCAACTATAGCTATCTGGAATTACGTCCAATGTACTATAATTGATTCCTATCTGCACACTCAATGTGCGGTTACACCCCCTGGTCGGGACACACCACCATCCCCAGTGGCAGCCATTTCCTCAAAAAGCCCTTGGGCGGAGAACAATGCTTCGTCTAATGCTCACACGTGAGAGTTCCCAAGGATTGGATTCATTCCTACCTCTTCTGCCTCTGATACCAACTGTAGAGACCCAAGCATTATGTACATGGAAATTACATTAAATTTTCCGAATAATTAATACAGAACAACAAACAACACTAAAGGACCATAATAGTTTATTGTCTTTGGAAACTTGGAACATAATCTTCTAATCATGGTGAAAGATCTTCAACATCTCCCACAAAGATCTTCCCCTTTTTTTTGCTTACCTAAAAAATTTCTTCAATTCATTGGGAAGAGAAAACATATAATGGGTGAGATCAAATTCTCAGTAATGTTAATCAAGGAGAAAATAAACAAATCATATACATTTGAACTTAAAAAAAACAAGAACATAATGTTTAAACATCATAATCTTGAGAAATAAATCTTTACAGTACATAAGGAATAGATTATAAAGGAACATTAATCATGATAAAATAGAATGTGAATAAAACATATAATTGTGGAAAACCATTAATCACATGATATTATTTCTATTATAGCCAAGGAATTGCTTCCTAGACCATCTTAGTGGACAATGTCCCTTACTGAATCGAGTTCACTCCTCGTTTCAGTCTTGTATCACTAAACTGGATTAACTTGTCATTCTAACCATGTCTATATCATAAGATATAAATATTTAACGAATGCATTGGAAGGAGATATAGTTCCCACCCATCTCATAATGAAGTCATTATTACTTGTGCCACAAAATAAACATAAATCATTCATCATAACCAAATGAATAAAATGGGTTTCATAAACATCATCACATCATAACATAATCGACATAAAACAATTTGATATCATTTCATAATAAAAAATCACATGATATAAATAATATATACATTATACATGAAACATAAACATATTAAGTACTGTCATTTTAGATGGGAAATAGTTTTGATAAAATACCTGAGATGAATTCTTGAGGAAAATATCCTTTCATCATTAAAATCAATTTCTTTTCAAAAAATGCCATGAAATTTTAAAAGAAAATTATTTTGTTAAAAATAGTCCTGAAATCATGTGGAAGAATATTCATGAAGATAAGGCTTTATGAAACTGTAAAAATCCATTCTTTCCATATAAGTTAAAAAAAACATTATCCTCGTACTTTTAACAGAAAAGTCAAAAAGTACCACAAATGGTAAACAATAGAAAGATTCTTTACATAACACAAAGTAAAAGTCAAAGAGGTGTAAACATGGCTAATAAAATACATGGATGAATACTAAACACTTTATAAAAAATATTTTTTTTAACATGGATGAAAAATATAAGTCTAGTAAATTCATACATATAAGCAATCTCGGATAAAAATGAGATTGCAAAATTATCCCTTACATTATGTTTGATATGCTTCGTATGTATCCGAACCTCATGTATAATGATTCCGAAAATGTCATTGAAGTATTATAGAATCATACTAATTTTTATTATATCATATATGGTTCAATTATAACTTTATATTACTCTTCTCTTGTAAATTCCATGTTAAAGAAGTGTTATCGGTAAAATTGTTTCATTTATCATATGTGTTTGGACTTGTTGTTCTTGATATTATTAATAATTATATCATGATTTAATTACTTCGAAAATTTAAAACATTATTTATATATCATACATATTTATTATATATATATATATAAAATATAGATAAACGAAATGAACCCCACCGTTCATGGAGACGGTAGGCCATACATATGCATGAATGTTGTTTTCCTTTCCTTATTGACTTGAATCGAAGTACGTAGATGACACACATATATATATAAATACAGTATAATTATTATTTTATATAAACCACTATTATTAATTATGTATACTTTATAATCTTTCTTGAATGGTTAACATGGAGAATGAATCTCATCGCGTCATTGGGTTGGTAATCCGTACGTACGCATGAGCGATGATATTGTTCCCATAATTATTGAATGGAATTGTAGTGGATGATATAATATCTCAAAATCATTATAATGTTATAATAACCTTATATTTTTATTCTTTACACCATTATACCCACCCATGTAAGGTGGTGGTGGAAAAACATATTACACCACGGCATGAAGACGGTATTTCGTACGTACGCATGCGCGATGATTTCATTTTCCATAGGATGGATAGATGGTGCAGTGGGGTTGTTTCATATTTATAATAAAATATTAGTATATTAGTGATAATATTTATAATTCGTTATAATGAAACAAAAAAATAAGAATAAGATGAAGAATAAAGAAAATTGAAAGAATCGGTAGAAGAGATTACCTCTTCTTCGACGCACCTCTTTTATGCTTCCTCTTACGGGATTGGAGTTGGTCTTTTGAGAAGACCAGAACCTCCAAGATGTTTAAAGGTAATTGGAGAAAATAAATGGTCTGGGGTTGGTTGATCTTGAAGGCTCAATGTATTGTGAAGTGGAGAGGGAGGTGGTGGCCTTATATCGGAGAGAAGATGGGCACTTTTGAAATCTTTAAAAATATTAATTAATAATAAAATGAAACCCCACATAAAAACCACAAAAAATGGCTAAATTAGAAGATGAGATGTTATAGGGTTGTAATATAATCAAAAAATAAAATTACACATTTTTTATGTTTATTTTAAACCTTATCAACTTGATTTATCATTATTTAATATATTTAATTTCATTTGTGGTAATAAAATTCTAAATTTTAAATTGTTATATATACATACTTAAAACCTGTCGATTTCCCAAAATTGGAAAAATTATAAACTTTTAGACCATATAATTTACAATTTGTAGTTTTTATATATTATATTCATTTTTAAATAATTTAATAATATGTTACTTTTGTAAAATATCAATAGTGTCAATTTTGACACTGTTCATTATATGAATTTAAATAAAACCCATACAGAAGTTATGTTCGATCCAAAATATAAATTATATTTCTACCATGTCATATTCATCAAAAAAGTTCATGGGTCACAATAATTTTTTCATATATTTTTTATGTTAATATTTTTAAAACCATTTATTTCCTATATCTCTTAATAAAATAATTACGACAAAATTTTTGTATAATTATTTTATATACATATTTTTTGCATAAAAAATAAAAATAAAATCCTATGATGATGATAAATATAATTTATTTCATAATAATATTTTTACTCAAATTTATAATCTGAAATTCACAACATTTAAATTGTTATATTTATTAAATTATGATGGTGACATCTTTGACATTATTTAACATAAAATAATATTAATGTCCTAATCAGTTTTATAAGGCTCCAAATGGTCCAAATATAAACCCTTGGATGATTAAGGTATATATATACTCGACCAATAATGTTTTTTCAAGTTTATGATTATTTTCATTGGTGTTATTATTTTAATAAATAATATATTTTTTATTTTTCACTATATAAATAATTTATACATCATTAATGTATAAGATTTTAAGGTAATAAAATATTTATTAAAAATTAAAAATAAATTACCATGATAAAGAAAAACATTTTAACTTTAAAATTAGTATTTATAATTAAATTTATATTCTATATAACTATATATTATAAATAATATAATTATTATAGTTTGAGTGAGACATTTAACGTTCCTTTAAATAAACAAAATAAAATGTCTTTATCAAATACATGTGGGTTCCATCAGATTCCATTTCTACCCAAATATGATTTAGGGTAAAATATAAACATTAAATAATATTATTAAAAGTGTTAGGGTAATATTAAAATATTATATTTACCCTTAATTACTTCGATTTACCTTTAACTATGGTAAATAAAATTTACAGTAGTTACTATTCATAATGACTAAAAATAAAATGTATCTTATTAACCTAATTTGGACATACTGATTCCAAATATGGAATCTATTTTTCCAAATTCAAGTCATAGAATTTTAATAAATTAATTTGAAATTAAACCCATTGTTAAGAAAATGAGTTTTAAAAGTTAAAACATTGCACAAGATTGAAATGATTATACCTATGAATTCATGGTAAAATCAATGATAATGAAATAAATTATATTAAATGGTAAAAAAATATTCTACTTAAACTTTAAAACCATTAAATATTAAAATTTAATCATATAAATTATTACGATGAAAAAATTTGTTTTTAATTAAAATATATCGTGTTTTTACTATTTATTAAAATATTAAAGTTATCAGAATGATATGAAAAATTCATCCAAAGTAAATTTGTAAATATTTATTTCTAAGAAGAATTTTATTTTGTCAAATTTAACTTAAAAACATGTCAAAAAATAGATTTAAAGTGGGTGCTCTATCAAAAGGCCGCAAAACTGTATTTTGAAAAAATACTTATTTTACTTGAAAATTTTATTTTGTTCTCATACCATGTTCTATAAAATGTGTACGATGAATTATAATATCATAAAATTAAAATTATAGTTTATACTATTCATATCGTCTGGTTTATAATAGTATTATAACCAAATATCATTGTTTAGTGTCACTCGGTATTGCCTACACCACACGCTATCGAGGAAGGTTGCGATTGCATATAATGAAAGCCAAGTCCGGGTTTCCTGTAGTGAAAGACTCCTCTTTTGATGCATATAAAAAATTCCATCCATATATAATTTATACATTGACTATATATATATATACACACTCAATTTTTTGTAGAATAACTACTATCAAAGAAACTTGAAATTGTGTGTAACACGATCCAGGAATAGTGTTGCGTATACTACAATCTAATACGGTGTTGCGTATATGAAATAAATTAAAAATAATATATCTTATAAAATCTCTGTGTGTTAAAAATATTGCAAAGAGAAAGAATAAGTCTTATTCTGATAGGAGATGGAGACCTCTGGAGTTCAAGGATGGAGACCATGTCTTTCTACGGGTCTCACCCTGACGAGTTCTATAGAGATTTGGCTGAGACGGAAAGTTATCTACGAGGTTTATCGGACCATTATTGGTCCTCATTAGAGTAGGTGAGGTGGCATACCACCTATCTCTTCTACCTTAGTTGCACCGAGTGCACAATGTCATCAATGTTTCTCAGCTGAGGAGATACATGCACGACTCTTCTCACATCATCGACCCTAGAGAGTTGGACATCGATTATGGGGTGACATTCACAAGGGTTCCAGTGGAGATTGAGGATCGAAAGGAGGGGGTCCTATGTGGATGGTCGATACCTCTGGTGTGCATATGCTGGCAGCACGGGAACCTCTAGGAGAGCACATGGGAGTGAGAGGCTCAGATGCATGCTCAGTACCCCCAATATTTTCATTAGTTATGAGTTGTGTCATATGGGGACGTAAAGCCCTAAGGTGGGGAGAATTTAAATACCCTGAATTTCTATGTAATTGTTTTTTAAATAAATGGAAATTGTATGAATCTGTGAAATCAGACATCATGTGATTCTGTGTCCCGGAGTGCCCAGAATGATCCATTGATGTTTTGGTAAGCTTATGTTAACGTGCGTTTTCACTTTTCTTGAAAAGTGGAATAACTCATAAACTGGTACTAAGATCAAAAATCTGAGTGCGCCACTGCACTCAGGATGGCAGGTTTACCCTAGGCATGACTTATGATTAGTCAGCGTGGATATCCTATGAGTGAACCAAAAAATGGCCTAATCATAAATAAAATAAATAAATAAATTATTTTATATTTCAAATTCTTATAAGTCTCAAAAAGTTACTCAAATTAAAAATCTAAGACAACCAATGAACTCGTGAGGGTGTTCATTCTTTGAGAAGATACTATCTTTGGCCAGCGTGGGCCACCATAGAAAGTTAGTTTTTGGCTGCAAATAAAGTAATAAAGTGAAAATTATTTTATTATAAAATCCATAAATTAAAATGGTAACTTGGATTGAAAATTCGAGAGTACTGTTGGATTTGTTGCGGTATGTTTTATCTAGACAGAGCCTAACCTCAACCGACCAGGATGAGGGTGAATGATAATAATTTTCCAAACTTTTTTTCGGGTACACTCAGTAAACGTGCGAGTGGCATTTTGTAGCTTTTGAACCGGTGATCAGAATTAAAATATGAGGGCACCGTTGAACATGCAGTGCTATTATTCTCATAAGGATACATTCCCCTCGATGGCAGTTGGTCATGGGTGAATTTTAGTTTTTGGGTTTGTCGTGGAATTTATAAAATAAAATAAACTTCTTTTAATTTTATTTTAAGCATCCATGTGGATATTTCAGGTTGGTTCTACTGAAACTAAGCCTCCACATGGATGTTGGAAGTGGGGAACACCAGACCATAACCTCCCATGAGAGGTTATGGTGGTGGGGATCACCCGAACCATAACCTCCCATGAGAATTTATGGTGTTGGGGACCACCCGGGATAAAACCCCCCTTTAGTTAGGAGAAACCCTCAACTCCCACAATTAATGAGGGGGAGGATCCTCCTAACCTACTCAACATTAATTGTGCCAACACACATACCATTAAACATGAAAATGAATTTCATTGTTGTTCTAGCGTAAATTAATTCGCTTGCCCATTTTTATGTTATGTAACAACGTCGTTGGACGTTATGAAGGTTCCTAATAAATAAACTGTCAAAAAATTCGACGATCATTGCCTACCTCTCACCCTCTCCTATATATATGGAGATTGGGGGGAGGATTTGGGATGGTGTCACCAAGGGAGGAAGCATCGGAAAAGTTACATGATTCCCAACACTTGGAATATTACAATCTCCAGCGAAGAATGTGTTCTCCCGACGAAGAACACTCTCCCAACAAAGAACACCCTCAACTTTGACCTTATTACTCATGACATCATATCGAAATGGAGTATCTTCCACGATCCGATGCATCCTGGGATAGGAAGTGTTCTTGGCAGATGTGATGAACGATGATTCTCATACGTCTTCTTCCAACGACTTCACTGAAAACGACCGACGATTAATGGTTGGGGGTTTACTTTGAGTATTATACACTTCTTTTCCTCATCTTCGTTTAAAAGGAATTCATGTGAAGGTTGGTAAGAAATTATTGTTCATCATCCTCCTCTAATGATCCAATTTCTATCACCTCTAAACGCAGAGGGTTTGGGCCAAATTAACATGGCCCGACTCCCTCCGCCGATCTTTTGTGATGTTTCTTAGGCGATCACGATGATGGTGGAAACGACAAAGGCAGTGCTACCCATGGACTCCGTGAATCCCGCCACCCCCGCGGTGCACCGGTGCTCCCGGTCGAACACTGTCGGCCCGTGGCCCGCGTGGCCTACCCAGCGCCCCGCTGGCTTGCCCGCGGCATCCCGCACATCCTACCCAGCCAGCCCACACCCTCCAGCGCACCCTTCCGGCCTATCCACGGCCACCGGCACACACCGCCTACCAGCCTGCGGCCTCCAGCGTGCCATGTTGGCCTACCCATGGCCTCCAACACATCCCACCGGCCTGCATGCGTCATTCATCACACCTGCCGGCCTGCCCGACTGCCCCGCCTGCCTACCTAGTCTGCACCCCGGCTCCGGACAGAACCGGCCGAGCCCCGCAAACCTCTTGTGATGAACCACGACATCCTTCACGGCATCGATGGCCAAACCAGCTCAGCCTTCGGGTCCGAGTCGCCCGAGTCGCACTTCTCGCAGCACTGTTCAAACCGCCCCCCGGGATCCAGGTCGAGCCACCAATGCGGCGACCAGTATGCCAAACCTCCCTCGCAGTCCACTAGGTCGGGCCCAACTGACCAGGCCGAACCCACTAGGCTGACCCGCCAAATGTGTCGGGTTGGACCAGGCCCAGGCCCATTACCGACCATTTACATACTTTGGAAGTATCATTGGCACAAGATGACCTTTTGACGAACCGTCAGCAACACTTTTTTTTTGGAATGCGACGGTCCATTTGAGTATACCCCACTGGAGTTCGGGATAATGTTGATACATAGTCAGTTTGGATCGTACACAAATCCAACCGGGCCCCCAGGACTAAAAACCTTATAACTCACAGACTGGGCGTCTGATTGAGGTGTTGTCTGTTGCGTTGAGACCCCTATGAGGAGGCAGACCTTTGAGATTATTTTATGTGGGAACTCATGATAGTTGGAGTATTAACCTGTAGCTCGTGGAGCAGACCCTCTTAGAGATGAGCGAGCAGAGTATGGAGACTTAGTATCTAGATTAGACCTGACAAGTGCTTGACTGATTCGACTCGGAGTGATTCTACTAGCCCAGTGGGGAGCGCCTGGTAGTTGGAAGTAGACCCATGGGGAGGAGTGCCTGGTAGTTGGCGGTAGATCCGCATTACTCGACAGGAGGAGTAACTCTATATTCAATTAGGGGAGCACCTTGTAGTTGGTGGCAGACCCACAGTGGGGAGTGCCTCTGTGTGTGCGGGGCAGACCCACGGTACTCGATAGGAGGAGTACCTCAGCATTCGAAGGATAGTGGGAAGCGGCTGGTAGATGGTAGCAAGACCACTGTACTCGAGATAGGAAGAGTTCTCTCGTAGTCGTGGTTTATACAATGTGAATAATAATCCTGGTTGAGCTGAGTCAGTTTCTTTTGAGTTTAGCTCATGATTGAGATAAATTACATGATAAATTAGGTATTTTTAAGGGCCTATATCTATGTGTGGTTATCTATTGATTTAGTAAATTGTGGTTTATCCTCTTTGGATTTTGTGAGACCTTGAGGGTCTCAGGGTCTCTACTGCATATTGTTATACTCACCCCAACATGGGTTATGCCCGCACCTCATTGTGTTGGATGCAAACGACGGACATCAATGACCGAGGCTGAGTGTACAATGACTGGACAGTACCCAGAGTTGGACCACATAGCGTGACGGTACACGGAGGAGACGTACGAACATGGACTGTTTTGGAGGCTATCTGTACCTATCTTTCAGGTAGGATTTCCAGAGTATGATCTTGTAGGTGTTTCACCTTTATTCTGTGGTACTTATTTCCTTGTACTTTACAGTTGGACTTGTATTTTTTGCCCCATTACTTTTCATCATTTATTTTCAATACAGTTTTACTTAGTGTATTGCTTCCAGCTACACTGTTGTGTGTGATTATGAATTGTAAAGGATATTACTTCCTAGTTTTAGGGATTTATATCTTTAGTACTAGTAGCCATCCCCTGGCCTATGGAAGGCGGGCTTAGGATAGTCATAGCACGGGCCCTGGGTGACGGGTCGTGACAACATTTTTCAAAACCAATACATTACACATATCAACAAATCCAACTATGCCAGAAAACCATGACCTCCCTATAATCATGAGTGGTGAGTCATCCAAGAACTATGTCGTCACATAGTGAAACATTTGATATGGGAGAGAAATAACTCTTATAAATCATACTAGTGATGGGGGAAGCTCTTTAACCTTATTCATTCTGAATTCAAAAAATACAAAACATCATTTACCAAAACGATTGTCAAAAAAATTTCCAAACAGTTATATAAAACCATTCCACAATTGAAAAACATTGTAACCAACTATTTCAACTCAAAAATTATAATTTGTTTCAATAAAACCATAAATTTATTGAGAATGTGTTTATTAATTTATTTATCCAAATTCTAGAAACATACATTTTTTAAAATCACTATTTAAAAATTTGGTACCAAAACACTTACTAAAAAACACCGAATTTAGGTGTTTCCACAAACAATCACCAAAGAGTGTTTAAAAAAAGGTAATATATATTAAATGTAATGCAAAATAATAAATTTGAAACTAATCAAATTAGTTCTATTTGGATGAGTAAATATTAAATCTACCTACCCCAGTTTTTTTACGACACAAATAGCAGCACAAAGAACCATCACAAAACCTGGTGAAAACACCATGAATGCACCTAAGATATCTTCCCCTATATTAAATAAATAAAAATATAATCATTTTTGGAAAAAAAAAATTTATATAAATCCTTATTTTTTGTATATCAACGAATTTGATTGAAATGGATAGGTAAATAGAAAGAAAATTTACAAGAATGATGGAGAGCAAACATGTACTCGAAGAATACAACTTCAAAATGAAAAGAGAAGCCATTAGATTTCCTAAAGAATAATGGGAGAAATATAATTTATATTTGGGACCAGTGAATAATGATGTATGTCGACGAATAAGTTAAAAAAGATAGTTTGAGTTTAAAACAAGTGAGATCTACAATTTTAGGATCTCACTATTAACCCATTCAAGGTTATTCACTCATTTAGGCAAATTGTGAGCCAACAGTGTGTAAGACACTAACTGAAGGGTTAAACCTCACACTACTGGATTACATGGTTTCTAAACATTGATCTATTTATTCCAAATCCCACTTTCATATATATCATAGTATCTCCTTTGATTTCAGATGAATTTCATAAATACTGTGTTGTATGTGTGCTTTCCCTTTTTAACATATTTCTCTATTCAAAATTTCATAGAAGTTTTCAATGGTTATCTAAAATTTTATACCAACATAAAAGAACAATAATCAATTAAAATTTTATAGTAACACTCCCATACAAAATCCCAACACTTTATATACATAAAAATAATAAATGAAGGGTTAATTACTTCAAAACCAGGGGTGCTACACATAATCTCATACACAATGGCTTCTAAGAGAAATGATTACCCAATAAAATGGAGTGATATATTGTCAAACCCATAATAAAATGTTTTCAATTATTTGTGAAATGAAATAGAAATCAATTATAAACAAATAACATAATATATATCCACAGAATAAAATAGGTTATATTTAGTTGTCTTGTTTTATAATCAAGTGAAATTTCTTAATAATTGAATTTCATAGATGGGAAAAGAAATGTATTTACCAGTAAAATTAAGGTATAATAATTTGTTTATATATTTTTGAGATATAAATAAAAAATTTATAATTAATATATAACATATAATTTTTTCCTCATTGATGAAAATGTATTTAAAATATTATATGGAATATTTAATTATTAAAATACTCTTTTAAAATTTAAATTTCATCTTCAATAAATAAAATATTAAAAAATATTATAAAAAGAATTATTAATATAATTAACCATGTAAATAATAATGGAATCTTCATAGTGTTGAGTGGTCATTACCATGGGTAATTCTATACACGTCGTATAAGTTAAAAGCATCATTTCTCTCCTACAAATGTAAAATATATTAGAATATTCCTCATTTGGAAAATGACCAGAATATTCACTAATATTTTTACATGAAACAAAGTTGAAAATTTCTGTAAATTTTTTTTGGGAAATTATAAATGTATTCCTGTAAAGATAATTTAAAATATATTAATATGGAATAAAAAAATACTTTCAAACAAAGAAAATAATGATTTTATCTTTTTGTTAAATTATTTTATCAATAATTTTAATTATAAATGATAGGAAAACAATAATATTATAAATAAAATTTAATCAAAAATATCTACATTATAATAAAAATAAATGATATTATTAAATAATGATCATGTAATTTTTTATAATATAAATTCAATAATTAGAACATGATAAAAATGTGATTATATCATAAAATCTTACCACTTTGGTAAAATTACAATCAAAAATCCAATAAATGAAATATATGGATTCTAATTTATTATATAATTATTTATGGAAGATTCCTGATATAATATGTATTGGAAATTTATATGAACTATTTAATAAATATTATGATAATAAAAACTTTTTTATCCAGGAATGGTGTTTTGAGAAGAAACCATTTCCTTGAGTCTAGATTTGGTGTGTACATATTTTTATATATTTTATAATAATAATATATAATATATTTTATTTAATAATAATATTTTATAGTTTTATAATCTTTTTAATAAATAATTGAATTCATTCTTTTAAATTATGTTTTTAATTACACAGTCACTTATATCCATGGTGATTCTTTTGAGGACACTTAGATCATAATTTCAAATGGCATTGGTGTGTTAACAGTTGTTAAATTGGTCATTTTAACCTAATTTTTAAAAATAATATTCTTTATATAATTATCATTTTTTAGATTGTTTATACATATAATACGAACCATGTAATGTGTATTGAAAAAATGATTTATGATACAATCCTAGAGAGATTACGTATTATGTACGCATGAGTTACATATCAATTTTTAAATAATTCGGATGAAAAGAAGGTAAGTGTTTTTTAATAATTTCGGAGATGCAATATTATCATTAAAATATAATTACATCTTTAAATATATTTATACATACCATCTATTTTATAAGATGATAAAAAGTAATCACATCATTTCCTAAGGTGGTAGTCCTCTATGCCCATGAACAAAAGTATTATATTTCCATTAATGGTAAGGTAATAATGCATATGATATATTAATTTTTAGAACTATTAATATTATTATATTACAAAATTTAATTATTAAATATGTCATCAAGATCATCTCTATGATGCAATAATTGAAGACAAATTATGTCAGTTCGGGAGGTGGATGTCTGTTGTAGACATTGATGATTAATTCGTTTCCGATTTGATAGAAGTAGAGTGGAATAAATAATATGAAAAAAATAAAATTATATATTCTATAATGGTTTCATTATATTGAATGTGTTATGATTTAACTCAATAATTTAAAAGATGAAGTAAAAAATAATGGTTCTTGATAAAGAAGGATACATTCTCTTAAGAAAACATCCTTTAGATCCAATATTATATAACACAATGATTGTATTTTGGGATGAAAATAAGATCATGAATGTGTATAAGGATGATGTGGAGATATTTTTTATATGTTTCAAGAGAAAAAGTTCTTGTGAGCTATGAATAATTTAAGGGAGGTGATTCCATTTATAATCGAGGAGGAGTGATGTCTTCTATAAATACCCAAAACTATTAAATAACCAGAAGTCACTCTAATAAAGTGTTCCTACATAAATTAAAAATAATATATTGGAAGAGTTATAATCCTATTAATCCATACCAAAACTAAATTTTTTTCTAAATTTGGTGTCGCCTTAACCTCTAATGTTACTCACTTTTACCAATTTTATTTTAACATGGATTTTTTTTAATATTAATTAGAAAATTTCATTACAATTTAATTTTATAATAATATAAATTACTCATATTAAAAATATAAAATTGATTTTATCAAATTTATTTCCCATAAGTGGAAGAATTTATTTTTAAATAATGTCATATGTGTGATGAAAAAGCAGTTTTCCCAAACAAGTAATTTTTAAGGAAATGATGATCATTTATTAAAAATATAACTAGTAATATTCATTATATTAACACCAATTTATAAATATAGATTCATAATATAATGAATTCATTTTAATCATTTATTTTATTGGTTTTATTTGTACTAATAAAAATGGTGAAATGTTATTATTTAATAATTGTTTTCAAAAAATCCATTTTAAGCATTAGAATGTACTCATTCTTTTGTAAAGAATAAATATTTTTAAAATTTAATTAATATTAGTAAATATAACCAAATAAAAATTATGGTACATTTAAATAAACATAAAATTTTAAGGGAAGTTTAAAATCCTTTAATTAATTGAAAATAAATTAGTGTTTTACAAAAATGTGTATTTTTTACTATATATTAAAAAATCTATATTTATCGATATTATTTAAAATTTCACCCAATAGATATTATAATATGATTAATTAAAAATTTATCATCATTTTATGAAATAATATTTCTAAATTTTGGATAAATTATTAATTATATTTTTTTTAAAGAGAAATACAAATCAATTTTAATGAAAACCAATTTTCTATAGATTAATATTTATTTATTAAAATTTCAGTTCTCATTAGAAATTTAATACAAATATTAAATAGTACTATCATTAACACTTGAAAAAAGAATTTATCACTATTATTTACCTCAAATATTATCTTCTAGCTTAAACTGCCAATGTTTATATATTAATGCATTAATTTTGTATAATGGTTCATTTGAACATTGGGTTGTGTGTTAAATACACAATAAAAAACTTATTCCTTTTCATATAACAAATAATCAACAAAACATAATTAATAATTAAAATTTTATAATAAATTTAACACAATTCAATGATTTAGGCATAATTTTTTAATTATTTCCTTGGTAATTAGTGACTTTTTATAATATAATCATGCTTGGTTTCCTATCATGTTCATTTCATTAGATAAAAATATTAAATGATACAATTATTCTAGTCATGATCCATGAAATTTAGTGCTCTATATTCAATATGATTCAGAACTAATTTTAAATGTTCTATCATTTCCACCACCTTCAATACATTGTTTGATGAATGTCTTTGTTTCCGTGGATAACCCATTTAATCCACTATTTTTACATGATTCAATCCCCTAGGAAACACAACAAATATAATTTATACCATATTTTCATGACACATCCCTTTAATATTCCCATCGATATTTAAATTGAATATTTGTGAGGACAATGAAGCCTGCCCTAATAGGGAACATAATATTTAGAAGAAATGTGGGTATTTATTAAAAACATGGGAGGATTTACCACATGAATTTAAGAAAAATTAAAATGAACCAAAAATATTGTCCTTAAATATTTATTTTAACAACATTGTAGAATTCCTTATCTTAATGACCTCAATTATATTATGAACTAAAATTTAAATAAGGACACTATAATGATTACCTTTTAGACTCAGCCTTAGATTCATAATTATTGCAAATATAAATGTCAATTTTAAGTCCTAAAAAATAATGATGATTTGGAGTGGTGATCATTTAATAGTTCTCAATATTTTAATAATTCTACAATGTTCTATGTCCATGAGAAATAAATGTTCCTAACAATCATGTGTTAGTTAATTTTTTTTTAAAAAATTCGAATATACATGATTATCATCCAGATACTATGTATAACCCAATGTAAGAACAGTAATAATTACAATTTTAGGTTACATTCATGAGTAATTTATTATATATTAGAATTAATGAAAGGGATGATATCATTTTTCTTAAATTAAATAAATATTTGTTAAAATTTATTGAAATATTTAACAACATTTTCAATAATTATATTAATAACATCAATATTGTTTCTAAAAATTCTTACCAAAAATACAGCTATATCGCCACAATCAAAACATGGTCACCACATCAAAACAACAACAACATCACCACCACCTTTACATAAAAATCCGCAACACATTACCACAACATCATCTCAATTAGGCTTGTTATTGAATACACCAATGAAAGGAAATAAACATAAAATATACCTAAGCCATCATAAATTATATATATATGTAATTATAATGAAATTCGGCCATTATAAATAATATATAAATTAAAATATTAATACACTAATAAATTACAACCCATTTTACTAAATAAACAAATATATATGTTTGAGTGTGTCAGTTTGTGGGTATACATTTGGTACACATTTTCCTAATTCATATTTTGTACATATATACTTTAATATATCCATGATAGTCCATTAAAAAAATATTAGGACTTTATGTGTGAAATACAAGATCTATTACACCCTATGCATAAGTACATTAAATCCAACCCATTATAGAATATGTATGTATACACATAATTAAATTCATTACATTTTGTATGTATGGTATGATTATAAAAAAACTGAACAAGAAAAAATTAAAACATATTACAAATACGTCAATATTCATAAATAAAAATAAAAATTAAATAATTTATAATAATAATAAACCAAATAATAAATATAAAAAATCAATCAATTAAATTCTTTCACTAAATGTCACATAAGAAAAAACTTCCACACATGAGATAAAATATAAATATCAATTAATGGTCAAGCAATTATAACAATGATATATTATGTACTCATTCAAAATTTTTTAACTTAAACTACCACATGTTTTACAGAAAAAATAGTTATAATGGTTAAATAAATCCTTTTAAATAAATATAACAATGAAAGAGCCTGATCTTAAACTATTAATCATTACACAACACTAATAATTAAATAATTCATTACACTGTATATAGAATCCCAGGCTCAAGATGTTTATAAATTATAAAACTCATGTATCAAGCTGAATTCAGAGCCACTCAACTGGTACCCCGTACCCGGTTCACCACATGACATCAAGCACATTTCCCCAAATTCCAGAGGCTGCCGACTAGCAGCGAGATCCTTGGTGAGTTATTGGGGAAACTATTCCCTCATTTGGTAAGGTATACAGGGGAAAGGAATTAACAATCAATAGCAGAAGCAGTAAACAATATACAACCACCAAACTAAACAGCTGAATCAATGAATACACAATAATGATGATAATGGTGAAACATGTACAAGTATATAAGGAAAGAAGCTAACATAAAAATGTACTAAAATACAATTGAGAATCAATGTACTAAAAGTAAATAGAGACTCCAGCAGCATCACAATCCTAAACTCTGTCATATGCTCTCCAACTCCAACCAGAAATCATGTACCTGAAGTAGAAGGGACACAATCCCTATCAAAACCTACAACAATATAACCAGTTTAGTTTGAAAAGCAGGACCCAAACAGGGTGTGAGACTAATCTCAGTAGGTAACCACCACGAGATCTGTGCCCTACCTCTCAGGGAGAAATATAAAAAAAGTAATGGAAATAAATGCAGTAGAGAGACATGAGCACACTAAAGTAAAAAATACTACCAATATGCAATTACATTTATTTATTAATTTAGTTTAATCATTTAATTATCATCCAAAGATTCTAGAAAACATCTCTATATTCCCAATGCATAGCATGTAACAGAACAGGTATCTTAGCAGACTACCTAAACACAAGCAGTACAAAACCCAAGCTTGTTATTTTGCTTGGTGGACTCATCACAACCAACCAAACAATATTCACACTGACTCTATGGGTGGCTCACACTGGCAGACCCCTCTAGTCAAGTAATCATACAAAGGCATAGACACTCTGGGATGCTCTCACCATCAATTCCCCTCTGGTATTGCAATGATAGAAATAGACTCTCTAAGGCAGCACTTACATATAATTCCCCAATGTAGTCTTTATACGTAACTATGGACACTCTGAGGAAGCACAAATACCAATTCTCGTATTCCCTGCGAATGATACTAAATTATAACTGACTCTCTAGGGAAGCCCTTAATTGTCAATTCCCTCTTTAGTCTATCACACTAGGATCCCACAACCCTGAGCAGTCCAGTCATGCGTAATCAACTGTCAGCAACCCCTAGTAAGTTCAATAACTACTTGGCTAATAGCTAGAAATCATGAAAATCATATTCAAAGTAGTGAAAACATGAAATCAATTAAATCAAGGCAGGAAAACAATGCAACAAGGTCTGCCTCATAGGCAACCTATGCCAAACGGCGATAAACATCCAAAAAAGGGAAACACCCTTGGGGTGATACTAAAACATTCTTTCAGGAAATAATTATTCATTTAATAGCCACAATAATACAATCAGTCTAAGTCACATAATAGTGCAGGATCAAAACCCTAACCTGAGATACCTGATACATGGGTATCTAGAACTTTTGCACAAAAACTCAAAGACATTAAACGTATGGCAACAAACCACCTACCTCGATCCTAGGAAATCGATATAATTGAACCTCGGCCCGTGAATCATCCTAGAACAGAGTAGATCTACAAAAACATCTACAATGTTAAACCTCATATAACTCTTATAAGATAAGGAATCAGGAAACATGGCTAAAAAGAACCAAGAACTCACCGCTATGATTCTATTGTAACTGACGGAGTTCGATTCAGATAACCGGTGACAGATCTGTGGCTCAGAGAAGATCTGTGGTTGTACATTCACTCTTGGTCAAAGAAGCTAGAGAACAAGGTGTTTTCATGGTTAAAACGCAACCCCGGTACGTTTAACGAAAAAAATAAAGTACACTGTGTGTACTTTTGGAGTACACGGTGTGTACTTTTGGAGTACACTGCATGTACTATGATTTTCCGTACTCCGCATTTAGCGGCCTCCACCACACCCCTACATGGTCGTGTGTGTGGCCATGACACGGCCAACACAGGGCCTCGAGTAGTATCAAAGTACACAATGTGTTTTTATAATGTACACGGTTTGAACATGGAAATATCCAGATCCTCATTTTTTTCCCAAAAAACAACTAGAAAAGGAAAAACATACCTAAAAATAAGGTCCAAGATCTTATAACTAAAAAAAATTATTCAAAAATTAATATTTATTCCTAAAAATGGAACTATTTAAAATTTTTTCTTGAGATATATCGTTTCATATTAATCAAAAATAAACCATTATATACTAGTGAAATTCCAACCATATTTTTTATTATCCCATGTAGTGTTAGAATGAAAAATATCATTTAATGAATATAGACAAAAAAAATTCATTCAGATTAATATCACTAATTTAATACAATAATGTGTATGTACATAATAAAGATAAAATAATATATATCTAGAAAAAAAATGTTCATCTTTCATATACAAACATTATATTTGAGATTAAGAGCATGAAATAATTTTTATTTATACTTCTAATCTCTCACGGAAACCAAAATAATATATGTGATCTTAATTGTCATTAAAAAAACATTCAATATTAATAATAATAATGTTACATGAATTCTTATATGAAATGGTTGAATTGAACAGGGAAAGATAAAAATTACTATGAAAAAATTTATAAAAATATAATATAGATGTATTATGAACATATGATAACTAAATTATTAATATAGGGTTTTATTTTGAACTATAACAATGGAATATGAAATAATTTTTTCAGGATTAATTCGGTGAGATCAAATTAAATAAGATAAAAATGAATTTTACCATCATATGAAAAGTATTAAAAATCAATATAAATTGATGGTAATTAAAATAAAATATTTCTTAGGGATAAAAACAGGATTTCTGATTAATCAGGAATATATTATTTAATTTCAATTCATATCATGGAAAAAAATACGCCATAATGTATGAGAATAATAAGAAGTCCTATTCCACAATGAAATGTCAATCATTGGTTTCCCTTTTCTAGCACTTCACCTAATATATTTTATAAAATATTAAAATATTTCAACATAATCTATTCATCACCATGAATGAGGAAACGACAATAGTGGTAGGATATTTTTTTTATGTTTGATGAAATATCATCACTAAGAGGATAGCTTACCGAAAATATCTACCTCAATATATTAATTCAACTAATATTATAATTCAATTAATTTATATAAAATCCCAAAATAATAAGATAAATAAACGACCTTAAATATTTAAATCAATTAAAGAATACATATCATTTAATAAATATGATTATCACGTTATCTATTAATATTTTTTATTAATATGTTTAACTTTTATTTAAGTATCCTTATAATATTAAAAAATATTTATGTGTTGCCCAAAAATAGTATTTATTTATCTTTGAATTTTTTTAGAAAATATTGATACAAAATAATATTAATATTTTATAAATTATTTCATTTATATATGATACATGAATAATATCAATAATTATTTTAGTCACATTTTACCATTTTTATCCTTTAGTTTAAATAAAGTCTTTCTCATAAAAGTCTGTTTTCAAAAATACATTATATTAAATAATAATAAAATATTTATTAGTTAATATCATTTCAATTATGTAATATAGTTATTTTAAATTTTTTACATAGATTATTTTAAAAAGTTAGGGGTAGATGTTTCCATGTAAAATTAATAACTTCATGTACTGTAATAAATCCAAAATCTCCATATTATAAAAAATAATTGAATATCAAATAATTCATTCTTATGAGATGGATAAAAATTGAATCCCAATTGAATTTTTTATATTATTAATAAATAAATTAGATTCAATAATTCAATGAACCTACAATAACTTACATGCAAAAAAATTAATTACTAAAAAATCATATATAATAATATATTTATATTTTTCAACATTAAGAAATGTTAATATATATTTATAAATGTTGAAGAAAATTTATATATTTCCCACACATACACTTTTATTCACCTAATAAAAAAATAAATATTTAATGTTATTCTATTTATATCAGCTACCCAACTTCATTATTTATTATATTTATAAATGATATGATTTTTTTTCATACCACACAACATTTACAGTTTTTCTAGTGTCTCTTATTAATTGTGTATGTTAGATAGTCTCAATTTATATATTCAGTATTTATATTCCTGTATACCCTAATCAGTTCCCAAAATAAATATTGTTGAAATCAACATCATTAAAGTCTCCATATATAAATGACATTCCTAAAACTATATAAATTTTTTAATTAATATTTTAATTGTCAAATTTCTCAAAAAAGTAACTTACATCAGCAAAATATTAAAAAAATTCCATTAAATTATTATATAATATAAAAAATAAAACATATACTATTCACAATCTCATTAATTAATTGTCGAGATTATTTATAAAATACATTTTCCCAATATTAAATATATATATTTATATATTGAACCCTAAACAAATGATTTTAAATATTATTTTATATCCAATACTGTATATAAATAATAATTTAAAATTATATTTAATAAATTCCACATAACATTTAATAAAAAATTCCTATATATGTTTATTTTTACAAATAAAATACCAACATATTAGGATTATAATAATATATCACTATATATCTTTTACAGTTTAAATAATCAAAATAATAATTCATGAATATTTAACTATCAATAAATTAGACAAAAAATATTACAATATAGTTCATTTTCATGTAATTTCATACTATTAATTTTTAGGTCTTCACATTACACCAAATATGAGGGCTATAACAGTCTAGGATTGTACAATCAATTATGGTAATAGAAATAATATTAAAACATTTCACATTTTCTGATTCATACACTTCCAATAATCAATTGTAATTGGATTACAAGATATTATCACTTGTAAAAAACCATATCCTTTGAAAATTCAACATCAAAAAAATATAAAACTAAATTTATCGATTATATGGATTAAAAGTCCTTGTAGACTTTTGATTAAATGAGTGGAATTCACTATAAGAATCAATGAATATAGTCAATTCCACAAAAAACACATAATATGTTGACGATTAATTTATAGTCTTTTCTAGTAAGAGTAAATTTAATTTCATGTAATGTTGTGAAGTGAGTCATGAAAATATGATTACTAATTAATGGTCATGTATAAAAATATCAAATCCAGCTATATTTGTTTTACTGATATGTTGAGTAATATATATTAGACATAAAAGAAAACACAATACCCTACTTATGGTCTATTTATAAACAAGATCAATGAAAAAATGAAACAAACCCATGATCCACTACCAAGGGCTATTGACTATTTAATAAATTTGTATATTTAAAATATAACTTAATAGTCACATAGGATATGATATAGAAATTTACATGATGAAATATTAGAATATAAAAAACATCATAAGAACAAACGAATTTTTTTATTCACCCATTTTTTTTAAAAAATAGTTTCAGTAAATGGATCCATGGTAAATGTGTAAACAATATAAAAGGGTGATCTTTTGTGGTTAGGAAGTGGTGTCACAATTCTAATGGTATCCTAACACCAATATGATATATGTGATATGATAATAATAAAAAATTAAATTTTTATGTGTACTTTATTAAATGAATATAATATATCCATGTATAACATAATAATATTTACAAATAATCACATATAAAAACTGAAATATTCACATACTGATGAATTAGATAATTCCAGATGTCATAATTAAAACATAATTATGTTGTCCAGAATTACATTTGTAAATGGTACTTTATACTCAAAATTCCCATTGAATTTTTTCTTGAAACCTACCAATGATATAATGAGTTATATAATTCATTGCATTGGCCAAAAGTTCAAAATTAAAATTAAATAATTATATAAGAAAGATAAATAATAAATACAATATGAAAACAATATATCATTGCAATCATAATTTTCTTCTGTAGAATAAAAATTAAATAACATTAATTTTTCTGAATATAAAAAATGGAATAATATTAAATACTAATGTGTACTAATTTTGATTGATCGGTACCCAGTATCAACATTGTATAGATAAATTATTATAAAATCTATTAAAAATAAAATAAAACATAGTTTTTGAATAAATAAAAATGATATAGAAAATTAATATATTGTGATGAAATATATGGGGATAGTAGATAACATAGTTATATAAATGATAATGAATGAGAATATTTTTTTTTGAAAAACGATAGTATTTTATTATATAATAAGTGTAGAAATTGGTAAAATTTATTAATCATAAATGATATTAAAAACAAATTTATACATTCCTGATAATGGCTTTGAGATATATAGAAAATGTAACAAAAATAATACTAAAAAATAACATCTATTTTGAAGGGAATACCGACCTTTAAAGAAAAATGGATCAAAAAGTGTATAATTATAGGGATTGAGTAATCACAAATTGATGTTATGTGAGAATTTTTATAATAACATAAAATGATGGAAAAAATATTATTTGAAGATCATTAATAAAATAAATTATAGAAATATAATTATAATAAAAAAATCATAGGGTAATTATAAAAAACATACAAATATGGTAATATATAAAATATGCATATTTATGATATATATGATGTCATGTATTAATAAAAAATAATGGAAATATACTACCAAATTAAAGAAAAAACATTCGGAAAAGGTATATAAAAAGGGATGAATCATATAAACATGATAAATGATTCTCAAAAGAAACCCCTTAGAAAATATTTTTATTTATTAGTAAGAAAACATTTTTGATCGAATCAATGGGATATGGATTTCTAAAACTAAGAGGGAAAATGTAAATTCAGTTGAAAAAATATGTGAAACGTGTATTATATTAATGATTAAAATAATAATTATAAAATAACTGCATCATAAATACTGAATAATAATGATTTTATTAGTAATTATATCTTATTTACGTATTCCTATTATCTTTTACATTTTTTGTATTTAAAGAGTTAGAAATAGTATTATATAAACAGTTTAATATTATCAAAAAATTAATATTCTTTCAATAAATATAGTTTCATCAATTAAGACACTTATTTCATTAAAATATACTTATTTATCTATTATGAAGAGTTATTCATGTTCTTTTTTTTCCTACGTCTTTTCCTTTTAATTCTTGTTATAGGATAATTTTCTTAGATGATTAATATAAGTTTAAATTATCTATTAATAAAATGAAATTAGTATTCAAATCATAAATAGTATTTAAAAATTTAAATCCATTTGCATGAAATGATCCATTTCTAGGTCAAATTTAGTTACATTTTCCACTTAATATTTTCTGATTTTTCCTCTCCTCCCTTAAGCCCTAATTGACCTTGAGTTACTTTTTAATGGTCATTAAACCCCCTTCGATCAGATTTAACCTTTATATATAATTATCGATCCATCATGTTACAAGAGGAATTTTTTTATTTTCATTGACCCATGATTCTATTTTTTCTATCCAACCATGTTTTGAATCATTGTTCCAATATATAAATTATGTTTTTAATAAGCTAGACCCGATCATAATTTATGTGATATATTTTCCGGATAATATTCTTATTTCCTTCTTCAATAACATTTTTGGGAGAATTTTTTTATGTTTCATCTAGAGACAAGTTATATTATACATCTATATATAATTTAATGCGAATTTATGTGATTTTCATGATTTTATAATTTGGTCAAATATGGAATAAACATAATAATGATTTGAAGACGGATTTTTATTAATCAATGCAGTAATGGTTTAGGTTTGTGATTGCATGTAGATTTTGTAATAAATTAATCTTATTTGTCATTATGGTTTTATACATACTTATTGTGGATATTTTAATTCATATCATGGTTTTTGTTCCATGAAATATGATAAATATCACAATGGTTTTTAAATTATGATGATGGGATTAAAGAAAGAGGCATATAAAGTGATATTTTTTATTCTTTATTCGTGGTGAAATATGAGAGGAATGTGAAATTGTTTTTTTGTTTAATTTCTATTGATACATGATAAGATTTATGTTAAATTTTAAAAAATTGTATGAATAATTAACTAGTTAATTCGAAAAGATAATTTTTAATTTATTAAAATATAAATTAATTTTGACTAACTGAACTTATTATTGTTTTGGAAGACATAAAAGTAAGGGTCCAATTGACTTAGTTTCTCTACGTATGTGTTGAATATAAAATTGAAATGTAAATATGGTTCAGGATTTTTAGAGCCTATTTTGATTGGATTAAAAACATTTGTGGTTATTTTCCATGATGACTAATGGTCTAGAGGCATGGGAATGTTTGAATGTTGATTCTATGATGGATTTGATGGGGGATAGATGTGTAGTGATGGTTCAAGTGGGTGATTGTGAGACAATTTAATGTTATACGCAATAGTTTAGGAGATTTTCACTGTTAAAAAAAGTCCAGATATGGTATTATACATTTAAATGTTCTTCATTCATGATTACTAATATGTGGTAAGGGGAAAATATGTTTCTTATTATAGTATTCTCAATGATCATTACAATCATACAATATGTATTATTCTTGTAACATCTTGGGAATAACATAGCCATCGTCCTAGAGTAACTAGATAATTTGTGAATAAAAAATGATGGAATAATTAACTCATTGGATGTGTTGTTTTTTATGGCAGTAATGTTATGTAATTTATATTATATTCATAAAAACTATTGGATGAATGAATATGATGATATGATGAGTATGGTATTAAAATATAGACTTACTACTATGATTCATTAAATCATAATTCTTATATTGAAATGGTTATTCTAGACTAATGTCAATTTCATACATGGGAATATAATGAAGATTGTTAATTATATCCTTATCCCATGGATTATAATTAAAAAAATGATAACATTTGAAACTTTTAATTTTAATTGATCAATTGTTCTTAAATAATTGTAAATAATGTATTTACTTTATGCTTGTTTATTATCTATACAATAGTTGAGGTACCGAATGGTCTTGAATTATGATATAATTAGATGTTTCTAATTCATAATTTTTTATTAAGGGTTGTGAAAGCATGATATTATAAATATATTTTTATTTAATAAGAATCATCTTCCATGTTGATTGGAAAATGGTCTGTAAATGTTTGGGGTGTTTTACCCAATATCTAGAGTAGAGAGGAACCAATGGGACATATTTTCCACTACAAAACTCATTCTTTTGATATTGATATGATTTGTTTTTACCCAAGCTATAATTATATATGTTATAATTTGTTTTCCTGCAATACATATAAAGACTAACAGTTTCACTGTAATTTTATGTATGAGATATAATAGCGTGGGGAATAATTTATACATAAGTCAAACTATGATGGATCCATTATTACATGATTTTAAATTTAAGATATATGTTCTCTTGATATATACTGCATTTATATAGCAAATAGTGGATCCTAGAAACACACTTTTTAACAGATGAGATGGTGATGATGATGAGTAAAATATGTGGATAGATCAAAAAATAGAATGTTTGGACCTCCAATATACTAATGTAGTTATGAACATTTCATGGCTCACATGAGAAATAAATTACATATATAATGGATATGAGTGATATGTATGGAATTGGATAAAGATAGATAAAAACCAATGGATAAGTGGAGGGAAGTTTCATTCATTTATATATTTAAATATATATATTCTTTTAAAATATAATAGTTTGTGTCTATGTGTTTCTTGATGCATGTGACTTTTTGATGGTAATGAATATAGATTTACCTATTGAGGAGAAAATTGGGTTTCAACTGTTTATTCATTCGGATATAGTATGGTTCTTTAAAAAAACATATAATAATTTTCTAAGGGGGTCTTAAAGAGTATAAATGTTATTCTAATCAAATGTATATATGTGATATATTCATGTTAGTAAGAATAGTTTGGGGAACTTTAGAATGAAAATATATCAAAACTTTTATCAAAAAACTATTAGGGATTCCTAGACAATGTGATCCCTGTATTTTTTTACTTTTTAGATATTACGTATTTTCTATTATTTATATAGTTTTTTGTAAAAAATCACATGTATTGGGATTAAATATTTTATATATTTATGGATTTGGTGCATTATTATTCTCATCTTATTAATTAATATTTAAACTAAATAGGGGTTAGTGTCTCCAATGTGTTTAAATATGATAGCCTTTGTTCCATTTTCAATCTTTTTTAAAAATTGTAGTAGAAATCAGGGGTCATCTTTTACATTTCTTAATTACCAACACTTATGAGGTACCAGTTGATGGAACTTGTCATGAAATTGAGGTATCAAATGTGATTTTTCTATGATAGAGTATTTTTTGGAGTTAAATACTTTTAAATATTCATTGGTTAGTAGTGAAATAGTAGCACTTGGGATTAATGTGTACTATAAACAAGGAATACAAAATAAGAGACATGATATTATGGGCACCCAATATCCGAGGAAAATAAATTCATGTTTAGTGATCATGCTAAGAGATGTGATGCGACACGAATGGTTGAGGCCTAGGTGGGGATAATTTAGCATGAATTTTTTTTCCAATTTATTAATTTGGATAGAAAATAATAAATAGGTTAAATTGAATTAAGAGATTAATTAAATAACCATTATTTTTTCTTTTTTTTTCTTGGTTTTGGGATTTCATTTTTTATAATTTTTTATATATGGGGATATGTCTATTCCATCATCATCTTCATATAAATTTTGATAACCATGATATTCTATAAAACCATCACAGATTAGAGATCATACAATATGGATGTAAGAGAATGATACTATGATTATTTTAGTACCAAGGACTACATAGTTATATTTTTATATTTCATACTAGGATATAACAAAATTGTTGGAGGAGTTTACGATTCAATTTATTAGATTTTTTTAATAAAGGGGAACAAGTTTTATTTATGTGTTATGATGTTTTCTTGGTCATCTTGGTGGAGGTGGACATTTTTTTATAGGGATTGTAAGGATATATGTATTTCATTGGTCATGTTTATATATTTTTTAGACTGATTTATTATCATCAACTATTAAGGAACCCTATAAATAATAAATAATTGTCATAACATTGGGGATATAAAGTTCTCCACAAGAGAATATATGCTATGTGAAGTATTTATTTGGTAAAATATTCCATCATTCATTAAATGAGTCAGATGTGAGGTGTTTGATGGAGTCTCTGCATCTATAGATCCACTACAAAGTCCTTCTATTTATATTGTTGTCATATTAATATGTACCAGTGATGGTAATGGTCATCAAGATGACTTTGGCTATGATTTTCTTATTTATCGGATGATAGTCATTAGAAATATAAATATAGAATTAATGTAACATGGGGTTATAATTTAATGGATTAATATATGATTTAGTTATGTGGGATCTTGTTGTATCCCTCTTTTACCTACTTTATTGGAGCTTTAAAATTTTATTTTTATTTTATTAGGATGGTAATGTGTTTTAATTCATCCAAAAGTAATTTCCATAATATGAATGTATACCTTCCATCATACAAATTAATTTTCTATATACAGTCAGGATTGATGCCAACATTTTTGTGTAGCGTTAGTGGAGGAAATAAGAATAAAAAAGTTTTTTATAGTTTTAGTGACAAATAAAGGATTTGTTATGAATAAGATAGTCCTAAAAAAACTCATATCCCTAGGGAATGTGAGTAGATCATGTATATAGAGTTTATCACCATCCAGACCAGAGAGTTTATATACTTGGTCATATTTTGATGATTGATTTATTATCAATAATATTGTGTGACCCTATTATCATAAGAGGTACTATCTATAATTTTTTATTAGAACATTTACTTGTTAGAATCTAGAAATATAAACTCATTTGTTTCACTAGTCATCGTAAATTATTCACGGGATCAAATAGAGAGGATTCATATTCCCATAGAGTTGGATACCCTAGATGAAGGTTGATATAGAATGTTTGATGTGTGTGGTGATGTTGAGTTGGTTCTAGAGTATCACAATTCATAGAGAGACATCTTTTGTTTACAAATTCATCCATATAACATTATCCTTTACCTAGATATGATATATTTAAAATAGGATATAATTGAAGCATTAGTAGATATGTCATATTCTATGATGATAATGGTGATTGTTTATTATCATTAGTGAAAGAGAAATTCAAATGGGTTATATGTGTATTGAATCATTAACATACTTGTTAGCTATGTTAGGGAATAGTTCTATAGACATTCTTCAATTTTGTTTCTCATGGCTGTTGAGGAGTACATAGATAACATTTTTATCGTGGTTTTCTCACAACCCCTTCTCTGAGATATTGAGTGTGGGAAGGAGATCCATACAACTTCTTCTATGATATCTATATAACTAAATTGGATTTCAATTTATATGTTTTGGGTGAAGACATTATAATATATGATTTATTATAGTGATTATCTATTAATCCATGTGTGTAACCAAGGTGACCTATATTTACATTTAAAAAGAAGAAAGATTTCAGTTTTCATATGTGTGTAAATTTTAACTGTTTGAATTAGGTAAAGGTGATGAACCAGTGGGGCCTCCAACCAATTGATGATTTAGTTGATATATGAAATGTCTTAGGATGTATTGGGAGTATTTTCGATGACATCATCATATATGAGTAATATATGAGGGTACCCAAAAGACTATATTAAGTGTTCAATATAGTCATTATGATTTTAATGTGATATCTCTCGCTGTTTCCAATACTCCATCTATGTTCACAAGGTTGAGTAAAGTAGTTTTACCCATTTTTGTGGAGTTGTTGCAGTGGTTATTATCAATTAAATTCTTGGTCCTTCAACATCAAATGATGAGAAAAAAATAATAATTAGGTTATTTTAGGATTTTACATAATTCGTTCACTATTTAGAAAATTTTAAATGTAATAGTTACTAGATCATTATCTATATTTCATCAAAATTGAAATAACTCGGCATAGATAAGACATTGATACAGAAAATATTGTTGTATTGGTATCTTATTTATCACTAATGAATAAAATTGCGGTGCCAAATTTCCGTTATTTGGATGGATAATATATGTGATTTAAAAATGATGTATTTTTCATTGAGACTCCAATGACATATTTTACTATAATTTATTAGATATTTGGTGTGGAATGAAATTTTCCAAGAAAAATTAAAGTATTTAAGGGAAAATATATTCAATGATTTGATTAGTTTTATACACAAGGAATTATATTCTAGTATTATAATGATAAATTAATACTTTTTTGCGCTGATGAAGTTTATGGATGTCATCTCTTGTGGGAAATTGTAGTTACATCCTCTTGAATATAACTATGCCACTTGATATAAAGATATTTCTATAGTAGTGTTTTCTATGAAGATATAGACAAACTATATTATTACTAAATGTTTTGACGACTTCAGGAATCAAAAATTCCCGTTTTTTATTTTCCCACATCATGATTAGAAACATCAATATTGATGCGGGGTAAAGATCATGGAGGAAAAATTCACTAAAATATAATTTTTTACAAGTAATGTAATTTTTTGGGTCGATGCCTTGAATAAGAAGATACTTAGTGGGGAAAAGCATTAACTTGGAGACCCCTTATGTCTAACAGATTAGATAAAAGTGTTTCACTATCATATTAGAGGAATTTATGGTTAGTGCTTTATTTTCAATTTGAATGTGTGGTTATCAGTGGTGTGGAATGTGGATGAGTCCCATCCTTGGGATTTCATGACATAGATCTATTTTAATTTAGTTGTTAATGGAGATTATCTTGAGGTTTGTTCAATGGATGGACAACATCAGGTGTTGTCACAAAGAATGCATTTCATCACTTCAGTGATGTTTGAATTTTACCCCATTAGTTTCATAGGTCAACCTAACTAGTATATCATGATGAGACAATGATGTATCATGATCAATGGAATTGGTATTCATGGCCTGGAAATATGTTTTCAGATTTATATTTCTTCTATATATGAAATTTTTTCCATAAATGAAGTCTAGAAATAATATAATTGGTTGTTTTTTATTTTATTGATGTTCCCAATGTAACTGGAATAAAATTTTGATACACCAGGTCAACATTTAACAGATAGCTTAAATATGTAATGATTCTTTATAGGTTATATTTGATTGTTTATTGATGCCATCTCACTTCATAGAGATTATGGATTCATTCTAATTAAATGAGTAATTGAGTAAATAATTGGAGGTGATATTAATAATTAAAGGGGATCCAAAAACAATAATGTTTTATCATGATTCCCATTTCACATCCATGTTGTTAGGGGTACTCCAGTGTTCTTTTGGTGCACAGTTATTCCTCAACAGTTCCTTTCATTCGTAGATAGACAGTCTGAAAAATAATACAATCTATACAAAAAAAACTTGTTTTATGGATATATTATTTATTTTTAGTGTATTTTAGGGTCACAACTACACTTTGGGTGATTTTTTAATATAACAGTTTACCATAAGGAAATGGTTTTATATCCCATGATTAATGATTATGTATTTTTATTTATTTAAGTACATAATGTGTTAGATTGCTTGATAATCATGAAAATGGAAATAAAAGGATCTAAAACATATTTGATAAATATTAAAATAAATTATAAAAAATAGTTTTACTATTAACCAAAAATTAATAATAATTTATATTTACATAAAAAATTGGACTAGATATATAATATTTCTAAAAGTGTATTATTCAATTAATTTTTCCCTATTATATTTTCATTTATTTGTAATTATAAATTTATAATTTTTTTAGTTATTATTTCATAAAATTAACTTTATTTGTTAATTATTTATATTAAAATTACTTGTTATCAATTCATGTGATTTTTTATTAAATAATTTATTAATATATGATTATTGAAAAAATAAATCCTTTTCCAAAATGACAAATTATATTACTTTTTCTGTATAAATAATACCCAATATATATTTAATTAATCAAATATTTATTTATAGAATAATATTATTCATTTTAATGATATTCTTATTAAATAATATATAAACTATTTTATCTATATAGAATTGAAATTTTATTTTAATTTAAAATAATTTTTTATCATTTGTTTTAATTACATATTTTAATGGAAATTTTTTTTTATTATATAAATAATATTATATTTTATATATTTTTGTGTTAAAATTTTATAATGTTTATTATTATGGTGTACATATTTTTTCTCTACAAACACAAATTTTTTTAAAAATAATTTTACATGTTGTATGTGTTTCCTTTAAATTAATGGGTTATTTTACTATATATTTTTTTGATAAAAAAATTTAATTTCTGAAATTAATGCGTTCAAAATTGGATATATTTTCAATGAGAATTTAGTAATTAAAATTATTTGATAAGGATTAAAATTAATTTTCTGGTTAAAAGTAATTATATTAATAAAATTCTAAGAGGAAATAGACCGAATAATGTTTTTTTCCAAATGGATGGGTGAGGCATGGTTCAAAAAGAATAAAATCTAAAAATTACTGTCATCCAGAATACATAAAAAAATTTATAAATAATATTTAATTATTTTATTATATTAAGGTAACAATATTTATTTCTTTCTTTCTATTCACTTTGAAAAAGAAAAGAGCGTTCAGAGAACATACTTGAAGACTCACTCATCCACAAATCAATGTCATCAATTTTTCATAACCACCTCTAATGTATTTTTGTAATATTGAAATTGGTTAAAAAATATGGTATATAAAATATATTTATGATTACTAAAATGATCTTTAATATTTACCATTAATACATATAATTCACTTAAATAATGTTTCTAATCAAACATGAAGACCACCGCCTCTATGAACGATGTGTCTTATTTTTTCAAACCATTTAACATGACTGTCACTTAATATTTGAAAAATTAACGAATATTGTTTTTATAAAATAATTAATTTTAAGAAATTATTAAACATTAAATACATTTATCCCTTCTAATTTTTTATATAAATTATTAAATTAACCATGTGTTGTGTGTATTTTAATCCCTAAAAAGTAACATATCAGGTTTCCAATTTTTTTTATATTTATTAATTTAGAATAAAATCAGTCTCAGTAGCTTAAAATTATTAATGGAATATTATTATTACTCTACCATAAAAATATAATTACTAAATAATCCACCTTCACAATCACAATCATCCATTTGATATTGTTTGTAAATTTTTTGTTGCTTTAGCAATGTACACGAATAATTATACAAATTAAAATCAAAGATTACTATAAGTACCCATGAATGTTATGTTTATAACGGAATATCTAATACCCATTTAATTTCCCACCTCCACTTATTCAATGAAATGAAATTGATATATATGTTATTTCTTTTATTCTCTTCTGTGAATAATGTTTCTTTTCTTTTTCCATTACCTCTTTCATGGCGGGTCCTATAAATATTTTTCAACATAAATAATATGTAAATATGTATATTTTAACTTATTTAATATTCTATAATTTTTATATTAAATATACATTCATTATTTCCATATAATCGATATATAATAAGTTCATTTGAGGATGTTTGGACTTCCGCCTATTCAAAATGATATAATTGAATAATACATCACATAAAATTTATTACATTTTTTCGTAAAAATATATGATATAAATAAATTATTTATTCTAATATAATTATATAATATATTTATATATATTTACATATATTTAATTTAATTTTCGTTTCTTTAATATGACAGGGAAAATGAAAATAGGCTTCATATGTATATACGACAAACCATCTCTCAGAATATTGTTTTTAGTTTTTCATCAAATATTTTTAATAAATTTTTTACCAATAAAAATATTATATATTTATTTTATTTTATATATTATATAGATGATTGAATTATGACCAAATGGACAATTGAAATTGTACCACATTCATTTTCGACTCATGTAATGAATATCAACAAAATTTATGAAAACAAAATCAATAATTATGTAATTGTTATAATATGGTAAGATTTTATATAAAAATAATAATAAAATTATGAAGTGAATAAAAAATATAAATTAACGTATTATTAATATTAATAAAGAACACAGAACATACGATATGAGTTTGATTGAAGGTATGGTAATTTCTAAACCCAATTTCCACAAATTGGGTTTTATGTGTACTTCATTGATTACATAATCTAATGATTACATATTGAATAACTATTTATTTATTTATGTTTTATTTTCCATTATATTTGTGTTGATATAATGTTTCAACACATAATCACCCCATTGATAAATTCATTCAACATTTATATGGATATTGTAAGGGAATTTCAGAGCTAAATTTCGACTAATTAGGTTTTGCACATACTTTATTGACTATATTATGTAAAGATTACATTTTTAATATATATATATTTATTTAGGATTTATTAATACTTCTATTTTCATGGATGAACTATTTATATACATATTAAACTATTTGCTAAATTCTATCACCATTTATACAAATAATGGAATGGATTTTTCTAACACAATTACCATTCATTGGGTTATACGTATACTTTGTTGATTTTATTATCCCAATATTATATGTGGTATCACTTTTTGTTGGTTTATGTTGAATTTAGAATTATATTTGGGTGGATATACTATTTATACACATAATAACATGATTGAGAAATTCTTAAGTCACTAATATGAACTTTGTAAGGGAATTGTATCACCCAATTTCCATTCTATGGGATAAAAATATATTTATTGATTATTCCAAGCTATGATTATATGAAAAATAAAATTTTTATATGTAATATTGTATTTATAATTTATTTACTTGTATTTATATTAAATATACATAATTGTTCTATTTGATTTAAAAAATGATCTTTGTGATGGACTTCATCTCATTCTCCTTTCATTGTGTCATATCTCGATATTGTGCACATTTATTATACATTAAGGTGTATAAGATAACATTTTAGACATGATATATAATTAATTTCTCTTTTAAAATGATATTTAATGTTTTTTATTTTAATTCTATAATGATTTCTATTCAAGCGTTTCACAACATGAAAGGGTCTCTTAATCTAAAATATCATTGTAAATGTTTTAAATATTTATTCTTCTAAATATTTTCCATTATTTTACATGATTTTAAAATGGTTTTAAGTGTTTATTTATATAGAAATTTCTGTTTAAATTTTTTAATTTTATTTAAAAGATTGAATGTGGTTTGAGACTTGTTGATTCAAAATACTTTTTTATCATTTTTTAATTTTTTTAATAAAGGATTGGTTATATCAATATCTTAATAATTATCTTGTGGTAATGTTATTTCTTCCATTATAATTGTTTAATGTGTAATTATTATGTTACAGTTCTTTGGAATTTCCAATCTATAGGGGGGATTCCATATAAACAAGGGGTGGTTGATAACGTGATATCTCTCCAATGGGTTGGGTAATGATATAGAGTTAAATGATTGGTATTCTCCAAAGAGTGTTAGGGAATATACATTGATGGGTATTCCAAACACATCCTGGAGGTTACTCCATTTGTTTCTTTGAGTGAATAAATAGAAATATGATATGGATGCTTCATGTTACCTTCGTGTTTTAGGATTTCAAATTTGTATTTTCTTGAATGTTGTCATTTAATGAGGTGATTTTTTTGGGTGAAATGTATGATTTTGTGAAAATATTTTCCTGAGTATAAAATATTCATGTGCTAATAGTTTCATTCCATATTTAATATAACTAATATGTATTTATTCTCATCCCAGGTTTTTGAAATATTTTCCAAATGTATCAAAGATGGTTTATAGAATGGATAAAGTCAAAATTATTTTAATCAATAAGAGAAATATTTTTTTTATTGTAATTTATAATTTTAAAAAATGGATAGTGATTAGAAGTTTAGACCTGTAATATTTGAGTTATATTGTAATAATTATGGACTAATTATAAAAAACTCTTAACCTAAAAATATCCCCAATGATAATTCTTCACTAAACTCAAGATAATTTTATAATTAAGGATGAGGTGTTATAGTTTCTATAAGAGGAAACGTTTAAACTATATTATGAATTATGAGATTTGTTTAAACCTATTATATGTTTCTATGTCTATTCATATTGTTAAATACTTATTCTATAACTTTTTCATATCTAGAAATTTTTATTATAAATGGAAGGAGGAGGATCTAAAACAATATTCAAATCTCTTCTTTATGACTAGATTTTAATAATTATTTCAAAGCAATGTTTGAATAATTATGAATCATTTTCTAAAAACCATATCATTTGAAATTTGTTCTATGGGATATGTAACACCTCTTATATATATTGATACCATTGTGCGTCATTTTGATTTTTAGAGACTACTTTTGAATTTTTTGAGATTAAAAGTAGTTTTTCATTAAATAATGGTTTATTTTTTTGGAGATTTTTTTATCTTCCCATAACTATATTGGTTTTGGTAATCATAAAAGAAAATGAAAAATGTAGAGTTAATATTTTTTGTGTAATGTGATTCTATAGAATATGATTCATCATGAATAATCATCATTTGGATAAAACGGTCTGTGTGTTGTTAAAATTTATTAAAGGATGAAATGATACATATCATGTAATTATATTTTATTTTGAACATAGTCGAAGTAGTAATATAATTATTTTATTCTATAAAAATTGTCCTAAAAATGAATTTGATCTAATTTCAACACATAATGGAAAATCAACGAAGTTCCAACCAATCTCAAATTTATAGTTTTTTGATTCATAAATTTTTATTGATAATGTTTTCTATAACTCTCCATCATAACATGATGGTTATTATTCTCTTCTATATCCATGTTTTTCGATATGGAAACCTAGTATTTTTACCTTAGGTGATCATTATACCTCAATTTCCATCTTTTAAAGAGATAGTTTATATTAATCATTTTTCTGATGTGGGACAAAAATAATGGTATTTTGAAAATTCATACCATAGTTAAAAATCCAAAATTCAAATTATAAGGACTCAAATTATTAAAGGGGAGAGGATGTAAAATTATGAGTTTTAAGAAGATACACCATATTCGATGGCATACATGATATGCTACATATAGATTAAATAAAAAACAAAATATTATTACATAAATTTTACCATTGTAAACAATCTATTGGAATGGAATAATAAAAACAAATAACTATTTTATAAAAAAATTCACATATGTTTATAATTTATTCATTTTTTAACTATTATTTATAAATAAATCTCATTGCCTTTTTAAATTAAAGTATTGTTTTTTTCTAAAAAACTAATTAAATTAAAATAAGTGAGTTTATATAGTAATAATTTCACCCATATTTGGTGTTATTAATGAAATAAATATTTAATAAATTCCATTTAATTTTAAATATTATTATTATATTTTATATAGACATGTCCTAATAAGTAATTTAATTTTTTATATGAACGAATTATTTATTGAAAAAAAATAATTTTTACCACCATTTGATGGAGAACCCATTTTAAAAATGTTATTTATGGTTTCATAATTTATATTTGATAAAATAAACTTCTTATTTGGAATAAGGGTATAATATTTTACTTTGTAAATTTTATCTTACTTTTATTATTATATTCATTTTGTAAATGAAAATTGAAAACTACTGCATTTTTACTCAAAATAGATTTCTCATCTAAATTGTTTAAATAGTTAGACTGTCCTTTAAATTAATTTGAATTTTTAATTAAAATATGTTTTTGTTATTTAATAAAGTTTATGTAATTGAAACAAATTTCATGTTGAAAATTTATATAAAATTATTTCAATCTTTTGAACGTTTCACTTTAAAAATCCACTTTTAGGTTTTTTTGCAGAATTAATTTTACATATATTTTTTCCAATTATTTTAATTGAATGAGGTAAAATGGAATTAATATCTAAAATACGAATGTCCAATTTGTTTTTTAACATCAATATCTTTTTCATGTATTAAAAATTTAACATGTTAATGAAAATTATTTTCTGTAAGAAAGGTAAACTTTCAGCAAGGGTTATAATTTAATGTTAAAAGCTTATATACAAAAGAGCTATAACATTTAAAGAGTGTTTGAGGTGTTTATAAGCCATAAAAAACTATTAAATGTAAATTATAATCAAAATTTGTGAACTTTAATTCCACCTATTTATGGTTGGGTTTTAATATAAGATAACAAATAAACTAATCACCTGAAACCACCTTTCCTCAAGTATAAATACCACCACTCCACGTACCATTTTCGAACTAGAATGCCTTGTAGCTCCTTGGATACATGAAAAAACATCTCTAAATCACCCTCCTGATTACCAAGTAGATATTGTCTAAAAAATGGACCAAATATAACGTTCTAAAGAGTCTTTTATGGTGCGAATATTCAAGAGGTAATTTTCTCAAATTACCTCTCTTAATTTATATTCTTTTTGTAAAATCTTATAACCAAATTCTTCAATTAATAAATGATAACTAGGGAATATTTTATATACTGTATTATTATTTTATAATGTAATTTATATTATCCATTTCATTTCTCACCTCCTCTTATTCAATGAAATAAAATTATTATCCACGTTATGTTATTATTCGCCTCCGTGAATAATGTTTTTGTCCCTTTTCTATTACCACCATCATGGACGGACCTAAAGCAATTTTTTGGTTAAATATAATTTAAAAGTGTATTTTATAATCTATGTCATATTATATATATTTTATATTAATAATACCATCCTTTTTCCTGTATTTTAGTTATTTGATAACTTTATTTTGGGAAGGATGGACTACCGCCTTCTCAAAATGACGTGATTCATTCAAAGATCGCATTGAATGTATTAGGTATTTATATAGAACTATATATGATATCAATAAAATATTAATTATAGTGTAATAATTTTATATATTAATACATATTTACATACATTTCATTTATTTGTTTCTTTTTAAATGAAATTATAATTTAAAATAGAGTTCTTGTTTAAGTACGACGTACCGTCTCCATGAACATTGTTTTTATTCTTTCATCATGGATTATTATTAATACATAATTAATTAATATATAAAATATCTATATCATTTTTATATTCTATATATGATGTAATTATGACCACATGGACAATTGATACCATACCAAATTCATTTTCAAATAAAGTACATAATATCAACAAAAACATATGACCTAAAATTAAATTATTATGTAGTTATAATAAAATATTAATATGTGATATAAAATTAATAATAAATTTAAAAAGGTCATAAACCAAGTAGAAATTAAAATATTTTTATTTTTCAGAAATAACAAAGAACATATGAGATGACTTGTACTCGATGTAAGGGAATTTATGAACTCAATTTCGATATATTATGTTTTACAAATTCTTTATTGATTATATTATTAAAATATTACTTCTGGAATAAAATTTTATTTATTTATGTTTTATTTACACTTAGTTTTGTGTAGATATAATTTTTCTTCACATAATTACCCCATTTATAAATTCTTACATAATTTATACGAACATTGTAAGGGAATTTATGAATACAATTTCCACTCTTTGGGTTTTATGCATACTTCATTAATTATATTATGCCATAATTATGTGTGGAATTTCTATTTATTAAAATATTGTGTATTTATGCTTATATATTAATAGATATATTGTTTCTACTTATAATTACCCCATTGATAAAATCTTACATTAATTATAAGAAAAATAATATGGGATTTTCCTTGCTCAATTTCCATTCATTTGGTTATATGTATAATTCATCAAAAAATTTATGCAAAGATTATATGTGGAATCAATTGTAATTGGTTTATGTTTTATTTCCACTTCCAATTTTTTGGGTATATGTTTGATACACATAATCACCGAATAGCCAAATTCTTATTTCAATGATATGAACTTTGTTTGGGAATTTTTACCAAATTTTCATTCATTATGTTAAACGTCTACATCATAATTACTTCATTATTTGATTATTTGGGATTATTTTGGAATATATTATCTTTTATTAATAATTTATTTATGTGGATTTATATAATAATCATAATAAAACTTTTCTATTAACAATATTACATTTTTGGTTTCTTCTTCTTAGTCTCCATTTATTGAGGTATATCTTTATATTGTGCAACTATATTGTCATTTAAGGTTTATATATGACCATTTTGACATGTTATATCATAAATTATAATATTCTAATTATATTTAAAATTTCTTTAATGTTATTCATTAATTATTTTACTTCAAGTGTTATCATGTTGAAAAGGACTCTTTAACTAAAATATCAATTTAAATGTTTTAAAGATTGTTTGTTGTAAATCATTCTCATTGATTTACATGTTTTCAAAATATATTAAAGGATTAATTTTTATGTACATTATTATTTAATATTTAATTTACATTCATAATTTCAAATGTGGTAATGGACACATTGATTCAAAAATCTTCTTTTTAAATTTTTTAAATTGGATTTATGAAATGATGGATTATATCAATATATTTAAAAAATATCATATCAAAATTTATTTTCACATGATTATTGTTTTTTTTGTTATGATAATTTTTGGTTCTTGGAAAAATCTTAATTATATTGGATTTTTAGTGATAAAATTAGTGGTGGATATCCCTTGATAGCTCTATAGTTCCTTGGGTAATGGGACATAGTTAAATGACAGGGTTTATCCTAGGTGATTTAGGGAATATAATACGATGGGTAAGAGAAAATAATATTTTAATAATTTTTTTATCTAGAGAAATAATGATTCATCTTAATTTTTTAATATCGTGTAAAAAATGAAAATGAGTTGATGTGTCAACTTGTTGTATTTTAGTTATTATATAATAGTGATGACCTAATTATCTAAAAATATAAAATTTAAAATATCCTCAATATGAAATCCTTAATTAACTCATGATAAATTTATATTTATGAATTGGGATTTATATATAGTGTCGATGAATGCATAAGGAATTATAATAGACAATACTTCTATTAAACTAGTTGAAAACAATCATGTAACTCACACATGCTATTGAAAATATTGAATAACTTTGTAATATATATGCAGGTAATAATTATAAATGATATTTATAAAGGGAAATAGACATTAATAGGGTTCTTAATTTTTTGGGAATGAAATTTTTTGCATACACCAGATTCAAGTAACATATTTGAATTTAGGTGTCTATGTTTTGGATTCTTAGCAAAATTTCATACTTGTTGAAACATATTGTATTTAGTGCACCAATTTGACTTTTATTAGGAATTAATTTAATTTAAATATGAACAAATTATTTTATTATATTACTTTTATAATTCAAAATATTTTAAAATATTACTTGGGTTTATTTATTCTTCCATTATTCTATTACAGTTTCACCAATGTTGTAAGTGCTTCTATTCTCAAACATTCACAATTTGATAAAAATTACTTATTACACACCATGTTTTTTTTGAATATTTTATCCACTACTAATTTTTCATTTTCAGTCACTATCATCTCAATATTAATTTTTTCATTTGAAATTATATACTTGATTGTTTTTTATTTTAATGTTTCTGATGTATCATATTTATTTTTACCTTTCTTTAATTCCATGATAAATATTTGAAAATTTTTATGATACATTCGGGTACATAATTAATTTCCATTCATATTGAATTTTATAAAATGGATAAATTTCATTTATTTATGTTTTAATTTTTTTTTTATTTATATAATGTTCATTATCTGTCATATTATAATTATTTTACGGTCTTTTCATCTCAATTTTACTTTATTAATAAATTATTCATATTCACCACATGTACCCCTTTGTGAGGTATCATTATTTAATGGATGGAAATAATTATCCACTCATTTCAATTCTTTTATGGGAATTTTTTTATAGAAATAATATTCCTCTTTTGTCTTTCCTAATCCTCCAGTGTGTATTAGAATTATTTTTCATTCCAATTTTGTTCCCTTTGGAACACTCTCTTTTTTCATCCTTTGAATCAATTATGTTCAAATATATTATACATAACAATTTATATTGAAATTTATTTAAATAAAACGTAAAATTAAATTATATATTTTTATCTCCATTGATGCATACAATGAAACCCATTCCATTTATTCATTTGTGAAATATTAAAAAAATTTATATTTTTTTCTCATAGAGAATAATATTATTTACTTGGGAATGTTTATTATGTTTTGTTTATCCATCACAAATCTTCTCTATATGGTCAATACTCATTTTATCCAATTCATAGAAATTGAGATATATATTTTATGTTTAATTTTTTAATATTCCAAAATAGATTAATAATTGAAAAATTTGATTATACATTTTTTATTAATTTTCTGACATGTTGAGTTAATTACTAACAATTAATGATGGATGGAGCCAAATATAGATATTACCTATATGTAGTGATAGGTCACATGTGATAATATAGATTTTATATTTTATATATTCCTAAACATAACGAAATATTTCATATACATAGGGCATTGAGAGTAAGATCACGGTGAAAAAGATCATAATATCTCTACCTAAGTGTGTAATTAGATTCCTGACATTATAGATGTCATCATGAATGTAAAATTTATTTTATCCATGTTCCCTATTTATTTTCACTATTATATTTGGATTTATTATTGTTTTTGTTTAATTATATTATGGAAATATTATTAGTAATTTTTTCATAATATAATACTTATTTTCATCTAATAATTAATTTTGATCATAGATCCTTATTATTGACATTTACTCAATCAATGATTTTATGTTTATTATTTTTAAGTATAAATTTCCCTTTTCATTGATGAAATAATTAATCATAATATTTTTATTATAGTAGCATGTGTGATGAATTTTTTTTGGATATTTTTGAGATATATTAACGAATAGTCATATTTTTATAAACAAGTATATTATTAAAATGAGTCGAAAGAAATTGGTTTTTTAGATTACTATCATTAAAAAATAAATAAAAAATAAACAAAAATAACCATTTTAGTGAATTTTTCTCAACATATACTAGTGATATTTTAAATAGTTATTATTAATATTTGGTTCTTATTTTAACCTTGAAAGTCGATATGCAAAGAAGGTGATTATTTACACTTTATTCTTTGATTATGGGTCAGAAATAAATAATATTAATCAATAGAGGAATGGAAAAACCTTATCATATGTGATGTTAGTTTGAGAAAATTTTGATTATTGTTATGATAATTATTACTATAACAGAAATTGTTTAAGAAAACCATTTAATTTAATTGATTTAATATTTAATATCATGTTAACTGGGATTATAAATTAATGATGAAAAATATATTGTAATTTAAAAAATGTATAATTATATATATATGATGAAATATTGATGTTTTGTTAATGTATATATTGTGTAGTCCCAAAATAGCATTACATACATATTTTGATGTTTGAATGAGGATGTAGAATTGGTAAAGATGAATGTATTGCTAATCATCCTATTAAAGGATAGTTTATAAACAACTCTATCTTTACTCATTTTCATGATGGGTCAGGTTAAACTTCACACATAACAATAATCTAATGTAGAATATGTACTACATAATAACATTCTCTTTAGAATACATTTTACAGGATTTACTATGATAAAAAGTTGAGGAATTGACTATGCAGTAACAATACATAAAGAAACACATATTTAACTAATATTGATTTATGTTGATCTAAAATATAATGTAATTATATGAAAGGGACTGATAATTGGATTCGAAATATAAATATCTTATAATAATTTAATTATTATTTTCATCACTCATATAAACTAGTATTTGTTTTTTAATTATATGAACCTATTAGAATCATTATATTAATATATTCCATATAGATGAATATATTTTCACAATGGGAGACCTAACATGATAAAAGATGGATAGAGAAATCATGTTGTTAAGAAAAAATGAATTAATTATAACTAAAAACCAAAGCATAGTTCAATACCAAAATACACCAATAATGATAATGGTTGAGTATAATGGATGTTCAGGTTCTCAAGAAGATACTGAAATTAATATTCAATTTCATAAATGGGAAGAATATAGAAAGAAACACCTCAAGGATTTAATAAAGGTAATTTGAATTCAATATAATTTTGAAAATGAAGTTAATAAAACTCATGGATTTAGGTGAGTTATTGGAGATAAAAACATTCATTTTACCAATTATAAGGAAATATAGAACTATTAAAATCCATGCACTCATCTATTTTCCAATTGGAAAAATCGTCATTATTAATCCCATAGAACACTGGATCATGGAAAAGTTAATGCAATGAATAATATTTATGAGGCTATTGATTATAAAATCTATATTGCTAATGTATTATCAGACTTATGTTTTTATAAACAATTGGAGGCTATTATTTAAATTAAAAAAACTATTATTACTCTATTATTGAAACGTATTCGTGTTTACTATGAAGTAACTACTAACTATTCAAATATTTTTCACAAAATTTTATCATGTATTTAGATTGGATAAGGTATCTTTTGAAAGGGATCATATTAGATTTCATACTGGTAAACCAACCTAAATTTTTTAAATCAATATCTTGAAAAATATTGATGGTAACTATAAATTTTTTTAAAAAATATAACATTGGACATCATACACAATCATGAGTTTCACAATATAATAAATACCCTGTTAAATATAACATTTAAATTTAATCATTGGGTCTTTAATATCATCTAATTATAGTAAATTTTATTTCTTAAAAATAATGATGTTAGAAATGTTTGTATGATACATATTTGTGTAGTCATCTAACACCCTATGATTCAAGAATACAAATAATATTTATCTTTGAAAATAATTTTTTTGATAGATTGTTTCCCATAAAACACCAAACCTAAATGAAAATTGAATCATTAGATAAAAGTTATTTAGAATATTTATGAATAATAATACATATAGTGAATAAAAACATTGAATTATATTTGTATTTAATATAAATAAGACAAGAAAACGTGATATTTAGAAAATAATTTTTTCAATATATAATTTTTTCATATATTTTATTCTAATTTAGAAAAATAGAAAAAAATTATTGAATAAAAATTTGTTAAATTAAATTAATTTTTTACTTCATTATATGAATAATGTCTGTGTTGAATTTTTTATTTTTCTATAATATTTGATTTTTATATGAATATTAAAGAAATTAGTGCTCCAAAAAAGATGAATTTTATTACATTATTGGTATACCAAATAATCCAAAAAAATTAATTTATAAAATTTTAAATTAATGATTAAATTTAATAATTTTAATGAAATTAATTTTAATTTATAATAACTACGAATACCCATACAAAATAAAAGTAATATAAATATTATAATAAAAACTATATTTAATTTATTTATAATAATTGATTCATATATACATTTTCTTGTTTCATAATTAATCACTTTAGGATTTCCAAATTGATAATGCTTATAAATATGGATTAAATATATGTATTTATAATGGATATAATGTTTCTCTAAAATATATTTTTACATGTCTTGTGTGTATGTTTTGAAATTGATATTTCACAATGTTATATATTTTAAATAATCTTATTATTTTCGTAATTGAAATTATAATATTTAGAGTATGGATAGTTTTGAATTTTACTTTTGATCATTAAAAAAATTAAATATATTATAAATTAGTTAACCCAATAAAATCCAAAATAGAAAAAAATTACTAAAAGAAAAAAAAAATTCAAATTTTTTTGACATTAGTATTGACCAAAACATACCGAGCCTTTTGGTTTTTTCCCTTTTTCTTTATTTTACTACTAAATTTTTACTAAACTGTATCAACATAAAATATATGGTTCTATCTAATTTCCCCTCTCTTAATATATAAAATTAGATCATCCCAGAACATCATGAAACAATATTCTCTTCCAATTTCATTCAAAATATATAAAATTATCTTTATATAATAACTTTTTCCAACATATTTAATCTACTATTTCATATTATTTTGTTAAGGGAACCATTAAAATAATATTTATAAGTGGAAACTCAAGCTCCCAATGTAAGAATAACCCCCATATTAATCATTTCATGTTATTATTCTTCTTAAAAACATTTATATCATATTTTATATAGTTTAAAAAGTATAATTTATACACTAATATAATATTATATTAATTTTACAATGCATATTATTTATTTATATCAACAATGTAAAACAAAATAACATCAATAGTGTGTACGTTTAGACTACCACCTCAAAAAATTCACATCGTCTGTTCATCACAGCAACATCTCCATGATATTTATAATGATATAATTAATGAATAAATATTTTATATACATTATATTTAGGATTATGCAATGAAAAATTAATATTGGACATTAATCTCTCAATTTTATTGAAAACTAAAAATATTTTTTAGCATAAGTATGGACTAAAACAACCTTAAAAAACATATCATATTTTTCTTCACCACCTAACATGGTTGTCCCTATGATGGTAATAAATAAAAAATATGATATTTATATAATTTTAAAATTTCTGAAATTAAAAATCAATACATAACTTCATCCACCTCATTTAATGATAAATGATAATTTTAACCTTATTTTGTACAAAATACCACCCTCCATGAAGTAATGTATTTTATTTTTTATCTAATTTTACCAATATATATTAAAATCATATAAAATTTGATTAAAACCTTAAAAATATATAAATAATGTCATAAAAAATATAAAATATAGATATTATTCAAATATAAAAAACTTTAAAAATTTTAATCATCTATTAATTTTTTAATTTTATCGTTCTAGTTAGTTTATCCATCCAAATTAATATTTATTTCAATTAATGTCCTAGATGAATCTGATTATCTAATATTTGGTAATTTATTATATAAATAATTAAATAATTATTTTTATTATTCTATAATGTTAATATAAAAATTTATCAAATTATTTAATAATACACCCTTCATTCAGTATGATTCAACAAAAATGACTTATCAATGATGTCATATTTATGTATTGTTACAACACACCTATAAAATGAAATTATAAAATTAAAAATTAATTTAATTCAACATTTTTATTTCTATAAATTATATTGAAATGGTGAAAAATGGGTGAATAATAAATTATATAACATCTATTCTGAAACTAGTTCAAAACGATAATGATAACTCAAACCCGATATTATAAATAGACCAAACTAAATAACATAAATATAGAAAAAAAATTAATGAAATTTTAAAATTTTTTATAGATATAAATAATTTTTTTAAATAAGTCTTTAATATATAAATTTATGATATAAATGAGAATCATGCACTTCAATGGATGTGAATAATTAAGGTAAGATATTTGTGTCCTCATTTATTATTCTTTGTGACATGTTTTATTTTGTTCACTAATTTCCCTATTATATGGAGTTATTATGATTTAAATCTCATGAAACTATGTTATTTTTTTTTTTATAAATCATTAAACATTACAATATAAATATATCCTCTTTCCAAATTTGTCTTTCAGATTTGGGATTACCCAAGACATAACAATTTCATGATTCTAATTTCCACTCCGTAAATGTTAAATATTATAGAATATGATTTATTTTAAACGGTGTATATAATTACCACTTAATATTTAATATTATAATGCGGAAATAATTCATGTTATTAAATAATTTATATTAAATTCAATCATTCAAACAGATTTTATTTGATGTTTTTTAATAATTTAGGTGTTATTTTTCATTATTTTAAATTCCATGAGAAATCATTATTGTTTTTCACCATATAATATTTTTTTAAATTGTGTATTCACTAACCTATTTACATTAATTATGATTAATATCTTCTATTTCATTATATTTAAATTTCCATCTATCCTTGTCATGTTCTATAGATTGTTACATTACTATTAAATATAATTTTTCTTACATATCAATTTTTTCATTTAATATTATTGTGATTGACATCATTTTTTTCATTTTTTTGTATATATATAGGTATGGATAAATATTTCAATCCTATAGTAATATTTACCAATAGGTAGTTAATTAAAATAAAATCCAATATTTATATATTAGTTTTCAATCACCCACTATGTTTTTGCATTCATTTTCTGACCAATGTTATGCCTATATGTAAAATATAAATAAACATCCATTAATAGATGGGAAATCACCAAGATTATATTTATCATTTCATAAGAAAATTACTCACTAAACCACACACCATTATTCTATAAATTATTGGCATTATTGATGAATAAATAAAATCCCATTGCATTTATTGGTTATAGATCTTTCGAAAATCCACATATTTTTTATTCCAATACTCAATAAAATTTATCGTTTAGGATGGAAGACTATGTTTTTTTAACTATCCACCTATTTGATAGATGTGTTATGATAATTTTCCTCTTTTATTGGCATTAGGAAATGTATTAGTATTCTAGATATATTTATGCTATCATTGTTTATTATTGGATGTGCCCATTATCCATTTTTAATAATTTTTTTTAAATGATGAATGTATTGTAATTTATTCAATAGATTTTTTGTTTGTAAAATTTATATTATTAATTCCTCAATATGTTTTACAAGAAAAAAGAGGAAGCAAATTTTTTATATGACTAGCCAGAAAGAAAATCTTGGACCTATGGTGTTGATAGTAAGACCATAAAATCTATGATCATTATGTATTGTCTTATGTATTTGAATATAAAGTATAGGATTATGAATTTCATTACTAAGTAATATGTTTATGTTATAAATGTAATATTTGTATCACAATTTTTATACATTGATATATTGGACTTTAATTATAATTTTATTCTTTAATTATTTTTAATCTTTTTTCATATTTTTTATGATCATAAAATACCATCTTATAATATTTTATTATTATCTCTTAAATTTACCAATTTTCAGTCATTTTTCCATCCTTTATAATAAATCAATTTTTTATTATTATTAGAGGAATTTATATCACCTGATATTAATATAAGAGTAGAATTAATTGAGTGTTTTTTGGAATATATTAAAGATGTTTTATGCATTATTTAGTTTACTATATAGTGGAAAAAATTTAATTTCATGAGAAATATATTTGATTTATTATATAATAGATCCTCCATACATTTTAATTCTCTAAACATATAATGTTTATTGATTATATATGGTTTGTAATTTTTTGGTGATATTATAATTATATATGATATGAATTGGTTCAATTTGTTTCATTTCCATGTCAATTGGTAAATATTGTGTTCATTTACACTGAAATCCATATGTTTGATTGAAAGGTTCTAAAAATGGTATTTCAAATTTTTAATAATTTTTTGGATGATGTTTGAAATAAATGTTGTGTTAGATCGAGATCAAGGATGCATCAATTCATTTATAGAAATAGTGTGGTGTATGAAAGAGAATATCAATGGTATCTGAATGAGAGTGAAGGTAGAGATTGATTTCTATATGTCTAACACATATCATTATTGGTGGAATATGGATAACAACATTGGAGATCACATTTATCTTATAATTGACCAAACATCATGTCCTATGATTCTTATTATGGGGGAGTATTCTTTCTCTTAGGTTATTTGGACATTTCTAATGGTAATATTAGGATCGAGCCGTAGATTATCAGTCAGATGAGCCAGATTCATGTAATATCCCATGTATCAAAACATAACTTATATTATTATTATGACTTTATGACATCAAATTTGATGATTTGGATGTTAAAGACTATGAACTTCATGAAGAAGCATATCAGAATTTATGACTATAAAGGCCAGGTGTTATTATATTGTGTTATCCCTTTTACACATATAATAATACGATTTTTCGTCTATCTTAATATAATTAGAGAGTGGCGATCAGGAATATCATATCAAAATTTGTGGGGTTTTCTACTTAATCTTACATTGTTAGATGATTTGATTAATTATTTGTTGAAGTCTTTCTAAAACCTTGTGTATTTAATGAGATCATTTCCCATCCTTTATTGTTTACCTATTTTAGGATTTCTATTTAGTGGTGTCTTCTTAGAGAGTTAGTTTTGAGATTATTTTGTGATCGCATATTTTTTCATGGTTTTCTCCATTGGTGGGTTTACTGTGTCTATGGTGTATAGAGGCCTTTGAGAGGTATCTCAAGAGGTTGTAATTTGGAACTATTTACTATTTTATAAAATTATTACATCTTTAATCGGAAAATAAATTTTTAAATGTATTTGATGTAATGTAAAAGTATTTTATATTTCAATCTCTTCAGGAGAATGAGTTATGACATATTGTAAATAATTTGGAAATATTATTGCATGAGGAATTCATAGTGTGAAACCATTATTAATTATCTGAATAGTAATATATTTCTTGAATCGTAGTTTTTAATATATTTGGTTTCAATATGAAATTTAGTGGATCTACCAAAAAAATTAGAATGTGTTGGGTCTTCATGGAGAAAATTATTTTTCAGGTTTTAGGGATTTCAATTCACAACATTTGGTAGATGTATGACCTGAAGAAATCATAGCATTAAAATAACATTCACATCATAAACATGGATTTTTCTATATAGGGATACAATTTAGAGATATTACATTGGGTTAATTTATGATTATTTATCAATGTCAAATCCTAGAGAACCACAAGATTTTTTTGAAGGCTATTGAAGCTCCTATGATATGATTTATCCCCTATCATTTATAGATTAATCTATCATGAGCTATTGTAAATTTTCATCTTTATATAGACCATTTTTCAGTTCAATTACATCACTATTTTTAAATATTATTTATTCCTTTATATATCATTAGTTTCTAATGGGTTTTTCTTAATATAATATGATGTGACACATTTTCTAGATCGTTATTGGTGATTCCTTCTTATAAGTTGTTTTTTAAAATGATTAAAAATGTTTCATCTTGAGGTAGGGGATATGTTACTCCTATCATCAATTCAATGTAAATGTGTTATATTGAGATTATTTGATCCTTTTGTAAATGATGGAATTATCTAAATAATGATAATAAAATTATATTTAATGAATTAATTATGTTTGGGTTTATGTTTTGAAAATATTTTTGTTTCTATTGTCGTTGGATCTTATTTTCCAAGATAGAATTTAATCTATATATTATCATTGTTTTTGTGAATATAATTGTTTATCTATAGGGAAATATGAAAAATAATTTAACAATTTATTAATTTGGATAATGTTATTAATAAAGGTGTCATGTATGATGACATTTGTTGTATATTATTTTTAACGGTAAATGAATCTAATGTAAAAAAATTTACCTATATTATCTCAATGATATAAATATATAATAACATAGAGGTTTATTTTTTATTTAAAACCATTTCATAATAAACTAATTTTATCATTATGTTAATGAAAATAGAATTTTTAAAATTTAACATTCATTTGGATGATTGAGCTCATTAGGATAGTTGGTTGAATGTATTCCTTGGTCATATGGCCTTATATTAATTTCCTATGTGTGGAAAATATAATTTAATTTGATGTGTAGTCATAGAATTTTAGAACATTTTCATGAATTTCTTATAATAATGTGATGTTGTTTTAATTTGGCAGTGTAGGGATAGATGAAAAAGTATAAATATAAAAATCCCAAATTTGGTAACCTAGAGCTAGTGAATACATTATTACATTTGCATAAGATACAAGGTATAAAATCCCGATGAACCCATAAAATGATTAGTCTTGGAGGACCACATACATGTATGATTTAGATATTATATTTGTGATAAAATATAAAACATAAAAAATCATTCAAAATACATTAAACTCAATCAAAAAATAATTCTTAACATCTAGGAAAAGTTAAATTGAATAAGGGTGATCTTAAATTGTTAATAAAGGTTTGGTAAATTGAATGATATTAGTAGTCAATAATGAATAATAAATAGGGAATATAATTAAACTAAAAACCAAATCCATTTAATCAATAACTTGAGAATGAAATACATTCAAATATAGTAACAAATTTAATAATATCATATACAATAATATCAAAATTCTCAGTAAATAAAATGTATACTATTGGAGGTCATGATCTAAAACATCATGAAATCACTACTGTCATGTCCTTACTGAAAAATAGTTAAAACATTGAGTTTGTATATAAATATAACAATCAATTTAGATAAATAATTTCGCCCATAAGATGTATTAATGAATTGAGGTGCTATAAAATTCTAGTCTCAACCAGTCCCTGTATGTCCATTGTATTGATAATATATTTACTAATCAATTTAATTCATATACAATATGCCTTATCAAAAAATTCCATCACAAAAAATATTTCCATATTTAATCAAATGAATTTCCATACGAAACAAAATTATATAAAAATGGTTTATATTGTATGTAATAATCATTTACATGACACAAATAATTTAGCTATCTTAATGAATAATAGTGTCTAATGATCACATAAATTGATTATTTCAAAATAATGTTAGAGGCAAATAAATTAATTTGTCATAAGAGAGGACCATCAGGTCATAAGAAATCTATATTTTAATAAAATAATTTCCAATCGAAAAATGAAGAAAATGGAAGTGAAAAATTGAAATATAATTTCATTAATTAGTTTTCATTGTAAAAATTATAAAGACATTTATAATAATATATGGGTGTATATGTTTATGGTGTTGGGATAGTCATTTATCTTTTTATATGTTTAAAAACATACATTTGTAATTTTTTTAAATAAATACGAAATTAAACCATTCCTAAAACATTAGAAATATTCATTTACAACCTTTAATATTATTATTGAAATAATAAAAATATATTTTAAAAAGAAAATGTTCTTCTGTAAAATGATTTTTAAAAATATGGACATAGAAAAAATATACCTATTAAATAAAGGAAATAATATTTCATTTTATATTAAAAATTAATTCACCTGATTCTAGTAAAGAATTGAAAAAAAATTGTAAGATAATATTAAATGTCCATTATAAAATATAAGACTATAAAATGGATGTTTATTATGATGGAAATATTATAATATTCCTTTAAAGAATATAATAACACCATAAAAAATAAATTAAAAAAGAAATTATTGCATCTTTAGAAACATTTTAATAATAACCCCTTCAAACAATAAACATCAATTGGAAGATTTAATAAAATTAATAAAACTATATTCACGTTAAATACCACTAAGGTTTGTTATATACAACAAATCAAAATAAAAAAGATGTATAATACAAAATTATACTCATTGTAGTCGAAATTGAGATAAAATATCTTACCGTGCAATTCTCTATAGTTGAACGTGTTTAGCATCATTTATAATGAGTTTAAACAAGTTATTAATTTATAATTTAACTATGTTCATATTCATGATATCATAAATCAAATTAGTCTAACATTTTATAACATATTCATTAACAATATGTCATTACTATCATTGTTTCTAGTATAATTTCTTTGTTTTCTAATTCATGTTTTCTATTAAAATAACCAACCCTTTTTCATTGGTTAATGTTCCATAACAAACATAATTTTATTCAATATTTCTATATCATATATATTAGTAACATTTATATGTATTACTATACATTAAATGCACCCTTGTAAAATATATTACATCACTTCGTAGAGGAGGTAGTCCACACATATAAACGAGAGATATTATCATTTTCCAAGAGACTAGAATGTAAGATGGTAGTTATGATATTATAATTTCATAATAATTATTATGTTAAAATTTTAATCAATAAATATTAATTATAACCTTATAATAATCCTTGTAATATGATGATGAAAATGAAATTCATAGAAACGTGGAGACGATAAGTAATATGCTTTCAAGAGTGATGTTTTCACATTCTGTGGGAAGGAAAAGTAAGGGATGTGATTTTCCTATAATAAAAAATAAATATTACTATTTTGATTTAGTATTAGTTCATTTATAATGGGATTAACAGATTTAGTTGATGTATAATAAGAAATGAATTGAAAAAGGTGTTGAAGTCGATTGCCTATTCTTTTGCAGTCGCCCTTTGGTTATTCTTTTAAGGAACATTTTCTATGTATTTTTTAAAAAACATTTATAAATTGTCTGAGGATATTTAGAAGATAAATTTACATATTTATTTCATAATATGATTCTAAATATGGTCTTCATATAACATATTATATCTACCTTTTTATAATTGTGTTTAAGTGAACTCTTGTAATTATATAATGTATTATTTTAATATTTATTATTTTTCTCACCAAATGGATAAAAAATTGACATAGTAGCGAGATAACATAATAATGATTATAAATAACCCAATTGAATAATATTTTGATAATTTGGGGTTATTTTTTCACCCATATCTATTAGTTTCAACCCCTATTATATCTTTTATCCATTTTTTCAATAAAAATATTTTATACCCTTTCGTATTATAAATAGCCCCATAAGAGGATAATTGAACCATAAGTAGCCAAGGTATGAAATTATAGACCATATATTTTCCCAAAAGTCCTATTTTATTCTTTATAATATTTATAAAATCATTTATTTTATTTATTTATATATTGAATAAATATTATAGAAGTATTGTGTAAGCATTTTGACAAATAATTCAATCATTAAAAGTTAAAAATAAATTAGCTTTATAAAAAAATAAAAAATGTCAAAAAATTATATTATATTCATCAATAACATATTATTATATTTATATGGACATATAAAATATTACAAATGAAATCCAATGATATTTTCGAATTTTATTAACATTAAATAATATAAATTTCATTACCATGGTCCAAGTGAAACCATTACACATATTATATTTTGGCAATTACATGATTGAATTCATTCCATCCAATAATCTATAACAAATTTTTGAGTTTATTTTAAAAGCATTGCCATAATATTTTTAACATAAATTTCCTGATGAACCCTTTACTAATTTGATAAATTTTATCAGAATTATTTTTCATAATTACAATAAAAAAATGTTCAAATATAAAAAATTTGGAGCGCTTAATTAAAAATATGAAACCAATTTTTAAATATTAAATTTATTGAAGTGGATGAAATTAATTTATGATGAATATGAAAAATCTAATAAAAAATATTTTCTAAAAAATAGAATCTATGTTTAAATGTGTATTTATACAAAATTAAATAGTAAAATTGATTACAATGAACTGAATTGGACTATTATTTGTAAAATATATCAAATTATACATTTAAAACATTATATTGAGACTAAACATTTTAAATTTCTAATAAAATAACTAAATTTTAAAAAGTGGTATTTATCACTATTGAATACAAATTCAACATTCCTCAATATTTAAAAAATATTAGAAACAAGTTTGGAAATTATTATTTGAAAAATAGATATATTTAATGACAATTAAATTTATCAAATATTATAATTTATTTATTAATCGCATTCATGAATAAAACTACATAAATTGAGAATTTATTTTCTTGAAAATACAATCATACTATTATTGAAGCAAGAAAGATACATTCTTTCATCCTTCAAAATATTTCATCATTTAAATTTCTATAAAATAACCACATGAAATAATTAGGGCTATTTTTCAACATAATCTTTTTCCCACTGTGCATCTTCAAACTTATTAAGAACCCAATGTATCTTTACTTTGTGATTTTTTTGATTCCTCAATAATATTTCCCTAGTTTCCAAAATATGTGTATGTTATTAATATTAAGATAAATAATGTTCTAGTTTTATTTTCTCATTGGTGTTCTCTTAAATTGAATCAGGCTAATAATTCCTCAACAAGGATATATAGAACACTTCGTGTACTTTACACAAGAAATGTGGAATTTCCAAAATGTAATCCTTAACAATAATTCATTCAAGATTTCCAAATTTCTGAAATACACGGGGCTATGATTTCCTTTAATAAAAATACTTTAAACTAATTTATATGTATTTTCTCTCAAAAAATGTGATCTCCCACATGAACATCGTACTCTTTCCTTCAGGTATTCACAATGCTCTTCTTAATTATTTTATTTTTCCTTAAAATTGGATTGAATAGTATTTACCTTAAACTTTATTTCCTTAACAAGATTGATTCCCATAACATCTCTTTCACCAACATGGTCCCAAAATGATGTTGTTAGAAATATCATTCCATATAATGTTATATACAATACCATTTGAATAAATGAATGGCATCTATTCCTATTGTAAAATGGAAACAATGTTAAATATTGATCCCAAAAACATTGAATTTCAAGTGAGAATACCCTGAACATAAATTATAATTTTTGAACAATTATATCAAACTATCTATCATCTTGGGTGAAATAGGTACTTATCTAATGAGGAATAGTATCCAGATCCCTCTAGAGTCATTCCCCTACTCTGGATGTAAATAATTTATCATGATGTGATAAAAATAATAGAAGTTCACTATGATGTCATTCAATATCATCAATATAGAGCCATGCAAGGTTTTATTGAGGTAAATATTCTCTTATAGCGTAGAAGGTTCTCATTTGGAAATAAAATCAATAACAAATCATATTTAATAATTCATTCAATGATTATATATTAATAAAGTGAAAATTCCCATGTAATTTCATCAAATTTATACATAAGAACAATCATAGGTTTCATGACTCATATATGTTGTTGAATCATATACTCCACTTGTTAATAAATTATAAAATTAGACTGGTAGTCACCATGTATATATTAATATTAATGCACCAAAAATCTTCTTCCAAACCTCTATATATCATTGTCCAATGATGGAGTACCGAGAAATTAAATATAAGAGATTCATATAAAAATTACATTATTAAATATGGTATTGATGAAAAAACTATCTCATGTTTTCCGAATACAATCTTTATATAAGAATTATTCTTATTTAACTTCACTCCCAACATTAATTTAATTCAGAAAAATCTCATCATTAGCATGATCCCATTTTATCATCTCCAATAAACAAGGTTTGGAAATCATTTGGAAATGGGGAGATGTTTACCTTAATTTAATAATTCTTCATACTAATTTACAAAAACCATGAACATATGATCTCTATCCACAAACATTTTCGTCAAAACTCTATGATCACTCATTATCAACACATCCCCTAACATATTAGACTTTCCTAGGTAGAAGTGTGTTGAGAAATATTTATTCATGAATTCCTCAATCTATAAACTTTTCCTCACACTAATCTCTCTATATGACATTATGTATTTTAGGAACTTATAGTTTGTTTATATATCATATCATTCACTATAAAAATAATGTTCCCATTTCCAGAAATAAAATATTATGACTACCAACTCTAGATCAGGAGTTGGATTATTCTATTCATTATTCTTTAGATACCTTAATGAATATAAATAATTTTATCCTTAAACAAAATGACACAACCAATTGATATCATTAATGAATCCATATATATCACACATGAATCATTTCCCAATAGTGTAATATAATTTAAAGAGTTAACAAATATACTCTTCAATTTTATTAAAAAACTACTAATTTCAGTTATCATTTTATCAAATCCTCTTTATATTTATGATTTATTAAATTTATAAATAATCATTAATTTTAAAAAAGGAAAAACTTTAATTGTATCATAACAATTCAAAAAAAACATAATACCTTATTTATGTTCGTTTGTTTTGGACATTATTTGGATGACATTATCCTTGCAGGATCAACTGAGATTCAATATTTGGAGAAAATATTTCAAATCCAATAATAATTTTTTGTTATACTTATTACTTAATATATATCACATAAAACTAACTTCCATTAAGAGGCTCATGAATTATTAAAAAGTCATTCTCTCCATCCACATCACATTTAAGAGTATGACATTATGTCATCAATAAAAAAATATATTATCATGAATCTCTTTGAATAATTTTATCATCATATCTATAAAAATTGGTTTTCATTAGTCAATACAAGTGGAATATATATAAAATTGGAAATTCCATATTTCGTATAAATTTTTTTATTCATTATATCTTTCTTTTTCACTCATATATTATGATACACATAATAATTTTCAATCATAAAAAAATATCACTCATTGTAATCATTTTCAAAGAAGACTTCAAAGTTGGGATGATTTTTATTTTTTATTATAATAATAGAATTTATTTTGATATAATGAATAAATTTACTCATCTATACAATATTATAATTAATTAAAATAATTGGGACTCACCCAGGTGCACTAATATGGGTATAAAACTTGTATCACACAACTCCTTTAGCTATTAATTCAAATCCTCTAGTGAAATAGTGTTTATTCAATATGAATTATTCAACAAGTGTCTTCGAAAAAGTAATAAATAAATAATAAACTAAAAATCACATTCTTGTGGATTTCAATTAAATTACATTGGAAATACATTAATTTATTATTTATAGTAGTTACACCATATATTTTATGACTACCTATTTCATATATATTTTTCATATTATCTTCTTCTTTAATAATTTAATAATGAAGTCCCAGTGGATGTCGATCTTTATAGGATTTGGATGATGTTGTCTCCCACATAAATATATGGAATCATATGTCCTCGTCAAAAATTATAATTTTTACTATCATGGAAATAAATTCATGAATTATATTTTCAAATCTAATAAATTTAAAGAATTATAAAAAATCAACCATAACTATAGAAATCACATCCTCAAAAAGGTAACATTTATGAATAATAATTGGAATTATCAAGAAATTTTTTTATGGAGATATTTCAAATACGAGTTTTGACTGAAAACCCTATTATTATTATATTATTGAAATATCTAATATGAATAAAAATTATAGATGATAAAAAAAAGTGAAATGATCTAAAATAATTGAAATAAAAGGATAAAATGTATATAATTATTAATTTAACTTCTTCAACATATTTAGAAACTTCAACCTCTACTATTTTAATCACATAATCATGGCCTTCTTTTATCAGACACTTTTATTGTAGGTTTCCATCAATCTTGACAAATTGGAGGGAATAATTCCACATTTCTCAATAGTTAAATTGTTTGGTTTGTTTCTTATAATTTAATTAATTTCTTATATGACCTTTTTCACTACACATAATCAAATCTCTCATTCATTTGCATCATTTTCAAGGACATTACATTCAATCATTTTCACATGATTTAAATGGATTTGTACCCTTCTTCTTATTTATCGATTTATCTTATTCATTTAACACAATCAATATCTTAATGTCTTCATATCTTTTGATAATAAAGAATATATAAAATTACTTCTCCGTTTTGTAGGCACCTAACACTATTTCATCATTCGATGAAAAATATTGACAAACTAGTTATCACCCATGGTTTCTCATTAAGACATTATAGAAATGGTAAATATTGATCTATTTATAATATATATTAGTAAGAACAAACCTATATTCTATTTTATAGGTATCTCCATAATAAAAAACATTCTTCTACCTCTTTATTAATGTTGAGGAACATTCTATTCATTTTTTATATTAATCACGTTATAAATATTTATCCTAGAATATTACATTAAAATAATTATATTTCAAATATTTAATTTCAATATCCTCCTTATTATTTTGGAATAATAACTACCATTGATCAATAATTATTCTATGAAAATACACTACATATATATCATTTTCCATTTCACCTCAATTCAAATTATATAAATATCATTTTCAGATATTCAATGAATATCTCAGCTATCAATTTATTAATAAATATAACAAAATATAGAGGTATATACCACCTTAATCAATCCTATATATGTATATATATCATATAACAACATGTATCAATATATTTGAATGTATATTAGTAAGAAGCTAGGTTATCCACCCTAAATTAAAAATGATCATTTTATCTTCAACACCATTTTTATTTGATTTCACATTTAGGAAATCTCTAAATTCCCTATTATTGTTGATTCCCATTCTTCTATTAGGAAATATCATAAAATAATGAAAAAACAATTTTTTAATATTAGTATAATTAATATTGATTCAAGAAATATAAATTAATTTAATAGTAAATGTTTAAAAACACTTTAATGGGTTTATTAAATTCCATGGTTAGCTTCATTCATTTAAAATACAGAGATAATTTATTTTCCTAAAATTTAATTCATTGAAATAGTAACAACCACAAATCTTTCCGCTCTTACCCAGTATCTCCATATTTACATTTGAATATTATATATGATATGTAAACCTAAAAGACCTATCATCTTTGTAGTATTGAATTTCTAGATAAAAACATGATTCTGAATTTCCATTAGAAGAAATGTAAAACTTAATAAAAAAATTATTCTTCATCCATGAAAATAATTCAAATATTTTTCATCATTTCATTAGGAATAAAAACATGAAAATGGTGATATCAGATGATCATAATGGGTTAATTATAACTTATTCAATTATTATTCACTATTTCATAATATATATATAATGTTATGTATCTAAAATCATAACAAATACAATCAATTAATTTAGTAATAAATTCATTAATTAATATTAAAAAATAAATTGACCTCATAGAAAATAATAAATGGAATCCATGTAAAGTAAATACATGTAATATGATTTTATGATCACAAATATAATGACATATCTATAATAATTATCTTTACCCAAGATTGTTAAATTTATGGGTGTGTATACACACAAATACATTTAATTTGGTCAACTAATTTTCTACATGAGAATTATTGAGGCAACAACGGGATATATAATTCTATTAAACACCCATTACTACATTTCTAACATATTTCTCAAATATAGTATGATCAATTGATTTCATAATTATATATAATTTTCAAAAAAATTCTTAAATATCAAAATTACATTAGACAGTCATATAACATACAAATAAAAACATTTTATATAGAAATGTTTTAATTAATTTTAAATAACCATAACCATGATACAAAAAAAGGATATTGAAGATAATAGAAATATTAAATGATCACAAAATTGTGAATGTTTTAGAGAATATTGATGAAAAAAATTAATAATATAAAATATATGTCCATCAATTCATCATTAATAAGTTATTTCTAACAAAATCAAAAATATTTTAGAAATATGTAAAATAAATAAAAAAATATTTAAAACATTTAATTAAATAATTTTCATAGTAGAACTATTTAATACATGTAGAAGAATATAAAATCATAAAATGGTAATTGTATAGGTATAATATTTTAATGTCATAAATAGTAAAAAATATTCATTTTTTCAACTTGTAATTAAAATAAAATATATCCCATTTAGAGTATATTATTCTGATTCTATTCAAACATATTAAGAATATAATTATATCATACAATTAACATTGAGAAAATAATTTACCTTTATTTTATTTTTTTGAGAAATATATTTATGGATTGAAAATGTACATGGTCAACAATATAAGTAAGATAATATTTTCATTCAAATTATTTATTTCATGATTCATGTACCAAATTGTGTAAATTATAAAATGAAATATAGAATCATCATAAATAAAAAGAGGATAATAATTTATATGAATTTCTCGGAATTATATACTATAATATTCCTTCATGTAAACCATGATAACTACCAAAATGATATTTTAAAAAAACTCATACCTATCAAAGAACATAAAAATTTCAACCCCAAGAAATGAAAACATGAAATGATAAAATATTTATCATGAATAAGTTTTTATAAATATTAAATATGTAAAATTGGATTTATATGAACAATATAATAATAAACTGTGGCATAATACAAAATATATCTAAATAGAGTTGAAATTGAGATAAAATCCCTTACATCAGGTTTATACTTCAATAAAAAGGACTCAAAATCCTATTTTATTATTATATTAATTTTATTAATTTATAAAAATTATAAAAATAATTTATACATCATATATTTTCTTCAAAGAACATATTTTCACCCATTTTCTTTCAATATTTTATTATTATCACTATTTAATGTTTTATCTTATTTTTCTTCTTATGTATTTTTTCTAATAGATGATAATATCCTTGTTCATTGACTATGGTTAAATCTTATTTATATTGTTAATAATGATATAAATATCATATATATTCACATAATTTACCTGTATTTTCATCCATGTAAATCATAAATTAATAATGGATCTTTTCACTTTGTGGAGGTGGTCGTCCACGCATACACATAAGCGATGTTATAATTTTCCTATAGATTTAATGGTAATATAGTAGATATTATATTTTATATAATGAATCATAAATAATTACTCAATATAATATATAAAAATTATATTCATATTTATAACCATCCAAGTAATAATTTGACGAAAATAAAATTACATTGCTATGTGGAGACTGTAATACATACGTTCACAAGGGTGATGTATTAAAATACAAAAGGATTGAATAGATGCATAAATTTATCTAATAATAATAAAATATAGATATAATTATGTTAGTTTATTTCATATTTTATAATGTTTATAAAAGATTTATAGGATGTATATGATGAATTAAATTTTAATTATTTTTTAATGATGATTACACCATATTCGATAGACATCCTTTAGATTTATACTTATGGGACATAGTTATTGTCTTTAATAAGTACAATTTCGTCATGAACATATCATTAGATATTTATAAGAGATTTGGGTAGTGTCTAGTAGATCTATAGTTCTCAACATACTGATAAGATATGATAGAATAGGGTCATTTTATTAGATAGAAGAGGAGAAATCATTGTAGAGACCCGATGCTTGACGTACATGGACATTACATTACATTAGCAGAATAATTAATACATAACAAATATAGACACACAGGTACCTTAATAGTTCAGTGTCTTTGGAAACTTGGAAATTAATCTTCTAATCGTGGTGAAAGATCTTCAACATCTCCAATAAAGATCTTCCCCTTTTTTCATACCTAAAACCTGTCTTTATATCATGGGGAAAAGAAAACATAAAAAGGGTGAGCTCAAATTCTCAGTAAGGGTAATCATGGATAAAATAAAACATACCATATACATTTGAACTTAAAAACATGAACTTGTTGTTTAAACATCAAAAGCTTGAGCAATGACATAAAACATGGAAGTATGTAAGGCATAGATCATAAAGAAACATTAATAATGATAAACTAGAATTGGAATAAAACATGTAATTGTGTCAACAATTAAGCACATGATATGATTTCCATATTAGCCAAGGCATTGCTGCTAAGACTATCTTAGTGGACAAAGTCCCTTTCTTAATCGAGTTCATTCCTCGTTCCAGTCCTGTATTTTTGAACCGGTTTAACTTTTCATTCTAGCCATGTCTATCTCATGAGATATAAGTCTTTACCCAATGCATTGGAGGGAGATATGGGTCCCACCCTTCTCATAATGAAATCATTCTTACTTGTGCCAAAAAAATAAACATACATCAATCATAAAAACCCAATAAATAAAATGGGTTTCATAAACATCATACCATCAACACATAATCCATATAAAATAAATGGATATCATTTCATAATAAGAGAATTTAAACCATGTAAATCATAGAGACATTGTTCTTGAAACATACACATATGAAATAATGTCATCTTATATGAAAAATGGTTTTGATAAAACACTTGAAATGAATTCTTGAGGAAAATATCCTTTTATCTTTAAAATCATTTTATTTTCACAAAATGTCATGAAATTTTAAAAGAAAAGGATTTTGTTGAAAATAGTCATGAAATATTTTGTAGGAAGCTTCTTGAAAACAAGGCTTTATAAAACCGTAAAACTCTTTTCACGCCGTATAAGTTAAAAATAACATTCTCCTCGTACTTTTGTCGGAAAAGTCAAAAAGTACCTCGTAATGTAAATAGGAGAAAGATTCAATACATACCATGTAGTAAAAGTAAAAAATGGGTAAAAAGGACTTTATACATACATGAACACACTTTTATAAAACATGGACATGATATAAATATCCCCAGTAAATACTTACGAATAAGCAATCTCGGATAAAAATGAGATTTGCAAAATTATCTCTTACCTTAGGTCCGATATTCTTCGTACGTATCCGAACCTCATGTATAATAATTTAAATAATGTTATTGACTTATTACAAAAACATATTAATTTTTATGATATCATATATGGTTCACTTATGACTTTATATTACCCGTTCTTTTGTAAATTCCATGTAAAAGAGCGTTTTGGGTAAAATCGTTTCATTTGACGTCCGTGTTTTGACTTGTAATTATTCATATGATTACTTAGATCATGATTAATTACATCCAGAATGTAAAAAATGATTTATATATAATATATATTCAGAATATACATATATATAATAGATCAATAAATGGAAAGAAATACACCGTTCATGGAGACGGTAGGCCGTATGTACGCATGAACGTTGTTTTCGTTTCCTTATTGAATTGAATGGAATTAATTGGATGAAATACATATATATATATATATAAATAAATCCAGTATCATTATTATGTCATATATTTCATTATAACTTATTATATATACTTTATAATCATTTATGAATGGTTAATCATTGAGAATGAATCTCATCGCGTCGTGGAGACGGTATTCCGTACGTACGCACGAGCGATGATATCGTTCCCATGATCAAAAAATTTTATTTGAGTGTATGTATACTATTATAGAATCAATGTCACTTTAAAATAATCATATACAGTTATTATTTACATCATTCTACCCATCCATGTAAGGTGGTGGTGGAAAATAGATTACACCACGGCGTGGAGACGGTATTTCGTACGTACGCACGGTGATTTCGTTTTCCATAGGATGGATAGATGGATAAATAGGGTTGTTTCATAATTATAATAACATATCCGTATATGAGTGATACTGATGTTATTACTTAATAATGAAACAACCTAAGAAGAATAAGTGGAAGAAGAAATAAAGGTGAAAGAATCGGTAACGGAAATTACCTCTTCTTTGAAGCTCCTCTTTGAGACCTCCTCTTAGGGCCCTAAAATTGGTCTTTGAAGAAGACCAGAACCTCTAGGATGTTTTTAGGGAAGTGGAGAAGATAATTGGGCAGGGTTTGGCCGAGCTTTATGGCTCAATGTGGTGTGTGGAAGAGAGGGAGGAGGTTCCCTTTTATAAGCGAGGAGAGGGGCTCCTTTGGAAAAACTAAAAATATTATTTTATTATAAAGCCAAATTCGGTTTTAAATAGCTCCAAATTTATTTATTTCAAAGCTAATGTGGGGATTTGTCGAAATCCTCTCATAAAATAGAATTTAGACAAGTTTAGGTTCCTATTTTAACCTCATAATTTACATTTAACATTAAGTTAAATAATTGTACCATTACCGTGTCTTCTTGTGTTCTTATACCATAAGGTTAATAAAATTATAATAAGCATCCAAATGAACCCCAAGTTGTTTATTATTAATATATATAACCTTATATAAGTCATTTGGCCGAACCATTGATTTTTAAGAATAAAATAACAATTAATAATATAATATTTGTTTTAAAAACTATTTAATGTCAAATTTGACACTATTTAGTTATTGATTTTTTTATAACTCATAACAGAATGATTAGTTCGAAACAAGTAAATTAAATAAATACTAACATGTCATATTAACCTATAAAATTAGTTTAATTCATAAAAAGTCTCAAATTACATTTATTTGGGTATTTATAACATCAATTATGTCAATATTTCATTAATAAGATTATTACTGCATCATCTTTGTGTCATAAATAAATTAAATTATTTAATGTCTAAAAATTACAAATAAAATACCATTATGTATGAAATCTCTTTATATTTCTAATGAATATTTATAGTCGAATTTATATTATGTATAACAATATATTAAAAATGATATACTTATTAGACTTTGATTTTAACTATTTTAACCCTTCTTTAACTAAATTAATAATAAAGGTCCTAATCTAATCCAAGTGGACCTAAATGGTCATATTTTATTCCTAAGGTTGTTTTTGGTCGAATTAAACTTGTTCAATAGAATTAGGACATGTGTTATAGTAATAATAATATCATTTTTAACCTTAATTACCCTATTTACTTTTAACCGTGGTAAATAAAAGTGAAAAGTTACTATTCACCAAAAATTATTTTCGTCTCATTGAACCACATTTTACTTACTAACATCAACCGAGTCTCTCGGATTTTTGAAATTTCACTCACAAAAGTGGTAAAATAATGTTTTATGGAAAATTCATTTTTAAACTACCACTTAGTGGTTTCACTATTCATCAAAAAAATGAAAGTTTCCAGAAAAATACCAGAAATTAGGCCTAAGATATATTTGATATTATGAACTAAAAAATGATGTTTATTTTAAAAAATTAAAAAAATATCATTTGCATTAATTAATTTAAAAATTAATTCACGTCATCAAAACAAATAGTGTGTTCTTAAGAGATAATAACTATCAAAAGATTGACACTTGTTTATGTCTGGTTTAAATGTGAAATTTCATCCAATGACCAACATTGTATTAAATTGTAAAAATATGTTCTAAATATACTTTAAAACCACTCAAATTAATAAATTATCACTATTAATTATTTTGATTGAAATTTCTTTTTTAAATTAAAATTTAGTAATTTTCACTATTCATCAAAATATAAAAGTTATCCGAAAATTACCAAAATTTCACCCTTAGCTAATTTCGATATTCCGAATCCAAAAATGATGTCCATTTTGAAAAATAGAATTTCAAAAATTTCAAAAAGTGGTTATTACTATTCATAACGGCTAGTTTTAATAATATTTTAATAGCATATTGTTGTTTAGTGAAACTCGTTATTGCGTACAACATACGCTATCAAGGAAGGTCGTGATTGTGTGTAATACAAGGCATGTCAAGGATGTGTTTTGTGCAAGATCCTTTTGGTGTATCATACAACACATGACATTAATTAAAAAGAATAATTTTCATAAAATCTCGGGGTGTTACATTCAACCCCCCTTAAAATGAATTTCGCCCTCGAAATTTGTCGGGTTTATAAATGGTTTACTACTCAAAAGTTTATTTAATAGAAACCCACATAGTAAAAAGGAATACCAAAAGAAAACTTTAAAAAAAAAATGTATGAAACGTAACAGTTACCCAAATAAACTAATTACTGGGTTTCCACATAGGTGAAAATATGGATATGGAAGAGAAATCTAACCATCATGTTCTGATGGAGAGTGGTAGAGAACATGGCTATGGAAAAGCCAGAAATCACAAAGCCATAAATTTTTGACGATCTACGGTACCATATTATTCATTAGATATAAGAGCACTAGGAAAACATTTTTGGTTTTCAAGATCATTTCCCTAAAGTTGATGAAATTGGAATTAGAAGAAATACTTTCATGATTTTGGTGTAGTCTCACCGTTAGTCGTTCTTTGGACAATTTCCACTTCATCTCTTAATGAAATAATGTTTAATATGTCATTCGTGATGTGTTAGCAGATCATGTGATAGAATGAGGGGACATTCCATCTGTCTCAAACAAAAGGTTAGAAAAGTTATCAAAAAATATGTAAGTCCTTCTATAATGAGATTAATCATATATGGTTCCTAAAATGGACTTATACTTCTTATATTATACTTCTTAATATAATAAAACTAGTTTCTACAAAACAGGGACTTCCTGTAGGCCAGTGGTAGGCGATAAAGGCCAGTCACACTTTAGTTGTGGGTTCGATTCCCACAGCCTTTTCCGACGCGATGGGATGTCGCCCGTCCTGCAGGTTGTCCTTTTTTTAAACTATATTACTATAACATCCCATCAATAATATCGAAAAAAACTTCTATCCTTAAACAATACTAACTTATGTCCAACATAATCCATTCCAATCTTTAGGCTTATCCATAATACTGCAGTCCACTCTCATAATATAGTGAAAATGATTACCAGATATTTAATACCATCGTTGATTCCCATATTTCATAAGATATGTCTTGTTGGTCACATTCCAAACATTCTAAGGCCTTAATAATGTATTCTCTTGAAAAATGAATACCCATTGAACCTTAGTGAAAAAATGAATGCAGTTAGAAGTTACACTTTCCACAAACCAAAATCCTCAAAATTCTATATACTCAACCCATGATATCACTTAGCCTTTATATAAATCATGAGATCATGAATACAATCAAACAACTCATTATCATCTTATTCCTTTATTATGAGCATATCATCTAATTTATAAAAATATCTGAATATTCTTCCATGGTTATTGGTACCATTCAACATAAACTTTAAAATACTTTTAGGAAAAACAATAGTGTAACTATACAACATAACTCTTGATAAACATACAATCATTCCACTGCATTCTAAAACAACTGACTAAGCTTCAACACTTCTTTCAGCTCATATGTCATTTGTAGTTTCCTCATCATCATCCACATAAATTCTACCCATATGACCAAACTGATTCTCTTCATGGGATTTTCCATTAGGGCATTGGTTTGCATAATGCCCGTACATTCCACATTTAAAACATATAATCATTGTTGATGTCGTAGAAATACAATTATCCTTGTCTATGGTGTTAACTAAACCTTTTCCTTTACACTTACTGGCTTTGTGTCCTTATTTTCCACACCCAAAGCATCTTCTAGTTCCTTTGAAACAATCTCCCTGATGCCTCTTCCCACATGATTTACATGAGGAAAATTGAACTTTCTTTCCTCTATGATCATCATGAAACTCCATATTTCTATTATTATCTGATTCGGGAAACTTACCAAAGTTGAGATTATTGATCATATTATGATATTTCTGATTAGGCATAATAACGATGTTTCGACTCCTAGATCCCGTTTCATTTGGTTTCTCATGAAGAAAATCATTCCATTGTCAATCATATCCTCCATTGTTGTGAATCTTCATGTTTCCAGCCATTTTCTAAAACCCAAAAAGAATAGTGTGAGAGGAAAAAATCATGCTAGGGAAAACAACAAAGTAAAGGGGGAGTATCCTCAATATCTAACATCTTAGGTTATATTCTATGATCATTACTGTAGTTCCAGGACTATATCCTATACGCATACTTATCCTTAAGGACATCCCTAGACATACCTTAGAAATATCTCAAGGGATCTCACTAACGTTTTCACATCCTATTTTCCAAAGGTTGACTAATCCTTTCCTCTAATACCATCTGTAGAGACCCGAAGCTTTACATACATGGACATTACATTACTTTAGCGGAATCCTTAATAAATAACAAAAACAGACACACAAGGACCGTAATAGTTTAGTGTCTTTAGAAACTTGGAACGTAATCTTCTAATTGTGGTGAAACATCGTCAACATCTCCCATAAAGATCTTCCCCATTTTTTTTCTTACCTAAAACTTTTCTTTATATCCTGGGGGAAAGAAAACATAAAAAGGCTGAGCTCAAATTCTCAGTAAGGGTAAGCATGGATAAAATAAAACATACCATATACATTTGAACTTAAAAACATGAACATAATGTTTAAACATCAAAATCTTGAGCAATGACATAAAACATAAAAGTACGTAAGGCATAGATCATAAAGAAACATTAAGAATGATAAAATAGAATGTGAATAAAACATGTAATTGTGGAATCCATTATGCACATGATATGATTTCCATAGTAGCCAAGGCATTGCTGCCAAGACTATATTAGTGGACAAAGTCCCTTTCTAAATCGAGTTCACTCCTCGTTCCATTCCTGTATTACTGAACTGGTTTAACTTGTCGTTCCAACCATGTCTATCTCATGAGATATAAATCTTTACCCAGTGCATTGGATGTAGATATTGGTCCCACCCATCTAAAAATGAAATCATTCTTACTTGTTCCAAAAAAATAAACATACATCATTCATAAAAACCCAATAAATAAAATGGTTTTCATAAACATCATACCATCATCACATAATCCACATAAAAGAAATGGATATCATTTAATAATAAGAGAAGTAAAACCTTGTAAATCATAGAGACATTATACTTGAAACATACACATATGAAATAATGCCATCTTATATGGAAATTGGTTTTGATAAAACACTTGAAAATAATTCTTGAGGAAAATATCTTTTTATCATCAAAATCATTTTCTTTTCACAAAATGTCATGAAATTTTAAAATAAAAGGATTTGGTTGAAAATAGTCATGAAATATTTTTGATGAAGCTTCATGAAAACAAGGATTTATAAAACTTTAAAAATCCGTTCACGCCATATAAGTTAAAAATAACATTCTCCGAATACTTTTGTCAGAAAAGTAAAAAAGTACCTCGTAACGTAAATAAGAGAAAGATTCCATACATACCATGTAGTAAAAGTCAAAAATGGGTAAAAAGGACTTTATACATACATGAAAATACTTTTAAAAAACATGGACATGATATAAATAGCCCCAGTGAATACTTACGAATAAGCAATCTCGGAAAAAAATGAGATTTGCAAAATTAACCCTTACCTTAGGTCTGATATGCCATTTACGTATCCGAACCTCCTGTATAATGATTTAAATAATGGTATTCACTTATTACAGAATCATATTAATTGTTATGATATCATATATGGTTCACTTATGACTTTATATTACCCGTTCTTTTGTAAATTCAATTGTTAAAGAGTGTTTTGGGTAAAATCGTTTCATTTGTCGTCCGTGTTTTGACTTTTAATTATTCATATGATTACATAGATCATGATTACTTACATCCAGAATATAAAAAATGATTTATATATAATATATATTCAGAATATACGTATATATAAAAGATCGATAAATGGAAAGAAATACACTGTTCATGGAGACGGTAGGCCGTACGTATGCATTAACGTTGTTTTCGTTTCCTTATTGAATTGAATGGAATTAATTGGATGACATACATATATATATATAAATAAATCCAGTATTATTATTATGTCATATATTTCATTATTACTTATTATATATACTTTATAATCATTTATGAATGGTTAATCATTGAGAATGAATCTCATCACGTCATGGAGACGGTATTCCGTATGTACGCACGAGCGATGATATCATTCCCATGATCGCGAAATTTTATTGGAGCATATGTATACTATTATAGAATCAATATCACTTTACAATAATCATATATAGTTATTATTTACACCATTCTACCCATTCAAGTAAGGTGGTGGTGGAAAATAGATTACACCACGGTGTAGAGACGGTATTCTGTACGTACGCACGCGCGATGATTTCGTTTTTCGTAGGATGGATAGATGGTGAAATTTGGTTGTTTAATACTTATAATAAAATATCCGTATATGATTGATACTGATGTTATTACTTCATAATGAAACAACCTAAGAAGAATAAGTGGAAGAAGAAATAAAGGTGAAAGAATCGGTAACAGAAATTACCTCTTCTTTGAAGCGCCTCTTTGAGACCTCCTCTTAGGGCACTAAAATTGGTCTTTGAAGAAAACCAGAACCTCTAGGATGTTTTTAGGGAAGTTGAGAAGAGAATTGGGTGGGGTTTTTCCAAGCATGAAGGCTCAATGTGGTGTGTGGAAGAGAGGGAGGAGGTGCCCTTTTATAAGGGAGGAGAGGGACTCCTTTGGAAAAACTAAAAATATTATTTTATTATAAATCCAAATTAGATTCTAAATATCTCAAAATTGATTTATTTAGAAGATAAGGTGGGGATGGGTCGAAATCCTCTCATCAAATATAATTTAGACAATTTTAGGTTTCTATTTTAACCTTATCATTTAGATTTATCATTAAGTTAAATAATTTTACCATTACCATGTCTTCTTGTGTTCTTATACTATAGGGTTAATAAACATACTATAAGTAGCCAAACGAACCCCAAGTTGTTTATTATTAATATATATAACCTTATCTAAGTCATTTGGCCGAACCATATATTTTTATGAATAAAATAACAATTAATAATATAATATTTGTTTTAAAAACTATTTTATGTCAATTTTGACAATATTTAGTAATTGATTTTTGTAAAAATCATAACAGAATGATTAGTTCTATGAAAGTAAATTAAATCAATACTAACATGTCATATTAACCAATAAAATTATTTTAATTCATAAAAAGTCTCAAATTACATTAATTTGTGTATTTATAACATCAATTATGTCAATATTTCATTAATATGATAATTATTTCATCATCATTGTGTCATAAATAAATTAACTTATATAATGTCTAAAAATTACAAATAAATTACCATTATGTAGGAAATATATTTAGATTTCTAATGAATACGTATAGTCAAATTTATATTTTGTATAACCCTATATTAAAAATGATATAATTATTAGACTTTGATTTTAACTAATTTAACCCTTCTTTAAATAAATTAATAATAAAGGTCCTAATCTAATCCAAGTGGGCCAAAATGGTCATATTTTATTCCTAAGGTTGTTTTTGGTCGAATTACACTTGTTCATTAGAATTAGGACATGTGTTAGGGCAATAATAATATCATTTTTACCCTTAATTACCCTATTTACTTTTTACCGTGGTAAATAAAAGTAAAAAGTTACTATTCACCAAAAATTATTTTCATCTCATTGAACCAAATTTTATTTTCTGACATCAACCATGTCTCTCTAATTTTTGAAATTCCACTTACAGAAGCGGTAAAATTATGTTTTATGAAGAAATTCATTTTTTAACTACCACTTAGTGGTTTCACTATTCATCAAAAAAATGAAAGATTCCAGAAAAAACAGAAATTAGGCCTAAGATATTTTTGATATTATGAACTAAAAAATTATGTCTATTTTACCAAATTAAATACATATCAGTTTCATTAATTAATTTAAAAATTAATTCCTGTCGTCAAAACAAATAGCGTGTTCTTAAGAGATAATAACTATCAAAAGATTGACACTTGTTTATGTCTGGTTTAAATGTAAAATTACATCCAATGACCAACATTATATTAAATTGTAAAAATATATTCTAAATATACTTTAAAATCAATCAAATTAATAATTTATCACTATTAATTATTTTGATTGAAGAAGTTGTTTTTAATTGAAATTTAGTAATATTCACTAT